>JALIGW010000003.1:116318823-117518823 GCA_023053685.1 Diadophis punctatus similis | reverse complement strand
GTAACTTCCTGGAAACTAATGTTTATTGAGATGTGTAGAGATCTCCCATCATCTTTTAGCAAAGAGGGTGTAGTGATAAGATAGGCAGCCATTATTATTGTTGATGATGATGATGATGATGATGATGATGATGATGATGATGATGATGATGATGATGATGATGATGATAGCCTTCAGGATGCCCTCAGACATTATTAAGATAAAAAAAATACAATTTAATTAAATCCTGTGAAGATATTTCCCTGCATAAGCCATAATGGACTAAATCAAACCCTAAATGATTTTACTTTTAAGCTATGCAAAGCAGTGAAGAAAAATAAAACTGTGACATCATTTCTGTGCACAATTGCCTTTCCATCAAGAAGATTAATTATGCACATAGAATTTCCATTGAAGCTAATTAAGAAATGTGTGATCAATGTACCATATCTTTATCTACAGTGTATATATACCCTTTTCTTCTCCAAAAGATATTACTTCCTTAAAAAACATTACTGGACAGAGATTTGCTTTTACAGTGGTACCTTGGTAATCAACATTAATTGGTTCCAGGAGGCACAATGAATACCAAAAACGATGAATACCAAACAAATTTTTCCCATAAGGAATAATGTAGTGAGTCACAAGGTAGCCGACACCGACAGGTTCTAGTTGTGCTTTGAGTACCAAACAAACAATGAATACTGCAACAAAATGTTCACGTCAAAATGTGTTGAGTACCAAATTCTATGAGTTTCAAAGCAGTTGAGTACCAAGGTACCATTGTATCTGTTACCATTTTGATCAATTTAAAATACTTTAGAATGATATATTACTTTATTTTCTGCAAGTGAGGAATTTGTATGTCTTCAAAGTATATTTCTTAATGGCAGGAGGCTTACATCTTTCCTATAACAATACCAATATTTCTACATTGCAATATCAACTATTGGAGCATATATCAAAAGGAATGCAAATAAATATATGACATAGGGCTATGGCATCAAATCCAGTTATTTTAATACACAATTTGGAAATCCAGGGTTACATTAAAAAGCTGGTTATCTTCTCCACATCATTAGAATTACTGTCATGATGCTGGCCAAAGAGGACTAAGATAAGATAATCAAGGATTCACAAAGACATTGAATCTTGATCCTAGCCGCAGTTTGGAGATATCATCAGGCCCACCTCTTCTGACACTTGTGACTCAGACCTTGAAGAGTCCTGTTCATCTAGCCTTTGGAAACATTATGATGTCCACCTGAAGAGTCAAAGTAGAAAATATAGGAATGCCTTGATGTATAGAGAAGCATTCAGCCCACACAAGACTAGTTTGGGGGAGGGGGAATGGAGCTGGAAATCAAAAGGGATCAATACTAACTGTAGTGTGAAAGTTCTCACCTTTTTCCCCCCATTCAATCATATCCAATTCTTGAAGACTGCTTGGAGAAGTGCCCATAGTTTTCTTGAGGAGGTATACCATTGTCTCTTTCCTAAGATGACAGAAGGACTCTGGCCCTGAGATTACTCTGCTGGTTTTTCTAGCAGGACTAGAATTGATGGTTCCCCCAGTTTCTAGCCTGATGTCTTAATCACTACACCAAACTGACTCAGTTCTCACCTAGCCATGGAAAATGAATATGATAGCGAAGGTGGCCATTTGAAAACAAGGCAGGTGTAGACCGCCCAATCCTTCCAGAAGAAAATGCCAGGCATCTGTGATGTAAAGGCAGGAAGAAAAACAAAATGCAAGTACTTTTGAACATTGTCTCAAAGGTGCTTTTTCAAAAGACAGCTGGATTGTTTTTTTCCTTGAGGAAGAACAACAAAATGTTTCACTTCTCAACTGTCTCAACTGTCATTACCTGATGGAAGGATAGGTACTTGGCAGTTGAATCTCAACTGTCAGTACCTTATCCTTCCATCCCCCCCCAAAAAAAAATCAAACTGCTGAAACTTCTTGGATGAGAAGTGAAACGTTTTCTTCCTCATCCTCAAGGCGGGGGGAATAGTCCAGTCACCATTTGAAAAAGCACCATTGAGACAACTATGAACTGGATTGACTAGGAATCTCCACAGAATTTGGAACATTATTTGTAGGGCTTGTTCTACAATTTGTTCAGTAAGTGGTTATTTTTTTAACAACTATTAAATAATTAAATTAATAAATAATTTAAAGAATTCTTGGAACTTGTGTTGCTAATTTTTATTTTTATTTTATTTTTTTGACAAATATTGCCTTGCCCCATGAACTTCACCAATAAGACCTCTCTTCTATTTAATTCTGTTCTCTTTGAGCTTGGACTTTCTTTAGGACTACACCTGCTAGATTTATATGTTTTAAATTTCATTTACTCTAGTTTGAGGGACCCAGGACACCTGCATTCAAGAGTTGGGGTTTTCTAATTGAATGAAAAGGAATAGTAAATCAAAGGCAGCTAGTTCAGATATCAATATTAATTTTTCTATTGGACCTTGAGAATAAGCAGCTAAATCATGGGAAGGGGCCATATGGGACTGATGTGGAAGCCATTTAATCAAGCTTTGAAATACCAATTTTAGAAATCCATAAAGTCATTAGATGACCACAAAAGATACAGATAACGTTAATGAAGGTGAATATACATGTCCAGGATAATGTTGCAGGATCCAATCTGGGTTAGTCACCAGAACCAGAGGTTTAGTCTTCCAAGCTTTCAGACTTGTGTTGGAGCCCATCCTCCATCTTTATCTCCATCTAGTGATCATCTGGATTTTTGCAGCTCAGATTTGGCATCCTTAAGCATAGATTTAAAATGTTGTCCATTTCAAAAATATATGTTCTCCATTCCGTCCTTCACTACAGAAGTAAGTAGCCTGAGAGCCATGAGCCTCGTGTAAAATCTTAATTATATTTTTCAAACTCCAAAATCTTTAAAATTTTAGATTCAAATTGGTTTTTTTAACCTTTTCCAGTAACCCCCCCCCCCCCAATGCAGTAGTCATCTGCAATTCAACTTTGTGCAAAATTTTGGAATGAGGCAAAATGAGAGAGAAGGAGAAAGAGTGTTTTCTCAGATATGCTGTGTACAGTCAGAAACTGAGTAAGGAGGCTAGGAGAAAAACACCATGACCATTTCAACCCACCCTCCACCATGAAATGACTGCCCAATCCACTGCAGTACCACTTGTCTGAAAACTAATAATGTGAATAAGGTACCTGATTGAAGTGGCCTTACTTGCTTCAGGAAAAAATTGTACTGTTTTTGTTAAGTGAAGTACCGTAGCTGTTCCTTAAGCTGTTACAGTAGTGGGTTCTAAAACCCATTGCTACCAGTTCGCACATGCGTAGAAGCATCCCGGGCGGATGGGCGGAGCCTCCCGCCACCAGCGCTACTGGTTTGCAGAACCGGGAGCAACCCACTGCTGGGCTGTTTTCATTAAACCTTTCTTGAAGGACTTGTCTGCTAAAACTTGCCTACATGACTGATTGCCACTGATCATAGTCTCTTGTAGAACCAATATGAAATTGGAGAGTTTAGTAAATTTTCACATATTATTAAGGAGGAACTTCATTAGTGCAATGTGTCTACGGACTGTATTACAGAAAGATAAGTGTCTCTTATATTGCACAAGTTGTGTGTTATGGTCTGATTGAAATGGACTGCATTCATTCTGCATTATGCCTTCTCCACATCACGTCTTTTGTTTTTGAAAATCCAAATTTCTATTTGTGGCTATGGCTCAGTTTGAGCCCTCCGACAAAGAGAGCTCGGAACAGGACCACGGAGCTTGCAGATCCTACTTCCGAAGGCGCTGGAAGTGCAGCCAGCACTTCCCGGACGCATACACTATTGAAAAGCCAACTCCAACTCCAACTTTTGATTGTAAAAACCTCAAAGCTAAGAACCATTACCAAATCTGGATTTACCTCTTCCCTCCATTTTTTAAAAGAAATCTTGTCTTCACACCAAAACAAGGCAGGAAAAATATTGACCTTTCAAAGTTTCTGCAGAGGACCCTTTTTGGTCTGAAGATACAAGTAAAAGTCCTTTTATTGATAACTAAATGTTCATCTATACGGTCTAAGTTATATGGATAATGCTAGGCAGTTACTCTATTAGTTATTTTGTACAAGGAACCCATGTTTTCAAAGTACCAGTATGTTCAATATAAGATTTAAGACTGTAGTTATGCCATGAAAAAGACTTGTCTGCTAAATATTGTGATTTCTTGAAAAACTGGTAATTCTTCCACTATATTGAAAATAATATTAGACAAAAGTAACATTTTATTTCTGTGGGGAATCTTGTTGGTATTAGCAGATTTACAGTAAGATATGGCTATATTGCTTGATATTTGAGTATTAATATTGAGTAAAGTGTGCACAAATGTGCATGTGTATTTCACAGGAAGGAGGCTTATCTATTAAAGAATGTTTTCCTCAATGAAATCGCCCATAATTTGTGGATCACTGTTGCTAATAGTATAGTTGTTCTCTATTGAGCAGAGATGACATGTCTCATGATTTATTTTCTTTATCTATTTTTTCACACCTCCCAAAATGAAAACACAAACACAATGATTTGAGCTATGGGGTTTTTTGGTGTGTGTGTGTGTGTGTGTGTGTGTGTGTGTGTGTGTGTAAGAAGCAATGTGTATGTGTATCAATTAGTGTGGGGCATTTCCATACATAAGTTTACCCATTAAATATTTGCTGACCTTTTACATCTTGAATTAAGTAACTTAATACCACTGGCTATACATATATCTGTATTTATTATATCTATATACAGATTGCTAAATTATATACTTATTGCACTATTATGACAGAGCATATCATTACTGGTGTTTAGACGCTAATACATAGCTAATAAATCAACTACAGTTTGTTTGTAAGCCAAATTCCAAGCAGAAAGCTTCACAATATAATGATTTCTGGATCATTTATTTGAGACAGAGAATTTATGCAGATGTTTGATAGCCACCAGCATGTATTCATTGTCTCATGTAATGTTATTTACAAGTAATTTTACCAACAAATCTGTGAAAACAGTTTATCATTAATTAGGTCTCCATAGATCATCTGTGTTTAGTAACATTCATGTCAGATTATAATTTTATTGCAGGGTTAGATTTGTGCGCCTATTGGGCAAGAAAACCAGGGTGGAAATGTTTTCACTAAAGATTCTGTATTTACAGAGGTGGGGAAATACAGTTATTTTGAGAAATAGATTATTTTTTGTTTTGTTTTGCAGTTGCTTTGCCATAACATGGTCATGGAGAGATCGTCATTCATACAAATATGTGATGTACACAGCAATCCTGCCTCTCTGAAATTTTGTACCATTTGTTTTTAAGAGTTCTGTTCCACTGATGCTTCTCTAATAATAAAAAGCTCTTTGATCCTATAGAAAATTCTATTAATAGAATAAGGAGGAATGCAATTAGAATTAGAATAGTTTATTAATTGATTAGTCTTGCAACCTTCTCAATAAAGCACATAATCTGGTTCCAGGATAAAATAAATAATAAATATATCTGTGATAATACAATGAGCGCAATCAGATGAGTGAATCTCCCTTGTAGGATACCCCTGTTGGTTTGATGTAAAGGGTTCTTAGCTCAACTTTCATAATTAAAAAAGGAAAGTGTTTTTCAGTTATTCTTGTCTGCATGCCCTCCGTGGAACCCAGTTCATTTAAGATAAGCGGGAGAACTTTAAAAGCAGAATTGGGAATGATTTATTTATTTAAATGGATTTCTATGCCGCCCAACTCCCAGGGGACTCTGGGCGGCTCACAACATATTAGAATCCATTACAAAATATAAAATACAATAATTTAAAAAAATACAAAAGTTAAAAAGAGTATCTCACATTCACAATCAAGGGGGGAGACCCATATCTAATCTAGTTGGTCTCACTTTCACCCCGCCTGCCGGAAGAGCCAGGTTTTTATTGCTTTCCGGAAGGCCAGCAGGGTGGGGATGGTCCTAATCTCCGGGGGAAGCTGGTTCCACAGGGAGGGAGCTCCCACAGAGAAGGCCCTCCCCCTCGGCACCGCCAACCGACATTGTTTGGTCGACGGGACCTGGAGGAGGCCAACTCTGTGGGCCCTGACCGGTCGTAGGGAGGTATGCGGCAGGATGCGGTCGCGAAGGTAACCTGGCCCTGAGCCATGTAGGGCTTTAAAGGTTAAAACCAACACCTTAAATTGGATCCGGCGACTAATGGGCAGCCAATGATACATACTATAAGGGACAGTATTTAGTTTGACTAATTCTTTCTGGATCAAAAACCTATCCACACTTTAATACCAATCAGAAGTAACATTTTACTTGCTTTTTAAGCAATATTACTTTGCTGCATAACTCAGAAACTGAAGTGTTCACATGACATTGTTTTCAATATATATGGTACTCCTCCCTGTTCTACATCAGGGATATACAATATGCCCAGTGAAGAAATAAGGACATGTAGAGTTAGTGAACAAAAATTAAAATATAATGGTTCTCCTTTACTTATTATACTACTAATTATATGGAAGAGTTTGCTAAATAAACAAACAACCACATGCTAACCTGCAAAATAAAATACTCAGAAATCATTGGATCGTGTGATATTTCTTTCCTGTGCTTTTCTGTTCTTTTGTTTTTGACTTATAATACATGACTGCTTCCATCATTTTTCTCCCCTTTCCAAAAGGCAAGTATGCCATGCGGGATCTGGTTCACCGGCTTCCAGGAGGTAACAACAGTAACAATTCAGCAAGCAAGACCATGTCTGATGATACCGTAACTGCCATTTGCTGCACTTTGCATGAAGTCATCACGAAAAATATGGAAAATGCCAAGGCCTTACGAGATGCAGGAGGAATTGAGAAACTTGTTGGCATTTCCAAAAGTAAAGGAGACAAGTACGTTTTGCCAATCATCGTCTGCCTGTTAGCTGTAATTTATAGTCGACACTAATGATTTCCTGGAGTCTTATCGTTTCTATTGTGTGTTAGAAAACTTCACAGATAATGGCAGATGGGTAGAAGATAATAAGTCATCTCACATCAAAGTGTGTGGCACTTGTAGTCTTAATTTGGATCTGTGACACTATATTGATTTATCAAAAGAAACTTGCGGTTTAATTTTTAGCTATTCTGGTCAGCAACCCAGAAGCTAATAATTGCAGCTGCTATTCAGAATAACAGATTTGTTCAAGAAAATGTTTAAAAAGTAATCCAATCCCAATATATTTGGGCTGCTGTCTGTGATGGTAAAAAAAAGTGGAATACATCAAGGTTAGAAGCAAATATCCAGAGTAAATAATATTTACATAATGCTGTGAGGCTACAGTGATAACTAAACTTATTATTACTGCCAGGTAGAATGCTCAAAGAATAAAAATAAGTCAGGTAGGATGCTCAAAAAATAAAAATAAATCCCAAGAACTTTGGGCTCACATTCTACCCAGAGGAAAAGCAAAGCACTGTTGTTAATTTCATAGCTGTAATCTGTATATTATTGAGTGTCATCTTCCAGAACCTTCCTTTTACATTCTGCCTTCCCAAATCCTTTTGTGTATTCAAGTAAAAACCTATAGTAAACATATTGAAAAGCTGCATGCATATAAAATTCTAAATCAGGATTTATTTCAACCATAGTTTGTTGAACAAGTAAGACTCTGTTGCAAATGAATGAAGTTGCTAGTTCATTCCTGGCTTGTTTTGCCTCTTTCTTATGCAAGTACAAATTTTGGCAGACCATAAATGCAAACCAGGAATAAACAAGAGTGTATTAAGATGTTGGAGTCTGACATAAGTATAAGGCACAGTTAAAACAAATGAGTATTCATAAAATGACAATATAGTATTTCTCAGGTTCAAGTATCACACTAATTGAAAAACAAACAACATCATGATTAGGGTTAAGGCTAATAACCACATGATTAGGGCTAACGGGTTCATCCTTTCTATCTTAATCTGTAATAAATTTGATTTTCAAAAATAGTTCTGTTCTATTTTCCAAAGCATATAACAGGATATCTTCACCTCAGCAACTTTAAGATGTATGGACTTCAATTCCTAGAATTCCCCAGCCAATCATGCTGCTGCAGTTTGCTGGGGAATTCTGGGAGTTGAAGTCCACACATCTAAAAAGTTGCTGAAGTTGAGAAACACTGTCATATAATATTGATTGAACCAATGAGTGTTTTTCAGTTTCTCACATGTGTCATTTTTTAAAATTCCCTAATAGGCACTCACCAAAAGTAGTGAAGGCAGCATCTCAGGTCTTAAATAGCATGTGGCAATACAGAGATCTGAGAAGTCTATACAAAAAGGTAAGATTTTTCATGTTATATGTTAGTAAGTTACAATTTCTTGGCTAGGAACTTTACAATGAAAATTAATAATGAATCTAACATTTAAAAAGCCCTGAAAATGTTACTACTTCTTCCAGTCTTTCCCCCTAATTTCAGTCTGCCATATGTGGATACAGCAAGGGTACCAGATTTTGTAGGCAGATGTCATAGTTTGATTTTAAAATGGATTTTTTTGTAAAACCTGGAGCCTTGTCCTTATGAAATTCAAGGATAAATTATAAAAAAGGCAAGTTAAGTTTAATTATATGGTATGGCTAGGATCATTATCTTCTTAAAAAAAGAAACAAAGAACAATGAATTTTCACTGTGCATAGTAGAGCATAAGCATATCTTACAAAAAATTGGTATAGCCAATAAACTGACCAGAGACGTGGGTGCTATTAAGGATCTTTCAGAAATAATCTTAAACATATCCTAAATGGCATTCTAATTGGGATCTATGCTTTTTAATATAACTTCTAAAACAATGATGGCGAACCTTTTTTTTCCTGGGGTGCCAAAATAGTGCGCGTGCACGCTATTGCACGCGCGTGCGTGCCAACACCCATAATTCAAAGCCCCTCACTTGCCCCACCCCCCTGCACATGCATGTGTGACCCCCCCACTCCCCCTTTCCTGACTGCCAGTGGGCACGGTGGGCCCATTTTTCACCCTCCCCAGGCTCCAGAGGCTTTCCTGGAGCTTGGGGAGGGCGAAAACACTCGCCCCGCCACCCTGGAGGCCCTCTGGAGGCCGAAATTGCCCTCCCAAAGCCTCCGCGTGAGCCAAAAATCAGCTGGCAAGCACGCACATGTGCAGTGGAGCTGAGCTAGGGCAACGGCTCACGTGCCGGCAGATACGGCTCCACGTGCCACCTGTGGCACCCGTGCCATAGGTTCGCCATCACTGTTCTAAAATATAACTTATATGGATGGCAATAATTTTTTTACACAGTGCCAATAGAACCAAAGTCATCCTTGTTAGCTACTTCATGGAATTGAATGACCCACAACAATTTTAGAATCTACTGTCTATTGTTCGATCTAAGTTTGGGTTTTGTTTTAAAAATCTGAACCATTGGTATTTTTTTTCTTCCCATCTATTTTACTATGGGATCCTGTAAGGAAAGCAATGGAGAACTATCTCCATTGCTTTGCAAATAGATTGCTTTTTAGAGCTTCGGGTTAGCTAAAAGAGGAATAAGTTATTTTTGATAGTTTTTATTAATGTAAGTTATTCTAGAGTATCTCCAATGTGAGTTAGACAAGTTTGCCCATCTCTAAAAAATCTACAGTAATGTATGATAACATTCAAAATCATTTTTTCTTCTTTAACAGCATTTGTGTAATGTTGTTGCCAATAGATAAAAATAACTTATGCTTGAAGGCAGCAATGATTTCATTCTTGTATTCCATTATGATATTTTTAAATGTTCAATTATAACCAGAATAATTGCACTATTATGCAAATATACACTGTTTCAAAGGCACAAACTGGGGATTTCCTAAAATCTTTAACAAAAAGATTTATATTAATTAATTTAATTAATCAGTGCCACATTTGTCTCATATGCACATTAGCACTGAAGAATAAGCTTGCTTCGTTTTAACTATATTGGGGCATGTTTTCACAAGAAAACTTTGAACTACACAAAAAAAAGATGTAGATCCTAAATATTATAGATGGGAGAGCCACATCGGAGAGTGGAGGGAGAAATAGCAAATGAAGTTTCCATTTCCCTTTTTAAGCATGTACATCAGCCAAAGAAGTTAAATATGCAAAAAGAATCTCTTTTTGAGTAGGAAAATGGCAGCTGAGAATCAGTGAAAATAAGTGCAAACTGCTAACCTCATATGTTCATTCATAAGATATCATTTAGCTGAGATTTCCGGTGGTGACTTTGGGGCAGTGCAGAAGGAGAAGGACAACCTCTGTCCTTCGATTCTGCTTTTCTTCACGCCTGGAAACCTTTCGAGGCACAAAAAGTTTGGAGGACTTGGTGAAACAGAGGGGCATCCTGAGTGACAGCGTGGTGGAGAGCAGCTGCCCGCTGAAGCGAAGGGCACCCTCTTTAATTTGGCGTGAAAGCGTCCTGTCATGTTGTTTTAACATGGTGGACCTGAAGCTGTAACTAGCCACAATAGACTTGGAAGAAGAATTGTTTAAGCAGTCTACGTCTGATTTGAAGAGTGTGGAAATCCCGTATTCGCCACGGATAGAACTGTCAAAGTGAGTGGTTCCAAATTTTACAGCAAAGTAGGAAGCTCCGGAGGAAACTTAGCGGCGATTGCGAGAAAAGAGCAGGAAATTAGAAAAGCAACTGCCGATAATGAGATTAAGTAAAAGGAAGGACTTGGATAGAACTTGAGACTGACAGCAAGTGTGCGAGAAAGAAGATACAGGAGAGAGACGGTGAATAACGCCTGCAAAGGAAAAACAAAGGTGGAACGTGTGGCTGCTTAATTAGCGATCCAGTTGGGGACGAGTTGGAGGCAATTAAATCTGAAAAAAGATTACGGAGCTTAGAGTCTGCTTGGGAGAGGACAGCCAGAGGAGAATGAAAAGAGAGAACTTTGTGCAGTAGAAACGAACTTAAGCCCAGGATCAACGGAAGGTGAAAGTCCAGAACGAACAGGAGCACTCCAGTGAAAGTTAAAATACTAGAAAGAGAGGGCGGAAATTAAGGGAGCTGAAAAGCAGTAGCGGTGAATGACTAAGCAAAAGATCTGACAGAGACGGTGCTGGAAGTGAGAGTG
Source organism: Diadophis punctatus similis (assembly GCA_023053685.1). Lineage (NCBI taxonomy): Eukaryota > Metazoa > Chordata > Lepidosauria > Squamata > Dipsadidae > Diadophis > Diadophis punctatus. The sequence goes on along the minus strand of JALIGW010000003.1, from coordinate 117,507,753 downwards.
CAATATCACAAACTTGGAATAACTTTGAAACTTGAAATTTATATTGCTGGAGAAGTGGTACAGAGTTAGCTTTTGATTAATTAACTGTTAAAACTACTTGATTACTACGTAGATTGATGTGATATCACTGCATATTAATGTGAAATTGCTCTTTTTTCTTCTTTTCCTTTTTTCTTTCCTTTTTTTCTTCCTATTCACTCCTCCTTTTAGATTATAGCATTCATACTATTAACCTCTTATTTAACCTCCTTATTTATTTAAAAATATACTTATAGTTATATTATAATTGATTATTGTATAGATTATATTGAATGCATTAATATTTATTTATAATATAGTCAATATTTATTAGAGACTATTATAACTGATATTTATTATATTGATAGTAGAGGATTTATAAATTAGCAACTGTAGATATAATATTTGGAGTGTTGATAAAATCATAATATTGAAGGGGGAATAGGAAATATTAAATAGCAAATAGGAAGATATATAAAGCTGGTTAGTAATATTTATAGGATCTATACGATTTAAACTATATTTAAACTATATCTATTAGAGAAAGTTATACATAGTCATAGTTAAGTTTATAGATCAGAGAAAGTAATTTAGAAGGGGGAGAAAAATACCAGCAACATAAAAAGTATTGGATGGTGATCTGGGGAAGGATTTATAAAATCTTGGGGGAACAAAATAGAATAATAAAGGAAATGACTACTATTACTACAACATCACTGAGAGCAGGGGGAAAAGCATCATCTAACCCTACAGTAACGACAGCATCCCCTGCCAATCAGTGTTCAATAAAGGAGATGTTGACTGCCGAAAAAACAGGTGGTACATCGGTAATACAAGCAATGAATTCCACACTAGTAATGATGCAAGTAACTGTGGTGAAATTGCAGGAAGTGATATCACAGAACCGTGTAGAATTAAAATCAGATATCCAGAAACTGGATAATAAGATTAGATCGATTCAAGAGGCAATTCAAAAAAATGAACAACACATAAAACTGGTGGAAACAAAGAGTGTACAAACGGAGAAAAAGTTAGACCGGATGGACCCCAAAATGTCAACAGTAAATAAAGAATTAGAAAACTCTCTGATACATCTGGAAATGGATCAATCTTCCTTCTATCTGCGGTTCCAAAATGTGACGGAAACCAAGGAAGAAGACCTGGGGGGAATAATGTTGGAAATGATAGCTGAGACCTTACAGAAAGACAAGCAAGAAGTGATAAATGAGTTGGATGAAGTATACCAAATCTAAACAAATTACGCTAAACGCCATCACCTACCCAGGGAAGTGCATATTAGATTTGCAAGAAAAAAAAGTCCGAGACACCATTTAGAAAATTACGAGAGCTGACCCAATGACATACAAAGAGAAAGAGGTTATCACTCTAAAGCAGGTTCTGAGACGTGTCCGTGAACAAAGAAGAGATTCTTGGCGTCCTCGTTAAATAAAAGAAACATATTATTCAGATGGATCATCCCAGAAGGGATGATAATCACCTGGGAGGGCAGGAAAATTAAAGTGGACAATTTAGATAAAGCCCAAGAAGTATACGATCAACTAATAGGGATGGCAGAAGAATCAAACGGTGGAGAGAAATTGGAGCTGGTAAGCCAAGAAGAGCGACAGTAATCTGAAGAAGAGGAAAGGAAAGCAGGAACTAAAGAAGTAAAAGAACCCCCAAAACAGGTAGAAGGAATCAGAACCAGGACACAAAGAGCTACAAAAAGAAGCAAAAACTAAACACTCGTAAGGAAATCGGAAAATGCCAAAAGAAACCAAATTAATATCAATAAATGTGAAAGGATTAAATGATGCAGGGAAAAGGAAAAAAATACTTACGAAATTAGTAAAGCAAAAAGCAGATATTATATGTCTTCAAGAAACACATATCAAAGAACAAGACCAAAAATATTTAGAATAAAAAAAATTGGAAGAACTCCACACATAGTTAGCAGGGAAGAAAAAAAGAGGGTTAGTAGTATATATTAAAAAAGAAATAAGAACTAACAAAATTTATGCAGATCCCAAAGGAAGATTATTAATGCTTGAAATCAAGACAGGTAAAATTACAATGCTTCTGGTAAATATCTATGCTCCCAATAAAAATCAAAAAGAATTTTATAAGAAAACCCATGAAAAGATAATAGAGACAGGTTATAAAAATGTATGTATAGTGGGAGACTATAACGGAGTAGTGGACATTTAAAAAAGGCTATATTAGCGATAAGAAAAAGCAAAGAAAAAGAACAACACTACCAAAAACATTTTTTGAAATGGCTGAAGAATTTAATTTAATAGATATGTGGAGAGCATTACACCCAAAAGAAAAACAATTTACCTTTTATTCTAACCCGCATAAGTCATATTCAAGAATAGATATGGTATGGGCAAATAGAGAACTAAGCAAAGAAATAGAGAAAGTAGAGATTACCCCGAATATCTGGGCAGACCACAATCCCTTAGTAATAATATGGAGAGGTCAAATAAGGAGAAATAAGAGATGGACATTAAATACACAAATCCTGCAAGATAATGAATATCCACAAATGATTGAAAAAGAATTAACTATTCTTTGAAGAGAATAAAAAGCAACCCACCTCATTATAAAATTTATGGGATACAATGAAGGCCTATATCAGAGAGATTACAATAGCATATACCCCAAGGAAGAATAAAGAAAAATGGAAACAACAAAACAGACTACTGGATGAAATAAAACAACTAGAAAATAAACTCCAAAAGAAACCAGGAGATGAACAAATAAATGAGACACTAACTCTATCAAAGCACAAATTAAATATGATAGAACAAGCAGAATATGTAAAAAGTGTCAGGTTCATGAAACAGTCTTTTTTTGAAAATGCAAATAAGCCAGGCAGATGGTTGGCATACAAACTTAAAAAAGAAAAGGAGAGTAGGATAATACACCAATTACAGGACGAGGCAGGAAATCTACAAAATAATGAAGAAAAACCAAAGAAGATTACTTCAGAATACTTTGAGAACTTATACAAACAAGATGGAAAAGAGATGGATAAAATAAATGAGTATTTGAAGGGGGAAGTATGCCACCACTAGATGAGGAAGATAAAATAATGCTGAACAGAGAAATAACATTGACGGAATTAAAAGATGCGATTAAAAAGCAAAAGAATAACAAATCTCCTGGACCAGATAGCCTACCAGGGGAATTTTACAAAAATACAGGAGAATTATTGGAACCAATATTATTAGAATTGTATAATGAGGTCCTATTGAACACAAAAATACCAGAGTCGTGGAGGGAAGCATATATCACCATGATCGTGAAAGAAGGTACCGACGCAAACTAAATTCATAACTATAGGCCAATTTCATTGTTGAACGCTGACTACAAAATCTTTATGAATATTATGGCAGGAAGGATAAAAAGAATATTAAACAAAATTATACATTCTGACCAAAATGGTTTTCTTCCAACAACAGATTAGAACCAACACAAGAGTTGTATTGAATATGTTAGAATACTATGAAGCGCATCCAGAAAAACAAGCAGCGCTTGTTTTCCTGGATGCGCAAAAGGTGTTTGACAATGTAAATTGGCAGTATATGATTCGGCAAATTAAAGAAATGAAATTTGGAGAAAATTTTGAACAAATGATTGAAACAATATATTCTTCCCAGAAAGCCAATGTAATAATAAATGGAGATATTACAAGGCCATTTCAAATAATGAAAGGAGTTCGACAGGGATGCCCACTGTCACCTCTACTTTTTATTTTGACCTTAGAAACACTATTAAATAAAATTAGATCAAAGCCAACCATTAAAGGAACCAAAATTAGAAAGGAAGAATATAAAATACAGGCATTTGCTGATGACCTAGTATTCTTTTTGGAAGACCCACAGGAGACAGGACTGATCTTAATAAGGGAAATAGAAAAATATGGGGAGGTGGCGGGCCTTAGAATCAATAAACCAAAAACCAAATTATTAGTCAAAAATATGACATCAAAACGGAAAAAAGATTTAGAAGAAGAATTGGGACTACAAATTACCAAAAAATTAAATATTTAGGGGTTAATCTAACAGCTAAATATTCCTCAATTAAGGAAGACAATTATTTGAAATTAGTGCAACAAATAAAAATAGACCTGGAGAGGTGGGGGGCATTGCAACTATCTTTATTAGGTCAGATAGCAACTATTAAGATGAACGTCCTACCAAAATTACTTTATCTTTTTCAGACCATACCTATAAAATTTGACAAATTTTTTTTTATTGATCTGAACAAAATGACTTTGAAATTTATATGGCAAGGTAAAAAGCTGAGAATAAAATTAATAGATTTATAAGACAGTAGAGATAGAGGTGGCTTTGGGCTCCCAGATTGGAGACTCTACTACAAAGCAGCATCATTAGTATGGCTTAGAGACTGGGTCAATTTGAGAAACAAAAGAATATTAACATTGGAAGGCCACGACTTACAAAAAGGATGGCACGCATTTCTGTGGGACAAATAAAATAAACCACAAAAATACTTCCATAGACATAAGATAAGAGATTCACTGATGGAAAAATGGCAGGAGACAGAGAAAAAACATTATTTGAAAATCTCCAACTGGCTGTCCACTATGGAGACGATGATCCACCCAAATACGATAGATATGTGCAAAATGGTTAAATATTAGGATATTTTAGATGGATACGGGAAATTAAAAAGTAGACAGGAGCTGGGGGAACAGGGCATAACTATAGATTGGTGGCCATACCTTCTACTCCAATCAAGATATAAGAAACATAGTGATGAATTTGGAATTGAGGTAGAGATGCAACAATTAGATAAACTTTTGACGGGCCCAGAAGAAAAAATGATTACAAAAATATATAACTATTTATTACAATTTGATAGAGCTGAAGATATAGTAAACGGGATGATGATAGCTTGGGCGAAAAATGTGGGACATAATATTCATTTATTCATTTATTCATTCATGAAATAACAAAATCGGTATCCTTAAAGAAAACCACTATAAAATGTTTTATCGCTGGCATCTGGCCCCCTCAAGACTAGCGAAGATATACCCAAATTTAAATTTGCTTTGTTGGAAAGCCAAAAAAGAGCAAGGTACCTTCTTTCACGCGTGGTGGTTGTTCCCGGAAGCGAAGAAATACTGAAAAAAGATACATAGTTGGCTACAAGAAGTAGTAGGGTTACCAGTAGAATTCACCCCAGAAATCTTTTTGTTAGGGATATTTAAAGGACAATATGATAAAAACTCTAAATATTTGATATTGCATATTACAACTACAGCTAGGATTGCTTATGTGCAATGTTGGAGAAATACAAACACACCCACCGAGAGCTTGATAATTAAAAAAATATTTGAATGCGCGGAGATGGACAAGTTAACAATAGAACTTAAAGGACAAAAAGATTCAGATTATTATGTAATATGGCAAAAGTGGTATGATTGGATTGATGACAGAAGGATGAAGAGAAAGTGTACGAAGATGTAGAATTAGAAAATATTGTAAGATAATGTACAAAATGTATCAATATAAAAGTAATGTATGTAAAAGGCTGTAGATCTGCTTAAGAAATTACTGCGACATGTAGAAAGAGAAAAATGTAATAGACATTTAAAAAAAGATATCATTTAGCTATAATACCTACCGTAAGTGTAAAATCTTAGAGCACATAACTCACTGGGATGGATCAAGTGGTGCCCCTTTGCTGACAATAGAAAGACACCTTTATGCCGTAAAGGAAGATTCAATATTAGATGCTTTTAGATTTTAAGTAAGATAGCATATATCACAACAGTGTACATCTGCTATAGAAATCGATATGATACACCCTGTAGAATATTGGCCCTTCCTTTAAAAAAAAAAGATTAGTTGATAGTGTATAAAAAGAAAGCCCAAAGGTTTGTCTTTTTGATTAAGAATTATAAGATTGTCGATAATATGGTGAAGAAATGAGTAAATTGATTGGTTTTCCTTTATATAGCAAGAATAGAAAACAAAAATGGGTAAATATATTTAGGCAAAATGTAAAATTGTAGCAACATACAATGTTTTGAATTCAATACTGCAAAAGTAGATGGCTATCAAAAAGATTTAACTTGATTAATAGTTTTGATAGTTACACTGAAGTTTCAAGTTTAGAAATAACACAGTTCTAATTATAAAATGCTGGGAGTAAAAATGCAGAAGGCTGTTACCATCATGGCCTGTCTATGCACCATCCAGGGTTATCTGATTGGCTGCTGTTTAAAGCAGAATACCAGAATATTGTTGTTGACTTACTATGTAAATATAAATAAAGAGCTTTTTATGTTTTTATATCTTGAATTGGCTTCTCAAAACTTCTTTCTCACACACACATACACACTGCATCATCTATATCAGCAAACAAATCAGTGGGATTTGTTTTCATTATTTGATCCTTTTGTCTCTTGATCCTTAAAGTTCAATAAATAAAGAAGTTACTCTGTTCTCCAATGATCTTCCTATAAATGAGACTAAAGAAGGAAAATGTGCAAAAGTTGTGACTGGCATGTTCAGTTGTGAAGAAGATAAATACCAAGTTGGTTGAGGCAGTCTGGCTCCTTAGCTTCTGTGCTGAGAACAGTGGAAATAATTTCAATTGTAGGGTTGAGTGGATATCATTTATTCATGACTGAATGTCATTAATTATTGTCATCTTTGACTAAGTTAGCAATATTTTAGTAGTAAAAAGTTTTTAAAGCGTTTGCATTGAACGTTTCTCATTTCAATATTCACTTCACATTTGATATAGTTGAACAGAACATTCATATTATTTTAATGGTGCTCAGGGATCTTTGGTTCCCCTGACTGCTACTTCTGTGTTTCATTTTCCTTACCTATCTCATTCTCTTCTTTTCACTATACATATTTCAACGTAGCCATAAAATGCTCCTCCCCCTTAAAAAGTGTGCAGTCTCATTTTGAATTATGTGCAGCTTCAATGTAGTTTTTGAACAAATTTGAATATAGAGTATGTTTTGTAATAAGCCAGCCTGGATGTTATCAAAGCCTTATATAACAATAATTAAGTCCACATTCTCTAGAAGCACTAGCTGGGATACCCTCTTGAAACCAAGATGAAGAGACGGGTGTAGAATCAACTTCAGACTGTGAAAGTAATCCTTTAGAACAGTGTTTCCCAACTTTGGCAACTTGACGATGTCTGGACTTCAACTCCCAGAATTCCCCAGCCAGCGAATGCTGGCTCGGGAATTCTGGGAGTTGAAGTCCAGACATCTTCAAGTTGCCAAGGTTGGGAAACACTGCTTTAGAACAAATGCAATCTTGTCCAGTTTAGTGTAGCTATAAATATGAAGGTCAGCCTGATCGCTCAAAAATGTCTATTTGGACTGAACATAAGTTTGCTCACCATCTGTGACAGGGTAAGCAACTATGGGTACCTCATCTCAATTTTAGTCCTTTTACTAAAAACTATTAAATGAAAAATATTTGTATTGCAAAGTGAAGTGTCAGCCTCTGATATAATTTAGAAAACCTTTGGGTCCTACATAGAGCTCAGAAATTGAAAATATTGTTGGGTCACCTCTTCACGGTATGTCTGGAACTTAGCCCATCTGCTCAGGAAAAAAAGTTAAGTTGGGGTGACAGACAGTACCCTGGCAACTGGAGAGAGCAAGGATCAAATTTAATAGTTTGCTTTGTGTCGCCCTAACCATGATACACGAAAAGACAAGGTCCACCCAGTCACTGGTAATTGGCAGCATATAAATTTAATAATTATCATCAGATGATTTCAGAGTAATGTAATTTGCTGCCAAAATGTGAAGACCACAAGTCCCCCTCAAAGTTACCTTCCCTGATTTAGTCCATCACTGACGCCAAACATTCACAGCTATCATTATTTCACTGCTTCTCTTGAAAAAAAGAAAAAAGCAATTGCTTAGTGCAAGAATCATGCCTACTGAAGAAATGCAGGGGGAGGGGGGAAGCTGAATATAACTCTGGCTTAAGGACAGCCACTAAATCATCACAATCCACTTGTATAAAGAGAATAATGTGCAATTATTAATTTTAAGGTTTTTGTTTTGCTTTGAATATAGTCTTTGTTGGGAACAGTTTGCACTGCATTTTCTCTGCTTTGGAACCGATCTGAATCAGTAGTTATCAATGTAATCTGTTTCTGATTATAATTTAAATGGTTACAGTTGTACAAAAATGTAGCCTAGTTCCCATATTTCTATATTTCTGTTTGAAAAAAGAAATCTCACTGGAATAAATGATTGATTGACTGACTGATTGATTTATGGCAGCGGGTGGCCCCAGACTTCAGAGTGGCTGAGGACAGAGGATTTTCACCTACCCATCATTCTGAGTCATGGCACGCTCAGCATTCCCTCTCCCAGAACCAAGAAACCAGAGTCTATTCCCAGACCCAGGTATTCTGGCTGTCAGCTGATGAGTCTTGATTTGTGATTTTTTTTTCTTTAATTCTTATTTAGTCTAAAATTTATATGCCACCAACATGCCTTACTTAAATGTGTCACATTAAATATTGGCACATTTAAAACAATAAATGGAACTGAATGCATTCCTATATTAGCACTGCAACAGCACTAAAGAGTTACTTAAAAATTGATATAAATCAAAATACAATTACAGAAAGCAATGCATAGAATACATGTTAATATAACTTGCAGCGTCAATTAAATCTTCATGTCACCTGTATGGGCAGTGAATTATTTTCCTTATTGACTGTGGAAATGAAGTTAACATGATAATATAAAACAATGCAAAAGACTAGTATGATTAGTTTGGTCAGTCTCTTTTTTCTATGTAATGTTTCTCCGTTATATGATAGAATTGATATATTTCTGTAATCAGCCATTTGCTCAATACTAGACTGTTTTTTAGCGAGGGGGAATCAAAACATAGTGATATTCTTTATTTTTCTTTATTTTTTTATTTGATAAAGGGTATGAATACAAAATTTATTTGACTTTTCTCTTTTGAAGCATTCAGGGTCATATGAAAAATAAAACAGAATTACAATCCTGCTAAGAAATATTACTGTTGCACTTAGCATCTTGGTTTGAATGTTGTATTGGTTACTGCCTTTCTGTTTTACCTCCTGGCTATATGCTATTCCGATATTTTTTACACAGAATTATATTATGAAAATAATATAAACATGGCACTTTAAATTGTCTGAAATGCACTACAGAAATATTATTAATTTTATTTATTACAATACAGGCAATCCTTGACTTACGAACACAATTGAACCCAACATTTATGTTTTAAGTGAATTTTGCCCCATTTTACGACCTTTCTTGTCACAGTTGTTAAGTGAAACATTGGAGTTGTTAAATTAGTAACACAGTTGTTAAATGAACCTGGCTTCCCCATTGACTTGCTCGTCAGAAGGTCACAAAAAGGGATCATGACCCCAGGACACTGCAGCTGTCATGAATCTGAACCAGTTCGATTGCTAAGCATCCAAATTTTGATCATGTGACCATGGAGACGCTGAAACGTTCATAAGTGTGAAAAACGGTCATAGATCACTTTTTTCAGTGCTGTTGTAAGTTTGAACGGTCATTAAACAAAGTGTTGTAAGCCGAAGACTTCCTTTATTTAATCCAAGCATCCCCCAAAGTTTCTTCTATGTACATGTTTAATGTTTGCTACCATCTTTAATAACTGTACTACCACAGAAATCAGATGGCAGGCAGGCAGACATATTGATAGATTGATTTAATCAAACATACTAGTTTACAACTGGCATGGTACAATTACTAGTAAACCCATTCCAGGTTTGTGAAAGCTGTGTAACTTGCTGCCTACTCACAGGTTACCTCAAATGGATTGTCTTTGATCTCTTGTGCCTTTAAGAAAGAATTTGGTACTAAACCTCTTCCTGGCAGTTGCGTGCCTGCATTTTTAAACTATTCAGGAGCCTTCTTTAAACAGATGTCAGCTGCTCCTTTTTCTAGCACCAGCAAAGTGTTCTTTCTATGCAGTTTCATAGAGATACAGTAAGATATAAATATTAAATTCCTATCCACTGGCAGGTTAAAAAAGAAATACCCTAATGTAGGATTAATTGCAGATGGAAGAGGAAGGGACTAGATATGCTGTATGCATAGTTATTCTTAATGGATAAAAGCTAAACTTTAAATCAAGTAGATCAGCTTACATCATTTAAGATGTTTTAAAATATAGAGATTATTGTATCAAAATAATACAATTTATACGTATTTTGATCTAGCAAAAGTACAATATGTGCCTTTTCATCTTCTATCACGATCAGCTTATACAGATTCCAGGACATCAGCTACATACATTTTTCTGAGTTTTTACGAAAATCAGTTCCTCACTCTGGGGGAGACATTGCCAACAGCAAAAGTAACCGTAATCAACTTTGGAGTTTCTCCATTTTGGTGGAGATAGCATCCGGGAATGGGTTAACATCATCTGCTTATCTGATTGGACTGAGTCTGTCAGAGCTGTGAGGACACGCCTCGGTTGCTAATGATCCCCAGCTTTTGACTCGGTCCCTCAGCTAGGACAGACCTGTCAAAAGAGTTCTCCCTTGAAGAACATTTAATTCTATGGACTATTGCTGGACTTTATTTCTTCTACACAGTGAGTAGTTTCACCGGCTAACTCTCAATCATAATGGTTGAGTCACTGGGCTTTCTACAGGGCTAGGGGCTTCGGCTCCAGCCTTTCATCATTTTAAAGAACTGAGGAGCTTTCGCGCTCCTGAAACTTGACAGGCAAAACCAGCAGAGCTTCACGCTCCCAACCTGTCAGATTGCTGGACAGAGAAGCTTTCGCGCTCCCAAAATTTGAGAGGCAAAGCCAGCGGAGCTTCGCGCTCACAACCTGGCAGATTTCTGGATGGAGGAGCTTTCGCGCTCCTGATAACTGAGAGGCATAGAAGCTTCACGCTCCTGAGTGTTTGATTCCAAGGCTGTCAGCAAGAGAGCTCGTCAAGGAGCTTCGTGCTCCATTTTGTGACAGTTAAACTGTCCCAATTTTAGGAGCTATTGCGCTCCAATAATGAGGCCACTCACTGACAGCCAGAGCTGGAGAGGAGCTTCACACTCCCAGATCGCTCTAATACCGGCATTATTACTGTCTGAAGGCAGAAAACCACCAAGGGTGCCTGATTGAAAATAATAAAAGGCGCAAAAGGGCACAAAAGCCTCTAGATTGCCCAGAGTAACAAAAAAGGTGGGAATGAGCCACACATTCAAATTGACAGCTGCTGTCACTAGAAGCCTCCCAGCCTGCGACCATAGTGGAGAGAGAGAGAGAGAGAGAGAGAGAAAGAGAACCTCCATTTGGTTGGGACAGCTTGCCTCTCTGTCAGGGCAAACAAAATGACTGAAACCTTTGTTGGAGGCAGCTCTGATCCCAAGGCTGGGGAATCTGCAGTAAGACAGATTGGTCCTTTGGCCTCTGATAAGAACCCCTCAACAGCCAAACGTGCCTCAAAGTCTGGAGGCAAGACAGAGATAGCTCGTAAGGGCTCTAAAGCAGCCCAAAAAGATGAGCATAGGAGAGAAAGGGCCCTTGAAAACTCTGTGCTAGAGCTGACAGTAAAAGAGCCCAACTGTCAGAAATAGGAGAAGAGCCAAGCCATTCCAATAGGCTGTACTTGCTGGGCCTATCACCAGAGGGAGCTGGAGAGCAGTTTTCTCCACAAGGCTCTTATTGCCTGTCACCAATACAGGGCTATAGGGCTCAATGTCAGTCTTGCCAAATACTGCAGGGATTTGTGAGCAAAACTGTGAAAGAGCCAGAGCTGTTCCTGAGGCCACCTTCACCGCAACAGCAGCGGGCCTTCGCCCAGACATGGGGCAGAATCAGTAATTCCAGAGCATATGCAATCAATTATTGCAGAAGCCATCAGGCAGGGCATAACTGCAGGAATGCAGCAGTCCAGACGTGCACCCTCAGTAGCCTCTGCTTTCTCTGTGAATCCCAGCCAACATCTGGCTCCCCACTTCAAGGGGACTTTCCGGAACCCTATTCATTGGTTCTCCTCCCAGAAGAGCACTATCCGTTCTCTGAGGAGGAAGGCCAAAAGAGACTTGGACCTTTCGGATGATGAAAGAATACGGCCCGACAGCCAGCCTTTACAGGGCTTTTCCAAACTGCCCTGTTTAAGTCCATCCTCTTTAAGGCGAAAAATTCAGCCCGCCTTGGGGCACATGCTACATCCAGAACCACTGGAGGCTCCGGTTGATCAACCTGACCCACTCTTCTCCAAGCCAACTGCAGAGGCTGAGATCATTCCCTCGCCAAAATTATTTGTTGAGGTGGTCAGGAGGCTCCTTCATTTGGCAGAAAGGCACTGCAGCAGTCACATGAACTTCGTGCTCCGTATATTTGACAACGGGTAGTGTGACTGAGCCTAGCTCCACGCAGTGACCCCAAGGGCTCAGCCTCAATTGGGAGCTATAGCGCTCCAGTTTAAAGAGCACAGGCAGCCCGGAATTGATAGGAACTTCGCGCTCCACAACAATTCAAACGATTGAGGGCAGTGCAAAGAGCCTCGGCTCCACGCTGCTAAACCCGGGGGCTCAAATGACACCTTTAAAAGCCCAGGCAGCCTGATCCCGTGAGGAGCTTCGTGCTCCCAAATATTCTACAATTATGGGACGCGCAAAGGGGTCTCGGTTCCACACCGCTAGTCCCAAGGGCTTTAAAAAAAATGAAAGGAGCTTTCATGCTCCAATTTAAACAGCCCAGTTGCCCGGCATGAGTACTGCCTGCAGGCAGGAAGCCACCGAAGCTTCCTGAGCCCTTAGAGAAGGGCGCCAAAGGGCGCAAAAAAATTGGAAGGAATGACATCAGAATGCACCAATACTTCAATAAGCTTGTGGTGGCAGTAAAGTTTTCTGCAGATGCCATGCTCAATGCAGCCAGATTTACATCCAAGGCCATCGCTTCTGCAGTAACTGCCTGCCGCTTACTCTGGCTACGCCAATGGCAGGTGGATACCCGCCACAAGTGGCGACTTGCCTCTGCCCCTTTCAAAGGGAACAAACTGGGGAATCTCTGGACCCGATATTGGTGGAGTACAGAGATAAAAGGAAGGTCTTACCATCCTTCTCCAGACGAGGCAAATTTCGCCCCTCACCATACTTTCGCTGCCCCTCTTTTGGGTTGCGGGCACAAGTTTGGGATTCGCATGTTCCCAGGGGAATTACATCCCAAGACAGTTTCAATCAAAGTGGCCATTTCGTGGTGGAGGTGGTCGGTCCTTTCATCGGCTCAAGTAACTGCAGGCCCAACCCTCCCATTGCGGGTCAGCTGACCCTCTTTGCAGACCGATGGGAGGAGATTACATCGGACGCTTGGGTCAGGAAGATGGTCAGGTCGGGCCTCTCCCTCGAATTCCTCTCCACACCCCCGAGGTTCTTTATCTGTTGCCCAGTCTCAAAGATGTTTCAAAGAAGGTCCTCATGGAGACAGTAATACAGCACCTGCTGGACATTCAAGTGATCCAGCAGGTCCCAGAGGACCAACAAGGGCAGGGATTCTGTTTGATCCTTTTCGTTATTCCCAAGGCCTCGGGGGGTGGAGAGCTATTCTGGACCTGAAAAGGCTGAACCATCACCTTGTCTATCAGTGGGTCAAGATGCAGTCACTTCAATCTATCCTGGGGGACGTTTGGAGGGCAACTTCCTCACGTCAATTGATTTGACAGAGGCCTATCTACATGTGCCCATTTTGCCTCTACATCGGCAATGCCTATGATTTCAGTATGTGGGCCACCGCTACTAGTATAAGGCCTGCCATTCAGCCTAGCGTCAGCGTTAGGGCATTCACGAAGATATTGGCTGTGTTGGCAGCTCATCTCCGGGCTCTTCCCATGCGTGTCCAGTGTTACCTGGATGATATCCTGATCCAGGCCATCTCTAGCCACCAGGCAAAAGAGGATCTGCAGGTCATTATCCAGAGGTCAGGCAGGAGCAACTCGCCAGCCAAGGTCCGCATTCTGATGGAAGTAATCCGGTCCTTCAAGTGGTGGATGTCCCCGGCCATCATGAAGGGATGCCAGTTCAAGGAGTCCGAACGTTTGACCATTACAACGGATGCCAGCCTCTTTGGTTGGGGGGGCATCACAGATGGCTCAAGGGGAATGGGCCCAGGCGGACTGGAATTCGAAATATCAACTGGCTGGAGCTCAGGACAGTTCACCTGGCCCTCCGGAGCTTCCAGCAGTCAGTCTCGGGAAGACACATTCCAGGCCTGGAATAAGCCCTGTATCTAATCTCTATCACAAAACCTTCTCAGGAACCTCAACTTCGTCATGACACTATGTACATGTTACTTGGACTGTTTCTACTAGTGAATTCAGACTGAAGAGGACTCAGCCAAGGGTATAACAGTAGTCCAAAGAGAGAGAGAAATGGTATGGGAAGACCAAGTGCTTCACAGAAAGTGAAGCATAAAAAAATCACCTGACATTCACTATTACATTTAGATTGTTTTGGAATGGTACTGCACAGCAACAAAATTCCAAACTGATAACTCCTTTATCTTAAGATTTGCCTCCTTGGCATTCGGAAGGGGTAGGAACTATATCTAATTTGTTCATTTGCAACAGATTGCTAGAATCCAATCAGAATTGGATATGTGCGGCCTCAGAGTCAAATGCATCTGAGGCATCTAGCTAAATATCTTATTAAAGAAAATAAATTGGCTTTTTGAGAAAAAGAACCAGTTGAAAATGTACCTTCTCTGTGTAATTGATATTTGATATTGTTTTATGTGATTTTGTTAATAATGTATGTTGATAGACTTTATTATTTTAATTCATGTTCATGTATTTGATTGAAGACAAGGTACTGATTTTTAAGTAAAAGAGTACTGGATTAGGAGTTTGCTTGAAATTTTTTTCTTTCCTTCTTATCTGGTTGTAGAGAGGAAGCTTGGAACCAGCATTCCCATGTCTCCAGACAAGTGATTTGTGATGTCAAAACTGTTAGCACTAGCCATCTGTTACTAAAACATAACATGATACAAAAATGTCCTGCTGTATATTGCCAAAATCTTATAATGTTTTACCTACCACCAAAAGATCTCCCCACCCCATCCTGGCTTCATTCACTTAAGAAATTCTTCTTTTGAGGAAACACATCCACAAGATTTTTTCCATGTTCTTCGTATGGCAAAGTACAATAAATAAAATGTTCATCATTTAATACATGCCAGATTATGTTTTGGTTATTAAATAATAAGGATTTTATTAAATTTTTTATTAAAATCAGACAGATTTTGCAGTTATTAAATGTATGTTGAAACACTATTAAAGAAGTTATGTTGAAAAAATCAAAATTACTTATAAAGCAATAGAGATAATTGATTAAAGCAGATATATTCAAAATTGCCAAGTATAAGCATCTGTACAAATATTGACAATCTCTGAATCTATATCAGATAGAATGTTTTAAGCACTAGCAAAAAAAATATTGCCTAACAGCATATAAAATAAGAAATGTGTGCAAAGGGGGGAGGGGGGGGCACAGTGGCCTAGAAATGAAGATGCTTGCCTCTCATTCGGAAGGTTGAGAGTTCAATCCTAGGTAGCAGCAGATGTTTCTCTCAAGAGAATAGGTGTCAGGAAGGGCATCTGGTCCTTAAACACTCAGCTCGATTCAGTCACCCTGAATTTATCCCAAATTAAGGGATTACGGCCATGATGGTGAACCTATGGCATGCGTGCCAGAGGTGGCACGCAGCGCCCTCTCTGTGGGCACGCGAGCCGTCATCCCAGCTGAGCTCCGCCGTTCATGCGCCTCCCTCCGGCCAGCTGGTTTTCCAGTCTTTGCCGTGCATGCAAAGGGCCCGTATGCGCATACACGGAGAGATGAGGTGCATGCGAAGGGGCAGCACGTGCATACGTGCGGGTGGGGCGCATATGGGGGATGCACGCATGCTCAGGGTGCATGCCGGGGGCTGCGTGCATATGGGGGTGCATGCCGGCGGCTGCATGCGCATGCATGGAGTGGGTGGGGTGCATGTGCAGGGCCACATGCACAGGGTGGGGCAAATGCGCAGAGGCCACACGCTCATTGCATTTTGGGGGGTCTTTGGGCACTCAGTCTGGAAAAGGTTAGCCATCACTGGATTACGGGGTTGTAAGAAAAAATAGCAAAAGAAAGAGAGAGAGAGAAGTACACACTCACACATTTCTTTGCCTCAAATTGCACTGAGGCTATATCAACTTAAATCCCAGCATTTGAATTTAAGTAGGTTGGTTTAAACAGATAATCTCCTCAAACGTCATGTTTGAATGTTGCAATATAGAATAAGCAATTATTCTTATGTTTTCCTATCTAATATTTTTGTCAATCCTCATTATTTGGGATTGCAAAAGAATAAAGATTGATATCATGTCATCCTTTCTTGAACATACCATCATGGCATAAAGCAAACACTACCCTGTTTCCCCCAAAATAAGACATCCCCTGATAATAAGCCCAATTGAGCTTTTGAGTGCATGGCAATAAGGCCAAGCGCTTATTTCAGGGTTCAAAAAATATAAGACAGGGTCTTATTTTGAGGAAAACATGGTAGATTAATTCAGATATTGTTGGTTTCCCCTTGGTGCAATTTTCTATTCCTTTATTTGCCATAGGTGACTTATAAAAATATAATAACATGGATACCCAAATTACATAGGCAGTGTGGAGTCATAGTCTATAGGGAATGTGGATTGCATATGCCTTATAATCAGGCTTATTATCCAGGCCGTGTAGGTTGACTAATTAAAGGGTATTTCATGAAAAAGTACAACCCAAGAATGCTGTGTTTTTATTCTTTTAGTCAAATATATGAAATATTAACGTTCTCAGATACACTTTTAAGACAATTGTACTGTATATTAAAAATTATTGTATGATAGTTTAAAAATTTGGGTAGAAACAATAATTGGCATTTGCTAAATTTTGCTCTTAGTTGCTTATGCCAAGGCTGCTGAATGTGGTGCATTCCATAAAGCCAAGGCATTTACTTGACTGCTAAAATGTAGATTTGGAATTGCAACAAATTTTAGGATGCTTTGTAGCTTTGGTTATTAAAAGATTGTATCACTGCAGAGAGTAGGATGTGTTCTTTTGATCTTTCTCTAAGACAGATAGAAATGCTCTTTATGGTACATCACTCTGAATAATTGACTGACAACCTTCCTTTTGAAGTTAGTTATTCAATGAAATCTCAAACTTGCCTTAGGCAAGAGAATTGAGACAAGATGTCTGAAGGGCTTATGTAGGTCAAGGCTGCAGTTACTTTCTGTTGTGTTCAAAAGTAGATGAATGTGGCTTTCAAAAAGGTCTAATATTTATCGGTTAAAATTTCTATGGCTTATACCAGAATGAACTTTTCAAACATGGTACTGTCCTTCCATTGACTAGTCCAGGAGTGGGGAACCATGGCCCTTTTATGACTTGTGGACTTGAACTCCCAGAATTCCTGTCATAAAAGTCATAAAAGGGCCATGATTCCCCACCCTTGGACTAGAAGAACTAAAATCCAGTGCATCTCTCCACTGGAGAAAGCAAATTTTACCAATTACAGTTTCTTCCTGTTAACTGCCATGCTACCACTGGTACAGTACAAGAACAACAACAAAAAGAACTTTCCCAGCTGCAGCATTATCTGGTTTCCATGCTTATATGTATATGTTTTGTAACTTGCTAGTATTAAGCTGTATGACTCTAGCAGAGGTTGCATCCACAAAGCTTCTGTCCACGACCAAGGGAAACAAAAGCCTGCTTACTTTGCAGCCTGGATTCTGTCCATCTGTTTAGCAAAGAAAATGTTGAATTGCATAAGCAAACTTACCTATATGCTTAAGTTATGTGTTAAAAGTAGACATATGATAGATACTCCAGCCATTAACAGTATATCATGATATAGCACCCAGTGATAGTCATAGGATACTAGATAAAAGCAATCCACATAAATCATAATAGGATACAGAATAAAATCAGTCAACATAAACCATAAGATACAAAAAGCAAAGTTATAGTCATAAGAAGCTAAGGAAATAGATAATAGGAAAGATGAGAAGGATAGTAGTGATACAGGCTTCTAGGTGGTTTGACATCCCAGGGCATAAGACAGTGCTATGGAAATTAGTTGTTTAGTTGTTGGAATTGTCCTTGTATCTAATTGTTTTGGCGTGCAATGCCCTGTATTGTCATCTTGAGGGAAGGAGTTGAAACAGTTTATGTCCAGGATGTGTGGGGTCTGTACATATTTTCACAGCCCTCTTTCTAGCTCATGCAGTATACAGGTCCTCAATGGAAGGCAGGCTGGTTGCAATTGGTTTTTTGCAGACCTACAGTAACTGTCCATTGAAGTTTGTGTCTGTCTTGTTTGGTTGCTGTGCCAGACAGAGATGCAAATATATCTGTTTATATCATTTTATATCTGTTAAAGAAATATTGTATTGTTATTCCAGTCATATTTTACATGGAGAGAGGAAACTATACTGCTGCTATGAAACCATTTCCAACGTCTTTGGGCTATATTCCTCCTTGTTGTGCTAAAATAAAATCAGACTCTTAAGGGAAAGTAAAATGACCAGTGCATGCAGCTAGAAAACAAATTCTTCTAGAACTTTATGAGTGAGTCCATGAAACTAATAATTTCAGCTCTTTCATATTCAGTGTAAGCAAGCTATATTGTTCAAAAATCAGCAGAGGGAATAATGGTTTATTAGGTTTCTTGCTCACAATATTGAGGGATGGAGAATTATCTCATTATTACATGAATGCAGATATATTCATTTGGGGGAACCTATTTCTGTGGTGCAAGTTTTAGTTAATTTAATCTCCATCCCAGGATTGCACTCTTAAATTAAAGAGGAGGGAGGTTATTTTACACACAATTAAGCAGGCTGCCCAACTGCTCTCTCTGTACCAAGTTAATTTAAATAGTGGTCTTCCTTCTAAAGCAATAACACATACTTTTAAAAAAGCAATATCTCACTTAAGGAAAGTATTCTTTTAAATTCTCCAAAAGATATCATTTTATTCTTGGCTTACCAGCTTATTGCAGTCCTTTAGCAAGGATGATCCGTGCCCCTTTTTTCATTTTGTTTCTTTGGGGTTGTTGTTTTTTTTTGTTACAGGCTTTAATGCACGCAACCTTATTCAGTTGTTTTTGTGCTATTCTAGATGCTCAGTTATTCTTTGTTTCAATTCATTTCTTTTGTTAGAGAGTTTAATTCTTTCTGAGGAAAAGGTATAAGAGAGAATGCCTGGTTTGGAAATGAAAATGGTTCAGTAACAATGTTGGCCTTCTTATTCATAATACAACTTCATTTTGCTATTAGTTGGGCATAATTATTGTATTTGCTCTAAGGTCTATAGTTAGATTTCTGATTTGCTGAAGAATGTATATAGGGTTACCTTTCAAACGATTCAGTTAATTTCACAATTTCAATAAATTCCGTGATCTCCCAACTGTTACATATCTACACTTTAGACCATTTTCCAAAGAGATTTAGACAGGTTACAGAATGCCATTGAGCTACAGATAATTTTGCATGTACCCTGCATGATATAAACACTTTTGAAAAATGACTGTAAGAAGTGTCAGCTGTGCTTTTATCGAGCTTGTTGAGTGGCTCCCTATATAACAACAGTGTAAATTATGATTCTTGTATGTCTGACATTCTATCCTTTGGGTTTTATCTGACACACTAGTCTTTTTGTATACATCAGTATGTTATTGATTAGATTAAGTCTTGTCATCCTTGCATTCACAATAGGAAAATCAATAATTAATTATAGATAGACAAAGCCATTCCTTTTGAAAGTTTTGTAGATAAATGTTACCAGGAAAATTATCAGAAATATCATTCTCAAAAAGTCCACTTAATTGCATTATGGAAGCTCATCACTAGACATAGAACATAAGTGGGATTATTACTAGAATACTACCCATCTCCCATGGATTACTAACAGATTCCAGAACTATGATAAACAAATTATGATTAAAGGTTAATCCTCTATTGTATATGCTCTTTTTCCCATTGCAGCTGTCAAACTATCTGAATAAAGAAGCAATTCCACAGATTTACTGCCTTGGTTCAAACAGATATGTCCAGAACCACAACAACCTTACATCCCTTTTCCTAAAGGAAATCTATGAACTTAAATCACAGGGAAATCTTTTAATTCCATTTCTGTTGTATTAGATCATTGCAATTATTATTTTTTATTTCCAAAATTAAAATACAAACTTCAGCAGAAAAGAAAACAACAAAGCAAAAATTAACAAGACCCCCCCCCCAAAAAATGTGCACAAAAAACAAACACATACTATATATTGTTCCCACTAGTTGAATACTGATACATATATTTCAACAATAATCATTTCCCCCCCCCTTTCAAAACAGGTCTACAATTTATAAACTTTTACAGCTCTATTTGCCCAACTAATCTGATCAACCATCTATTTACTGTAAAAAAAAAAACCAGTTAACAGGTAGAGCCAACAACAAAACTAAACTTCAGATCCCTCTGTTAACAATGTATTATTGTATTTCACACAGAGAAAGTCCACTATGGCTTCTAATCTACCATAAACCACTGCAATCATTATCTCTATCTGTCTAGCATCAGATATCTTCAATTGATTCTTAATAAAGCTTTACCTTAAAATTATAACATGGATCTTTCCCAACAATTGCATCTCATTCCTCAAAGTCATAGTTATCTATTGTGAATATCTCTGCAGCACTTGTTATTCAGAAATGTTTCATGCCTGTTGAACCACAACTTAACAGTTGTCTTCTGATTGAATATAATAAGTCTATTCCACAATCTCCATCAGTTTTCTTAAGGAAGTACATCACTGATCCATACTGCTATCTCTAAGCTTTTTAAATCCAGGCCCCTTTCAACCTTCTCCAACAAGCCTGCCATTGTCAAGCAAAGTTTCTTCTCCTTCAATTCTGTCAGCAACAAATTGACTTCCAATCCACTTAATTGTAAGTTTGACTTAGTTACTATTATCTGTATCTGATTATCATCCTTAGATTGATTTATAACTGTTGTTAAATCATTAAACATTGTATCTAAATTTTCACTCAGAGCTTGTAAGTTGAAAAGAATTTTTCCTGAAGACTTCAGAGAAGGCTTTAAGATTAAGTTGATCTGCTTTTATTGTTGTTTCCATTTTTAATATAGTCCAAATTTTAGCCCGACTTTCACAACAAAACAAGGGCAATTACTCTCAAAGACAAAGTAGATGTTCTAACAAGATGTCTGGAGGAGAAATTAAGATAATATTTCCCATGATAGAGAAGAAATAGAAATGTAAGAGAAAATTTCCATTTCTGTAGAGAACAAAGAAAAAGAAACGAAAAATATATACAAAAGCAAAATAAAGCAGCAAAGTTATTTTAAAAACTAGTAAAATACAAAATCATTTGTACAGTAGTCCAGCATAATTGTAAATCCGATCAGATCACTTTCACTACCAAGGAGAAAGTCTTCACATCATCAACTTCCATGTGGCAAAAATGAAAGTGTTTCCTAACTCCAAAGCAAAGCAAAAAAAAAAAAAAAGGTAAAAAGTTCACAGTCCAGCAAGGGGATATAAAATAAATCAGCATTCAACCAGATGCTTAATTAAAGATGTAGATCAAAAGCAAAATGTGCTGTTTAAAATCATGGCACTTCTAGAAAAAAAACGCTGACAGGAAAAGATGAAAAACCAACTTGGTAAGAGATCACTGTTACTAAGAATTGCAACTGTCTTCTCATCCAACTATCCGGTCATCCAAGGATCATCTTGGGTCATTCCTAGTTACTCCCATTCAATTCTGGGGAGCGTGCTGCCAAAGAGAGCCATCTTTGGCAGCAAAATCAGATGTTTGTCAGCAGGGGGAAAATTTATCCTGCTGTTCGGGGCACCGTTTTATAGAGGACAATAAATCATTGCAATTCTAAAGAATTCATTTCTCCTACCAGCCAATAATCATCTCACATAATTATAATTGCATATTTAACTCCATGTTTCATCCAGTACATGGCATTTTCTTAAGATAGTTGCTAGAATACTTGTGTGCTTCTTAAAATTCATTGAAATGAATATAAAATGAGTTGTTCCTTCTGTTCTTTTGCCAAACAACACAAGAAACTGAATTGTAAGCCATAGCAAGATAAAGCTGTAAGCTATACATGAACCTTAGAATTATTTGAATTGGATCTGAATTTGACCATCTTTAAAACTAAAATTAGCGATAAGATTCATAGAGAAAAAATGTGTCTTCTCTTTTTGTTCATAACTGCAGCAGCTTTTTAAAATACTGTAGTTTGAAAAAGAATAAAATACTTTCAACTGTACAGTACATTGAAAGAATAAATATTCTTAGAAATGTTAAGTAGGGGACTTTATAATAATTTCAGGAATACAATGGAAGAAAATGGTTCAGTAATTCTTTGTCATACTGATTGAGTAATGGGATTTTGGCATTCAGATATAAGCTGGAAATGCACAGATCCAATGAATGAAAGAACCAAATTACAGATTTTGATGATAACACTTTATCAAAAAAAATAGTTTACAGTGTATTTTAATCTTCATTTTGATGCCAGGGTTCTCTATCACACTAAAGATAGATACATTTTGCTTTTGATACAAGCCATAAATCACTTGTACTTTGTTATATTAATGATACACACACACATGTATATATACATACACATATGCATTTATATACACATACAAACTTAAATTGCAAAAACAATTTAATTCCCCATGGGGTATGTTTAGTCCATTTCATGCAAAATGAAAGATATTAGTCTTCCTTGAAGGACAGATACATGTAGTTCTCCGTAGTGCACTTCAATTATTATTTCTGAGGTCACGGTTGCTTTTCTATGAACTGGAGAGGAGAGTGGAGAAAGCATTTTTCTTACAATACAAAAGGAGATCAGTTCCCATGTCTAACGTTACTTATACGAGGGCACCACATAGTAAGTTTCTAGGTCAGTTATTGTTTTTTCACCTGCAGTATTGGCAATATTCCTCAGTATTTGCTTTTTATTTATGATTGATTAAAATAGCTTAAATGCTGAGTAAAAACCCATCATGTTTAGTTTCATCTACTGTTTGTTTTATCAATTATTTGGTGCTTGACAACCAGGGTAGAAAATGTAAGTTAAGTGGCACTGATCTATGACCTATATCTGCTAGAACTTAAAATTTCACAACTCAATCTTCCAGAAAAGACCAAGCTAAATAATAGAACAGTTAATAAATACAGAGGTATATAAAGACCAAAAGATTAGGTATAATCCCAATGGATACCTTGTATTTCAGAAATCTTATTCGTTTAAATACTGTGAATATGCTATAAAATATTAATGGAGTTATAATATATGAATATATTAAGACATAATATATTGGGGGTTATGCACCTAAATAGCAGCAGCACAGTTATTCTTGGGCACCCATCTCTTTCTTTGACCTTTTTTTGAAGAATTATTTATTTCTTCAATATCTGTCTCATTCAATATATTGAAATAAGGGATTTATTGTCTTTCAGTGGATCCTTTGTGGTAAATTCAGTCTTAGTTAACATTAATATGTACAACTGTAATTTCAGTATTAATAAGTAATAGTTATGCAGTGTTCCTGTGGTACCATTCAGTAGACCCAATCCTAAAGAAAAGGATCAAATTAGCAAGTACTCTCCTTCAAATTCTCTTTACGAGTGGATTTATCTATTTTAAAAACTAGGGGGAAAGTCTTGAACAGGCTTATGATTCAAAGGTTTCTTAGAATCTTTCTAAGACTTTTTTCTTAGAATCTTTCTTAGACTTTGTAGTTATATTAAAATCTAGATCTTATTGGCTAGTTTAAAGAAATTATATATACATTAATATGTTCCCATAACAAGAATTCCTTGTAAGTATGTCATATGTCATATGTCATATGCTAGGAGCTGAGATAGCGCAGTGGTTAAAAGCAGCATTGCGACCTTCAGCTGATTGCTAGTTCAGCAGTCCAGCTGTTCGAATCTCACTAGGCTCAAGGTTGACTCAGCCTTCCATCCTTCCGAGGTGGGTAAAATGAGGACCCAGATTGTTGGGGGCAATATGCTGAACTCTGTAAACCGCTTAGAGAGGGCTGGAAAGCACTATGAAGCGGTATATAAGTAAAGTGCTATTGCTATTGCTATATGTTTTTTGCTTAACTTTGCTTAATTAGGATTAAGTAGGATGGATACAAATAGGTTCAGAAATACCCAATGTTTCCTTTTGGAGTGGTTACATGCTGACTTCATGAGTCCCAAATCTTTTGTGCTTTTACAATATCCAGATCAATTTAATTAAATTCTATTAGAAGTACTAAATCTAAAGCTAACTTATGAAGGCAACCAGCACGTCACCTAGTATTTATTTTTGCATTTAATTGATAATATTCCCTTTTGACTTCTAAAAATTGGCTTAAATCTTTACCAGTAATCACTTTTAACACTGAAGTATATCTAATGAATTTATTTTTATATACTTACTTAGAAATGGAAATGGAGCAAAGGAAGGCCAATGTTATATTTGCAGTAACTGCATTAGAAAAGACGTTGGAGACATAGTCCCCCCAAATCAAATTTGTAATTTGAAATGTATAATATATATTGGCGACAGCATTTGTTTTGATCTGAAAAAGACATTATTTCATTTAAGTTTCATTTTCATATATTATTAAACTAAAGAGAAGGCTGCCCCTGCCAAAAGAAAACTAAACAACATTTTTATGTTTCTTGCTATCATTTTGCTTCATGAGCAACATGACAGTAGAAGGGCAAATCAAATTACATTTAAACCTCAATTTAATAAGGCAATCAGCAGAAAAAATGAATGAAGGGATGTCAAAGCAAAACATAAATTCAACTTCCTATATTATGTTCCTATAATCTTAAGAACTAGCTCATGTTGACTGTGGTATTAGCTAGCCGAGACTGAAAATCCATACCCAACAGAATTTGATTGTTGACTTTTGTGGTGAAACAGTAGGGATCACTGCACAAACAACATGTTGCTATCATATCTTTGAAGCCACAGGTCTTTTCAGAGAAGTATCAGAATAGGTTATTGCAGAGTCCTCTTCCAATCTCTTAGGAGCATCTTTTCATATTAAAACTTTTGATACTCTCAGGCTAAATAAATAAGTGCACTATTTGCCAACTTAAAGCAATAGCTTCATTGCTTGCTTTAGTTCCAATTCACATTCACTTTTCCTAGGAAATGTCTATTAAGTAATTTAGGATTACTTAATAGAAACTACTATCTGTTAGTATGGAGTTTTCACACAGAAATGCTGTCATTCACCAGATAGCAGCATTTAGAGAGTAGAAATAAACTATTTTGTAATGTTCTATCTGTTGTAATTGAAATAGTTGTGTATTTTTAGAGATTTGAACTTCAAGAAGTTATTCTGAACAAAGTCAAACCAAAGTTTATATAGAAGTTTAAAGATTAACAAAATTACTGAATATAAACTTTCAGAGGTTAAAATCCACCTCTTTTGTCTAAAACTATTCGCAATCGCAAGTAACGGCAATTTTGCACACAACTGAACAGAAATTGCCTGTGTATCTTGCCTGCTTTAGTAGGAATGCCTGGACCAAAACTATGAAGACTTACAAATTGTAATAAATTGAATTGCTTGCAAAGTTTTTATATGATTTTGAAACAAATCCTGACTTGTTTTGCTATTCTTATATAGAAAGGAACAGGAGAATAAGGTAAATCAGCATACTGCTCATTCATAATAGATCAGGATAAGTCAATAATCTTGATCATATGTTAATATAAACACCGCCAATGCTTTTTTTTTTGGTATTCACATCAATTTCTAAATTTGAATATCTATAAATAAGCGTCAAATTGCCTTTGCTTGCTTGCTTGCTTTATTTATTATTTATTATTTATTTATTTATTATTTATTTATTTATTTATAAATAAATAAATAAATAAATAAATAAATAAATAAATAAATAAAATCTATAAGCCGCCCATCTTCTGCAATTTATAAGACTTGGGATCAGTGGCCAGAAGCTCAAGTTAGGTAAAAAATAACAAAGGAAAGAACATACCTGCATCACATCATACCTTCATCTCAGCATGTTCAGTACTCTCCCAACCAGTAGTGGGATTCAAAAAAATTTTACTACCAGTTCTGTGGCCGTGGCTTGGTGGGCATGGCTTGGTAGTCATGTGGCTAGGTGGGTGTGGCTGGGTGGTCATGTGGTTGGGTGGGCATGGCTAGGGGGGTCATGTGACTGGCTGGGCGTGGCCAACTCATCATCACTCACATCAAGGGGTACCTCACATGGCCCCTCCCCTCCAAACTCTCCAACCTCTGTCGGGGGGAGGCAGCAGCGGGGGTGGCTTCTGAGCAGCATGATCCCCCCTCCCCAGTCAGCCAGCTCCACCTGACCTACTCCTTGAGTCTCGCCATTCTCCTCGCCCACTTCCACTCAAGCGGCGGCAGGCTCTGCAGGACAACAGGGCCTCTCATTTTCACCACGGCGCGGCATACACTTGCTACTTCTGCTTGCAAGTGGTGATCTCCTCTGCTTCTTTTGGGATGCTCGGGCACAATGCATTGCTTGTCGGGGCTGAGCAGGGAAGCCGCTATCACGCCACTTCCCCAAGCGCAGAGCTGAGGCCATGCGCTTCCTCGCCTGGCTGGCCACCAGCAAAAAGCCACGCGGCAGACAGCCGCTCAATGTCCCGCACAGCATCGCACAGCCACTGGTGGGGACGGAGCGGCCAGCCACCTGGTGCAAGGTGCAGGCCAGCCGCCTGGCGCAAAACCTTACAGTTTTTCTCCTCAGCATCATCCTCCCTGCTCAAGCAGCGGCGGGGTCCATGGGAATCATTCCTGCCCCGGCGCAGTGAATTCCAGAATGCTGAATGAAGTTTTCAACTGAGCGAGGAAGCACTGCAGAGTCAGGCCCTTCACACCCGCATCCAGCCCGCTTGTTTGAGGCCAAGAAGGAGGAGATGACTTGGCTGAACTTTTCTGTTTTCCTTCGCAGCAAAGCTGCTCGGAAGGCAGCCACTGCAGCCTGTCCCTTTAAGGTCCCCCCTCCGCCATCCGGCTTCAGCTTACGGAACGACCGGAACTGGAAGAGTGACTTTTCCTTTGGCAGTGGCAGCTCTGCTTGGCTGCCTTTGCACAGGTCCAGATGGCGGGCAGCATTGAAGTACCTTAAAGAGACAGGCTGCCGCAGCTGCCTTCCAGGCAGCTTCGCTGCGTAGGGAGGCAGGAAAAGTTTGGCCATGTCATCTCCTCCTTCTCAGCCTCAAATATACATACACAGCAAACACGCATGCACACATCTCATGGTGCCTGAGGGACTCGCTTTCTCCTCGCAGAAGGTCAAGGCACCATGAGGTGTGTGTGTGTTTGCTCTTTGTGTATGTTTGAGGCCGAGAAGGAGGAGACGACTTGGCTGAACTTTTCTGCGAAGGGGCAGCAAAGCTGCTTGGAAGGCAGCTGCCGCCGCCTGTCACTTTAAGCACAGCGAAATTTAGCAACCATGAGCTGCCGCTTTCCTCTAAGTCCCATCTGGAAAGCGGCAGGTTGAATGCTGTTTCTCTCTGCCGCAGCACTTTCCAGATGGGACTTAGAGGAAAGCGGCAGCTCATGATTGCTAAATTTTACTGTGCTGCACAAGACACTTTCCTTGCAAGAGCAGCAGTGGAGAGAAAACAGCTGCCGACCTAGAGAACACATGGAGTGGTTCCATGTGCTCTCCAGGTCAGCGGCTGTTTCTCCCCACCCCTGCTCATGTTGGGAGAGCATTTGGGGCAGCAGAGCGAAATTTAGCAGCCATGAGCTGCCGCTTTCCTCTAAGTCCCATCCAGAAAGTGCTGCGGCAGAGAGAAGCAGCCAAGTTCAATGCTGTTTCTCTCTGCCGCAGTGCTTTCCAGATGGGACTTAGAGGAAAGCGGCAGCTCACAGCTGCTAAATTGTACAAGACTCTCTCCCAGCAAGAGCAGCAGTAGAGAGAAGCAGCTACTGACCCAGAGAGCACATGGAGCTGCTCCACGAGCGACCGAGGCTTGGCAAGGGATGGAAGAAGCGGCTGCAAGATCTCCGCTGTAGTGCTTTCCGGATGAGACTTCTTACAGGTAAGAAGAACCATCCGGTCCATTCCCAAACCGTTTTGGCCCTCCTGCACCCATGCCTCCCCTCAGCAGCCCTTTGGCCTAATGCGGCAGGCTGCAAGCTGAATAAATTGCTTCGGCTCAGGGGGGCACCTTTGAGGCCAAGGGGGGTGGCATGCAGGTGGAGGCCAGAGCGGGGGAATGGCACATTACCCGGCCGAGGCAAATGGCAAGCAGGTGGAGGCTCCAGGGCAAGGCTAAAGTGGGGAATGGTGCATTACCCGGCCAAGGCAAATGGCAAGCGGGCTGAGGCTCCAGGGCAAGGCTGGAGCTGGGGAATGGCGCATTCCCTGACCCGGCCGAGGCTAACAGCGAGCGGGCGGAGGCTCCGGGGAAGGCCAAACCCGGGGAATGGTGTGTTCCCTAACCCTGCCGAGGCAAATGGTGAGCGGGCGGAGGCTCTGGGGCAAGGCTGGAGCCAGGGAATGAACGGCGAAGCCGAGACGAACGGCGAAGCAAGTCAGGCAAGCTCCGGGGACAGTGGGGGGAAGCTAGCTAGGACGCAGCGTCGTGTGGGATGGAGCCACGGCGGCAAAGCAAGCCAGGCAAGCTGGAGGCCGGGACGGTGGGGGGACAGCTAGCTAAGCCGCGACTCGCAGGCTTACTTACCCAGGCAGGCAGATCAGGGCAGCTCAGTTGGGCCACAGGAACCGCATGGGAAGGCAGGCAAGGCACAGAAACTGTGTGGTCAACGCAAGCGAGGAGCCACACAGTGTGCTATGCCAGGTAGATGAGATGAGTGACTGGGCGGGGGGGGCCGACCAGAATTTTTACTACCAGTTCGCCTTGAAACAGCCCGAACCGGCTGAATCCCACCACTGCTCCCAACTATTGAAAAGTTGCTCAACTCTAGAGAAAAGTGTGGATCATCAACCCCTTGTGAATTCTCATAACAGCAGTTGGCTATTCCCAAAGCAGGACTGTTTTAAATGAGTTGGGGAATGCAGAGCAATAGCAAAGTTGGAAGTATGGGCTGCTGTCTTATCTCGCACTCTCTCAAGCCAACATATTCCTCTCAAATTTGGTAGAAGACGTGGTCTTGTCCCTTTCCAATGGTACTCAGTTTGGCTTTTCTAAGTGGGGCAGGTATTAGGTTGATTTCAAGCAATTATTTTAAGAGACCTTTGGACAAACCTAGATTTATAGTAAAGAAAAATGTATTGATTTAAATTGACTTCAGAGATAATGGGTTTGTAGATTAAAATTGCAACTGCTATTTATGTTTTCACTTCGCAATCCATTAACTTGAGGACAATCTCACTGAATAGTTGTACTACTTCATAATTTGAGGTATGTTACTATATCAATTTCATTGACATGGTATGTCTTAGTATACAATATGTCATTAAAATATACACTTTTCCTTGTGTTAAAAATACTGTTTTTCACCACGGAAACAGCTTGATGCTTGTGCATTTTTTAACAATATGTATAGAACACCTACTCAAGATTGGGCAATGGATAACAGAGTAGGAATAAGATAGAAAACATTCCAATTATTAAAAATACAATGCCTGTGCATATCCACTATAAAATTAGGTCAAATGCACATTGGAATAGTTTTGTATTATTTGCAAAATACAAGGAGAAAGGGTGCTAATTGTACTTCCCAGGGAAGTGTGTGCCAAGTGTGAATGCTACTACAGAAAAGGCTTGTATTTTTATTTCCCAAAAATGAACAGGAAATCATATTGCTGTAAACTACAAAATCTGCTGTCAAATTTGATGTCCCAATCTTGGGGAAATTCAGCTAAATTTTTAAAAAAATCCATGGGCCTAAGGCTTTTTTAAAAAGCCTTAGGCCCATGGATTGCTCAAAAACATAACTGAACTGTCAAAATAGGTTGCTTACTAGAACTATGTTGTATCTTGTGTTCCTGTGGTCAGTTAAGGCCATTTATAAAGCAGTGTTAAAACTTTCATCACCTTTTTTGGAAAGCTTAGAAACTGTGAGTTAACTAAATCTAGGAAGCGTTGGGTGATTGACCTCATGTAATTCTATTTGTTTATTGAAATACTATTATCACAATATTTTTAAAACTGGATTTAATACTAGTTTTCACATTCTAATTTTTTAAAAATAAATGGTTATCCTTTCATAGTCTCAGATTGACCTCTCCTAAATTTGAAAAGCCATGTAAAATCTTTTCCTTTCAATATAAATATATAAAATCAATGGTTGTGTTTCAAAAATGAATCTTTTTGTCCTAAAAGACTGAATGTGTAACATTAATATTTAAATAAACACTAGCATCTGAAAATAATATAGATGTAATATAAATAATATATAATATGTTTGTCCCAGATCTCATATACTTTTCTAAAACATATGTTTGCCAAGCTGGAATGTGGTAGATTTCAGCAATGATGATATTTTATCACTAGCCTTTACTGATTATTTTATTGGTATTTAGTAGTAATCAGCTTTCTTTCTTATAGTTTATCTAATTTTCAGCTGCCCAATTTGGGATATGATCAGCGTACACTCAATAATTACGTTTTTCCTTATATTAGTTTTCTACAATCCCTAACTACAACAAGTATAGCTCTAGCTCATTTAAGCAATAGTTCCACTAGATATTTAGAAATCAATTTAGACATGAACACTTTCTTTGCCTCCCCCTGACTTAGCAGCCTTCCCTGCCTTGGCAAAGTGGAGAAAGTTTCCCCAAATCAGTTAGAAGCACTCTCTGTTTCTTAGTCCTCTTGTACCATGATCTTCTTAAATGACATGCACCTATAAATATATAGTATATATAATATATATAATATATAATGTTTTTACAAGATTCTTAGTGTAAGAATAAAGTCATCCTCATACATTCACATTATATATGGGTCTACCTATTGGTGAAAGGAAAGTCAGCCAGCCTGGACTGAATGCATATTTCAAAAGAAATATTATTTTGAGAAAAGGTTTTTTTTTAAAGTAAAACATATATAGAAACAGATAATGTGGAAGACCTGCCTGTTAATAAAGAATAAGACTGGCCCCTAACAAGGAAGATAGATTGTTAAATAAATAAATATTTCATACTTGTATTTTCTTCCATACTTGTATCCTGTTCAGCCTTTTTATTGTTATTGTATGCTGTTCCTATGCAGGATGGATGGTCACAGTATCATTTTGTAGCTTCATCATCAACGATAGAGAGGGATAGGCAAAGACCGTATTCTTCCTCACGCACACCTTCCATCTCTCCGGTGCGCATGTCTCCCAACAATCGTTCAGGTAAGATCAGATATATATATAATTGAATAATTAGGGAAACAATCATCAAAGTCAAATCAAGAACTGAAATGTTATCAAGGAAATTATTAACTGTAATATAGCATAGAAAAGGTACTTTTATTGTTTATCTATTTTCTGGCTTATGAATGTTTGATAATATTATGAAACATTCTGGATAAAGCAGAAAAGGGAGATCGTCCAAAAATGGTGCTCTGAGCGACTGGGAGGATTCCCCCCCCCCCGCTGACTAACAGCTGATTTCACTGTCAAAGCTGCTCTTTGGTGGCAAAATGTTCCCTAGATTGAACAGGAGCAACTAGGAATGACCCCAGATGACTCTTGGGTAAGGTGACCAGACGTCCCGCTTTTGGCGGGACAGTCCCGCTTTTTAATAATTTGTTCCGCGTCCCGCAGCATTTCAAAAAAGTCCCACTATTTGAATTTGCGCAAAGCGCCTCGCTTCCCTCGAGCAGCAGCGGGAAGCAGCCCGAGAGATGGGGCGGGCGCCCCACATGCTCAGCGACCGAGCCGAGCC
This sequence comes from Diadophis punctatus similis, assembly GCA_023053685.1. NCBI lineage: Eukaryota > Metazoa > Chordata > Lepidosauria > Squamata > Dipsadidae > Diadophis > Diadophis punctatus. Next base: position 117,475,746 of record JALIGW010000003.1, on the reverse strand, counting down.
CTGCACACCCCTCTGCCTCCTGCCTCGCCTGCCTCCTCCTGCCAGGCAGGGAGGGAGGGCAGTGAGAGGGACAGCGGCCCCTGCCAAGCGCAGCGCACGGAGGCGGCGGGCAAGGCGTCCCCAGCACACCTGTTAATCCAGCTGGCCACGTGACTACAAGTGCGGCGCGGAAGCCGCTGGTGGCCGGGTGGGCGGCAACCCCTCGGGCGGCTATAGGGCCAGGCCTGCGTTTGGAAGGGGCCGCTGCTCTCGCTGCTCTCCCTCGCTGCCTGGCTGCAGACATCCGCCTGCCCTCCCGAAGCAGCACTGCTGCAGTTCACTTTTGTTTTGCGGCGGGAGAAGGAAGAAAGCGGGCAGCGAGAGCGGCAGCCTCTTCCAAGCGCAGGCCTGGCTGTCTCCCCACATGGAGGGCTGCTGCCCGGCTGGCTGGCGGCGGCTTCTGCAACGGAGGCAGCACGTGGCTGTGAAGAACCCTCACCACCCGCCCTCCCGGAGCACCACAGCCGCAGTTTGCTTTGTTCCTTCTCCTGCTGCTGTCCCTCTCCGGGCCAGATGCAGCAGAGTCGAGCCCTGGCCATGGCAGCGGTAAGGGCTGCGATGAAGGGGGGATGTTTGGGGTGGTGCACAAAGCTGCAGGATAAGAGAGACGGACCCCTCCCGTCTTGTTCCCCTAGAAACACCCCCCCCTGTCAATGGTGTCCCACTTTACAAATATTAAAATCTGGTCACCTTACTCTCGGGGACCACTCACTTACCAATGAACAGGAATCTTGATGATTGCAATTCACAGTAAGAACAGCTGGAGAGTCAGGTCTCCATCTATCCTATCAGCTGTTCAGATATTTAAGTGTGCCTTCGTTTTAACATAATTTTTTTGAATTTGTTTTCTTTCGTTTTTGCTTTACTTTTTAAATGTTAAACATCTGATTGAATGCTGAACTATTTTTACCCCTTGCTGGATTATAAACCTAAAGTTTTTATTCTTTACTACTGCTTTTTTTCTGGAATAATGAAAAAATTCATTTTTGCCACATGGAAGTCAGTGGCACAAAGATTTTTTTTCTCACATAATGTAAGTGGATGTACATTGGACTCTTATAGTAAGGACTTTTTAAACCACTTTTTATAAGAACTGTGCTATTTTACTATATTTTATTTCTGAAAATTTCTGATCTTTTTTTCTTCTTAAAGAGGCAGGAACTTTCCATTTTATCTCTTCTATTTACTCTCTATGCTGGGAAAAATTATCTCAATTCCTCCTGCAGTTAGCTGACTGTAGAACAGATTGTCCTTGAGGTGAATTGTGTATGTTTTTGGATTACACTAAGAATGATAACAACAAAAGCTTTATGGGAAGCCTTTGAAAAGAAGAATGCTTCTTACTTTAAAAGCTCTTTTTGAAAATTTAGATAAGTTCAGTGAAGCAACAACAATTATAAATCACCCTAAAGAGGCTATTCAGATACAGGCAACAACAGAATTACATTTGACAGAATGTTTGAAAAATAATTATATGAAGGTATCTACAACAGAGATTTATGACTTTGGAAATGCAATTATGTGGAAAGACCCCAGTATTAATTTTAAGGAAAAGTTTTATTACTAAGATTCATTCAAGGGTATTTGATTCTGGATGGACCAGGGACAATGACTGAAGTGAATAAGGATTTCTGGAGATTAAATTTCTTTCTTTCTTTTTGTCTTGTTTGATTTTGTTTCACTTTTTTATTGGAGTTGTATTTTAACTTTTAAATAAAATGTAAAAAAATTAAAAAGCAAAGCAGTTCCCATTTCTGATATTGTGTGGGTTTTGTCAAGTTGAGGGATTATTGCACATTACTATTTTAGTAAACTAGGTTCAAATCTATACTTAGCCATATCATTGGTTGATTATTTGTAAATTATTGATAATCATGGGCCTGCTAAAGGAAGATAATATGTGAAATAATTTGTATTAAAATTTACATTATATACATTATAATAATTACTGTATTTCAGTATATGTACATGTAATAGCTGTTCCTGATTATTGTTCATGATTGCTAGAGCTATTGGGTATGCTGGTTTGGATATCCTGATATCACTCTGGATTATCTTGTAGAGAGACAGACTTAAACATACCCACTGCTGAAGCTTGAAATGATTCCAAAGACCTAAAACAATGTTTCCTCCATAAGTAATTGTTACTAATATTTATTTGAAATAAAGTTTCAATTGAAGTAAAGAAGGTATGAATATAATTGCCGAACTATGTATGAAAGTTATAAAGAAGGAAAACAACAGAAGCATAATCAGAAGAGTGGAGAGATCAGCTGTATTTTTTTTTCTGTGGATCTGCTTAGAAAGGAAGGATAACATTCATAAAACCAACTAGAGCTCATTTCCTTAGGATGCTGTTGTCATTTCCTAGTTGAAATAAAAAAGAAGATTGAACAGTCATATATTTATATATGAAAATACATCAGTAAAATAATATATTTATTTATTGCTGGAACTCTTCAAAGATGTACAGTCAATAAGCACTCACTTTGGAGTATTGTTACTACCTTTGGGAGGAAGACACATAAGGAGAGCAATCAGCTGCTTTACCTTGACTTTCTTAGGATACAACATTCAATTGGATCATTTCCAAGGTTCCTTTCATATTTTATGATCCTATGGTTTTGAACAAGAATATCGATAGGACTTATCTTGGAAGGCTAGTTCATGCTATTCCATTGTATAATCCTATTTAGATGAAATTAACCTTAATGTTATTGTATTCATTACTTAACTACACATTATAGCAGGAGGATGTGATGGCTCATTGGTTAAAGACACTGACATTGCCAGCTGGAAAGCTGACAGTCCAGGTTCAAGACTCAAGTACTGCAAGATGGGCTGAGCTTGCATTACTTGCCCCAAATCCTACCCATCTAGCAGTTCTAAAGAAAGCAAATAGATAGGTACCATTTCAGTGGGAAGGTAACAGTGTTTCAGGTAACCTCGACATGCTGTTCACATGACCATGGAAATGTCTCTGGACAATGCTGGCTCTCTCAATTAAAAAAACCAAAGATAAGCACCACTCCCCAGAGGTGGACATGGATGCAGAGGTGGTATTCAGCCGGTTCGGACTGGTTTGGGCAAACCAGTTGTTAAAATTCTGCCCAGTTCGGCGAACCGGCTAATGCCACCACTAGCTGGCCCCGCCCCCACCCATTTTCGGCCCTTTTGGGGGGCTGTTTTTGGGCCGTTTTTCAACTGTTTTCGGGCAGTATTTTGGGCAGTTTTATTTCCCTCTCTATTTACTACTATTGAACATCCAAAACGGCCTGAAAATGGCTGAAAAATTGCCCCCAAAATTGCCCTGAAAATGGCCAAAAAACGGCCTGGAAATGGCCGAAAAAACAGGCCAAAAAAATGAAGATTTCAAATTTTCAGTTACCTCTCTTGAAGCTGTACAACAATCTGGAATTGAAAGGGGAAGAGGAATTTGTAATTTGTGTGGGCATACACTTCAGACATCTCAATATCTCACATCCATTGTGCTTTTTCCTGCCCTGCTGCACAAATCTTGTAAACATTTGCTGGCAAACACAAAGTGAGCCTTCACCCCAAAGCATACTCCCCCTTCTGAATTTGGATTATTATACAACCATATGAAATAGTATAAAATCGCACTACTATGCAGAGTAACACCTGGACTATAGCAAAATTTTGTGGGGGGAAATTGATACAAGTTCCCATCCCATATATAGATTATGTTGAACAAATGCAATGTCTTTAGGTTGATTTAAAGCAAAGATATGAAAATAAGGAATAGAAGAAAATTTCATCAAAAACTTGAATTGCCATAATGTTTTCTTCCTAAAGTCCCCTGCTTCCTTCTTTGCTCCAATTACAATTTCTGTACTAATAAACTTTACGTCCAGTTTTAGAACCAATTCTGAGAAAATAAGCTTGAAAGAGGGTCAAAAATCCTTCCACCCACTAGGACCTTTTCCCTATATCAGTACATCAGTAAAGGGGTGGGGTAGGGAAGGAATCTTAAGTATCAGTGTAAAAGTCCATTTTTCTAGTGATAACAGTTCTAGGATAAATCAGTTCAATAATAATGTCTGTCCATGTATCTCTCCTGCTCAGCTTTTCCTCATTATTTGACTATTCCAGAATGTCAATACAGATAGAGGAGGACGGTTTTATGATTGGGAGAACTTTGTGTCTATTTTTAGGGTTCCATACTATAAATAAAGAGAATGGAGGACTATTCTTGTGATTGAGAGAACTTTGTGTCTATTTTTAGGGCCAGAATGATCACAGCTCAATGACAGAGCATAGATATTGCATATTCAGGCAAAGCAGAGCTGAAGAAAACATCCGTTGAGATCATTGCGAACTTCTCATAAATTATGATCCATGAAGGTGGGGAGATTAGTGATCCTTAGATGCCTTTCTATATTTTTATGCATAAAGCATATTTCTATTAGAGTCTTTCTTCATAGATATGCTGCTCGGGATAATCTGTAATTTTTGTTTTAAAGGAGACCAAAGCACATCCCTAAAAGCGCATCCCTAAAAAGGATCTTAATTTGCCCATTTTTGACAGGGTTTTTCAAACTTGCAATCCTAAAATGTGTGGACTTCCAGAATTGCCTGGACAGCATTCTGGAAGTTGAAGTCTACACATCTTAATATGTAACTTTGGATGGTGTTACTAGGTACGCCCAAGCACATTTTAGATTCATGAATATTCCCTTATATTCTCTATGGGATCATAAAAGAATATCAAAAGTGTTATTTATGAATGAATTCAATAATTCCACATATGAAATCTCCAGTCTTTCATTGACAAATACACAGAATCAATGTTTAAGGAATTTCTTTCAGGAAGAGCAAAAATAAACAAGTTCTGATTATTTTCATTGGGGATATACAAAATATGAAATAATTTTGTTGTTAGATGAGGCTTTGAATCGTAACACACAAAAGTACCACCTGTATCGATGTAAGTGTTCCCATCACGTTAGGTCAACAGTTGACCAGATTTAGCAAGAGGGAACATGTAGCAGTGCTTGTCCAGGAAAATTACAATGCATTTTCATTTCATTACCAGTTTCTCACAGAGAACAAATGTGTTTAATGTTTATTTTAATTAATCTGCTTCATGATATAGTTTGCTTCTTAACCATATTAAATATTTAAATAGTAGACCCAAGTTATCTTTATTAAACATTCTCTTCCTCGTCTTCTTTTTGAATTTGTTGTTCAATATTATTACTCTATTGCATGCTTAAATTTCACAAGAAGAAACTTTATCAGTGGGAAAAACTCTACCTGAAACCCTTACAGAAACTGGAATATGCTGCTAACCTCTGTGCTTATTAGTCACATAGAGAGTGCTAAGGAATCTGAATGTAAATATCCCGCATCAAATTGCATTCCAAGAAGTGGAGTACACCTGGATAGAACAACTCACACAGGTAAGCGAAAAGAACAATCACAACAAAGTGTTCATTGCTGTGACTACCTCCCCCTTCCCTTTGTAAATAAGGTGACTTCCCTACACTGTAATGACAAAAGGAAATGTTTTCGCACTCAGAGAGAAAGCACTTATCCCTGCTCAGATGAAACTCTGCAGCTGTTGACACCAGCCAGCCATTTCACTCACACACAATTCTGCCTGAGAGAGCAACACATGTATACAACAGAACAAACCATTACAGCACCCACATGAAGTTTTTCTTTTTTTTTAAATCTCAGATTCTTCTTTTACTACTTTTGTAAATTAGTAGTAATTGTAGAAAATTAGTGGTATTGCACAGACTTCCTCATTCAAGCAAGAAAAATAATTTAGTTCACCATTGCATCATTGCCCCATTCATCGCACCCATTGGGCTTCCCAAAAATGCTATATGCATTCCTTTGGCCTCAAAGGGATAACTGCTTTGGCCTTAAACATGGTTATATTCACAGACACCAAAGTTTCTTTCCCCAGTGGGAGTTGGAGGCTGAGGTACGAACTCTGACAAAGAATCAGATGGTATCACTCACCCTTCTCTCCTTCTACCAACAAATATCTATGTATTCAGATTTTTAAAATGATGTCTTTCACTCACTTCCCGAGGCTCATTCTTTCCATTTCCAATTATTTCCTACAGACTGTCCTCCAGATACAAGAACTATCTCACAGCTTGTTAAAAACAGGAGAGGAGAAAGATTTTCTTACAAGTGCCCAGAAGGATGCATAGAATTGAGAACCTGCATGACAACCTACGTACTATGACTGGCAGTTATGCAGCAAATGCACCAGATCCTATGCTTGCTCCCCAGCTGCTGATGTACAACTTCTCATATTTCTTAATCTTTTGGGTTCCACTTCCTCTCAAATGCCGGTCAATAAAGTATTTGCCATTGTTGCTGGTGTGAGTTTTTGTTTGGCTGGCTGGCTGGTTGGTTGGTTGGATAGTCCAAAACTGGACATCTCTTTCCCCTACTCTTGCTCATTTTTTAGTTGGCGCCATACTATATCCATGGAGTTGAATGGGGCAAAATACAAATCCAGGATCAGTGGCTTCTTCCCCTTTATTACTTATTCTTGTTCCCTGGATTATGGGGTTTTACAAAAGAGCTGGAAGCACTGCTTTTAGGCAGATGGGGGATGGCGGGTAGTGGCCACATGATTATGCAGCAGTATTCCAACTTGGTTTTAGTGTTTCTAAGTGTTATTTGCCTCACATTAACATTATTGTTTTATGTACATATTGTATATGGCTGTTAAATTCGCAACAGCAACAGAACTCAAGATACTCAGTATAGAACTGAGATTAAATACAACATATTCCCATTCAAATCATTTCATTTCTAGATGGACTTATCCAGCATTCTGACCCATTGCCTAGAGGAAAAACTAAGACCTTACAGAAGGCCAGTAGACCAACAGGGCCTGAAGCAGTGCTTTACATTCAACCAAGCAATTCAGGTATATAACATCTGAATTATTCAGCAGCTTTTACCTGTAGTTTCTGATTTCTGTCATCTATAGCTGAGCATTTTTGTTCTCAAGCTGTAGAAATGGAAAGTCTAAGCATTTTCTTCTCTTGGGATTCAGGTTCCCATTTCTTGCTTGGATGAGCCTTGAATCTTTGTATAAAGGAGGCTATATGGGCTTTATGGGCACAGAGTTACAGAGCTGGTTTTTTCTTCTACCGTACTTTATAATAGTAACAACCACCCATGGGTGCCAACTTCCCATTACAGCAAGGTTCTGGGGTTACTCACATGGGAAACTGCATTCTTACCCAATTTTACCATGAGTGACATAATACAGATTGGTGGGTAGTCGTAGAATTTACACAGATATGTAAATTTTGGTTACTTATTCTTCTGGTTTCTCGCCTTCCTTGTTGATTTGAATACATTCTGGATATATTACCTATGCTAATAAATAATTGTCACTGCCTAATTCATGTAAGATTGCATATTACTGTGTTCATTTTTATTTTGAAAATGTTCTCTCTCAGGTTATGAAGAGATTGGAGATTGTATAATGGATTTTGCCACACAGTTTTTCCTTAATATTTCTAAAGCCTTTGGGTAAACTGTCATTACTATCCATTTTCATTGGGTTTTGGCATAATTTATTAATACATTTTATAACAACTAGAAGCAAACTGATAATATATGGCCTCAGCATGATTGAATATATAGCAAATAGATAGCAAATGGGATGGGGCCAAAATACCAAAACCCATGCAAAATGGAATTGAAGAAAATCAAATTCAACTTTATAAGAGAACAATGAGGTGGCAAAAAGCATGAAAAACAGTAACATTCAAGTTTTCTACACTGTTTGTTCAAAAGAGCTGGTGACTGTGAAGATTTCAAGAATGTGTGGCTGCAAAAAATCCTTCATCCAAGCACAGACGTTGTCATGTTTCTTTGATTCTTGAGTAATTCCAAGCAGCCAAAGATTCTTCATCAAGAAAAAAAATTGGGAGCCCTACTCAGAAACCTAAAAAACTAATTGCAAGATCTGCCAATTTTTGCTGGTAAAGAATAGAGAAGGCTGGAAAAAGAAAATGTAGCTTTTTTTTTTAAGACCTAGTAGAATAAGCAAGTAAGATTTTCTTCAATACCATTCTGCCGAGCATCCTTATCGAAAAGCTGACTGACTTGGATTTCCCCTCTTCCATCTGCGACTAGATCAAAGATTTCTGAGGGACTGGCCACAAACAGAGAGCCTGTCATATCCACCTCCCTGAAGCTTAGTACTGGCTCACCACAGGGCTGTGTGCTCAGTCCCTACCTGTATTCATTGTACACACATGATTGTGTATCGTCTGAGCCATCCACTGTGATCATTACGTTCGCAGATGACACCACCATACTGGGTCTTATTACAGGTGGAGATGAAACAGCGTACAGGGGGGAGGTTCAAAAACTATCCACATGGTGCTTAAAAATCAACCTGCACCTGAACATCAGCAAGACCAAGGAGATGGTGTTGGACTTCCGGAGGAAGAGAGAGGAACCTGCCCCACTTTACATCGATGGGTGCTGAATGGAGAGAGTCTCCTCCTTTAAATTCCTGGGAGTCCATCTCAGCGAAGACCTCACCTGGAAAAACAACACGATCCAGGTGGCCAGGAAGGCCCAACAGAGATTCCATTTCCTTAGGGTCTTGCATAAAAACAGGGTGGAACAACAACTGATGACCTCCTTTTACCAGTCCACAATAGAAAGTGTCCTCACTTATTGCATCATGGTATGGCATGCTGGTTGACAGCCACGGATAGAAAAACATTACAGAGGGTGGTGAGCACAGCACAAAACATCGTGGGCTGTTCCCTGATACCACTAGATGAAATCGCTAGGGCTCGCTGCCTTAGAAGAGTGAGGAAAATCCTCAGGGACGACTCACACCCTGCTCAACACTTCTTTACCCTCTTACCATCGGGAAGGAGATATAGAAGCATAGCCAACCAAACAAACTGGCTGAAGAATAGTTTTTATCCGTGGGCTGTCAGACTCCTGAATGCGAAATAACATCATAACTATGTAGTACGATGGACTTGCAGGGCCAGCGCAACGTGTAACATGTTTACACCGGTGCAATAGGACTGGGTGTTATTAATATGTGTTATTGGGTTAGGGGTTTTCTGTCGTCACTGTGAGTTGTATTGTGTTGGGGGGGTTGCACTGAGGGAGCTCAACCAATCTCATTGTACATATGTTGTGCAGTGACAATAAAGATTTGAATTTGAATTTTCAAATATCAGATAAGGAGAAAGCATACATCAGGCTCCCTCTGTGCTTTCTCTTAAGAAACCGATTGCATCTTCACTGTGAACAAGCAAAGAAGAAGCATGCATTTATTTTGAATTGGAAGAGGCTCTTGCTACAATCAAAGTGCTCCAGATAGCTAGCAGATTTCCCCTTTTGGAAAAGATGGATCAAAAAACTTCACCAAACATTACAAATCCAGCTAATTTGCAATATAAAAAGGCAAGGATGGCAAGCTGGATGATATCTTTATCTGGGTCTAGAGAATTTGATTACAGTACTATGTTTGATTAATAGCAAAGTTGATAATAGTTTCACTTGAAAGAAAAACATTTATTTTTGGAGTTTATGTACAAGGTATACTGCTCTCTGAAATAAAAAATCTGGTGGATTACGAGCATGCCTCTTGAAAGGATATATCTCAAAGTGTATTGTCCACGTGTTCCACAACACCTCCGGATTTGATGATCCCATAGCATTGAAAAGCATGTATGTCATACTTGCTAGCTGGTGGCTAAATTTAGTTTAGGAATCAATCATGTATGACTAGATTAGGTTCTTTGGTCCTGAAGGAGCAGCTTGAAACACACTGCTTCTCAATAAAAAAAAAAAGATATTGGGCTACATAACGGATGAAAAGACTCAGGAAATCACAGCAGAAAGTTTCCAAACCTCCCTTTTTTGCCTAAAAGAAAGGGAACTAGTGAAGTCTTTAATAATTGGTGAAAAGGGAGCAAGCAGAATGCTGTCTTTAATTGTTAGTCAAATGATGTTCCATTTATCCCTTGCTTTGAGCAAAAACTTGCCCTTGCTGCTGTGCATCTTAACAAAAAGCCACCATTGAAAGTATATGAGAGTATCAAATCAGTCCTGGGTATATTAAATTTCATAATCTGCTATTTTAGATCTGTGCCTTTGTGGAACTGATATGAATAGAATACCAGTGTGATTCTGGGCCACAAAGTGGTAAATCATAAAAGATAAGTGAAGTCAAATGAAATGGCTATGTGCACATCCTCCCATTATGACAAATGTTATGGAATTCATGTACCTTTGAATAATTCTAGAAAGGTTCAGGAGTGCCATAATTGGCCTGTGGTGACATAATCATGACTATTATAAGAGCTGCAGTGGCACAGTGGTTAGAATGCGGTACTGCAGACTACTTCTGCTGACTGCCAGCAGCTTGGCAGTTCAATTCTCACCGGCTCAAGATTGGGTTTGAGTGCCTTCCATCCTTCCAAGGTCGGTAAACTGAGGACCCAGATTGTTGGAGGCAATATGCTGACTCTCTAAATCGCTTAGATTGGGCTGTAAAGCACTGTGAAGCAATATATAAGTCTATGTGCTATTGCTATTATTATTCTATTCCTTTTTTGTGTAATGCCATTGATTGGTCTGATCTGTATCAATGGGGTTCAGCAGATGCAGAGCTGTCATGGTTTATCTCAGTGGCTTTACCTTTCCCTCTTCTATAAGACAAAAGATTTTAAACAGCTGAAGTTCAAAAGCAATATATTAAATTTAATTTCTAAGTTATATGGGCAAGATTATTTCCATTTAAGAGTTTTATGTATGTCCAGATGCCACAGATTTTCAAATGAAACTAAAGAGATTCTTTTCAAGCTAACTGCATTGCTGCATTGCTTAGAACATGTGTTCATATACTTTACTATGTAACTCATTCAGTCAGGGTTCTAAAATCTGCATTTGATTTTGTTTGTAGCAAGTGCCCCAGCCTCCCCTCGGGAAATGATCAGTTTAAAAGAAAGAAAAACAGATTATGAGTCAACTGGAACAAATGCTACTTACCATGGGAATAAAGGAGAGCATACTTCTAGAAAAGACACCATGACAGGTGAGCCAGGAATTGTATGTGATATATAAACATTGTGGAAGAAAACCTTCTGAGCTGGAATTGATTCTGTTGGTAATACAGACATACAGTACTTAGTAAGCATGTTTTAAGCTTTACAGTCTTTGTAAACTACATTAAAGTCTTCTACTCAAATATTGCTAATCATTTTGAGGCAACAACTTGACTGAATTCAATTTGTATATCTATTGAATGTCAGGTTTAAATGTTTGTTTCAAAACTCCAAGCATTCAATCTCTGCACCATAATGTTTACTATAGGGATCTGGCATCCTAATACTATTTCCCCTATAAAAGGAAAAGTGATTTATCTGATTTCATTTCCTCTTTCTCCTCCTCCTCCTTCCTTTAAAGCAGTATTTCTCAACTTTAGCAACTTTTAAGATATGTGAACTTCAACTCACAGAATTTTTTTTGCCAGCATGCTTTAAACTGAAAGATGTAAAACACTATTTTAAACGGAAGGATGTATGTATGAACCACTTATCGTGGCTTAATAACCATATTGGAGAGCACACACAATCATCTTTAGCTATTGTTGTGCTTTGGCAGTGATTATAATATTGTAATTCATCCCATGTGGAGTAAATCACTGCTTGTGACAGCCCAAATTCCTTTTTTTTTACAGCTCTGCATTATCTAGGGAATATAATTTTCTCTCTTTAACAAATGCTAATTAGCTGCTTCCCACAAAATGTTTGGCTTAATTTTAGAGTTATATTTATTGCCATTTAAAATTGTAATGTTTATGCTGTTTTCTGAAAAGGGGTATAAAAGAATTCTATGAGGTAATTTCTTTCATTTCAAAATAGAAGTATTTAACATGGCATGGCAGAAGAGCATACTGAATGCTACCCAACCTCAGATAAAGTAACTAATACATTTGGGAAGATGGCATGAAAATCATCATTTATTTAGAAACATTTTGTTACAAAAAATAGCGTAAGGCTAGATTTAATTTCAACTGCATATAAGGATTCTAATACTATCCAGATATTTCAGTCTACAAATTCCATAATCCATTGTCATTGGCTGCGGTTGATGGGAGTTGGACATTTGAGGAGACAAGAGCATTACATGTGGAACACCATCAAGTTGGGAAAGCCTGGCTTAATGCCATACCTTTATTGGTGATTATAACCTCACTCTCAAGTGTTTAAATTCATATACAGTATGAGCTTCTTTGCCTTTCCAGATGTTATATCTGTGACATCATTTAGAAGAACTCTGATACTGTTATGTATATCAATGCAAAGACCTTTATTGTGCAAACAGGTGCACTTTGCAGATGGACATCATCTTTTCTCCTTATGTTACCATGAGACAGAAAAAGCTCACCAATGCCCTGGTGGGAAGAGAGCCCTTTTCTTTAATGCTTCAAAGGATCTTAAGGGAGGGGAGGGAAAGGACATCTGCATTGGTCTATGTCCATTCATTTCTCCAAAATTCCACCATTTTTCAGTTTTAGGTTTGTCTGGCTATTATGCTAATAATAAGAAATTGCTATTTTAGTTACTAATGTTACTGATTTTTAGTATATTTTTAGTCATGGGTAGTCAGCTAAATCAGTGGCTCCCAATCTTTTCAGTGTCAAGGACCAATTCTGTGAAGGGTGTATTTTCCGCAGACCAGGGAGGCATGGTTTCGTGCTCTGCCTGGATCCCACGTGTGTGTGGATGGGGCTTTGTTCGCTTGTGCAGGTGTCAGTCCACGGACCCGGGGTTGAGGACCCCTGAGCTAAATGATATCCTGTCAGTTGTGAAGTTCTGTACCAGCTTATCACCTCTTCCTCACCACAGGGACAATTTTATCTATTAAACATCCTCTATTAACCTCTTTTTTTCAGCAGAATAAAGTTATACTGATGGCTTTCTGGGATGAAAATGAGAGTATGTACGGTCACCATACACAGAGCAAAGGGGGTTTAGTTTTCCACTCATCTGTCTCTACAGGGAATATTTTAAGGAGATTAAAGCAATTTACTTCGGGGAAAGGGTAACATTTATCAATTTTGTTGACAAGACATAGACCGGCGTGGCACAGAACTAAATTTAACCTGAAGCTAATAATTTATCAATGTTTTAAGGTTATTATAATAGGAATAACAGGAAGTTTCCTAATAATATGAACATCTGTAGGTATTACCATCTAAAACAGGGATTTTCAAACTCCACCAGCATGAAAACCTGTTAATTAAAAAAATTAATCAGAGACAAAGCCATAATGAGCACAAACATCCATCTAGAAAAAGAGAGGTTCCAAGATAAGCTGACAAGCCTTGGCTTTTCTACTATATCTTTAAAAATGTTGTATATACCCTTGATTATCTTTGAATAAAAGGAGGTAGGGGTTTTTTGGTCCTTATTTTCTCACAGAACCCCATCAAATTCTGGGAACACAGTTGAAATATCCTTACCTAAATATGTATGTTGGGGGAGTAAAAGGACAAGCTGGAGGAAAACTATTTAAAAACATTAGACTGTAGTAAAACCAAATGGATTCACTGTTCTAGATTATGATGCTTGATAGCTGTTCCTTTCGGCAATTTTTTCGATAATAGCAGACCAGTCTCTCAAGAGCTATCATTCTAAGCTTCTTGTTAAACAGCAATGCCGTTCCTTCATACCATGACACCATATGCTATAGTATACCCCAAATGCCATCCAGTGGAGCCAAAAGATGAAATGAACTCTACGAGAACAATAGTTCTGATCATCTGAAGCCCATGAATCCTTCATTAGATAATTGATTCATCAAGAACTTTTGAAGAACTACAAAACAGCAACAGATAAGGTACTGTTTAGAATTGGATTTTATGTTTAAGAGCCCATTTTAGCTTCTTCCCTAGTGTAATATGTTGTGCTGATTCTTCATATTTTTGATGTTACGGGGTAGATTTAAGACCTTATTGAAGCAAATCTACAGTGAGATCTGCTACTTATAGGCCATCTTATCACTCACTATCCCTCAATGCCATGCCTGAGTTGTGTGGGGCAAGTATATGGTTGACTACTCCTTACATAGCTACTGTATAAGTACAATCTTGCTTGTTGAAATCTAATTGAGCAGTATAAAAGGCCAGACTGATATATGCTACAGCGGGAGCATGTTTATTAACCTGTTCCATGCAAAGTTAGCTAGTCTATCATTTTCTTTTGTCACTTTTTAACCAGTGACTTTTTGCAGGGTTTTGTTATTCCAGTTCTTGTGATGTTTCTTTCTTTCCCCTTGCTCCCTCTACCTTTCATTTTAGCTGGCTACAGTACTAATGCATAGACAAAGATAGGAGTCTCATTTTTGCCCTGCCAGATAGTCAAGTGTCTTATGAGACCAGACTTTCAAGCCAAAACAAATGTCATCTGTAATAGCTTGTGTTGTCTGGTTATGAACCGAGATTACAAATCTTATTTTGCTTTTACAGGCTACCAGAGCAGAGCTTGTGGCACATGGTTACCACATCAAATCTGAAGAGCAGACGAAGACTAAATGAACAGTTATTCTGTTGATTATGTATGAACTGAATTATCACATTGACAAAGAGCTTTCAACTGACATGAAAGAAAACCAGAATCAACCAAACATTAAACAGTTCAATAAAGCATGATATGAAATCTCAGCATTGTGAGCCTTTCTTTTAAAACTCCGACAGATGATTTGCAGTCAGATTTTTTTAGGCTGAATTGAAGTTGCAGAGTCAGAGATAGTATGCAGCCATAAAAGTCTTGATCACAGCTGCACTGTACTTGGCATAGGAGACTATTAGGAATATGGAGCCACTCCTACCTTTGAACCAGCTTTCGTGAGACAAGGGAGGGAAATAGTAGAGCTGTAGCAAGAACTTCCAGGTCCATCCATTATTGTTCAGTCTGATGGTTGCAGTTCTCGGAGTTCAGTCCCTTGAATCTGAAATTGCAGTCCAATTGTAAAAATGCCTACTGTGGTCAGTGAGTGATGTGGTGAGTTGCACAATCTCTCCAGATTGTGCAATTCACAGTCTTGTTCTGATTCAACCTCTTGTAATCCTTTTATAAGACCTTCCCAACAAAAGAACACAGGAGATGTGTCAAGACATCTTTTAAATAATTATGATCAGTTTACTGGTAACACTTGCATTTTCAAGAGCATTTTGAAATCAACTAATATTCAGGCCTCCTAAATTTCTTTTTATTCATTGAGAAGAACATAAAATGAGTACTGCTTGTTGCATAATTCTGGATACACCTACTATATCTGGGGGTTCCGGTTGTTAATGAAAAATATTAAGGATGCTTGTTCTGGAACAGCTGTTGTCTGTTTAATGCTGATAGCTTTAGAATCTTAGCACCAGAAAAGAACTAATTTTGATGTTATTAGCTAAATATACATTCATTGTATATTTGAGGATTGATTCCCCACCCCCCCAAGAAGCAGGTAGATCTTTAATTTAATTTTGTATTTTAAAATGATGACTGATTAAATAAATATTTTAATTAAATAGTTATTTACTATTGAATTTTAATATTTGCCCAACATGCATTTACAATGATCCCATCACATATTCTTAGCTGATTTCCAGGTATAAAGTCTATGTGAGTAAACACTGTTTCATATACATACTGTCTCATGATTTTTTATACATAAATATATTTCTGTAATACACATATCTGCCAACAGTTTGCATCTTGATGGACATTCGCTGGTGAACAATAAAACCTGGGGAAAAGTAAAGGAGTACACTTGATTGCTGGCAGTCCACACATTAGACTCTTAATCCTAACTGAACGCTCACAAAATAGAGTGCTATATTTGGCTTGTAGGCTTCAGAAACAACCCATACAAGTTATAAAATAGATTACCTCACAGAAAACTGGAGATTATTCTCTCATCATTTGGAAAGGAAGTCATTCAATTTTTGTTCTAATAACCATTGGTTGAATTCTGAGAAAATAGATTCCCTGACGAAACCTGCTAGACTAACTAGTTTTTAAAAATAACATGTAGCCAGACATTCTAAGACCACAAGATTACTATGTATGTAAAATATATACATTTAGGGTAATTATATAATGTTCCATTTATATCAACTATAACATCTGGCACCACTCATTTAAAAAAACTATCATCAGATATATTGTATGTCTATAGTTCTATTATATCTACCCTTTCTGTGGTTTTCTCCCACTAAATATGACAGCAAAGAAAGTCAGATTTTTTGGTTGAGCCTTGGAGTATATACTACCTTAAATAAACAAAGCACATTTTCCCAGAAAAGTTCAGAAATCAAATATCTCTTGAACCATTCTTAGTGATCCAGGAGTTTGTATGCTGCATTGGTTCTGAAAAAGTATTTTTTTGTGACAGCACAATCTTTTTGATACAGCTTTAAACCGAACATTCATACATTTATTTATGCCTCTGCAAAGCACAGAATGATTTAGCAAAGCATTCCTACACACAACTGCTCTTTCCGGTGTGCTGTCATCCCTTAATCTCTTGTTTGCTAATACATCTTGGACAGACAGAGTCAATTGTTCATTGATGTCAGATTGATTTCACAGCTACTTCTCACTGTTAAAATGTTTTCAAGAAATCTGTATGTAGTAAGTATCTATGACTGGCTTCGGTACAGCATAAAGATTTCTAGTTTCCTAATATATGGAAGGGATGAAGTACAAACACGTCAGTCACATGTTCTTTCTTATAGATGATTCATGTGGGGATCAGTAAATCATTACTCATAAAAGCTTATTGAATTTGCCCTACCACCGCTATTAGTTCACACACATAACTGCCATTTTGCCTAGTAACATAATCCCTATTTCTCCCACTTATAGGTCAAAACTCTGGAATCTCTACTTTGTATAGAAATTCTTACGGTGCACCTGCTGAAGATATCAAACACAACCAGGTAAGTGGTAAATCAACTTATTCCCTTTTGAACTAAAAAAATAAATAAATTCATATAGCTGCAATAATTTTAAAGAATCATAGTTGAAAAACTATTCAATGTTTCACAGATATGAACTTTTCCCAGTCTATCCTGGTAAATGCTATATTTATCAGTAAATTATGGAAATGCAACTTATATTCAACTATTCTCCGAGCAGCTTTATTATTCAGATGCATGGCAGAAACATTTTCATTATTATGTTTGTAAGCACATGTCTTTCTTTATTTGCAAATAAAAGAGAGAGAAAGCTGGGCATTTTCAAAAAGTAGTTTTGAAATCACCTGAAATCATCTGGCAATATTATTAAACATTTCTAATATATGTTTTTCACATTTTCTGTGGCATACAGTATATGTATATAAGAGAAAAATGAGGCTTGGGGAGCTCCATTACTCAGGAAGTTGCTGATGGGATTTTGTTGAGAAGAATGTGAGAAAGTGAAAGATAGAGACCCCTATTAGAAATATGTTTTCATGAAAATGGAAAACAGTAATCACATATTTGTGGAAAGAGCTTTCAGTGACAGATTGTTTTGTGGTACTTTAAAAACTCAGTTTACTAGCTTTCAATGAATATCTAAAATTCCTTCACAATTAAAAAAATGGCTATCATGTAAATGAAGACACATAGTAGATTATGTATTTAATCTCCTACTTTTGTGCATATCTGAGTCAGTCTTGATTCTTGGTAGCTGCTAGGACACGTCCCTGCAGTTTTCTTGGGAACATTTTCAGAAGTGGCTTGCCACTGCCTGTTTCCTAGGGCTAAGAGAAGGACATCCAGATGGCTTCATGCCTAGATCAAGACTAGAACTCATGGTCTCCTGGTTTCTAGCTCAAGAGCCTTTAACCACTATACCAAACTAGCTCTCATCACCTACTTAAAAGACGGTTGTGTTACCCTGCCCAGGGTATGACCTTTGAGATTACTATTCCATGTGACTGTGGACTAAACATTTCTGTAAGTAGCTTTCTGGTCTGAAACCATTACTGCTAGCATGCAGCCAGGATATTTTTTTAATGTTTCAAAAACCTCAGTTTCCACTTTTTTATATTTCAAATTCCATATGATTGTATAGTAATTTTTTTAATTAGAAAAAAATAATCTTTCTTCTAAATGAATAATTATTTCCTAAAATCACAAATTATAAAAGAAACAAGCAAACTGATAAGCAGGAAACAAGAAACAGGAACAAAAATGAATGGGTTAAGTTATCATATTTGCATTTTTATGCAATACCTTATGAACTTCTCTTATCAGCTTTAGAGTTATGTGAAATACAAGGATGAAATAAGTAGTAGCAATAATATGGATCAGGGCCTACAAAGAGATGTGAGGTTGGGAAGTGTGCAGGTGTTGTGGCTTGCCCGCGTCCCACGCAGCTAGCCATGGATCAGGAGGACCAAGAGCCGACTGGCATGGCACTATCATCCCGTGCACCTGGCACCTGAGTCTGATAGTGAGGACTCAGTGCCAGAGAAGGAAAACCAGCCAGGGCCTTCTGCACCTTCTCAGCTGGTGCTGAGTGAGTCATCAGAAGAGGAGGAGCCTCTGCTGGATACTAGGGCACGCAGGGCAGCTAGCAGGCAGAAATGGCTCTACAGATGGAGGTCTCCTCGCATGTAGAGCTGAGGGCTAATTGGCCATGCCCTCAGGCTACTTAAGACTTGGAGCACGCAGTAGTAGTTGCTGGAAGCAACTACGGTGATTTATTGCACTCAAGTTTCTCTGCATTGGCGTTCCGCTCTGAGTCTTGTATTTTGGATTATCAGCTCCTTTGATATTTGGTTCTGGGATTCCAGCCAACTTTAGTGAGTAACAGATAAGGACGGATTAATTGCCTGTTTGTTTGGGACTTTGAACTCTGGCCAAAAGCTCACGAAGAGAATATCGAACTTTATGCACCAAGAAATCTCTGTTTTTCCCTGGACTTTAAAACCTGACTTTTACTAAGCAGATTTATTAGTAAAGATCCTTTATGATTTAGCAAACAGTTGTGTGTGTGTGTCCTTTCTGAGGGTTCCCGTGCTGGGTCACAACAGCAGGTGATCTGAAGGAGACTTGCCCTGAAAGAGTCTAGATGTCTCTTTAAATATGAATTTAAAGATTTAAATAATTTAAATAAATATGTCTCTAAATATATGACTTTACCGATGGACAAGCATTCCTAATATTGTTCACATTCTGCAATCTGAGATCCTCCACCCACAAATCATATTATGTGTAAAAGTTTATGTGAAGTCTATTTTACCCCTTTTTTTGAGGAAAACCTCTGTTAAAAGTGGTTGCAAATGCAATCTTTGGAGAAAGATCAAGCAGAACAGTGACATTCCTCCAGGAAGACTAAAATGTTTTCTGTAGCAGCTGAAATGTCGGTAATGTTCACATTGTCTGTCTAATAAGTCCCACTGAAGTGGAACCTTGCTCTGCACTCTTAAGTGACATGGCAGTTTGTTTCCCATCATTATAGTCTTCCCTAACAAGCCAAGACTTCTTATTCTGTTGACAGGTTTCAACACAGCCGGTCCCACAGGAGCCCACAAGAAAGGAATACGAACCATATCAGCCATTTCAAAATTCATCAAGAAACTATGATGAGTCCTTCTTTGAAGACCAAGTGCATCATCGCCCACCTGCCAGCGAGTACAATATGCACCTGGGACTCAAGTCCACTGGCAACTACGTTGATTTCTATTCTGCTGCTCGGCCCTATAGTGAACTCAATTATGAAACAAGCCACTATCCAGCCTCTCCAGATTCCTGGGTTTGAGATTTGGGCAAGAAAAAAAGAAGAGGTCCAGGAACTGTGCATGTGCATGCATATCACAAGACATTCTTTTCCTGCAAATTTAGTTTGTTAAAGCCTGTTCCGTAGGAAAGCCCTAATACTCAGTCTGGAACAATTAAGGTATCTTTAGATGGCTAAAAGAATGGGAAACTAAGCGCGGGAGTGTTATTAGAAAGAGTGGGATGTGTATCTATTTCTGTATCTATAGAATCCTATCTCTTAAATATAGATATAGAAATATACTGGGGGGAGGGCAGCTTTGCAGTTGACCTTGTAATGTAGAGTTTAAAACAAATAGTACTGTACACTGAATGTGGCTGAAGGAAGTTAGGGAAGTTACAACCACTGAAGTGAGTCCAGAGTTAAGCACAAGAAAATGAACAGTTTACAAACCTTATGGGGGACAGCTTCTCACCCTTTGTTTCCTCTCTTCATCCATTGTGAATTTAGGCTTCAAGTTGCATTTGGGATTTCCTCTGTACAGCAAGATGTTTCTTGCCTTTTGTTAATGCATTGTTGTAAAGTATTTGATGTACATTACAGATTTAAAAACCAGAGAGAAAGAGAGAGCAAAGTGCATTGTGTATATTACATCAATGCCAGAGTGTTTCTTCATCTATGGTTCTAAATATTGCTTCAATTACACAACTTTGAAATATGTATGAATTTCCAGGGGTAGGGGAGGGGTTTTTTTCTTTTTCTTTTCCTTTTTTCTTTTCCCCAGTATGTTTTAACAGGAGAAAACAAAAACTGATATTTAGCAGTATTGTTCGTTCTGATATGTGAATTTGTTTGTGGCAACTAAAAAAAAAAGGCATTCAGCAGTTTTTGACAATTAACATTCATCATTCCACACTCCTTGTCAACAAAGTGCTTTTTCACTGCCTAAAATTTTAGATGTAGATATTTGAAATAGATTTTTTTCATTTATACCAGTTTTCTTTATGATACAGTGTTAAAAGAAAATAAATTACAATTGATCTGTCATCCATATTTGCTAAGAATGTCTATTTCCAAGATCCTTAATCAAAATATACATTCTTGCTCATGTATGTACGTGTGTGTCTGTCCTCAAAACATGTGCATACTATTTTGTGTGTACGTTTGTGCAGCATAAAATTGTGTTCCATCACAGTGTTGCCAGACATAATATGGTAGAATTATGTTGTGTGTATAAGAATCAGGTGGCCTTCAGATGAAATTTATTTTGCACGCTCATACACAAAAAGAAACAGGTGTATAGGCTTGTGTAGCAATACATTTGGGTGTTGTTTTTGTTGTGTTTCTGCTTTGGGTGGAAGACAGTATTGTAAACCTTTCTAATATTTTTATTTTATTTTATTTTTATTTTATCATATTTCTATGCCGCCCAACTCCCAAAGGACTCTGGGCGGCTCAACATTTCAAACCAAAATGTTGAATGGGAGAGGATGTTTTACACTAGTAGCGTTGTTTCCCCAATCTGATAGGGAAGAATCTATGTTTTGCTGACACTTCTAGTAAGGAAAGCAAAGTGTAGTGGGAAGGAAGGCAGGAGAAGCTATGTAACTTTCATTATTACAGCAGCCCCCTAAGTGGCTGGGGCATTGCTTGAGATGCTCTGCTGGCTCCAAAGTAAATCAGTCCAGCAGAAGAGTAAACAAATTTCATAGAAAGCTCAAAACATGGTGGTGGGTTCTAATTTATATCCTAATCTACCCATTCCCAAATAGTATAGAAAATACCAAACACTCTGTCAGTTTTCAACACATATCTAAACAAGTTTAACAGATGGGAGAAGCCTGGTCTACATGTGAGAAACATTGGTAAGTATAAGCAATCTTCTGTAGCACTTCAGAGGGTATTGTAGTCAATCCCTTCATCCTGTGGTGGTGCAACACATCACCTTCATGTGTGAAGGCCATCTGACACCAGCAATAACTTAGATGCAGCATTGCCCATGAGAAAGAACAATAATCTCTGGTTAGTCAAATCATTTGAGGCAGACCAGAAAATGGTAGAAGAATCAGATGTTCAGCTATCAAACTGTTGTTAAGTTAGAGTAGAATTCAATTAACACATGCTGCAAAATTAATCTGAATTATTTTAATATCTGGTAATTGATAATCAAGTGATAAGACCTTCAGGACGGAACTCTTTTGAGGATGTCATTTATCTAGGCTTCAGGCTAAATTTTGTTTTAAGAAACAAAGACATTTTTAAATCTATGGTCATAGTTTCAGCTTTTGCAATTTTTTACCTTTAAGTGACTAAATATTTCTGAGTTGTTAACTCTGAGCAGATACTACAGAAACAAAGGCATATCCATAAACAGGATTTACTGGTCTTTAAAACAAAGTAACAAATCACTGAATTAAAATTTGAGTATTAGCATATGGTACATCCCTACGTTTGGTACAGAGATGCATTCCTGCCAGAGCTGCCCGGTGCGCAACTCCGGTAGGGAGCGGCCGATTGCGTAACCGCTCCGGAGCCCTCTCTGCCGGTCCATCGCGTGCGTTGCCATTTTTTCCCGTGAATTTTTGGCTGATTTTGCTTCTGTGCATGCGCGGAAGCAAAATCGCGCCGAAATCTTGCGCGTGCATCCCCTTGCGAGATTTTGGTGCGATTTTGCTTCTGCGCATGCACAGAAGCAAAATCGCACGAGGAGGCGCATGTGCGTAGCGAGCACATGCGCGCCCAAAGCATGGAGATGCGCGCGCAGCACACCGGCACCAGTAAGGCAGCAACCCGCCGCTGATTTGGTAGTATTTTGTGTAACAGACATGCAGATATTCGTTTTAAATGAAGGGGTGGTTGGAGCCCAGACACTGTATTTGTTGCTTGCTTAAAATCTTGCAAGAACTGGGCAGCAAATATTACACTTGCAGCAAGTTATATGAACTCCCTAAATCCACAGCACCCTCCATTTCTGCTAGGCAACTACTCACCCTGAAGTCTTCCAGGAGAACTTCAGAAATTATCGCAAATGTAGCACAAGCAACTGTGTTAGTTGAACCCTTGACTATTGATCCTTTTCCAGTCTGTTGTGTCTGTCCCATTACTAATATACTGTATAACCAAAAGTCTCCAATGTGACAGGAATGGTTTTGGAAACTTGATTTTTTTCCTCCTGTGAGAATATTGTCCCACAAACAATTGGAAAGATGAAATGTTTTTCTGAATACTTGTTTGGGCTAGGGACGTGTAACCAAGACTGTGCCCTCAATTTGCAAAGGGTCAGAACAATAGCTCATCCACCACCTCTCATGAACAAGTGCAGGTCATTGTAGAAACCACCTATGGTATCCCATGATTTTGTCCAATCGTTGATGCTCAAAAATCTTTGCAGTGAAATCTGTGAACAGTTGAGAAGGTAGTATTTTATTTATGTATTTGTCTTCTCCAGTCTTATTGCTATAACAACCGGTGTGTGAGGTAGATTGGGATAAGAGAGAAAATGACTAGTCATAGGTCATCCCAGTGAGTTGCCATCATTAAGAATGGATAAGAAGCAGATCCATGCTCAATCCTCCCAGTCTTAATCCCACAATTTAGCTACTCCACTAAATTGTGTCTCTATTTGAAAGGATATAATAATTGAAGGAGAAGGCTTAATAAGGCTTTTTCCTATAACTAAAGGCTTGGTGTAGGGACAGAGATTCAAAGAGAGGAATCATCATCATCAAGCTTAGTGAAAAACCCAAAAATATTAAGAACTAAGTACAAAGTGAGCTAGCCTCAAGTGCAGACTGGAAAAAACATCTGATAAGGGTGTATAAGAAACCATATACACTGGATCATTAAACAAATTGTTAACAAAAAATAATGGCTAAATTATGAATAACACTAAACCAGCAGGTCTCTTAAGCATGGTTTGTTGAATTGTTTTTGATACTGCAGGGCTCACCATGTGTTTGTGTGAGGATTTCCTATGTATGGGTCATTTTTGTTGAGTTTTATGTGTGAGAGATTCTTTAATAGTTTAGAAGTCTTGTGCATTTTTATCAGTTTGTTTTGTTTTTGTGAGGTATTTTGGTGTAGGGTGTATGTTTGGGGGATTTTTGTGGTGTGATTTTGTCTGTGTGGTATGTGTGAGCATTTATGGATATGTATTTGAAAGGGTTTTAGGAGTCAAATAGGTGTTCTTGCCGTGCCCTTTTATTCATTGGACAGATAAAGTCGAAGCAGCAATTTACAAATAAGCCAGAATTCTGGGCTCAGATATCACAATAAGCCTTGATTAAATTGAACCATGGTATTTCACATTGTGCTTAGTTGCCATATAAGCCATGGGTTGTTGCTGGGGGTGAGTTCAAATGTTCAAATAATTTAAAAATAAGCAAAACAAATTCTAGCTAAGCTTATTGTTATGGGCAAATCCTAATTTCCAATACATGTATGAGTTGGGATTACTCAAGAGAAAATTGTAAATGTATATAAAAGGTAAGTTTTTCAAAAGGCGTAAATCAGACTGGCACTTGAACCACTAACATTTGAGATAGATTTGTATTTTCTGATTTTTCTGTCTAAACATTTTTAAAAGTTTATTGCATTTTATTTCCCATGCCACCTTATTTTTGTCCCGCAGTAGCAAACATATGTACAGAAGGACTTTCAGTGGGGAATTTTAGGATTCCAATTAATTGCCAAAACCATGTTCTAGGTGGGCAAAGCCAGTCCTTCCCTCCTACCCATCACCAAGCCAATTTTGGTTTTCCTTTGTGCTCTTTTTTTCAAAAGGAAGAAATGTTACTAAACACCTTCATTTTCTATAGTCAAGTAGTAGCTCCTAAAAAAAGAGGGATTTAAAAATGTATAAAATGTATTTGCTGTACTGTAAAAATGTTCGGTTTTTAAAGCAAACCATATTAGACTCTTGATCACTTGTGTAGATCTCAATATAAAAATTCATTGTTTTACTAAGATGCTATTTATGATCGAAAAGAAATGGCTTCACTATTATAATACTATCAAAACTGCACTATCAGAAGCAATATTAAGTTTAAAAAGTGGACATTTCAAGAATAAAATATTACTTAAACCATATTAACATTGAAACTATGTTTTGGTGATGTACAAATTCCCAAAAGTTAAATAAATGTTGCCAGGTAAAATGGCAAAAGGATTAAAAATACAATAAGAATCAACAGAAAACACTGTTTCAATGTACGTGTTTCTAGCATGTACTGAGATTTTCTATTAATAAATCCTGCTGTACTGCGGAGAAGAACCCTTCATAGCAATAGCAATAGCAGTTAGACTTATATACCATCCCATATTGCTTTGCAACACTCTCTGGGCAGTTTATGATGTTAGCATATTGCCCCTAACAATCTGGGTCCTCATTTTATCAGCCTCAGAAGGATGGAAGGCTGAGTCAACCTTTGGCCCTGTCAGGTTCAAACTCCAGACTATGGGCAGAGTTATCCTGCATTACTGCAGGCTAACCATTGCCCCACTAGGGCTCCCTAGTGCAGGGTATAAAAAAGATAAAATCAAGGGCATAGATATGCAACAATGCCCTAGGACAAGGGTCAGCAAACCGCGGCTCACGAGCCACATGTGGCTCTTTGGCCCCTTGAGTGTGGCTCTTTCACAGAAGCTGAGTTTGTAGGGCCTAGGACAAACTCGCATTGATCTCGCCTGGCTTGAGTGGCAGGCGGCGGGGATGATTTCTCCTTGTTCTTGATTTGCAGTGAAAGAAAACTTGGCTCTGGAGTATTTATTAGTTCTTTCACCCCAAGCTTCCTTAGGATCTCTGCGTTGCGATTGTCCCGGCTGGAGACTGTCCCGGCTGGAGAAGCCCAGACAGTCCCGGCTGGAGAAGCCCAGATCTGATTGGACGAAAGCGCCAACTTTCTCTTCTCATCCTGACAATTGAAGAGCTCCGGCTTTGGAGTGTGACCCGCGACTTGCTTCTTTTTCCTTGATAAAGTGTCTTTCTTTTCCCCCTTTTTCTTCTTGGCAGAAAAATTGCTGAGCGAGGTGGAGGGGGACAGAATGTAGGAGGGTGAGAGGAGAACCTGTCTAAAAAAAATTTTTTTTTTAATTTTCCGTTGGTCGGTGGGTCTTTTTACAACTTCTCTTGGCACAATGCCATCGGGGAGAAGATGACAATAGGGAAATAGCCAGCCTCCAGATTGCTTGGATTCAGAAACTTTCTCTGCCCCCCATCTTTTCGGTCTTTGCTGTGAGGTTACAAATGTGCAGCTGTACGTGTTAGCCTGGAGAAATTAAAAGAGAAACTTCGCCTTTTCTCCTGAGAGGTTTCGTTGTCTTCCACACTCCAGACTAGATTCCCCTGGGCATGTGTCTGATGTCCACCAAAATTCTCTCTGACCCCTCGCCCCCCCATCCCACCCCGATGCCCTTCCCCGTTTTATTTTCTAAGTTGCAGTTGCATTGGGGAAAATTAATCAGGTTTTTTTTTTAATTCCCGGGCTGCGGGGGACGGGAGGGACAGGATGGTGAAAACAGCCATCTCCGTCTCTCCCCAAGAGAGTTTCCTGCTTTCAAGACTGAACAGATCGAGGCATCCCTTTGAATTCATGTATGTAATTCTGTGTGGGGTGGAGATATACAAACCCATACACACAATGTATGTACAGTATTTATTATGCTGAAGCACTTCTTCCCAGGAATTTATTGTAGCATTGAAACTAAACTGCTGGGAGAGAGAGAGAGGAAAAATAATTTTTTTTAAAAAAAAAAAGAGAGGGAGGGAGAGAGAGAGAAAAGAAAAGAAAAGACTGACTAGGAGCTGAAGTGACCACAGCAGGATATGATGCCAGGAGTGTGATAAAGACTGTCTGTCTTTTAAAGAAGGTACCATTGTGCATGTCGTTTAAATTAAGCCCCCAAAGAGTTCATTCACTCTTTGGGTACGAAGGAACCCCAGGTGCGGAGGAAGGCATTACCTTTAGTAAATACTGCACAGGTCTCACAAGAGTTAAGTACTTTCTAAAATGTTCCTTTAAAAAATTCAAAGTCCCGAACTGTAGAGCTGCTTGCTTCTGCCACGATCCTAAATATGTTTCCCATGAATTTCAGTAAAGGGACAAACAAAATTAACTCAGCTTAGGACAGAACTTCCACCTCTGAAAAGCTGCAAGGAACGCTGAGGAATCGGACCAAAAGCCAACCTTGACCAGTGTTCTGTTCTTACAGTAGCCAACCAAGAAATACTTAAGGACAAGAGTGCCATCTAAAAACTTGGGTTGTTGAATGCTTAATGAATAAATCATGATTTATTGTTTGGGAGATACCGAGGGGGAAGAGAGAGATACAGAGAGAGGGGAAGAGGGGGGAGATAGGGAGAGGGGGAGAGAGATACAGAAGGGGAGAGAGACAGAGATACAGAGAGAGGGAGAGAGATAGAGATACAGAGTGGGAGGGAGAGGGGGAGAGAGATACAGACGGGGAGAGAGACATAGATACAGAGAGGGGAGAGACAGAGACACAGATACAAAGGGGGAGAGGGGGAAAGATACAGAGAGAGGGGGGAGATAGAGAGGGAAAGGGGGAGAGAGCCATAGAGAGATGCAGGGAGGGGGAGAGAGAGGGAGAGGAGGAGAGAGATACAGAGAGGGAGAGGGAGAGACACAGAGAGAAGGGGGGGAGAGAGAAAAGGGTTTTGTGGTTCCCAGTTCTCTGTCCAAATGACTGGCTGGGTAGGGGTGGCTAGGGGGTCATGTGACTGGGTGAGCGTGAGTGATGTTGAGTTGGCCACGCCCACCCAGGTTTTGTGGTTCCCGGTGTTTTTTTTTCTGTGGGAAACGGGTCCAAATGGCTCTTTTAGTGTTTAAGTTTGCCAACCCCTGCCCAAGGATGAAGGAAAGACTTCACCTATGATACCTGTGATATCTAAAAGATTAGTAGTCTTATCAATTTCATCAGAGGCAAAACACAATTTTTCAGAACTTTTCTATCACCTTCCATCCAAACTATTCCATCCTAATGGGCAACCTAGAGTACTTAAATGATTAATAGAATAGAATAGAATAGAATAGAATAGAATAGAATAGAATAGAATAGAATAGAATAGAATAGAATAGAATAGAATAGAATAGAATAGAATAGAATTCTTTATTGGCCAAGTGTGATTGGACACACAAGGAATTTGCATATGCTCTCAGTCTACATAAAGGAAAAGATACATTTGTCAAGAATCATGAGGTACAACATGAGGTACATAAAATAATTTAGATCAGGGATGACTGATGTGCCAACTGACTTACAACTTCTGCCCAAGACCACCCAGAACAATCCATGGAAAGCGTGATTCGTATGAGGTTTATTTTCCATGGAAGAAAGAAAGCACGTTGGTTGCTTAAAACACAATTTATGGCCCAATTGAACAAAAGAGATTATGTGGGATTAAGTACATTAGACTCTCCCTTCAATCATATTCAATATTTTGGTAGTTTTGTTTAGTTCAAAGTACTGTACATAACAAAGTTTCTCTCTAAAAGCACAGAAAACCTTCTTCTTCTGCCTCATCTCTTCAACCCAGTCTTGTAAACTAAAGGTAGCTCAATTAAAAAACACACAAAAACTCTTAAAAGCGCTTCATTTGATCCTTTACCAAAAGGCCTTACTTAATAATCAAGCATGAATTCCTCTCTTGCTGCCATCGTTAAAAGAATGTGACAAAAACCTGAATATTTATGAGTAATATAAAGCTTCTCTTTTATCTTATGTCATGCATATCCCAAGTAGCTACCTTAAAGAAATAGCTTTTTTTCCCTTTTTTAAAAAAATGGTACCCAGCTTTTTGCCTCTTGGGACAACTCACTCTTCCTTAGTTTGTTTACTAAATCTTATCTGAAGACAGTTTGAGGGATTTTTTTTTTATTCATATCACACAAAAGACTGCAGCTTCTTCCTCACAAAGACCTGTATACTCTTGGAGGTAAATCTGTTGAAGGCTGATATTGGTCTACTACTACTGCTTTGAACCTACCTAAAGTAATGAGCTGGGCCTTGCAAAACTTTGCAGAATATGGTATTAAGTGCACACCTGACTGGACCTTTCACCTCATCCAGTATAAGCCCCACCATTATTTAGAGTTGAATTGCCAGTAGGTGTTCCTGCAACAGGATATTCATCAGCAGACATAACTTGCCAAAAGGCAATGGTGAGCAGAAGTCTTGTGGAGGACCAGAATGAGTCTTTCTGAAAAGTTGGACAAGAAAAGCAAGCAGAATGGGTAAGATCCAACTGTCAGAAAAAAAATAAAGGGACTAGAGCTTTAGAAGATGCTATTTTTTTCACAATATGTTGGATGAAAAGTTACATTTTGTGTGTGTGTGTGGCAGAGTATTGTTGAAGCCAGGGATGAGAGCCAGCAGGCCCAGTTTCTTTCCCTTTTATCTCTCTCAAAGAATAAGGTGACCAGATTTTAATATTTGTAAAGCGGGACACCATTGACAGGGGGGGGTTCTAGGGGAGCAAGATGGGAGGGGTCCATCTCTCTTATCCTGCAGCTTTGTGCACCCCCCCAAACACCCCCCCTTCATCGCAGCCAGGGGTGGGTTCCTACCGGTGCGGGCTTGCCTGTTCGTCGTCGCAGAGCTGAAGAAGCTGGTGCCGTTCGCGGTGTGGGGCTTCCCCCGCCCGCTTTCCCCAGCCTCCGGGACGCCGCCATTTGCGTTCTTTTGCCCTCTGCGCAAGCGCAAAGCATTCTGCTTGCGCAGAGGGTAAAAGAACGCAAATGGTGGCGTCCCGGCGGCCGGGGAAAGCAGGCGGGGGAAGCTCCGTGCCGCGAACGTCACCAGCTTCTTCGGCTCTGCGGCGATGAATAGGCAAGACCACCGCTGCCCCTCTCACTGCCCTCCCTCCCCACCTGGCAGGAGGAGGCAGGCGAGGCAGGAGGCAGTGGGGTGTGCAGGGCAAATTCAAATTCAAAAAGCGGGACTTTTTTGAAATGCCGCGGGACGCGGGACAAATTATTAAAAAGTGGGACTGTCCCGCCAAAAGCGGGACGTCTGGTCACCTTATCAAAGAAGCATTTAAAAAAACCTCAGAAAACAAGTTTTGCTGCAATGAGGTCATATTATGGGGTGATGGGATTCAACCTGTGTAACAACCGGTTCGCTGAGCGCGCGCTTTTTATACCTTGGCTGATAGTATATTTATAACCTTATCAAGGATAATGTATTTTCAATCATATTGAAAGCAAAAGGTGCCATGGGTGAGAAAAGGGCAAATTTTACATGCAAAAAAATAAAAATCTTTCTCCAGCTCAGATATATTATACATTGCTGAAGAGCATATTCTGAGTCATGGAATCATTAAGGTTAATCGTGCAACCTAGAAAATAAGCAGGACCCCACTCTTTCAGAATCAATCGGTTTTTTCCTGTCCCACTGGGAATAGTTGATTCATACTAATAGAAAATAACTATAGCAAGCCCAGAGTAATTGCTCAAACAGCTGCAGTTGATTCAAAGTTTCTGTCAAGTGAACAGCTATGAATAGCTTTTCCTATATTAAGAATGCAAGATAATGTTGGCTAGTCAATGATACAATGGATCTCTTGTTCCATCAATTGCTTTTTTGTAGGTTTGGAGGAAACTACTACAACGTCATGAAACATTCTGCAAACTGCTGCAGCATTCATATAACAGAATTAGTTTTGGCAGTTTCCTAGATGATATGGAAATAAAGTTGTTCTACATAGAGAAACAATGCTCCCTGCTATCTCTCACTTAGAGTAGCCAGAGTTTTAATAATCTTATTTGAAAATAAAGCTGTGGTCTTCAATTTTTTATGAATGCCTTTGATTTATAAGGAAATGCTAAGAAAGATCCAACTCTGCCTTCTCAATCTGCATATTAAAAGGAAGCTTTTCTGTGCTGCAAAAAGGCATGACTTTCAGTAAAAGGGTGTTTCATTCAAAGGCATAAAAGAAATTCAGGGGTGAGGGGAAGGAGGGAGAGGAATAAATAAAACAACTAAGGGTTACATTTTGTGTAAGTGGGAATTAGCATGAGGAGAAATCCTTCTTATGTTCTTCTGAGAATTACCAAACAGCCTATTATCAAAATATATTTCCTCCCCCCTCCTTCGTATCTTGAGAAAATATAAACCATCTGAAGAACCAGCATTAGTTACTGAAAGAGCCATTTCTGATCCTTGGGTAGGAAAATCCTCTCAGTCTTTTTGAACTGTTATAGAAGAATAATTTCTTCTATTTAAATTTGGACTGCTTACACATAAGGCCGTTACTATGTAATTGTCCTGATCCCTCAATCAAATTTTAGATGAGTCCTTGTTTAACCCATGATTTTCTCTTTAGTAATTACATTTCTTTTTTTCTTTATAAAATAAAATCTGTTAAAGAGGGAAAGACAGAATAGTTCTATCTTTATAGTCCAAAAAGAGACCATCTCATGGCAATATGTGGGAATGCAAGTAAGCTGCTACATTTTACATGTGGAGAAGGAAGAAGCAAATGTGCAGATCACTGACATCTACTGTAGCTATATATTGCAATGCTTCCATGTTCTTACTAAGAAAACTATTTGGACTTCTTTATCTTCACAAGATAGCCAATAAAAGTAACTTTATATTTTGTAAGTGGAAAGACTGAAAATGTACATATACAGGTAGTCCTTGAGATACGACCATAACAGCCTTTAAGATCACATGTTGCAACTGTTGATAAGCAAAATGGCTCGCTTAACAACAACTTTCTCTGATGTAGCTGTTAAACAAATGTGTAGGTCATTAAACAGGACACTAGGTGGCTTATGGGGTTAGGGAATCCCTAGGAGGCCTGGTGTAAACCATGTGCAAGTTATGGGAGTGTTGCAGCATTGTGCAAGCACTGGGAAGTCAGGGAAAGAAGCTGGACCTGCCTCAGCCTGGCCCAACAAGGCAGCGAAAAGGCACTCCAATCAGGAAGCACAAAATGCTTGGGAAGCATAAAGTGGGGCATAAATCAGCCAGCTGTCCTCTGGCCGAACATCCAGGAAGACTTCACAGTTGCACACTGCACAAAGCAGCTGCCCTATGGGAAGTTCCAAAGGGAAGCTCCAAATACCACAGAGACTCCAAGCAAGATACAAAGCATCAATCCCCCTCCCAACAAAACAAAGCCCCAAATGCTGGGAAGCTTCAGGCCTGCCTTCAGCCCAGCCACCACATCCTGCCTTGCCCTGCCCCATGCCAACTGAGCATCATTTTCTTCCTTGAGGTCACCTAACCTGGCCCTGAAAACAAAGATGCTAAAGCTCTCAGCTGCAGAATCTGCCATGGTGGGCGTGGCCTAGTCGGCCTCCTGCACCATGGTAGGGGGCGTTTTTGCCCTCCCTGGGCTCTGGAGGCTTTCATTGAGTCTCCTGGAGGGCGAAAACAGCCTCCCCAGGTTCTGGAGGCCCTCTGGAGGCCAGAAACGGGCCCATTTCCAGCCTTCCCGAATTTCCGGTAAGCCCGTTTTTCACCCTCCCGAGCCTCCATGTACGCCCTGCACTTACCTGCATCCAAAATGGGCTGCGTGGGGGACTCCTGGGAGGGGCGGGATGGGGTGGGTGGGTCCAGCCAGGAGTGGGATTTGAGGGTTCTCTGAACTGCACAGAATCTTAGCTAGAGGTTCTCCCA
This sequence comes from Diadophis punctatus similis, assembly GCA_023053685.1. Classification (NCBI taxonomy): domain Eukaryota; kingdom Metazoa; phylum Chordata; class Lepidosauria; order Squamata; family Dipsadidae; genus Diadophis; species Diadophis punctatus. Next base: position 117,443,305 of record JALIGW010000003.1, on the reverse strand, counting down.
AACCCCTGCGAACCCCCAGCAGCCCACCCCTGGTGCACACCCTCTTATAAGTAGGGATTTGGCTGTGTTCAAAATTAACCAATCACATTCAAACTGATGGCAAATAATAGTACACTTGCCATCAATTAAAGTGACTCTGATCAAGCCATATAAAGTTCAGCTTTTGTAACAGGATTTTTTTGACACTCAGTTGCCTCTTACAGCAAATGCCAGGGTCTGCAAAGAGCTTACAAAGCATCAAAGGTATCTCATTGTTGGAAGGTATCAGTCAGAAGGGTACAAAACAATTTTCAAGTCATTGGGTATACCATGGAAGTGAAGACATATACAGATATACAGTGAAGACAATCAAGTGGAGAAAATATGACACAACAGTGACATTATTAAGAATTGGATATCCCTGCAAAATTGATGAAGAAACAAGAACAAAAGTGATGTTAACTGTTAACTTGAGGATTGCATCTTTATGCAACTACATTATTGTAGGTTTTTATTGTTTCCCCCCCTCAAAAATTTATGTTGTTCAAGTTGAACTGTACAGCTTATATAGTATGTTATATTACAGGTGGAAAGAATTCTGAAGTGATTTATCTTGGTCTGATTTTTTTACATCTCAAAAACCTGGCACTTTAACAGGGGTGTGTAGAATTTCTATATCTACTGTAATAGATTCTCTGCATAGCAGAGATCATAGTTCCAGGATTTTAAGTAGAGCCAATATTATGCACATTTTCCAAAAAAATTTCATCCTGAAATATCTGCCAATCAATTTTAATAGGTCTTTCTAATAGGGCAACCATTTTTTTAAATAATTATTTTCAAATTTAAGTTCCAATTAAAAATTCTCTTCTGCAGGATCTTGAAATTGTTTGTGCCAAGTTAATCATTCATGACATCCAGTTTGCTACAGGAAACTTAATTTCAATTTTCTCTACTTAAGTTCAGTAACACCATTATGTCCTGCATCAGTAAATCCAGTGATTTCCTTTCTAATTTGTATCTCACTGGCTCATATGCCTTAGCAAAGCTGCATTATTGGCACATGACTATCTCACATAGCATAGGAAACACAAACCTGAAATCATAAAACCTCTTCAGATCAGTGGTGAAATCCAACATTTTTCACTACCGGTTCTGTGGGTTTGGCTTGGTGGGCATGGTGTGGCTTGGTGGGCGTGGCTTGGTGGGCATGGCAGGGAAAGGATACTGCAAAATCCCCATTCCCTCCCCACTCCAGGGAGAAGGATATTGCAAAATCTCCATTCCCACCCCACTCTGGGGCCAGCCAGAGGTGGTATTTGCCGGTTCTCCGAACTACTCAAAATTTCCGCTACCGGTTCTCCAGAAACTGTCAGAACCTGCTGGATTTCACCCCTGCTTCAGACATTATAAAATATATGCTCAGGCAAGAAACCTTAAGTACCTCTGTTATCTTGCTGTCCCTGTCATGAGGCTGCTTTCTCCCCATGGACCAGCACATCCAACACATGATGAAAGACACTTTGAGAATTTAGTGGTCTGAGCAATGTCTTTGACACAGGCCAGAACATCTCCCTATTCTAGCTTATATCTTGTGATATGTACTACTAAGACACCTCTCTGCAGTCAATCATTCAGTTATCAAGTCATGATTGGGAGAGGGTAGACTCAAGGACAACTACTCAGTTCTTATAATGTCTGAAAAAGTTAAAAAGAATAAAGGCCATATTTTGTGGAGAAAGAGAGCCAGACTTTAGAAAATATCCTCATGGTTCTGATTAAAATTACCAAAAAGTGATGATCAGTACTGAAGTGTTAGTATTTACCATCATTTGCCAATCTAGACCAAAATAGTCCTAAGAAGATCTGCACCACTTCTAAAGGTTAGAATGTCTTTGAAATGGTAAATAGTAAAATAGTAAAAAGAAAGAAAATAGTAAAAAGAAATTTGCCCCAAATCACCCTCCTATTTCTGCATGTCATATCACTGGACCAGGGGTGGGTTCCACTTACCTTCGCCACCGGTTTGCATCTCGACATTTTGCGCATGTGTGATTGCTCCGTTGCACGCGCGTGCGACCCCTCATGCGATTTCACTTCCGTGCATGCTCAGAAGCAGGAATTAGCCCAAAACACAGCTGAGAAGCTCATCAGCTGTGCTTTGGGCAAAGAAATAAAGGTCGGTATTCACCCACGGGCGGGCAGGAGGACTTTTTCAAGCCACGTAAGGGAAAAAATCCCAAAAAAGATGGCGGTGCGCACAAAATGGCACCGACAGTGACGTCACCAGCGGGTCGCTACCGGTTCGGGCGATCTGGTCCAAACCGGGAGGAACCCACCCCTGCACTGGACACTAGCCATCCAAGGCACACAGTGTTTAGAGAGCAGAAATCTGGCAAGTTCACTGCAGCTGATTCTAGTAATTGCTTTCAGCAATAATATATGGTAGCATTTTACAAAATAGCAATAGCCTTTCTCAAACTCATTTCACAAAGTGACACATTGCACCATGGCTCTGCCTACATAAAAAAGTTAGCATGATGGTGCAATGCTCTTTCTTCCATTATCCTGGAACCAACAATATTTCCATCAACACTGTCTGCAGTGCTTCATGAAGAAATCTGAAGGTGTCCAAACAACGGAAGTGTCTTCTTCGCACATCTTGACCACATCATCACACATTCAGGAAGGTAGTATTGTTTTGTTTGGAGCAGAGGTTTTAAATGCTTTGGTGTACTCCCCTTTGAATGATTGATGCAGACTTAATACATATACTTGTTTCCACTTTTGCCTCCATTCATATATGTATTTCTTCTTATAGTATCATTTAGGCTCTCAATGTTGCTATAAAACACTTCACATTTCAAGTCCTGCTTTGTGTGAGCACTGAAAAAGCCATAAATTGTCACAGGGTTGACAATATTTATAAAATCCAATTGGAAGGAAGCAATGTCCTTTGTTTTTACAGCCAGAGGTTTCTTAAAAGCCACCTTAACTTTAATTGAAAGATGGGTCATGAAAACAACATCAATTCTCTAGGAGTTCCTAAAGATTCAGGCCAACACTGAGACAACCCCTAATATTGTATAGACATTGAAAATATATTTCTGCTACAATCAATTTTCACCAAAAATTTGGGAAAATCTTTGAACTAAAGCAGTAGTTCCCAAAGTGGGCGGTACTGCCCCCTGGGGGGGATGACTTAGGGGGGCGCTAAGAGGCAACGGGGGTGGCAGGGGGTGCTAAGAGGCCACATGGAAGGTAGGGGGTGCTAAGAGGCCAAATGGAATGCAGGAAAGCATGTCGGCGTGGCAGGGAAGGGAGGTAGCAGCTACTCCCTTCCCCGCAGCCCTGCCATGCTTGGCGGCTTTCCACACGGCCTTCCCGGCAGTCCCCCATGCCCGCTTGCCTTCCGAGGTCAGTGTCCAGCCCGGCCTGGCCAGTGGGTGGGCGGGTGGCCCTTGGTGGAAATGCAGACGCCGAGAGGGGCAGCGGAAGGGCAAGCGGATGTCCCGGGGCTGCTGCACAGGCGCCTGCCCTGTTTCTGCAAAGGCAGAGCCCCCCCTTGCAGGGCGATCCAAAGAGGGGAGGGGGATCCTGCAGAAAAGGCTGCCTTCCACCTGTGCCAGCTCCGCAGTGCTTGGGGCTACGAAGCAGCCCACTGGCTTCTCACCCAGCCACCTGCCTGCTCTCTTTGAGGATCGGCCCGGCTGACGGCCAGCGCCACTCTGGGAACTGGGTTGGAAGCCAGTGGGCTGCTTCGGAGCCCCAAGTGCCGCGGAGCTGGCACAGGAGGCACGGGTGAAGGCGGCCTTTTCTACAGCATCCCCCCCTCTTTAGATTGCCCTGCAGGGCTCTGCCTTTGCAGAAACAGGGTGGGCGGTTTGTATGGAGGATTGGCGGGGGGGATGCGCGGCCCTCCGGGATGGAGAGCAGGGCAAGAGAAGGCACAATAGGCTGTGCTGCCCGGCCCCGCTCAACCGCACTTCTTCCAGCCCATCCGCCTCACGGTGCCATGAACGAGACAATCAGCCGCGCCTCCCCACCTGGCTTCCTCGCCGGGCGCTGCTGCACCGGCGGTTCTGCCCTACCCACCTCCGCCCACTGCCACTTCCCGTGAACTTCCCGGGAGACAGCCGGAGCGAGGAGCGGGCAGGAGTGCATGGGCCCAGGCGGCGCTCGACTTACCTTCCTGGCAAGGCTCGGAGACCGCCTGGCACGCCCATCCACTGGCTCTCCAGGCAGCCCCATTTTCTCCCTGCCCCACCAAGGCCCCCGCCAGCCCAGAGACTGCACTCCGGGATGGCACATTACAGGGGACTTTCTACTGCAGAAGAGAGAGAGAGAGACAAGGAAAAGAAAGAAAGAAAGGAAGGAAGGAAGGAAGAGAAAGAAAGAAAGAAGAGAAAGAAAGAAAGAAAGAAAGAAAGAAAGAAAGAAAGAAAGAAAGAAAGAAAGAAAGAAAGAAAGAAAGAAAGAAAGAAAGAAAGAAAGAAAGAAAGAAAGAATTATGATCACAATTGAGCCCAAAATTTTGGTTGCTAAGCAAGAGCGTTGTTAAGTGAGTTTCACCACATTTTACAAGTTGGCCACGGCCACCTGGTCACCTGACCACCAAGCCACGCCCACCTAAAGGGGGTGGGGGGGCACTGAGGATGAGCTTGTACCACCAAGGGGGTGGTGGACTGAAAAAGTTTGGGAACCACTGAACTAAAGGATCCGTATTAGGAAAAATGGACTTTCTTCCAAAAATCTAGTTATGATTATTTTAATATGGTTCTGTTATCTATTGTTACTTAGCTTTTCCTTTTAAGATTTCAACAGTCATATTTTAGAATCTCACCATTTTCCCTTTTTATTATTTTATTATTAAGACATTAGTCCTTGATTGTCAATCCTACCTGAAAGGTGAAAGGTTTTGATCTGATGGAAGAATTATTCAGTAGAAATTAATCCAGTAAGTTTCCTGTAAGTCAACAATTATATTCAAGTTCTGAGATTTAAATGGTAAGAAATTAGATTTTTTTTATACCATCCTTGAGTTTAAAATAGCAACAGTGTTCCTGAGGTACAAATTGTATGACAAACTTTTATTAGGGTGACACATCATAGGTAGTTACTTTTTAGCCAACACAATTCTTAGTTAGGCGAAGTCTTGAATTGTAGTAGCTCCTGATATAGTGAAGCTGAATTTCCAGGATTCTCAATCACTACTGTTTATATTGAATGAGAAGTTCAAGAATTCTAGCCTCAATTAATGTGGAGAGCACTAGAATAATTTTTTGTTATTTTATGTTAACTTTTTGTTATTCTAGTTGCATCTAGCAGCACTTTGGCCTATGAGAACACACAGAGAAAGAGAGAGAGAGAGGGGTGGGGACATAAAGTCAGTTTACAACCCCAGCAAAACTAGTAGCCAGTATCCATGAAGAAAATCTGGTTAAATAAAAAACATCCACAAGGGAGACCTAAAACAAGATGGATCAATGATATCAGCAAGTATTGCCAATTGGCAAAAGAAAACTCAGGACCATATTGGTTGAAAACATGCAGAAGAGTCCTTCATCCTGCAGTGGATAGACAATGTGTCAGCCTCCACGCTGCCTGCTTGCTTCGGCTGCCATAGAAACAGGGGGAGGAGGGAAGGTTAGGTATTTGGGAGGGGGGAAGCTGTGCTGGAGATGTCTCTTCATGTGTCTGATTAGAGTTTTAGGGAGGAAAGTTTTCATCAGGTACGGCCAGGCTGGATGGACATGTTTACAGCCTGCTCAAGGTCAACGGCTTTGGCAGACCAGATGTGGAAGCTCCACCTGGATGTGCATCCACATGACATCTTAGGACATCTTAGGATTGGATGATTTGCCCGGGGGGGTTATGTGGGGAGGGATTTGGGATTATTTCTATATGCAATTTACGCACCTTTTGCCTCAGATCTTGCTTTCATTTTGTCGCTATCAGTTCTTATCTAGTAAAAGTACTCTTCTCTATCATTATGGAATTGGGGTTTTTCTTTCCTGGATTTTGAATGGAAGCACACCTGACACAACGTCTAAAATGATGAAATGTTTTTCTACAAATAAGAATGGGGACCATAGTTTGCAGAGACTATGTGAACATTTAATAGACATTTGTCTGCAAAATCATCAAAGGCATGATGATTTTGGGGGGGGGGATTAATCCCAGGGATTTACAGTAGCTAGCCTGAGAAATCAAAACACCTCAGGAGAAGGCAAGGATAGACTACTTCTCGTCTTCCAGAAAGCTACTTGATGAAAGTCCCCAGAATCTGACTTGGAGACTTTGTTTCAAATCAGATTCCATTACTTTCACCTTGAAAATGAGAGTGCTTGAGCACCCTCCATAAACATATTTATTGATAGCATATTCAGTCTAACTTTATGAACATCAACTTGTGATCTCCCATAGTTCATTATTGTGCCCTTTAAATTGTAATATGTTTATAGATTTGCAAGAAGGTCATCAGGGTAAGCGCCCTGTTGGCTGTACATTATTAATAATCTTGAAGAGATAAATTGAAATGAAACAAATGATCTGTCAAAAATCTTTGTATTTACAAAATAAGAATTACACTCAAACTATTCTCTCAAAGTTGAAGTGTGTGTTTCAAGTATTTTAAATAAATAGCAAAGGCATCCCTCACTAGTAGTCCCCTTATTTTGCTATTCAAACATTGGAGCAGGACAGTAGTAGTCTGTAAGCAGCCTGGCATTAATCTAAATGCTTAGTTTGAAAGATATATTGTTTATGCTATTGTTTTGCCGCTGGCTGACTGCTGGCTAGTAGCCTAAGAAAGCTGATGCTTCATCACTGGAAGAGAGTGACAGGTGAGTCTTCAGATACCTGCGGATGTGTCTCCAATGTTTGAAATGTGATATTCCTCACTGCTTGGAGAAAGTGACAGCCCTCCAGCAGAATCCAGAAAGACAGCAAAATGCATTGTACAATTTAAATTGATCGGGAGGGGGAAGAAAATTGTTACTGTTTACAATCATGGGGATGTGATGATATGTCCAGGCTTACTGGGCATTTAGAGTATGATGTATTCTGAACTGTGTCTTCCTGAATCAGAAATAATCTTGAAAGATAGCTTATACCTTATGTTTTAGAGCAAATGCTGATGTTAAACTTGATCGAAAGTTTAGCCAAAAGTTAGTTTTAACTGAAACTCATACCAATGTATGAGAGGGTTAAGGACTGTAATTAACTTTGGCCTTTGTCATACATGAAACTGAAGTTTGTTTTCAGGGAAATGTGGGGTTTTTATTTTTATCATCATAGACCTACTTTTTCTCCCATCTGTTTCTCAAGACAAAATGGCAGTAAATTTTTCATCAGTTTTCAGCAATGTTCATCAGAGGGGGCTTTCAGGGTCAGAAAAAAGAAACTTGAGAGGACCACAGGCTGCTCAACCCAGTTTTATTATCTAGCTCAGAGTAACTTAGGAGAAGGAAATGAATGGGTTAATTAAATATAGCTCCTCTCACTACTCAAAAAGAAAAAGAAAAAGAACCATTGACATCTGCCAACCAACCAGAATTTATTTTTATGCATAGACAATTCCAAAATATTTTTTCTTCTGGAAGCATCTAGTGAAAAACTAAAGATGTCACTTGGGAATTTTACTAAAGCCCGAGATACTGTCCAAACAGGTAATATATGCCTATTTAAATTCCATTGGCTTTCTAAGTTCATTTCATATCTTCCTGGTTACTTTTGCCTCTTCTCTTACATTTCTCAATAAGCCTTCACAAAGTGCTATGACTAGCTACATGTTAAGCAATCTTTTATACTGCAAGGATGATTCTCCTGATATGAATCTGGGACTGGTGAAATGAACATGAACTGTTCTTTTTTCTAGAGCAGAGTAAAAGAGCTATGTAGAACTACCATATCTGGCTACGAATACTAAAGCTTGACAACTATTAGATGGCAGCAGAGAGAGATAGAAAATCATTTTTGTATTTGCTGCCACCTACTGACCAGTTTGGTGTTGTGATTACGGCATTGGGCTAGAAAACCGGGAGACTATGTTCTAGTTCCACCTTCGGCATTGTTAAGTGCCAGCAAAGAGAGACAAGTAGGCGAAGGATAGTGACTTCAGCTCTTTATTCGAACAGAGTGAACAAACATCAACCCTGCTTAGAGTGTGGCAGGAACTTAAATAGGGCGCCCGACTGCCAAAGGACCAATCAGCTTTCTCCTACCTAAGTTCCCTGTTGGACTGGAGTGAGAACTTCCCCAGTTTCACAAAACATAACATCCCTTTCCCTCCAGCTCTGTGCATACATTAGCATACGTAATCGTCTAAATGCGTAGGACGTTTCGCTACTCTAGTTGACCTGCGCAGTTCAGTCGGGGCGTTGTCCGGAGCAGGGAAGGACGTGTTTTCTTCCTCTGGCTCCCTCTGTGGAACTTGCTGGAACACCTCTACTGCGATGTTGGATTTAACTGCTGTGGCCTGCTCGTCGTCACTTGGTGGCGTCTCCGGATTAAAAGCTAAGTGTTCCGGCTCCAGAGAAAAAGTCGTAACTGTAGGAAGAACACTGTTAGGAGAACTGCCCTCTTCCCAGTCAGCATTTGGTGGCAGGCGGTCTCGTAATTGATCTAAGTGACGCCGCCATTTCCTGCCATCCCCTAGATCTATTATGTATGACTTTGGGCCTGTTATTTCCAGGACTTTCCCAGGTAGCCATAGGGGACCCGTGGCGTGATTCCTTGCATAAACGGAATCATTTATTTGAAATGTTTTGATTTGCGCCATGTTGCGTGTTTCCCTGTTGTTGGCTAGCTTGGATGTAGTCTGTCTAGAGTGGACCGAAGCTTACATTTTATTTATTTGTGCATACTATAGAGTATTGTGTATAGTTCTGTTGCCTCACCTCAAAAAAGGATATTGGGGAACTGGAGAAGGTTCAGAGGAAGGCAGCTAAGAGGCTGAAGCAGATTCCCTGTGGAGAAAGATTGTAAAATTTAGAGAGTTTCAATCTAGAAAGAAGATAAATGAGAAGAGATATGATTGAGGTGTACAAAATTATGCAGGTGTGGGTGAAGTGGACAAGCAGAAGCTATTTTCCCTTTCCAAAATATTAGAACCACAGATTGCCTGATGGAATTAAATCCTGGAAGAATCATGCCAGATAAAAAATATTTTTCTGTACAGCATCTAATTCAACTGTGGAATTTGTACCACAGAATGATGTTCTGCTATCAGCTTGGCTGGCTTCAAAAAAAAAGGGTTGGACCAATTCATGACACTCATGGGGATAAATAGCCTCGATGGTAATGTAACAAGAGCCGAGGTGGCGCAGCGGTTAGAGGCAGGTACTGCAGGCCACTTTAGCTGACACTGATCCGCAGGTCAGGGGTTCAAATCTCACCGGCTCAAGGTTGACTCAGCCTTCCATCCTTCCGAGGTAGGTAAAATGAGGATCCAGATTGTTGGGGGCAATATAAATAAACATTGCTTACTGGTGTAAACCGCTTAGAGAGTGCTTGCACTGTGAGGCGGTATATAAATCTCACAAAATAAATAAATAAATAACTGCTTCTGAAGGCCCAGTGAGCTTACTTATGCAGTTGTTTGTTCACTATGAGATTGACTGCTGGACTATTTATGTTCTTATGTTATTTAAATACTATTTGCAACATTTTGATAGACTTGATAGCACACAATAGCCACTGATGTATTTGGTGACTAGTCATATCCACAGAATCACAAGTGAAAACCAAAATAATTTCAAATGCCCTATAGCCGTTTGCATATTATTTTGAAGGAGAAAACATAGGAACATTTTTAATCCTAGCTTGCTAGATAGTGTATGTAACTAATACCAGCAGAACTGTGGTGCACCTCTGCATCCTAGAAGAATTACACACTGAATACTGAGCAGGAAGCAGGACCTGGAGGCAACTAATTTGCAAAGCAGTAAAGTGCTCTTTGATCCTTGTCTTCCTACTGCTTTCACCTCTGCATGGAGAATTGATCGAAATTATTTTCTTGATGAGCCTGGCAGTGTCCCTGCTGAACCAGACAAGATGGACAATCAAGAAAGTACAAAGAGATCAAGCCAAGGACAGTTCCTATCTAATAATACTTGCAGTTATAGCCTGCTTTTTTGAACATGCCTCTGTAATTTTTGCAACTTCTCCAAAATTTATTAAGGCTGGGGATCAGAGGGTAGGACTCTGCAAAGTTTCAAAGGGGTACTTCAATTTGACAAAACTTCAATCATATCACCCCATCAAAGCAAATTTGCAAATCTAAGCAGGAGCCAATTTCAAAGCAGCAAATTGAATCAGATGGCTGCAAAACACTCATAGATTCATGACTTCTGGGCTGTTTACAGAGTACTAACAGATAGAACTAAAAGCAGGAGGGGAGTGAATAGTCAGATATACATATGCTTCCCAAGTGCTCCTAGTTTTTAAATGTTTACTTCATTTTATTATCTTTGTTTTATTTTAGTTTGTACTTCATTTTTCAATCCCTCCGATTTAAGACAGCTGGATAGGCTGCCCGGCGGGGGTGACGGCGCACTTCACATGTAACACGGCAGTCTCGGCTGCCTGGTCTACCCAGACTTCCCTGGAAGAGGTCTGCAGAGCGGCCACCTGGTCGTCGCCGTCCTCCTTTGTCCGTCATTACAAAATCGATGTTTTTGCCTCAGCTGACGCTGCTTTCGGTCACAGGGTACTCCAAAGAGTTCTTCCACAGTAGCGGCTGTGGACCATCAGGGACCCTCCCGTCGGACACTTAGCTTTGGCATGTCCCATCATGGATGATAGCTCCACCCACTATGGAGAAGGGGCGTTGGTCTTGCCTGATACGCTCCTTCTCGTAGGGTGGAGCTATCATCCAGCCCCACTCATTGACTGGCTGGTCCACGTGGAAGGTCTCCTTTTTATTTTTGTTCCCAGGGACATTGTTTTTGGCAGCCCACATTGAACGCTGTTACTGGTGACCACACCTTGAGTCTGTGCTTCGTCTTAGTCAAAAGTCGGCCTTAGAGACGGAGGCGGACTTTTTCTAATTAACAGACTCAGTCCTCATTGGCTGACGGATCAGGTCAACCCATCATGGATGATAGCTCCACCCACTAGGGAGAATAGGCCTTGCACCCAATAGAATTTAATTGCAAGAAAATAAGTTTGGGGGCCCTCAATCTATCTTAAGGAGATTTTGGATGTGGAAACTTAGCAAAACTTCGATCCCAGAATGAATCCATGGTGTAAGTTCCAGAACCGTATCTTGTTTCACTGGATGGGCTGGGCACTGTCATCCCTGAGGTCACCCAAACTTATTTTCTTGCAATTGAATTATATTGGGTGCAATGCCTATTTTTGATGACTGGGCATCTACCTGAGCTACCTGAGATATATACAATATTTAAGTATATTCAAACTATAAAAGACTGAATGGGTAGATATTTAACCACAAGTGAAGAACTTGTTTAGTTCCAGAAAAATATTGTTGCTTGGCTTACAGTATTTACTTCTCTAAAAAAGAAATGAAAAAGCAGAAAGTGAAATACTGTAGCTGAATGACACTGTTTCTGGAGGGTTAACTTTGTTTTTTGTGATTTGGAGAGGGATAAAGTTATGCTTTATGCTTCATGAACCAATGGCAAGAATAATCTCCACAAAAGAAAACACATGAAAAATACTTCCCATCCGATCGAGATGTTTATATCTATTATATATTTGCATGATTGCATGTCCTTTCAACTTCTATTTTATATCTATGCCCTCCAAGGAACTATTCCCAATGCAGCCTCTGTAAGTAGAGCCCCCTTTTTGTGGATTGAAGGTTGACATTAGCCTCTGACAATTGCTAATATTGTACTGGTTGAAATGTATAATTCTCCAAATCATATTCCTTTTTTGTGCCCCCCCCCGTAGCTTTGTGTGAATATCATGCATGAACACTAGCTGTTTATTGCGCTCTTTCATGACATGTGACATAATTACACCAATACCATCTGGTGAGGCACGTCAAATGAACTTCATTGGGAAGTATGGATTATAGTGGATTTCCAAATTAGTATCCCTGTTTTATATTTGTTATCAAATTCTTCATCAAAAGCTTGGTAAATTGCACTAAAGTATGGAGACTGGCCATAATAGTTTGAATATACAAGAAGGAGCACTAATTATACACCCATCAGTTATTGATTGTAGTAAGTAAGTAAATTGTATGCTAAATATCTGAATCAGAAATTTCTTGACAGGATAGAACCAGTGTAGATCACATATTTGTATGGTGTCTCCCTACATGTAAGCATTTGCACAAATTAGAAACTCTTCTCTTTGCAACCTGTCTTAACTTTAAGACTGCATTCGATTCCATTTCATAAACAATGTTACAGGAAAGGCTTCAAAAATGCTGATATATTTGCTAAATATATTGTACATTAATAAAATTTGATCTGGCTAATTTTAAAGTAATGGTCTGGTACAGCCTTAATATATGGTTTGCTTTTTCCTAGGCTCTTTAAATGTCCTTTTTTATTACATTCTCTGCAGGTTTCATCTTTAAACTACATTAAGATGATGTGTGTAAACCTTTGTCATAACAGTGTAATTCATTTTAAACTGTTACTCTCTGAATACTATTGCAAGCTTATTCTCATTTGGTTTAACTCTGGCTGCAGTTTAGAGTATCATTAAAAGCAGTTTCCACGGAGGAATCAACTCCAAATGTTGTCTTAAAAGTTAAAATTGCCTTTAATGACATTCCTTTTTAATACAGGTAGTCCTCACTTAATGACCAGTCACTTAGCCACCATCAAAGTTATGAAAGACACCCCCCCAAAAAAAAGCTACCTACAAGCCTCTTTTAACTTACAACCAGTGCAATGTCTATCACCTATCTCCCTCCATCCACTCCACCAGGTTCCTACAGGCAGTGGTGGGCTCCTGCCGGTTCTCCCAAACGTATGTTAATTTTCTGAGCAGTTCGGAGAACCTGTTGTTGGAAGAAATCTTTTCCCACTTTACAGGGCTAATCCTGCAAGGAACGCAAGAAGGAAAGATTCTAGTGTGCCTGTATTTCTAGCCTAATCCTTATCTTAATTGCCGCCCCTGCTGCTTTAAGTGTTTTCAGAAACTGCCTTTAACAGCCTTAATGGTTCTTGGCAGTAGCCCAGACTTTCTGTGTGTAGACTGAGCTTCTCGGAGCCCCCCCCCCAGTTTTTTTTGTAGTACTTTTATTTCTGGGGCTATTTACAGAAGTGTTGGTTTAGCCATAGAAGAAATGGCTGAGAGGCAGGATGCAAGCTTGGCATTCTGTCTGATTTTTTTACTGTCTTCCTGAGGGCATGTGATTTTTCCTTAAATCTGGATGATTACCTTAGGACATTGATGGCGAACCTTTTTTTCCTCAGGTGCCAAAAGTGTGTGCGTGCGTGCTATCGCACGTGCTCGCGTGCCCACACCCATAATTCAATGCCCCCCATGTGCCCCCCCTGAGCATGAGCACATGAACCCCCCCGTGCTGCCCCGTTCCCCGCGCATGACCCCCGCTGCCCCATTTCCTGATTTCTGGTGGGCCCGGTAGGCTCTCCCCAGGCTCCAGAGGCTTTCTTGGAGCCTGGGGAGGGCGAAAATGCCCTCTGGAGGCTGAAAATGCCCTCACAGAGCCTCTGCACAAGCCGAAAATCAGCTTGCCGGTGTACACATGCACGCTGGAGCTGAGCTAGGGCAACTGTTCGATTGCCGGCAGATATGGCTCCGCGTGCCATCTGTGGCATGCGTGCCATAGGTTCGCCATCACGGCCTTAGGATATCTTGTGAGGTGAGTGAGACCAGTTGGTATCTTTAAGTGGTGCAAATGGATCTAATGATTGCTTCTCCTGGGTACTTTGTCAGTTCACTGAGCACAGGAGCTCTTCTCTATGGGGATTCTTCAGTCATCCAGGTCATGGTTGTCCCAAGGTGCTTTTTTCCAAGAGGCAACTGGACTTTGTTGGTTTCCACAAAGTCCAGTTGCCTCTTGAAAAAGCATCTTTGGGACAGGAGTCTCTTGCATTGCTTCAGAGTGGCCAAGCTACATGATTGCTCACTGATAATAAGTGGATCCTCCTTCCAATTTGTTATAGTTTGCTCTCATGATAATGTCATAGTAACATGGCACCAATTGTAGAAATCCACCCCTCTCCTAGAAGAATGAAATATTTTGAGAAATATTAAAAAGGAAGAATATATTTCCCTGGATGAGAAATAGAGAAATATATTTTCTTAGAGGGAGAAAGCAGCATCCACCTTCCTTAATAACCCACAGAAGATGTCAGCACTTAAGAGATAAAGAAATAGATAGCTATATTCATAGGCAAAAATTCCCTGCAGCAAGGTCTGAACAAAGGCAGAATGGGATTAGCCCTCACTCAATATGTTAATCTGTTAATTTGTCTCTTTAGCTTGGCATTTCGTAGCCCAAATATGCCCACCCACTTTCTGGGGAGCTTAAATGACCTCTCTGCTAAAGGGTTTCACTTTATGAGCAACAGTAACTTGGCTGCTGATAGTTATCCTTGTTTTTTAACTATTTTAATTCCTCAATGTGCTCTGGCAACCTGCCTGATTTGTAACTCCGGGTTGCAGGTATTGCTGAGGAAAAGGAAGATATTCAGACAGAATGGTTTAGGTTTCCATGACAGCTGTGACTCATTGATTTTCAATGTGTATTCCAACATTTCTAATCTAATGACTGGCAAGCAAAGAATCTTTTTGTATTTTTGTACAGGTAATCTTTGACTTACAACAGTTCATTTAGTGACCATTCAAAGTTACAATGGCATTGAAAAAGTGACTTATGACCATTTTTCACACTTACGACTGCTGCAGCATCCCCACGGTCATGAGAGGGCGGGCGAGGCGAAGCGCCCCTGGATGTGACATCGAGTTGGCCATGCCCACCCAGTCACATGCCCACCCAGCCACGCCCAGCCAGCCAGTCATTAGGGCAGAGAACCAGTTGTTAAAAAATTTACAGCCCACCACTAACTACAGGTCTTGAGTGTACTCCCCACTCCCAACATCACCCATTGCAGACTTACCTTTTGAAGATCTCCAGACCTCATGTTGGGGAAGGACAGAAGACCACTAGTCCCTGGCCTATGTGGCTTCCCCCTAGAAGTGGCTGCCATTTTCAGTGCACTCCCAATTCTTTGTAGTAGTGCTGAAATGGTGGCCACTTCCAGGAGGCTGCCATGAGGTACAGGGACGAACCACTCCATTCTGCTTCTCTAAAGTAGTCTGAGCAATGCTAAGGAAAGCTACAGAACTCTGGAGATCTTAAAAAGGTAAATGCACAATGGGTGATGGGCAACAGAGTGGAGGCTCAAGTCCTGCCCTGTGGGAAACTGGTGAGGAGAAAAGGCCTATGAAGACCCAATGGGGGGAAGCAAGCCCAAGGGCTGTGGGGACCCCAAGAGGCAGGAAATGGAGAATGGAATATCTCAGGAGGTGGAGGCCTCAGAAGGCCTGGAACAGGTAGGCCTGGGCCTAGGTTAAGCATCTCAGGTCTCCCCACCCTTCAGGCACCCCTGCTCTGCTTAACAACCCACATTTGTTTAACAGCTTCATCAGGGAAAGGGGGGGGGGCTAAGTGTGATTATCCCTCTTAACAGCTGTCACCACTTGTAACGATAACGGACAGGGTCCATTATGGTCATAGGTGACGAATTACCAGTACTTCTTTCAAACTTCCATAAAATAATTAGTCTTTTAATATCTTTTTAAGTTAAGTTACATACAGTATGCTGCACTGGACATTCTTCCTGTTTGCTTGTGCCTACAAAACCTGAAATGCTATGTAATCAATAATGGTTTGGATGGCAAATATCCTTGCATTATGTTCCCCAGTTCTGTAAAGCTGAACTGTATCTTTGGAAGAAGTAGCTTAATAATCTTAATAAGGAGTAGTCTTAATAAGCTGTATGTTTTGCCTTAATAAGCTATATGCTTTGCCTATCATAACAGTTAGTAAAATAAGTACCTTTTTTCCAGAATAAACCTACTTGCCTTCACCCACCTCCCAAAAATAAAATTCTTCAAATCTTTTTATGCATAATATCTTGTCATATGTGGCATATTAAACACATTTATCTTCCCCAATGAAATTAGCCATCCAGCTGTGCTCTTTTTCTGTTTCTCTTTACTACTGCAACTAGTTTGGTGTTATACTTCCTCTGTTTATTTATTTTATTTATGTATTTATTTATTTGTCAAATATGTACAGGATAGTAGTTGTTTGTATAAACATAACATAAGTAAAAAGTACCGATAATAGAGGACAATAGGACAGTAGGACAGAGACGATAGGCACAGTGGTGTACTTCCCACTCCTAGATTGGATAAAGTTTGAGACTTTTTTTTTAATGATACACTTCATCTCTAATATTGTGGTTTTTTTCCTGATCAAATAAAAGATGCTAGAGAGGCAGGACTACTGTAGGTTTTCCTGCAGCTTTGCTGCTTTCCTGCTACCTTCATATCAGTCTTGACTCCTGGTAATTACATGGACATGTCCCTGAAGTTTTCTTAGCAAGATTTTGGAAGTGGTCTGCCATTGCCTCCTTCCTAGGGCTGAAAGAGAATAACTAGCCCAAGGTCCCCAACTGACTTTGTATATAAGGTGGGTCTAGAATTCTATTTCTAGCCTGATACTTTAACTACTCTTGCTTTACTAGTAGTTTTAGAACTATTCTAGTAAATGTACAAAAATAACAGCATATACACAAAGTCCAAAGCTCTCCAGTAACAATATAAACCACATCAGTCATTAACCAACACAATAGTGGACCGACCTTCAAAGTAGAAAACCTCCATTTTGAAGGTCTATCTCATGGGTCCTCAAACTATGGCCTGCGGGCCGCATGCGGCCCACTGAAGCTATTAATTTGGCCCACACATGACCACGAGGCTGCCCCGCCCACATCACCCCGCCCACCCTTCAACTGAGCGCAGGACTTACCTTCGTGAGCCCAGCGGACTGGAACTGAAAGGTAAGGCCAACAATTTTGGCCTGCAGAGATGTTCTGGAGGCGGGTGGGGTGAAAAACAAGGCACACAGACGCCCCAGGAGGCCAAAAAATGGGCAAAAACGGCCTGTTTTTCACTGCCCCATCTCCAGAAGATAGATAGATGATAGATAGATAGATAGATAGATAGATAGATAGATAGATAGATAGATAGATAGATAGATAGATAGATAGATAGATAGATAGATAGATAGAGGGAGAGGGAGAGACAGAGACAGAGACAGAGACAGAGACAGAGACAGAGACAGAGACAGAGACAGAGAGACAGAGAGACAGAGAGATTTCTCAAGCTCCTTGGGGCTGAGAAGAATTGCTGTAAAACTGAGTTTTCTAAAGTGGACCACTAGACTCCTAAACAACTGAAAAAATGATCTACCAGTAGTAAAAAGAAAAGTCAACCAAAAGAGCGACATGCAAACAAAAGCAAATAAAACACGCCCAGGAGTGCATTGTTTAATGGACTGTTAAATTGGCCACATTCACCTAGTCACATGACCTAGCCATGCCCACCCAGCCGGTCCGGCCCCCCAACAGTCTGAGGGACCGTGAATTGGCCCCCTGTTTAAAAAGTTTGAGGACCCCTGGTCTATCCAGTCTATCTAATGAAGCTTTGCAGTTTTCCCAACTTCACTGGATAGACCTTCAAAGTGGAGGTTTTCCTCCTTAATTTAAATTAATATCACCCAATTTTCAGCACTGAAAAGTATGTGAGATAAATAGAAATGTGAATGTCATCAATCTACAAGCAATAATTTCTGACAAGGATTGAAATAGAATGCACAAATGGCCTAGAAAATAAGCTTTCGAGAAAGCAGATGTCTATAGTGCCATTCTGTAGCCATGTATACAACAAGGTCATTGGAGATTAATAGAACTGGTAGTCTTGTAGTTCAAGGAAAAGATTTAAATAGGAAGAAGAGATGAGTAGCTCTTCATCTTCATGAAGGGCTACTGACAAGGGATGGGCTGCACCACACAAGAACTGGAAATAATATATTCGGAAAATGACTGGCTCATCTTATCAAAAGGGCTTTAAACTAAAATTGAGAGGTGAGGGGATCTTCACTACTTTTAGAATCTAATTCCTAGCAAAAGCCACTAGATAACCAATCACATGAGGTAGGGATAACGAGAAAGAAGAAATTTAAAAAATCATAATGAAGTAGAGTGACAGAAAGGATGGAAATCCCAGTTACAAAGTAGGAGATATAAGAAACATACCAGACCCATAAAGGAATCAAATGCCTATACACTAGCACTCAAAGTTTAGGGAACAAACAGGGTGAACTTGAAGTATTAGTTCATGAAGGCAGATATGATATAGTTGCCATTATTGAAACTTGGTGGAATGAAACTCATGACTGGAATGTACTGATGGAAGGATACAAACTATTCAAAAGAAACAGATCTAACAAAAGAGGAGATGGAGCTGTATTATATATAAAAGATCTCTACATCTCTATAGAAATACACACAGCAAACCTCCTAGAATCCATTTGGGTTAATATAAAAGGAAAAAAAAAAAGAATGACATTGCTATAAGTGTATACTACAGGCCAGCGGAGGGTTCCGGTTATTTTCGCTACTGGTGTGCATCGCGAGCATGCGCAGAAGTGAACTCGCATTCCATCAGGCGATTTCACTTCCGCACATGCTTAGGACGACATTACAAGCCGAAACACAGCTGAGGAGCTTCTGACAGCTCAGGACGCGTAGAAGCGCCAGAAAATGATGTCATCGCCAGGCTCCTACCGGAGCTGCGCTCCACACCGCACCAGTAGGAACCCACCACTGCTACAGGCCACCCAACCAAGCAGAAGAAATAGATGAACTCTTTGCTAATCAATGAACAAATGTATGTAGGAAACATACCACAGTAGTTAATGGGAGACTTTAACTATCCTGGTATCAATTGGGAGACAAACTCTGCAGCAAGTGGGAGATTGAATACAATCCTAACCAATTTAATTGACAACTTTGTCACCCAAAAGGTAGAGGAGGAAACTAGGGGGAAAGCTATATTGGATCTAATTTTTACTGATAGAGAAGTGATAGTGGGAGTTGAAGTTGAACCTTGGGCGAAAGTGACCACGTCATATTGGAATTCAATGTAATGCAAACACAAGCAATAGAATATAATCCAACCAGTGTCTTAAACTTTAAACGAGCTGATTGTAACGAACTCAGAGACAGCCTAAGAAACATTCCATGGATAAAAATCCTAAAGGGGAAAACAACTCAAGAAGCATGGGAAACACTGAAAAATATAATAAAAGTCCAGTCCAACACAATACCACTGAAAAAGAAAAACAAGAAATCCAAGAAGTAACTAGCATGGTTGCACAAAGATTTCTCTGATGAACTGAAAGACAAAAAGGCTAAGTACAAAAAATGGAAAGAGGGACATATAACTAAGGCAGAATATCAGCAGATAGGCCAAATCTGCAAAGATGAAGTCAGGAAAGCAAAGGCTCAAAATGAACAAAGACTTTCTCTTCCTCTTCCTCCTCCTCTTTTTTCTATTTTTTTCTCCTTTTCCTTCTCCTTCTTTCTTCTTCCTCTTCCTATCTTCTTCTATCTATCTTCTATATATATAATATAAAATTTATATAAAGTGGCTGTATGTATGTATGTATGTATGTATGTATGTATGTATGTATGTATGTATGTACATACGTACGTACGTTCCAGCATAACTCTGGAACGCCTCAAGCAATTTCAACCAAACTTGGTACACACATGACTTACTATCAATCTGGTGACAAATACTGTAGGGGTAAGACACCCCTAGCACCTAGGGGGGGCCTTTTGGAACAATGGTTGTGTTCTGTACACTGAGCCTAGCTCAGCATTTTTCTGAAGAGGCCTAGGCCTCCCTCACACAGTAGGCCTATGAAGGGAGCCTGATTAGGCCAGTACAGAGGGCTTTGAGTAAGCACACCACGGCCTAAGCGGATCACCCACCTCCACCTCACCACGGTAGCCCAATCTCACAGGGAACAGCTTCAGCCTGTGTTCCCAGGATCGTCCTTCACCCCAACTCAGGCCTAGGCCTCCCTCACACAGTAGGCCTACGAAGCGAAGGGAGCCTGATTAGGCCAGTACAAGGCCTTTGATTGAGCGTGCCACGGCCTAAGCAGATCGTCCGCTCCTACCTCACAGCTTCGGCCCATGTTCCCAGGATTGTCCTTCGCCCCAACTCATCGCATGAAGGACAGGACCACCCCAACCAAGTCAAAACAGGTATGGAGGCCAGAGAGGAGACCCAGCCTACAATATTTCAGCAGGGGTGGAGGAGACGCAGCATGGGCCAGGTCAGGGATTTATGTTCCAGTCCCAGGTCCAGTTTGAGGAAATGGTAAAATGGGTGGTGGCAGAGGCAGTGGTTGGCGCTTCTAAATCCCCCAGCTGTCCACAGATCCGTAGCTGGGATTTGACCAAGGTCCTTATACTTTTAAAACCCTGTAAATAAAATTGCTTTGATTTGACACTATAGAAATAATTCATTCCTTTTCCTGTCTAATACAAGATTGGGATAAATAAATACCCGGGCAACGCCGAGTAATCAGCTAGCATAAAATAAACAAATACCCATCCTCTTATTACACTGCTGTCTTTGAAAGTTCAAGTTCAAGCATACTGCTAGACAGAATCAATATCTTAGATCAGGGCTATCAAACTCCCGGTCCACGGGCCGGATGCGTCACACACTGGCCACGTCGACACCCAGTTTAGTGAAGGGGGGAAAAGACCCGATATGTCATGTGACGCTGCTGTGACAATGTGAGTTTGACACCTGTCTTCACCAAAGTCCCGTGACAAAATACCTTTGTAGCGCCTTCCAGCTTATCTCTATGTGACAGCAACCTAACATCTGCATTCATACTGATAGTGTTTATATTTGTATAAAAAATAGTGGTTCATGCTTTCTATAAACACTGGAAGCAGAATGGCCAATCAACCATTAAAAAATAAAGTAGCCAATCTGTTGCAGCTTGTTTTCACATCAGATCAGCTATTTCCATAACATGCAATAAAGTCAGGTTTGACTCAGCTAATGCCATGTTAAATGAATGAAAGATTTTACAATCCCACCATCCTCTCTGCAACCACTAACCCAGACCAACAAATTGTGCTATGCCACTTTGCTTTACCCATGTCTCCCCATAGGATTTACTATTCTTGTGCTAATCATGTAGATGGCACCTCCTGAAGTATGGATGAAGCAATGCAAAGTTCAACTATCCATCTTCTCCCTATGATTTTTGATGGAAAGAAATCTTGTGTCTGAATGTACAGCATTACAAAGGAAATGCCAGAAAGTCCAGTTGCCTCTTGAAAAAGCACCTTTGGTACAAAGGAAATACCACACTCACACTAAATAAACAATTTTGCCTCCTCCATCCGCAGGCACACACGCGTGTGTACGCACGCACACACAAATTCTGATAAGGAAAGATGATAAATTGTGTTAAATGTGGTATTTGTTTGTTAATTTTTTCTAGTTTGTCTTTCTCTAACAGGTCAAGGTAGCCTAAAGTGGGGGTGAGTCACCCCTAATTTTATCTCAAGCATAGTTCATGAGGTAAATTAAGAATTGTTCAATCTGAGTATGACCAGGACTGTTATTCATGGAAGTTCTCAGCTTGTTGCATTCCAGATATGTTAGGTTTCAACCCCCTTAAGAAAAACAAATGGTATCTTGTCAGTTACAAAATGCTTTCATTCACACACATATATTTTCTTTTCCTCAAAGTGCATGTGTATGATGTCATTTTATTAATTAAAAGCTATGCTCTCCCTAAAGGAACTGCTTGTACTGGTGAACAATAAAACATAAAAATTAACAAATTAAAATGAACATTAAAAAGCAATTAAAGAAATAGATTTAAATAGGTTATATTATTCCAATACTAAAATACATTCAAAGCAAAGGGATTTTTCAATATGTCTTTCTGTGTATAACTGCTTGACTGCTCTTAAAGTTCATGGCTTTCACACAGTTTCTAACTCTGTATTTCTGGATTTTAGATAATTCAACTGAAAGGAAAAATCTTTGGCCAAGGAACTCAGAATTCTTTGACAGACCAGCATGTATTAAGAAGCTCAACCTGACTACTGCCATCTACTGTAATTCTTATTTTGCTGCAGAGTGCTTGAAAGAACAGGGTCTATGAAAAGGATGGTCATTTTATTTTGATATCATTATGTTCTCTTTTTGAACTGTTGAGCCCTACTGCATAGAGCATTGGTTGCACATTGGAATTCCACAAAACTGCTTTACTTTGATGCAGCATTTGAAAATATCACTTTGTGCCAAAAACCAGAGAATTTGTCAGACTTATAGAAATCACTTTGTGGGATTTGAAGATTTAAGCTAGGAAGATATCTATATTCAAGTATAAATAAATAAATAAATAAACAAAAAAGGAAGTTTATTATGATTGGGTTTCTCACCTCATATAAAAGCCATTTATGCACGGCCTTGATTATTGTCAGAAGAGGGGAAAAGCAGGGAATGAAGAGAAAGCAAGAAGAGAAGAAGATTACTACACTGAAATCTGCCTTACAATTTTTCATGGCTCTACATGAGCCAGCCGGGGGGACGGGGGCATATCGGAGAACTTGAAAAAGTCAACATCACAAATACAGCATATACAAAAAGGTAAGTCTTTGATCATGATGCCACACCTATTATCTTCATTTTTTTAAATACCTTGGAAGCCACTAGTGAGAGCCTTTAAAGGTGAATTTAATGAGCATAAAGTTAATGTGACTCTTAAAGGAGACATGTTTTTTAAGCTCATATCTGCCCAGAATTTATCTGTGGTAAGATGGGTCGCCAATAAATTTCATAAATAACATTCATTCATTCATTCATTCATTCATTCATTCATTCATCCATAAATAAATAAATAAATAAATAAATAAATAAATAAATAAATAAATAAATAAATAAATAAATAAATAAATAAGGAACCTTAAAAGGAAAAAAGACAGCTGCTTTAATGATTAGCAGCAAGGTAGTGTGCTATGCACATTCTGGAGCAAATTTCCCTTAATTATTTTCAAAGTCATAATTGGCTCATTTGCCTTAGACACCTAATAACTGAGTAACTGCAAGAACATAGCACTCCAACCATGAAAATGTATTACTCAATCAAGCAAAATTATGTTTTTGAAGAAATTCTGAATACCTGAATACACATAGCACTTTAAATCATGCTTTAAATCATGGTTTTTTAATATATCACTATGCTTAGTCATAAACCATAATTTACAGTAGCTTAATTCATATAGAATGCTAATCCAAAATTTAAAAAAACCCATCTGGTTTAGCGAATCAATAGGACAGAATAGATGAAACTTATAAGCAGAAACATCAAGTGCTCATCTGGAGACTAAACAAAATTGTAAGCATGTATCATGCATATTTCAAAGTCAAAACTCTTCTTTTTATTATCTTGATATTATTGCCAAAGTTATTCTGCAAATCATACAACTATTGAAACCCCTTTGGTTTTATTCTCTTTTATATTATGTTCTTTATTGTGATTGCCTCCAGCTCTACAATTCATCATGCTTTTGCTGAGATTCTAGACAGAAGGAGTTGAAATAAGAACTGTCAGGCAGAGCCAAACATTATGTCACTCTGCCAGTCTTTGATATAGTCTAAATCAGTTTTTCTCAGCCTTAGCAACTTTAAGATGTGTGAACTTCAACTCCCAGAATTCCACAGCCACTGCACAATAGCTCCATATTTAGCCAGCATGTCAGAAATTGTACACCTGGCAATTCCTTCACTGAGCAATTATCTTGATTAGCCCAGGAATGCCTTTTGCATGGCACACAGTGCACCTATATTGTACATATTGTATATAGCTCCCCACACAAAACTGACCAATACCGTAGCTACAGGAAGTAGGGCTATGCAGTGTTTCCAGACAACTTATCACTTATTTTACAAAACTATTCTACACTTTTTGGTAGCATAGGCCAACACCAAGTCCCAGCCATTTATTTGCTAATGTGAACAGGAAATAGATACTAAAATGAGACTATGTTAATAAGACTGGAAGATTTGAACTCCTTTGGACCAAACATTCTGAATATGAAAGACATTGCCAGCTGTCATTTGCTGCAGTCAAAGTACTTCCATGTTCAACCTCATTATCATTGGTGTATAGAACCTGTGCAGAGTCCAGCCCAGGTGCCTAATGCAGGGGTGGGTTCTATTTTTTTTTACTACTGGTTCTGTGGGTGTGGTTTATTTTGTGGTTGTGGCTTGATGGTCATGTGATGGTGGGCATGGCTTTATGGTCATGTGACTGGGTCGGAGTGGCTTGGTGATCATGTGACTGGGTGGTCATGTTTTATTGTAATAATTCATTGCTTATTTTAAAAAACACAGGTTGGTAGAACAATCAATCAAAAAAGAAAATGAAATTGATTATACTTTGAGACAAGGCAGCAAACTCGTATTGGCCGAGCCTCTTAGAAGTATTCAAAACATCAATTTTGTATCATTTTGCTTTGAATTTTGAACACAGGGGAAGAGAAAGAAAAGGCACAGAGGCTAGCTTGGTGGCATTTGCATTTGATACAGCACTTGCTTTTCTGAACAACAGATCTGTTATGATGCACCCATAAAAGTTTGATGAAATGAGTGGAACAACACCTCAGGTCTTTGGCCTCCAGTCACTTGAAAGCTCAAAGGTGCAATGCAGTGTGATTGGAGATGACTCACTTGCACAAGCCTCTGGAGGCATAAACGAAAAGAATACTAAGTTCTGCTGTGTTGTATGATACGAGCTAATGGGTTTGCTTCTACACACAGCAGGGTTTTTCCACACACAATTCAGAAAAGGAGATACTTGTGATTCTGAGCATCTGTTCTTTTTTAAACAAACAGGCTCTAGGTTTTCTGCAAGCTGTTTTCTGCTCATTCACTTCTTTCACCCAGACACAAAATCAAACACAATTTGATTTTTTTAAATAACAGTAAATAATAATAATAATTATTATTATTATTAGAAGTTCTACAAAATAAACCCTACCTGCCCCCACAAGAACTGGGTTGAGACCTTCAAGACAGTGGCGGGTTGCCGTCTTACTGGTGCTGGTGCGCTGCGTGCGCATCTCCCAAGTTTCAGGGGGGGTGCGCTCACTACGCGCGCACGCCCCCTTGCACAATTTTGCTTCTGCGCATGCGTGGAAGCAAAATCACGCCAAAATCTTGTGAGGGGATACGCGCGTGAGATTTTGGTGCGATTTTGCTTCTGCGCATGCGTGGAGGCAAAATCTTGCCGAAATCTTGCGCACGCATCCACTCGCAAGATTTCGGCATGATTTTGCTTCCGTGCATGCACAGAAGCAAAATCGTCCAAAAATTAACGGAAAAAATGGTGACGCGCACGGTGGACCGGCAGAGAGGGCTCCGGAGTGGTCGTGCGCAAATTGCGCAATCAGCCGCTCCCTACCGGAGCTGCGCACTGGGCAGCTCCGGCAGGAACCCACCTCTGCTTCAAGAAGCTTTGACATTGTGCTAATTCACAACATTGTAAGCTTCATCTCTTTGAGAGGAAGAAAAACAGCCATTTTGGTAACGGCTGTATTGCTTGGCAAATACCCAGCTCCCAACTGGTACCTCTCTGTTTCCAGGTGGGTGTTAAAAGCTGGCTCTTTCAGGTCTTAAATAAAAAGATGATCAGTTTAAGTTTCCACTTTTGTTTCATTCAGAAGTCTTGACACTGTTGCCAAGTTTGTTATTTTATATTTCACCACTTGAGAAATGTTTCACCTCCAACTAATAAAGGAACACAAAATCTCTACATACAAATAAGCAAAAGCACCAAGACTGCCAGCAACCTAACCATTAGTTTTAATTGTATATTGCAAATGGAAGGAAGTCTTCTCTAAATAATTCAGAGGACTAATTCTTGTAATTTAAGTAGGCTCAGTATAGCCAGAGTAAAATCTGAAATTGGAAGTTAATTTAGGAAGATGGAAGTCATGAAGATGGGAGATGCATTTAATATTGCAGGGATGCAATTAATATTGAAATAAAATGCTTACATCTGGCACTGTTTAGCCCTGGGTTTGTGTTTGTATGTTGTCAGAAGTAACACTTCCAACGTGGTATATACTACAAGCATTACAATGGTGACAGGTATGGGGAAATATAGCTGGAGACAAGGAGCGGAGTATTCTCATGGACCATGGAACTATTGTCTTGTAATGATCCATGTTCCAGTTTCTTGATCTCAGCCCCGATGCCTGTCAATGGACTTTCAGTGACTACAGCTTCCATTTGCTGCTATTAAATGCCACTGCCTGTAGTAAGGCTCCCGTCATCTGTAATCTGGCATGTATCACCGAGATCTAGCTGGGTCCTGAAGTTGCCCTTTCTGAAATCTACCCAGCTGGGTTTCAAGTGTGGTATCAACTAAAACTCTAGGGCAGGGGTGGAGAGTCTTATAAGAGAATTTCTTATGGCTTTCAGGGCCCGTTCCACAGATCTCTGGTTGTGAGACCTGTTTCTATGGATCAATTGGAATTGCTGCTGTTGTACCAACCTCCCTGTTGCATTGCAACTTCCCTTTCTGAGCTCCTTGACACCATTTCCAGACTAGCAGTGCTTAGATTGGGGGGGGGGGGCTTTAATCTGCTTTTCCTGGGAATGGGGCCTGAGGTGGTTTAGGACTTCATGGCTTCCATGATAGGATGCTAGAATTCCATGTTTTCTCCTCTCCTTTTTAACATCTACTGTACATGAGGCCACTGGATGAATTCATCTGTCATCATAGGATGAAGTATTATTAGTATGCTGATGATACCCAATTGTACTTCTCTACCCTGGCAAATTAAGAGATGTCATGGCTATCTTATCCCAGTGCCTGGAGGCTATGAGGGTCTGGCTGGGGAACAAGGTTTCAACTGAATCCTGGCAAGACTGAATGGCTTTGGTTTATAGACATGGGGGATTACCTTCCATTCCATTCCTGATTGCCACCTTAGGAGATACTTACATTTAACTGCTCTGGATTGTTGCAATTGCCAGGCATAACTGTAATAGCAGTGTCCCACTTGTCATGGCAGCGAAAAAATTAGGCCATGCTGTATTCTAAATTCAACCAAAAGCATAAAATAAGAATATCTATAGTAGGATGGGTGGATCAAAAATGTCAAAAAGATGCCATCAGTAGGGGCATGTTTTACATGCCCATAAAAAGGGAGGCTTTGATTACATGGGTGTGGATGTCATTTTGTCATTTCAGACTCTTTTATCCCCCTACACATAAATGCCTCCAAACTTTTTCCTTGAGACTCTCCCCACAAACTGCTTCACCAATGTTTTGGGCAGACAGCTTATAAAAAGATCCTTGGGGACAGAATGATTACTCTTAGTCTCTCAGAAATGCGAAAGAATGGCTGTCCTTTGGCATAACAATGCATAACAATGCTACTCCTTATTCCCACTTCTGACATACAAGCAAACTTGAGCCAATACATTGTGTGTGTGTGTGAGTGAGTGATGTTGATGCTGTCAATTCTGAACAAAAAAAATCAGCAAAAATATCTTCGCTTTATCCCAGGCATTGTCATCTAGCAACAAGAGAAAATGGAGATGAAAGAGTTCATCTGTTTACATTTTTCCTGGATTTCTTCCAGGCTCTTGGGCATGTTGTCAAAAAGATCCTGGCTATACACCAGACTAAACTAATCATATATGATATTATAGAATTGTAATTATCTGTTGGGAATTTACTTGTAAAGCTTCTGTGTTCTTACAGAATTAACCCTGTCTTCTAACAGCTAAATCAGGGTGGAATGGCTTAGCCAAACCCCATGGGATTGCTGGCTGTTAGCCATTTCCCTTCCACTGGCAATCAACACTCACACATAATCACAAATTATGATAGAAGCTTTTCAAACTGCAGAAATGACTTGCTTTGCAAGGAAGCCTTGACCAGAGATGCCAGAGAAAATGAGAACTGTCCACTAGATGGTGGAATGGGTTCCAACTGTAATGGGGATGTTTACCAACACAGACATTTTTAGGAAATGGGGCAGCCTGAACTATGGAAGCAGTTCTCTCTAAATATCTTTTTTTACTTGAAATACTTTATACAGATTCTCCATTTGCAACACAAATTTAGTAATTTGCAGTATTGTCATGAAGTCAACTGCTTCTCACAGACCAATTTAACAGTAAGTAAGAAAAAGAGGAGGGAGATTCTGACCAGGAATTTCTCCTTCATGGTAGGATCCCCTTCTCCATCCATACCTGGAAGGGAAAATGCAAGAGAGGAAGCCACACCCGTATCCTTAGCAATAAAGCCTTATTTTTAATAGTAGCTGTTAGCAAGATATTTTTGAAAGTACTCAATTCAAGTTCTTAGTATAGGTTCGTATTTTGTTTTCGTTTGAAGTTCATATTTAGGAAATTGTACAGATAGAGATCCCCAGTATGTATTGAGAATAAATAAAATATACTAGTATAGTCCAGTTATAGAAATCAGGGGGACAGTAACTGGAAAAGATAAGTGAAATGTCACCTGAATGGCTTCCTAGGTAGTACCACAAACTTTTTTTCGAAGCAACAGAGACATCCTTCTACCCAGCTTGAAGAACGTTGATGCTGCATCTTGTAAGATGTATACAAGACTGCTGGCACAAACTCAGCAGAGAAGAGACTGAGTTCTGTTTTTCCCTTTCACTGTCTCACTAGAAAAGAAATCCTCTACATCACTTCAAGAACTGGCATATATTTCTTTCCGTAAGGAGGTCGAAAATTCACAGGATTCACAATCTTTCCTCTAGCATATTGTATATCTTCTTGGTTTCTCTGATATATCCAGATGGAACATTTTCCAAGGATGAAGTTCCCCTCCCAGGCATGACATTATGATTTTAGAGAGGGAAAAGTAAATAATCCAGTGGGTCCTTGATTGTAGCTTTACCCGATACAAGTAGAAAAATTGTTTTCTCCCCAGTGTCAATTGGTTTTGCAGTCTGCCCTACTTCCTCTGCCACAATACTGTTATGTTAATGGTACATAACTTGTCTAGAATTATCCTGTGCAGCTCTGTAACCATTTCAGATATTATGTTACGTTAAAATGTAAATCTCTATCTTGAAGTATAATGTAGAACTGGTCCCCAGGCACCGGTCTGTGACATGCCAGAAACTGGGCTGCATAAACAAGCAAAGCCCCATCCACAGAATACAGGCAGCACCTGAAACCACGCCTCCTCTGGTCCTTAGAAAAACCTCTCCTCATGGAACCGGTCCCTGGTGCCCAAAAAGCTGAGGACTACTAATGTAGAAAGTACAATGAGAAAAGCTTTTGTGAGATACAATCCAGTCCTGATCTAGAATGCTTGGAATCATATGGATGCTGACTATTTGTTCAATTGTACCCAGAAAAAGGATAAATACAAATGCATTTAGCAGCAGCATTATAATTGCTTCTTTCAAGGCAGCAGGAACTCATCTCTTTAGAGAAAGACAGCACTCAGCTCTAGGACACAACCAATTTTCTTTTGTTACCTTGTATTAGCCATGAAGGACAAGGGTCTAATAAAAAGTGACCAGGCTCATTGCTCTATTGAAATGGATCCTGTAAAATAAAGTACCTGGTGCTTTCTGATAGGCTAGAATCCCAGGCTTCAGTATGGAAGAGTCTCAAAGGCTCCTTATTGGCTGTGGATCTCTAAAGGCAGCATCTGATTGGTTAATCTGCTGAAAGCTCTAGGATGCAAATATCTGATGGGAGGAATTAGAAAAGTTGAAGTTAGAGAGGACCGGTTTTTCTTTTATTTTGGATTTTGAAATATTCAGAACAATGCAGTCATGTGTGCTGATCTTTTACTGCACCAAATGGCAGTAAAGCAAGGAGTGTTTCCTATCTGGGATTATTATTGCACATGGTATTTCTTTCTCCCTTCAGGAAGTCTGAGCAATAATAGTAGATTGCCCTGGGAGATTGACCCTCAAATGATCAACTGGACTGCCTTCTGGACACTTCCCTTCTCTAATCTGCAGAATTTGTGGCATCCAAGAAGAAAGAAAAATAATTTGTGGTATCCAAGAAAAAAGCTCAGAGCCGC
Source organism: Diadophis punctatus similis (assembly GCA_023053685.1). NCBI lineage: Eukaryota > Metazoa > Chordata > Lepidosauria > Squamata > Dipsadidae > Diadophis > Diadophis punctatus. The sequence goes on along the minus strand of JALIGW010000003.1, from coordinate 117,413,154 downwards.
TTGCTCTCCTGGATGTCTTCACTGCACTGATATTGCACCAGGAACAATAGTGAACAGTTCTTCTATTTGTCCATTAAATAAGTAATTGTGTAGAATGGTTTTTTTTAATGGAACACTTCATATTGTACTGTTTTAAGTATCTACAGTACATGTTTATTTTACAAGCCTAGGCATATTGATCCAACAATTAAATAATTCTTCAGTGAGCCATGCTTTCTGAAGCAGAAATGTTCAGGATTATTAGATGAACCCAAAGCTTCTGAATGTCTTTTTTAAATCCTTGATATATATGATTTTTTTGGTGAAGGTATATGTTGTTTTATTATGGTTCATAGCAGTAGTGGGTTCTGAATTAGTTTGCTACCGGCTCACGCATGCGCAACGCTTCTGTCCCGGGCGGGTGGGTGGAGCCCCTCGCCGCCCCCGCTACAGGTTCTAAGAACTGGTCCAAATCGGGAGCAACCCACCGCTGGTTCATAGTGAACTCCTAAAATAATTTTCTGCATTGCTGCCTATGTTTATAAAGAACTTGGATTAATGGGTAATATTTATAAAGTCTCATGCAGTTCATGGGCTTACAGTTCTCAGAGGAAGAGCTGTGAGACAAGCACTTTTAATTGTCAAAGGAAGTTAATAAAAAATTAAAAGGAATTTTTAATTTATTTATATACCTTTTGCTTAAGTTTCCTTCTGCTATTCTTATCCTTTGTTTGTATCACTATTCATTGCCTTGGTAACCAACTAAATGTGATTTTCCCCTCTCCACAAATATAGGGAGATTAGGACTATAGAGGGAGAATAAACGCAAACAAGAACAATAAAAAATTGTTCTTTAAAGGAGAATTTTGACAATGTAGCCCAAATCAGAAAATGTCAAGGTCACCTAATTGTACTAATCTGTGCCAATGTGAAATTATTTGAGATACTTTGTTTCAACATTAAAATATCACAACAGTAATATATGTAAATAGTGAACACGTGTCATTTTTATGATGCATCAATTACCAGTACATGAAACGCAGCAGAGGCTTAGAATTCCAGTCTTGGAAGTGAATTACTAATATGTCAGCAAATGCATCACTCCATTAAAAAAAAGATCAACTAAGGTTAGCAGCCTTGCCTTCATCCATTTGGACTTGAGTTCTTTCCTAGGGCTATGTTAGAGACCGGGGACACTTAAGTATCACTCATTTTTAATCTTCAAACACTTGCCTTCTCCCTCAGCTTTTCTGGGTATTTAATATGCACCACATGCATGCATATGCTAACATATTCATACAGTATATATCAGTGCCCTTCCCTTCTCTCAGAATTTCTGAGAATTCCACAATGATTTTCTAACTGGTACATATGCATCATATAATTACATAATTATATTTTCATAATTAGCATCAATCCTTTGTAATAATTACTTCTCAATATCTAAATCCACCTGGCCTAAAATCATGCTGACTCTTGCAACCATTTTTGCAGCTTTTTATCAGTGCTGATTAGCATAACAAATGATTGATCTAATTGACCTTTCAGCCCGCTACTAGTAAATGTTTCTCTCTGAAAGCAGATTGCATTTTGTTCAGTGCAAATTGTTTTGTCTGCACCTGCTTTTCTCTTCCTGCCTGAGAAGCTGCATTTCTATCAGGGTTAATGAGACGATTTCCCTTAGCAAGTCTCCCAGCACATGAATGTCACAGTATTGTCCTCTAGCCTCTTTTCCACCCTCAGTAAAGTGCAGTCAGTAGCATGAATGGCTTAATATTGTGTCTTTGGTTACTTTGCACAACCTTGACCTGGTATATGGTAAGGAGTCCCTAGAAGTACTAAGTAGGGATTACCTTCTTGTTGAGAAAAGTGCATCCTATGCAGAAAAAACTCTGAAAATGCTGGCTTTCAGGAAGGCATTGGAAAGATCACAGTGGGCAGTATACTCAGAACAAGCATACAATAGCAGCCTCTGGTGGTGTTGGCATGGAGGGAGCCTTAGCCAATGTCCACGCAACAGATGTTGCTGTTTGCCTTGGCAAGCAGTAGGCCACTTATTTGTAGCAATCATGCTGACCCTTCTTGGCTATAGCAATCCTATTACTTGCTACATCTATGTGAGGAGGCATCTATCCTTTCCAGAAAAATTCCATGATCACATAACCTCCTTTCTGAACACGGTTCTAGAATCTCTCTGAAACATCTATTTCATTCTTAATCAACAAAGATATTAGTCAACAAAGAATATTATATATTCTCAATTCCTCAATCATTCTACTTGACCTAGATCCTTTAGAGCAGAGATCCCAACCTTTCTGGCTTGGCAGCCCAGAAGGGGGGAGGGGGCAGGTGTCTTTACGCATGCATGTGCATGTACAAATGGGGCTGCGAGTGTGTGCGCAATGCAAACAGGGCCATGAGGCAATGCTAGTGCTTGCGTGACGCTCCGTGATGCTAGTGTGAGGGGGTGCGCGCGCACACACACACACACACACACACACACACACACACACACACACACTGGCCAGCCACTCATGCAGCCTGGTGGCCAATAAGCCACGGCCCAGCAGTGGGCCACGGCCCACAAGTTGGGGACCCCTGCTTTAGGGGCTTGGGGGAGAAAATGGCTGTCAGTCTGCTACATTGTCAGTCATAGTTGGCTCTGGAAACAAAGTGTATCTCCTGCTGTAGTAAGTTGGACATTTAATTGTTTCCAAAAAAGAAAGATGCCTAAGAAGTGCTTCCCAACTGAGATAGCATCTCCTATGTACAATCATTTCTCAAAGCATGTTCTCCCCAAAAATACCGGGAATGATTTGCTGAGTTAATATGCATATTTCGCATTGTTACAGCATGGTCCTGGTAGTTTCACAGAATGGCTTTAATAGTTGGCACAGTCATTCAAAGGCAAACTGGTAATTTGCATCCTGACCCTTGATTGGTCTTTTCCTCTAACTTACTATTGTTTTTTCTGTAGTCAGGTGAAATCGTTGATGCTTCCTAGAAGCTGGTACTTTTCTTTATGGCATGCCCATTTCCCATTTATTAATTAAATCAAGACATCTAAAATTCCCAATTATATGGGATAGGGAGAAGGGGCGTTGATCTTACCTGATACGTTCCTTCTCATGGGGGTGGATATAGCATCCAGGAATGGGTTGACCTCGTCATCTAAGCTGATTGGACTGACTGTCAGAGCTGTTGAGGACACGCCTCCATTGCTATCCCTTCCAGCTTTTGATAAAAACGAAGTGACAGACCTGACGTGCCAATAGACTCTGAAGTAAAGTTCTCCTCCAACCGACCAGACTGCTATCAGGGTGGGGCTGGATCACCGACCAGACTGCTATCAGGGTGGGGCTGGATGCTATATCCACCACTACAAGAAGGAGCATATCAGGTAAGACCAACGCCCCTTCTCCATAGTGGTGAATATAGCATCCAGGAATGGGACATACCAAAGCTGGCTTGTCCTTACAGGTGGACCGTAGTCTGGTCCGATCACTCCTGGTCCTCGTGGACTCTTTGAAGTACCCGTCTGCCAAATGCCGTCTCCGCAGAGGCAAAGATGTCCAATTTAGGTAGAATCAGCTATTGTGCTCTCTGGAAACAAGAGTTCACCTTGGGAACGAAGGAGGGATCCAAATGCAAAACCACAAGTCCTTCCTTACCGACAGAGCGGCCAGCTCAGACACTCTCCTGGCCGATGTGATGGTCACAAGGAAAGCCACTTTACAGGTAAGGTGGTGTAGGCTTGCTGACCGCAATGGCTCATAAGGAGTCCCAGTGAGTGAATTTAAGACTTTGGACAAGTCCCAGGTAGGGTACCTGTGCACTACCGGGGGACACAGGTTGGTAGCTCCCCGGAGAAATTTACGGACCGTAGGATGTAAAACGAGGGATTCCAGCCTCCCACACACCAACACACAAAGACAAAGCCACCTCCTGCCTCCTGATTGTATTAGGCAATAGCCCCCTATCCAGTCCATCCTGGAAGAACTCCAGGATTTGGGCTATGGAAGCGGCCATTGGGCTAATGTCCTCCTTGGTACACCACCCGCAAAAGGTTCTCCAGGTGGCATCATAGATGCGGGTAATGGAGGGACGTCTGGAAGCCTGGACTGTCCTAATGACCTTAGAGGAAAAATTGTCCCCACTCAGAATGCTCTGCTCAAGTGCTAGGCGGTCAACTGGAACCACTGTGGCTCTGGGTGGACCAGGGCCCCCTGGCTGAGGGAGATTCGGTTCTGAGGGATCCTCCAGGGTCATGCCACTGAAAGGTTTACCAGGTCTGTGAACCAAGGCCTCCTGGGCCAGTGGGGAGCTATGAGAAGGACTTCTGCCCTCTCTGCCAGGATCTTCCTGATCACACGGGGAATTAGTGGCAGAGGGGGAAATGCATACAGTAGCCCTGGAGGCCACGGGCTGCAGAGGGCGTCAGTTCCTTCTGCTCCCTGAGCCACAAACTTGGCAAAAAACCTCAATAGTTGAGCGTTGGCAGGGGTGGCAAACAGGTCCACTTCCGAGAGGCCGAATAGGTCCGTGATCTCCCGAAATATGGACGGGTGCAGGCGCCACTCCACGTGTTCAAGCGAGGCCCTGCTGAGCCAGTCCGCCTGCATGTTTGACACCCCGGATATATGCTCCGCCTTTATGGAGCACGTGTCTTTCCCCCCAGAGATCCAGGCATCTGGCCTCCTCCATGAGGGACTTTGAGTGGATGCCGCCTTGGCGATCGATATGTGCCTTAGCGACCATGTTGTCCATCAGTATCAGGAGGTATTGCCCTGAAATTGCCTGTTGGAAATGGCGAAGGGCCAGGTGGACAGCCCTGAGCTCTAGCCAATTGATATTTCGGGTCTGGTCCTTCGTGCTCCACCGCCCTTGAGCCATCTGCAAGTGGAGGTGAGCCCCCCAACCGAACAAGCTGTCATCTGTTGTTACTACGAGATGATCGGGCTCCCAGAACAATCTGCCCCTGCTGATAGCCGAGGACCTCCACCAGTCGAGGGACCAGGCGACCTCATTCGGAACTGCTGGTGAACTGCTCCTGCCTGACCTCTGGAAAGGTAAGAGAAACCATTGAAGATCTCTGGAGTGCAGGCGGGCCCATGGGACAATGGAGAAGCTGGACACCATTTCCCCCAGGAGCTGAGAGAGTACAGCTAAGGGTACAGTTCCCTCTCTCTGGACTCGACCCGCCAACTTGGTGTTCTTAAAATGCTGTATGCCGCCCTGAGTCCTTAGTGAGTAGGGCGGCATAGAAGAATTCCCAAATAAAATAAAATAAAATAAAACTCCTGGAGGCTGATCTGCCACTCCTGGGGTAAGTACACCGTGCACTCCACAGTATCTATGATTGCTCCCAGGTGGAGCAGGCAAGTGGATGGCAACAAATGGCTCTTCTCCAGTTTTATGGAGAACCCGTGGTGTCTTAGAACCTGGACAGTGAACCCTAGATCATCCTGTGCTTGATGTTCGGTGGAGGATTGGATCAAGATGTCATCCAGGTAGCACTGGACACGCATGGGCAGAGCCCGAAGGTGAGCCGCTAGGGCAGCCAACAATTTCGTGAATGCCCTGGGCACTGACGATAGCCCAAACGGCATAGCAGTATATTGGTAGTGCTGGCCGGCAAATTGGAATCTAAGATATTGCCGGTGTAGAGGTAAGGAAGGCACATGCAGACATGCCTCTGTTAAATCAATGGATGTGAGGAAGTCACCCTCTCTCACGCCCTCCAGAATAGTAAGAAGTGAATGCATTTTGAACCGCCGATAAACAATGTTGGGAGAAGGAATGGAATCTCTCCCAAGAACTGGCTCAGAAAATAGCCCCTTGGTTGGGTCGAGACCCAAGGCTGGTTCTGCTGGGTTGTCTGACAATCCCATGTTAGCAGTTGTTTTTGCCTTGTACAAAAAAGATTTGAACAAAGCTGGTTGAAAAAGGCCTGAGAAGGTAGGCTGGTCTGGCACAAGCCCTTCATCATCAGATAGCTCCTGGTCTACAATGCTTTCGTCTCCCATGAGTGACTTCTTTATACGAAGGGAAGGTTGAGGAGAATATGGGGCCTGCAGGGGAGGCTAGGCAGCCTGAGCCTGTGCCTGTAAGCCAGAAGATACGCCTCTTTGTTGCAGTCCCGCAGCAATCCTCTGGGAAATGGCTGATGATATAATATCCTGAATTTCCTGGGGTAGGCCCATCTCCTGGAAATCCCCAGAGCAGAGCCCCACTGCTGTAACAGTTGGTGACGCCCTTCTGACTGGACATGAGGCTCCAAATCAGCCAAACTAGGACCCAGAAAGGGATCAGTTAGCGGTATATAATCTGCTGCTTCAAGATCCTGAGGATTGTTGTCATTATCATGTGACCAATCCTGATTAGTAACAATGGCCAAAGGAGAGGGGTCTGGCTGTGGAGTAAGCTCCTCCTGTAAGGGAGAGAGTGGAGGCTTGTTGGCCTCTGCCTGTTACCTTGCCTTTGAAAACTGCTTCCCTAAGGCCTTTAGATGCCTTTGAGGATGCCCTTCAGGGAGATCGTTCTGGGCCTTGCTCTGTTTAGGGTCCTTTTTATCTGCTTTTTGTTTTTTAGAACTAGCAGATTTGGCAGTGCCATTGTGTCTGGAAGAGGCCTTTCCCACTTCAGGTCTGCCTGCCTTGGATTTGTTGGCCATTCTGATAGCTTGGGATCAAATTGAATGACTCTGAAGGTCTCTGGAGATAAGGTTAAGGTCTCTTAACCAGCTCAATTAGCGGGGGGGAGGCCAATAGTAGGGAGCAAGTTCCGATGGAGGACCCTCTGCAGGGGCAAAGATGTCACCCCTTGGCACTCTGTTGATAATTAGGCACAAAGACTCCAAGCCTTGGGCATTTAGGAGTGGTCCTCTATCACGGAGTGTAGCCTGGATAACAGGAAGGGACTCTGGAGCCGTCTGTTTTGTTCGGAGATCTAGGTGGTGGTGGTCGTACCGGCGAACCGGGGGTGACCAGCTCACTCACCGGCAGCAGGTCAGAGCTAGCTGCACATGCAGCAACCGAACCAATACAAAATGGCGCCTGAGTGGGGAGCGAACTGTCCCAGTGCCAAACTTACTGCCGCGGTCATCGGATGCCTCCAAAATGGCGCCTGTGTGGGGAGGGAACTCTCCTGGCGCCTAGCTGATTGCCATGGTCTTCGGAGTGTGATCCGAGCTTCTGACAGTGACTCCCGGGCTGCCTGTAATCAATGTAAAGGAGGTGGTGGCATTCTTGCCGGCAAGCCGGGGAAACCAGCGCACATACCAGCAGCAGATAGCAATAAGCTGCTGGGCGGCAAGGAAGCCTCCTTGTGCTTGCCTGCTCCAAAAAACAACAAAGAAATTTAATCTGTGCTAATTAAAGACTTGATAGGAGAATTCAGGCCAAATTCTGCTTGCCCAGGGTCTGTGTAGAGAAAGATTTTTCACGTCCGTCTAGGCTAGACTAAGTAGAAAAACTGGACTCGGAAGAGCCAAGGAGGAGACGTGGCCGGATCTTTCTTTACTCAGTCCCTGGGCAATCAGACAGAAGTTAACCCATGCTTGGATTCTTCATGCTTGGAGAAAGAAAGTTTTTTTTTTTGTAAAAGGTGATATGATTAAAAGTCAGAATAAGTGATAGAAATAAGAGAAGGGGGAATGTTAGTGTATACACTTTTATATAATAAAATAAAAGTAACAATAAGAGAAAACATGGAATAATTGAATAATGACAGATTGCAACTTATAATTGTGTATCATTATTAGAAATATATAAGTTGATTAAATGTAATAATTATGATTAATTTTACTAGTTTTATTTTTATTAGAATGTATGACACCCAGGTGCCACACTGTTCACGCATTGATTTGATATGTTTGTAAAAAATAAAAAAAATAAAAAACTTTTTAAAAAAATACCTGGGAAGATTCTGAAAAAGGGGCTGCCACAGAGAAGAGGGGTTCAAGCTATTTTCCAAAGCACCTGAAGGCCAGACAAGGAATAATGGATGGAAACTGATCAAGGAGAGATTCAACCTAGAAATAAGGAAAAATTTTCTGACAATTAGAACAATCAACTAATGGGACAGCTTGCCTTCAGAAGTTGTGGGAGCTTCATCACTGGAAGCTTTCAAGAAAAGACTGGACTGCCATTTGTCAGAAATGGTGTAGGGCAGGGGTGTCAAACTCACATCATCACAGCGGCATCACAAGACATATCAAGACTTTCCCCTTCGCTAAACCGGGCAGGGCATGGCCAGCACGTGACGCATCCGGCCCATGGGCCCAGAGTTTGACAGCCCTGGTGTAGTATCTCCTGCTTGAGCGGGGGGTTGGACTAGAAGACCTACAAGGTCCCTTCCAACTCTCTTAATCTGATAAGTGGGATCTGATAATCAAGCAACAGATCTGCAAACATCAATGATAAAGATATCCTTCCCTACTTATCTGAATATAACACCTATAAATTGCTCTCAACTACAAAAAAATGATACAGATGATAGGCATAACCAGATTGCTGAAAGCTTTCCTCACATCCCTTTAATCCTTTTGGCCTCTCACTTCAGAATTTACACACCAGATTGCATTTTGTGGCTGCCACTCTTTTTAGTGCCATGTAAACACCTTTTTAGTGTTGGGAAATAGGCCACATCCAGGCAGATCCCACTGAATCAGTGCTAAAACATATTTAGTGTTAATCTCAATTGGTTCAAGGGAGAAAAATAATTCTTAGAGAAGGGTAGGTACCCTGCAACAAGCTACATTTGGCAGCTTTCTTGAAAAAAAAATAGCAACAAAACAACAAAGGCTGTTATTTTATAGGTCTTTTCAGTCAGTTAGCATATGTTATCACATTTGAGACTCTTGGCCCAGCTCAGTCCTGTCAAAATATTTCATTTCTTGATATAGTATGTTCCAATGAGTATAAGAAACACCTTTTTTTATACCTTACCACCTACTAGAGAAATCCTATGAGCCCTATTGGAGGAAAATCAGATATAGAAGGGATGATTGATTTGACAAGATGTGGATTATATTCAGAAGGGGCCCTTTTCCTCCAGGATGTACAGCAGCCAGGAAGCGTTAAAAAGCAAATACAAACTGCTACAGGTACTATGAAGTGTGATTAGCCCAATGGCTAGAAACAATACTAAGGAACCAACTCTCATTTGGCTCAACCCTAATCTCCCATAGCTAGTAAAAATCTGTATGGTTAAAGTCTAATGCCCTAAGACAGTGATGGCGAACCTATGGCACGCGTGCCACAGGTGGCACGCGGAGCCATATCTGCCGGCACGCGAGCCGTTGCCCTAGCTCAGCTCCAGCGTGCATGTGCACTCTGGCCATCTAATTTTCGGCTCGCACAGAGACTCTGGGAGGGCGTTTTCGGCTTCCGGAGGGCCTCCAGCGGGCGGGGGAGAGCGTTTTCACCCTCCCCAAGCTCCAGGGAAGCCTCTGGAGCCTGGGGAGGATGAAAAACGGGCCTACTAGGCCCACCAGAAATTGGGAAACGGGCCATTTCTGGCCTCCGGAGGGCCTCCAGGGTGGTGGGGGAGACCATTTTCACCCTCCCCAGGGATTGAATTATGGGTGTGGGCACTCGCGCATGCGCGATAGCGCGCGAGCACGCTGTTTCGGCACCCGAGGAAAAAAAGGTTCGCCATCACTGCCCTAAGACATATTGTAATAATGATGAAGCGTCAAAGACTGTACATGTGCACTCTTATGCCCATAATTTTGAAATTGTGCTTTTCATAAAGCAAAGTGGCCTAGTATATTAGTAAATCATAATGACTTGGTTCACACATGCTAAGCTAAACACAACAAATTCTATTATGTTCTACATGAAATCAATTACTGAATGGTTGAGCATCCTTATCTAGGGATGAAAGAAAATCCATGGAATTTGATTGGAGTGAAATGCCTCGAGAGCCACACAAATTTCTTATCAACAAAGAAAACAGAGATACATAAGATCCGCTAGTGTTTGTCATACTTCAACCAAAATTCACATAAAAAGTGTGGCTATCTATAAAGGATGCAAATCAAAGAATTATGACTTTGGAAAAGTTATGAACTTAAAAAATAGCATTTAGTGAGTGAAGATGTCACATTTTAAAAGTGTTCAGCTGAAAACAAAGCTAAATGTATCAGGAAAAATCACATAGGACAGCAAAAGCTGATTTTTTTCGCCTTAAAAAACTGCTTGCAAAAAATTTCTAGAGTAGTAAGTAAATACAGACTACACTAATGCAGACTATACATTGACCAATTCATAAATCTCCACCCTTATTGCATAAAGGCAGGACAGGTAGATAGATGGAGAAACAAAATGTGAGGGAAATGTTACTCCATGGTTACCTTGCATGCACAAATACCTCATAGGTTCCTATCTGTATTCTCAGTTAAAAACGCTAGAAAAGTATTTTCATTACATACAATTGCTATTTTTAAAATACCTGATTACCATTTTTTAAATTTATTATTTGTAGACTATATATTTTATAAACACGATATATTATTTTCATCCCATGTTAAAACATTCTAATTTATTAATTTATAAAATGAATACCCTGATCCCATCTATTTCTTTAGGAGACAATTACAGATAGTCCTTGACTTAAAACCAGAATATCTACATAAGTCATTGTGGTTGGAAATCGAGTAAAACACAATTTTACAATTTTTTACGGCAGTTATTAAGTGAATTACACGATCATTCAGTAAATCCATCTTCCCAATTAGTGAGGGGTTTTTTTATTTGTTTTTTTTGCTGGAAATTGGCAATAAAGGTCACAAATCATGATCATGACCCAGATTATTAGAGGCAATATACTGACATTGTAAACCACCCAGTGTGTGCTGTAAAGCACTATGGGGTGGTATATAAGTCTAAGTGTTATTGCTATTGTGAGAAACAGAACCTATTGTTTTCACAGAAACCAGAGAAGACATGCTAGCCTGTATATATTCAGCGGTGGGTTCGGATCGGTTCTACAGAACCGGTAATAACATGGTGGCCTGAGTCGTTGGAACCGGCAGCGACCCAGGCCTGCCACGCCCCCGAGCTGGTTCGGCAGCACCATAGGCGCAGCCATCTTGTTTTTTTAAAAGTACTGCGCATGCACCCACACATGCGCAACGCGTGCTGCTCCACAAGGCAGTGGCAGCGGGCCAGCCGCTTGGCCGGTGCCAAGAACAGGGAGGGGAGGTGGTGGCAATGGGACATCCAGTCCCACACTCGCTGCCTACTGCACCCACAAAATAATAACCCCCCCAATAATAAGACCAAGGCCATATGTCAGGGTTCAAAAAAATACTGTATAAGGCCCTGTCTTATTTTCGGGGAAACATGGTAGAATTAATGGGAAATGTAATCAGGGATGGAGATAATGTATTCACTTTAGATGCTTCAGATAGGTTGTGATGGCCTGAGTACTAAGCCAATGAGGAAAAGGTGGGAGGTAAATTTACAAAGGCAATAGGGAATATAAAGAAAACATATTGATGATTTAAGGTGTGTCCACTGTATGTGTGTGTGTGTGGTGCACCCTCTTTGCAAAGTAGTAAATAAAATTATCATTGTTTTCTCTTGGGAGTTTTGGCTGGTGTTTATTTATTTCAAAACAAGACAACGAATCCCACACTATCATGTGACCACAGTATATTGCAACCATTCATAAATTGAGCCAGTTGCCAAGTGCTTGAATTGCGATCATGTGACTACATGAACAGTGTGATGGTTGTAACTGCAAGTACAGATTATACGTTATTTTTTCCAACGTTGTCATACCTTTGAACCATTGTTAAATGAATGGTGATAAATCAAGGACTACCCATATGAAAACAATGTTGCTTTATACCTGAACAAAGTAATATGATTAAATGAACATATCAAAGGCTCTGCAATCTTTTATTTACAAAACTAACCACTATCCTCCAGTATTTATCTTCCCATACTTCTACTATCTGGGAAAATATTTTTATTCTACACATAGTCAAATCTTTTCTATCTCATCATCTCTTATGATTCCAGGCCAATAAAGGCCTACCTATGGTAGCTTCAAACAGTTCTTTTGTGAATGAAAATATTCAACTTCAAGAATTTCACTTTAGATATCTCTATACCATTTTTGACAATACGTTGCTTTCTTTTATTTTACTGAATCATATTTCATAAACTGCTGTGAATGTGTTTTTTTTTCAATCTTGGAGTTATAGTTCAAACATTCTGTCTGCTTTTAAATCACATAACTAAATATGCATTACATAAATAATACTATTATAAAGTTCTCACTGTCAGGGTTTCAAATAGCATCCAAAATTAAATCATAGTCCGAGACAAAGTATTCCTCAAAGTTCCAATTTATTAACAGAGCCATGTTGGCACATCTGGATGAAACCCAAATCTGAAGTCCCTCGGGTTTCACCATCCAGTTGAAAGTTCAAGTCCTTGTCCCCACTCCCCCAAGTCCATCATGTTGACCAATCTTCAACTGCCAGCCTGGCAGAATCCACCCATCTCTTTCCGTGCAGATGCAGGAGTGCAGAGACAAAGGATGACCTTGACTATCTAGAAAGAATTTGTTATGGCTACATACAAACAGCCCTCATGCAATTCCCCCTCCCAATTTCCCACAGTTAAGAATACATATTACAATAGTATAAAGTGTGGCAGGCTAAAGACCCCAACTAAAATGGCTTCGGCCTGACACCTTGTTTTACATGAACTTCAGATTATGTATGGTTTTATTGAAGTAACTTTTGCAAGCAATATATAACTGTATTTTCCTTAGAAAACGCAACATCGATTTTAATTTGTTTTCCTTCCAACCTAATGAAATCACAGAGGATTTCAATTCTGTGGGGAAAGAATCCTGAAAGCATTAATTTGGAAAAATAACACACTATCTACTAGGTGCCTAACTATGATGAACTATCTGTTCAGTAGCATTAATTGTTCAGTTCTTAGGCATGCATGTACTTTCCAAGAAAAATGGTTATCAGTTTGAAGCATCGGATTCTTTATTCCTTATGAGCAATTATAATTAAAACATTATCTGGTACTTAAAATTTGCCTGAAAATACATTTTCTGCTCTCTGCTCAGAGCGAAAATAACCTGTCTGTTAAGTATCTACAACCTTGCCATCTATCGTCCATCATGTTTTCTACATGAAGAAAAATGATATTACAGCTTCAGATGAGAGAGTACTCAAAGCCTCCACAAGGCATAATTTATAACCAACTATCCCAGTTCATGTTCTTTGAGACAAAAATGAAAGGAGCAAAGTCCTGGACCTCTGTTTGATAAAACATGAAACAAGGGTAAAATAAATTTTAAATCAACTATCAAATACTTGAACGGAAATGCAATAGTAACTACCTGGTGTGGTGGACTACATCCAAAACAAATAGATGACTGAAGCTGCAGACAGGGAATAATTTGAAGAGCTTTATATATCACCAGATTTAGCATTTGGGCTTTCATCTCATCTGTATTTTGGTTCAGAAGAGGATGAGCTTCATCTGGCTGATGTGATAAAAGTCAACTATTTACTGATTTTTGCGTTTTGCCATTTTCTTTCTGTGCTATATTTTATTATGTCAAAGTTCACCCAGGAATTGGAGATATTAGCACTACTATATAACCTACGGTACATGGAATGAAAAGGATGCTGTAACTCAATGGCTAAAATTTCACAAGGCTTTGGAAAATTGCTTAGGTTTAATTGCAAACTACTCCCAGGAATGTCAGAATTGTATAACTTCTGATTAGCAAATTTAAGTCAATTTTTGCAACAGAGAAGAACTTTTCTCTTTACCCAAATAACATAAATGAACAATAGTTTGACCAAGGTTGTTAATCCGCTTAAAGAGACTTTTGGAACTGCTTAGTCTGTAAATATTACCTAAGACCCATTGTCAAACTTTGTCTAGCCTTAAATTACAGTATAAATTAACTTTAAGGAAGAAGAAACAGAAAGCTACAAAAGATGAATGGCACCAACTTATCCTATTAGACCAGGGGTCTGCAACCGGCGGCTCTGGAGCCACATGTGGCTCTTTCATCCCTCTCCTGTGGCTCCGTCGCTCAAAATATGCGTCACAACCGCCAATGTGCGACACCGGCCAGCAATGATTTATTGAGCTTTTCGACCCATCTTTTTTTCAGAGTTCAAAATGTTTTTGTTGTATGAAGAAATAAAAATTTGTTTTCTCTCTAGCAGTTCATTGATTTCACAAATGCAACACACTATAGTTTTTTTTATAAATAGCATAAAGGTAAAAAATGATATATGCAGTGTTATCTTCATTTTAGATGTCAAAAGGGTTTGGTGGCTCCCGGTGTTTTCTTTTCTATGGGAAACGGGTCCAAACGGCTCTTTGAGTGTTAAGGTTGCCGGCCCCTGTATTAGACAAAAGCACACCTCCCTCTTTTGGCAACTCACCACAAGAGGCTCAGCAGACAAATGGAGAAGTCTGCTAAACATCCTCATTCATTTTTGGGAGGCACATTATAGGGCCCTACATATTGATGATGATTTGACATCAACACTTTGGACAGCCGATCCCTGGTCACCCTAACTAATAATGTCACTGAAGGCTGGGAAGGCCCTGAGAAACTTCTTACCCAAAATGATTGGTGGGTCCCCTTGTTGATAATTTTATTTAGTTGTCCTTAATTATCTAAAGCATCTAAACAACAAACTTCAGACATGAGTAAATTAAATGGAATGATAAGGGATGAATGAACATGACTCAGAGAAGGCCAATCAACTATAGACTATATTTTAGTATTCTAAAATCTGTATTCACAAATATGTGTACAATTTTAAAATATCTTATATGCAATGTTTCTGGATTTCAACTGCTTTTGATTTTAACACATTTGTGTGGAGTTTGAAAATGCTCACCCAATGCATTCAATACCATCATACCGGACATTCTTCTAACAAAACTAAATCAGCTAGTGGTACCTGAACACACTTGTAAGTGGATCACAAGCTTCCTAGCAGACAGGAAGCAGCAGGTGAAGCTAGGCAAAATCACATCGGATACCTGTACAATTAGCACAGGAGCCTCCCAGGGGCAGTTTCCTCTCGAAGTTGCTACCGGTGCGCTGCACACGCATCTCCACATTTCGTGCGCGCGTGCACGCTACGTGTGTGCACCACTTGCACGATTTTGCTTCTGCGCATGCGCGGAAGCAAAATCTCCCGAGGGGACACACACGCGTGCGTGATTTTGCATGCGCAGAAGCAAAAGAAGCCAAAAAATTCTGAAAAAAAGATGGCAACGCACGACGGACCGGTGAAGACGATGGACCGGTGTTACGTGCAAATTAAGTCATCGGCCGGCAGCTACCGGTGCAGTAGAGTGGACCGCACTGGTAGGAACCCACCACTGGAGCCCCCCAGGGCTGTGTGCTCTCTCCACTTCTCTCTATATACCAATGACTGCATCTCAAACGATCCATCTGTTAAACTACTGAAGTTTGCAGATGATACAACAGTGATTGGTCTCATTCGAGACAACGATGAATCCGCATAGACGGGAGGTTGAACAACTAGCCTCGTGGTGCGACCGGAACAATCTGGAACTGAACACACTCAAAACCATAGAAATGGTGGTAGACTTTAGAAGAAACCCTCCCATACTACCACCTCTTACAATACTAGACAACACAGTATCAACAGTAGAGACCTTCAAATTTCTAGGTTCTATCATATCTCAAGACCAAAAATGGACACCTAACATCAAAAATGTCATCAAAAAAGCACAACAAAGAATGTTCTTTCTGCGCCAACTTAGGAAGCTCAAACTGCCCAAGGAGCTGCTGATACAGTTCTACAGAGGAATTATTGAGTCTGTCATCTGGACCGAAACAAGACAGACACAGACTTCAGAGCATAATTAGAACTGCAGAAAAAACAATTACTACCAACCTACCTTCCATTGAGGACCTGTATACTGCATGAGTCAAAAAGAGGGCTGTGAAAATATTTACAGACCCCTCGCATCCTGGACATAAATGGTTTCAACTCCTACCCTCAAAACGACGCTATGGAGCACTGCACACCAAGACAAATAGGTACAAGAACAGTTTTTTCCCAAACGCCATCACTCTGCTAAACAAATAATTCCCTCAACACTGTCAAACTATTCACTAAGGCTGCATTACTATTACTATTAGTCTTCTCATCGTTCCTATCACCTATCTCCTCCCACTTATGACTGCATGACTGTAACTTTGTTGCTTGTATCCTTACGATTTATATTGATATTGTTTCCTGATTATTTGTACCCTATGACTATCATTAAGTGTTTTACCTTATGATTCTTGAAGAATGTATCTTGTCTTTTTTTTAATGTACACTGAGAGCATATGCACCAAACGCAAATTCCTTGTGTGTCCAATCACACTTGGCCAATAAAGAATTCAATTCAATTCAATAATCAATTCACTATTCAATTCACTATTCTATTCTATTCACTATTTTATTCTATTCACTATTCTATTCTATATTCACTATTCCATTCTATTCTCTATTCACTATTCTACTCTATTCTCTATTCTACTCTATTCTCTATTCTACTCTATTCTCTATTCTACTCTATTCTCTCTCCTCGCTCTCTCCCCCCTCTCCATTCCATTCCATTCCATTCTATTGTCCTTTTCATGCCACGAAACACCACTTCTGTACGCCAAGACTTGATCAGGAAATTGTAAACATTTTCAAAAGCTCTACTGCAATGCGTGCCAACATCTAAACCTGACTCTACAATGGACTGAAGACTATCACCAATTGTGATGTAATAGTCTGTGTAAATAAAGTAGGCTAGGATAAAGTTTCTTGGACTACAGTAAACAATTGCTGGACAAAAGCAAGGCCACAGTGTGTGACCAATACTGAAGGCATTAAAGGTGTTAAAGAATGCCTTTTTAAAAATGTACAAGCTATTATGAGTTTGCTGTGAAGGATTGTGGCAACAGCTTTGATGACATGCAGCAGGAGGAGGATGTTAAGATTTTAACAGAAGACACACTGAGTTTAGCAATGAGGATTAGAATGGTATGGCTAAGGATGGCCAAAAAGATAACGAAGATGATGCTAACAATGATGCTGCTCTTATCCAACATAGCAAAACTTGAGAAGTGGATTACATTGCTTAACCACCTTGCTAAGGAAATTCAGGTGTTGCATCCCTTAGTGAAATGCAACCTCAAGTTTAAAAGCCAATTTGAGGATACTTTTTGTCAATACATGGAGCTTTCAAAAGAACTGTGATGGAAATCACACCACCAATTGTAGTGCAATTCTTTAAACCCATTGAAAGGAAATCTCCAGCAGCACAACCTTCAACAAGCTGAGGGATGGCCAGCACAGAGGAGGAAGTAACTGATGTTGGAGATATTAAGCTACCTTCGCTATCTCCATCACTCAGCTCATTGTGGCAAAAAGGGTTTTTTTGTTCTTTCAATAAAAGTTATTGTCTTATTCCCTATTAAAATTCATTTTTTAAAACAAAATACTGTAAATGTTGTATTGAATGTTCTTTACTATTGGAAACACAGTAGGTTTACAGTAATGGATATACTGAAAAGGATCTTTAAGAACCTAACCTCATTTTTCCTATAGGATTAATGCTTCAATAACTTCAGTTTCCATTTTCAGCAGAGTTTTCAAGACCGTAATCCCTCTATATAACAAGGATTGAGTATATTTTTAATGCTTATATCTTTCCTTTTTTTATCAGTATCCAGAGCCATCTGATAATACTTACATGTTCATCCTTTTCTCAGACGCCAAACCATTTATAAGTGAGATCATAACAAAATTCTGTATAGCAACCATGAAAATTAGGCATCAGTGAACAGTCTCCCACAGTTGTAACATAATTTCAATTACTACAATTGCCTATAGCCGTGGTGGCGAACCTATGGCACGCGTGCCACAGGTGGCACGTGGAGCCATATCTGCCAGCAGACGAGCCGTTGCCCTAGTTCAGGTCCAGCGCGCATGTGCGCGCTGGCCAGCTGATTTTTGGCTAGCGTGGAGGCTCTGGGAGGGCATTTTCGGCCTCTTGAGGGCCTCCAGGGGGGGCACCCTCCCCAGGCTCCAAGAAAGCCTCTGGAGCCTGGGGAGGGGAAAAAACGGGCTTACCAGGCCCACTGGAAGTCAGGAAATGGGCCATTTCCAGCCTCCGGAGGGTCTCTGGGGGGGTTGGGGGAGGTGAAAAATGGGCCTACCGGGCCCACCGGAAGTTGGAAAATGGGGGAGCAGGGGGGTCATGCACAGGAGGCAGAGCAGCATGGGGGGTCGTATGCGCATGTGCAGTGGGTGGGCTGTGTTGGGGGCATTGAATTATGGGTGTGGGCACACACACGTGATAGCACGCGTGCGCTTTCGGCACCTGAGGAAAAAAAGGTTCACCATCACTGGCCTATAGTATTCTACTTTTATTAAATGTTTTCAATTATACCTTTTATCTCTGGCCTTTGGCCATAATAAAGATTAATGCATTTGTTCATTATGTCAAAGTATTACAGAGTATCATATTTTGGATCTGGCAAGAAAAACTGTTCCCTTTCAAGTATTTAGAGAGGTCAAAATCAGCCTTTCCAAACTAATTCCATAAAACACACAGAGAAGAAAAAATAAATATGCAGCTTTTATCATCAGGACAGCCCTAGATTCACCATTTAGTAAAATAACCACCTGCTTATAGCATCAAGGGAAATGGAGGGAGGCCAAAGATTTCCCCCTACTCATCTTGCTCTTAATTTTTTCATTGCCATACTTTACTTTAGTCAACCTTTTTGCACTTGTCTTTATATGCTACATTCAATTTTAATCTGCATTATTTAAATTTTTTCTTGGCATGATGAGTCACTAAAGTTTAAAACTTTGAG
This sequence comes from Diadophis punctatus similis, assembly GCA_023053685.1. NCBI lineage: Eukaryota > Metazoa > Chordata > Lepidosauria > Squamata > Dipsadidae > Diadophis > Diadophis punctatus. Next base: position 117,394,263 of record JALIGW010000003.1, on the reverse strand, counting down.
TGTTAAGGTCTTGTCAGTTAAGCAAGGGAAGGGCCAAGTGGCACAATTGTTGGGTGTGCTTAGAACATCAGTTAAGTCTGGCCCTGCTTTAGAAAATTTTCGACTTGGACTTCATTTAGAAAAATGAGTGGCCAAAGGTGGCGGGGATATCTTACTGTACTTTCATGAACCTGAGGAAATACACAGTCATTGGAAGAGATAAAAGATTAGCATCTAATATTACCAAAGTGAATCACTGACTTACCAAGTTCTCCTCAGCCCTATATAAAGGCAAAAATAGATTTGGGATAACATTGTCTTTATTGCCTTTATAAATCTACAAAGAAAATGTATTTGATAATTTGTAGACCGCATTTCCTCTAGAAGCTCAAGTTGGCACAACCCTCCTTTGATCTGAGAAATAGGTTAGGCTGATTGTTCCAAAATGTCAGAGATCTTTCACTGTTGAATGTGTACATTAACTTGGTCTTAATCTCACCCAATCGTGACACTCAGCTGCCTTCAAGATATTTAGGACTTCTTAACCTCAAATCTGTATTTTAGAAATGATTTTTAAGTGTTTTATGCACATTTGAAGATCTTTGAGGTTTTAACAGAATATTTGTTAAGATCTCATTCCTTATACATTTAAATATTTTCAAAGCTTCTAAAATCAATTTTGTTAAGGATGCCAAATCAGAAAGATTCAAGGCAGTATACAGAATTTAAAAATATCATAAAAATAGATGACCAAATATAGAACTGTTAGCAACCTGGGGAAACAAAAAAAATTCCACTTTTATAATCATTAACCATGTGGGATCACAAATCAAGTCTAGCCTCTTTCATCTGATGATGCTCTCTCCTTTCATCTATTCTTGCATTCTGCAAACTAAGATTTTGGAAGGTAACTTCTATATTTTATTGTATAGCAGCATAATATCTGTCCAAAAAGATTAATCTCTTTTTTCTGGATTTCTGATTACCTTTGCTACTGAAACATATCTGTGAGACTTGGAATAAACATTTAAGACCAAAATTAGGTGCTAGTTTCACTCCTCTGTTCGCAACAGAATACCTTATGTCACCAGACTTGAAATTTTGGGCTTAGACAATTTAGAATTACGCCGCCTTCGATCTGACCTAAGTGTAGCACATAAAATTATCTGCTACAATGTCCTGTCAATGATTACTTCAGCTTCAACCACAATAATGCATGAGGACACAATAGATACAAACTTAACGTAAATCACTCCAAACTTGATTGCAGAAAATACGATTTCAGCAACAGAGTGGTCAATGCCTGGAATGCACTACCTGACTCTGTAGTTTCTTCCCCAAATCCCCAAAATTTTAACCTTAGACTGTCTACCGTTGACCTCACCCCATTCCTAAGAGGTCTGTAAGGGGCATGCATAAGCGCACCAACGTGCCTACCGTCCCTGTCCTAATGTCCCCATGTATTCGTAACTATCTCATGTATTCAAAACCATGTTTATACATTTTATGTATTCACAATCATGTTTATATTTTTATGTGTAACCTTATATATGCTTGGCAAAGTAAACAAAATAAATAAATAAAATATAAACAAAGTCATTCAAGATGCAGCATGCAAATATGAAAAATTGCTCCCTGATAACATGGCACTTAACATTAGCTGCAATAACTATCACTAAATGCTTCCCTAGTTTATCAGACTTTCATATCATTATGTAGGAATTTCAGCTGATTTCTTTGTGGCAAATTGCTTCCACTCGGTAACATTCCAAGAGTTTTCCAGCATGAACTGATTGTTTCAGGTCCTGCCACAATATTTTGGCAGAGTTTGGGTCTAGATTTTGACTTGGCCATTTTAAAACCTTTACAGCAGACATGTCCAATCCATGTGCCACAGGCTGCATGCAGCCCTGGACAGCTAGTAACGGGGCTCCACATGATAATAATAACATTGTAAAAGGTTGGTTATTTATATACATTAACTATATTATATATTTTATACACGGCTCAAGACAATTCCTCTTCACTCAGTGAGGCCTAGGCAAGCCAAAAGTTTTGAAACCATGATTTACAGCTTTACATATCCTTTTCTAAACTTGCTAACATGTCTGCAATTCTTATGTTGTTGTATGACTCACTCATGCTTTAGCTGATTGATAAATGGCCTCTTCACAATACTTTGATATAAAGCACGATTCATTCAGTGGCTAAGATATATAGAAATTCAGAAAATCCCAAAGGGTGGAATACTTTATCACAGAATTGTATAACATCATGGCATATCTGATTTAGAAATGTAGAGGACAACTTCAGTGTAAAAGTCTTGCACAACTAATATAGAAGTCCAGGTTACTGTGACATCTTGGCTTCATTTTTTTTTAGCCCAATACAATTTTGTAGCTCCTATCACATTAGCAAGTTAAAATGCAATAGTAGGATAAACAAAGAGTTACCAACTATACTGCCTTCTGCAGTAATTATTTACAGACTACAAACAAGCAAAAATGAGCAAACAGTTCCCTCCAACCCCAATCTTTTATTTCATTTTTTATTTTAAAGAATTTATATGCCAGTCCAACTTAATAAAAAACTGAATGGCTAGTAAAACTAATATTCATATTCTTATTAAAGTACTTATTCTTAAGCAGCCTTTTAATGTGTGTTTAAAGATATCAAAATATTTATCAAGATCATGACCTTCAATTTTATGCTTCTGAAATGATTAAGCACAGTACCATTATTCTTATCTATTATATAGATTGTACAAGTGAGAACGTGAGCAACTAGAGTACCACTAAGTATTCTTGCATTTATCACTGTTAAAAATGCTGGGTAAACAAAACAATTCATCTTTTCTTGCCCAATTCCTTTTCTTAAAGATGTATATACTTATACTTACAAATTTTAAAGTGTTTCTGAATTTTGCTTCCATTTTTTAAATAGCTTAATAAAAACCATAATGTTTTAGTTTACTAGTATATGAGACTAGAAAAAAGCTCCTTGTCCTTATGTGTGTTTTATAAAAACTTAAAAAAAATCTAACTTTAAATTGTTTTTCTTCAATAAATCCTATTTTTCAAACAAAAATTTATCAAAGCAGATATTATAAAGGAAGGCATTAAAAGGGATAACAATTAAACAGGTCCAGTTTGTTCTTCCTAGAGATCCTCTTTATGCCAAGAAAGAATATTGGAGAAAGAAAGCAGCTGACCAGTGAAGATGGATGCTATTACTAAGAAAAAAGTCTTCTACATTTCTGATAGGTAGGCATATTGTCTTTATGATTTTTTGTTGTGCAAGTCTAAAAAATCCCAGCTACTACCTTCCAGGTATCTGTACCATTCAGGGTTTGAGCAGTAAAATTTATTGTTTGGAGGGTGCCTTTTGCAGTATGCTGGCTTTGTTAACATTTGCTGGGGATATTGAGATAAATTCATTGTGGCTCATAAGCCCTACCAAGCCCTACAAAGTGGTTTTATTATCAAAATGGTAAATACAGGTAGTCCTTGACATATGACCACAATTGAGCCCCAAATTTATGTTGTTAAGCGAGACATTTTTAAGTGAGTTTTGCCCTATTTGATTACCTTTCTTGCCACAGTTGTTAAGTGAATCATTATAGTTCTTAGCAACATGATTGTTAAGTGAATCTAGTTTCCCTATTGACTTTTTCAGGTGGCAAACGCTGATCACATGACCCCAGGACACTGCAACAGTCATAAATACCAGCCAGTTGCCAGCATCTGAATTTTGATCATGTGACCATGGGGATGCTGCAACCATCATAAGTGTGAAAAACAGTCATAAATCACCTTTTTCAGTGCCATTGTAACTTTGAACAGTCACTAAACAAACTTTTGCAAGTCGAGGATTACCTGTATTTTCAAAGCAAGGTGCAGGAACTCTAATACAATTTAAATGTCTTCAGAATTGAAGGTGCTTTCCATAAAAGTGGGTGGAACTTCCAACCTAAGCTGGAAAGTTATTTTCTCCTTTTGGAGGTGGAAAATGCATTAAATAGGAAGAAAAGTTTCCTTAAAGAAATAGCCTGTTCAGCCCACCTTTCTATTCCGGAAAATACTTCAGGGAAAGGGTCAGTACTCGGATATAAACTCAGCAGCCTTCTTCTCAGCATGAGATACACTTTCGTCGAATTGGGAGGCTCTTACATATACCGGTAAGCACCTACTGCTAACAGCTGTTGATTATTTTAATTGCCCGAGATTCCCCACTCCTATTTTTTTATCTACTCTCTCACACAATTCAGCCACTTTACGCGCAATCTCTCAAGCCTCCTATATATTTGCAGTTGCAGGTGCTGGGTTTTTTAAAACCCAGAACTGGGTTTTGGGGGTTCCTATCTGGTGTCTACGGTTTTTTAAAAAAGAATTTAAATTCAATGAAATCTAGATTTTTTTGATACATTGCATTAATGTATCAAATTATGTATATTAAATGGGTAAAATGATTTAGCTTAAAACTGATTTGTGTTTTTGGTAATGGCGGGGGGAGTGTTGTATAGAATCTGGGTTCATTTGAGCGCGAAATCTTGCTAGGAAATCCACTGGCCAACTCTGAAAATAGGTAAAAATAATTTCGCTTGAAACTGACTTTTCTTTTTGTGCTTTTCTGACTTGTGCTTTTTTTGTTTTCTGTGATTTTGTGTGGAATCTGGGTTTATTTGAACGCGATATATTCTTTTTTTAAGGAAACTCCACTGGCAACCTCAACGCATTGGCTGCGAGAAGCGCAGGAAGAGGAAGGAGTAAACTTCCTCCTCCTCCTGCTTTACCCCAAGCTCTGACGACAGAGCCGTGCGCAGCGACGGGGAGTAGCCACGTTGACAAGTGAAGCTACACGGAGGAGGAGTGTGTTGCTTTGGAGTGAGCAAACCTACCAGCTGCTTTCTGTCTTCCGTGCTGGACTCGCGACTGCCCTGTTGGCGGCGGCGGCTCCAGAGCAAACAATGTCTTCGTCGCCCAAAGTCAAAGCAGAAACCCGCGCTGGACATCCTCCCGCCGGTACAGCTGCTACTCCCGCTGTCCTTTCTCCCCGCTGTCCTTCCGCCACTTCTGCTTGCTCTGCCTCCTTTGGGAAGTTTATGGCGGGAGGGCACGCTGGGGAAGAAGGGAAACTGATAATGGGGAGAGATCGTCTGTTCCTCTGCGGGCGCTTTCAAACTGAGCTTGGGTCTTGGAAGCTTTATAGTCTGGATACGACCCCTTCTCCCATGTTAATTGTTTCAGGAGGAAGGCGGCGGGTTTTTTGGGGGAGTTAGTCTCGTTCTTGGAACGGGAAGGTACTTTACTTTTGAGTAAACAGGACTGCGCGATCCTATGTCAGCGCTTATTCCTAAGGCGGTGAGTCACTCGACGTGCTGCAGAAAAGTATTAACGGCTCAGTTTTTAAACGTTCGCTAGTAACTGCCAGCCGCCTTCGTTTGAAATAACGGGGTGGGGGGGGCGGCAGTGTTTCTGTTAGGCACATGGAATTTGTTGCAAGCCTCCTAAGAACCGGGCTGCCCATTCCCCTTCTGGTTGACGTGTTAACATCGGACACGTGTTGCGAATCGAGGCAGACAGTGTCTGTCAGAGTCACAAAAGAGAGCCTGTATTGGGGTTCTTTATGGCAGGTCAATAGTTCAACCCGATATTTCCTCTTATACAGTTTCCTCGTGCAGAAATTATGATAGCGCAGTCACATAATTAAGAATTCTTGAAATGAATGCTGATTATATATATGTGTATGTGACTCTCTCTCTCTGTGTGTGTATAAATGTGTATGCTAGGATATTCTTCCTGTTTTTTTCTTGCAGATTTCATTTTGATTTAAGGTAGCATGCCTAATATTGGGATTGTGTGAAGAGGTAGTTGCTTACTTCAAACACCCAGAAACAATATCTACTAAAAAACAAAAGTGCAAAGAAATCATGTTTAAAGTAACACTTCAGGGGCAAAAAAATCATTTTAAAAGCAACACATCAAATGCAATGAAGTGATTATTCCTTATTAGCCCTTTTTAAAGATTGTTTTAATTTCAATAATGAATAAAAAGATGAGAAATCACAACTGCTCTGAGCAACAAGAGTTTAATGATGCTAATTCAGATGCTGATTTTTTTTCTGTTAAACATCAGGACAATAATCATATTCTTCAACTTTCTGCAATGTACTGTGTAATAAATAGGGAAATATTTTCAAGTTCACCTACTCCCAAGTACTTTGAAGTTCAGAAGTACCAGTGAAAAAGCAAGTACTTTTTCAGAGTTTCTTTATTTGACTTTGACATTTTCCTGAGATATGTTTATTTGCAGTCAGTTTTGTATAGTGGTTACAGTGCTAGCCTAGAAACCAGGAGGCTTTGAGTTTTGGTCCGCCTTAGGCATGAAAACCAGTTGGGTGACTTTGAGACAGTGAATTTCTCTCAGTCTGATCCATCTCATAAGGTGGTTTGTTGTAAGGAAAATGGTGGGGAGTACTACATATGTTTGCTGTCTTGAGTTACCTATAAAGTAATAAAGGCGTAATAAAGATGTAATCTAAATAACATGACAGTCTGGAATATTGATTAAAGGTGCTGCACTAGGAGCAGGATAATCCAATTTCTAGTCCTCCATTAGACGTGAAAGATGCTGTGTCTCTTTGGCTCAGCCACTCTCTAGGAGCAAAGTACTGGCAAATCATATTTATTTAGAATAGAATAGAATTCTTTATTGGCCAAGTGTGATTGGACACACAAGGAATTTGTCTTTGGTGCATATGCTCTCAGAGTACATAAAAGAAAAGATACAGTTGTCAAGAATGGTTGTCATAGGGTTCAAGTAAGCAATCAGGAAACAATCGATATTAATATAAATCGTAAGGATACAAGCAACAAGTTACAATCATACAGTCATAAGTGGGAGGAGATGGGTGATAGGAACGATGAGAAAAACTAATAGTAATAGTAATGCAGCCTAGTGAATAGTTTGACAGTGGTGAGGGAATTATTTCTTTAGCAGAGTGATGGCATTCGGGAAAAAACTGTTCTTGTGTCTAGTTGTCTTGTTAGCTTTGCTGGCTGTGGAATTCTGGGAGTTGAAGTCCACAAGTCTTAAAGTTGCCAAGGTTGGAGACCTCTAGACAACTTAACAAAATAAAGAAGCTTTTTAAAATAAATGCTTGCTCTGAAGAGGTCCAGTGCTATTGTATCTTCTTTTAAATAATAGAGAATAATGTATACTTCCAGAAATTTTAATTAATTTTAACAGCTCTGTACAAGTATAGTCTGAAATGTAACAGTGTCCTGTTTAGTATTAGAGTTAAATCCTGACTTACTTTGGAGTAGATCTATTTAAATAATTGGGAGGAGTATATTTAAGAAAACTTTCTGGCATAATGTACATTTCTCCAATTCTTTGCTATTTCTATGGGTCAGGCACACATGCACAGAAATACACAGCAAACAGTGTATATCATCTGTGCTGTTTGCTGGTTGGCAAATTGCTTGGAGGCAGAGGCCTTTTTTCCTTGTTTTCCTCCCCCAAAACTAATGTGCGTCTTATACTCCGGTGCCTCTTATACTTCGAAAAATATGGTACATAAAATACTGTATTGTATACAGTGCACTCAGAATTGTTACTTCTATTTTTCAGTATTTGCATAGAAGGTGTGCCACTGTGATCCCAATGCTTTAAAAGTGTTTGAAGTTAAAATGTTACTTTGGTTGCTTTTTGAAGTGTAGATTAGTAACTGTAAGGACTGTTGTGTATTAAAAATAGCACAATTCAAATTATTGCTCCATCCTTTTAATCGTGGCAATACAGCTAAAGGTGAGTTGTGTTTCATTGGAAACATAGGCTTGGCTGCTTTTTTTTCCAACTTTTGTCTTCATTCCAGTGGGTTTAGCTTGCTAATTCCAGCTGCTAAATTTAAACCTATCTTGAGGAATCACTAGAAAAACAGCCTCAAAGTTACCGTATTTTTCAGAATATAAGACGCACCTTTTTCCTCCCTAAAAGTGGCTGAAAATTTGGGTGCGTCTTATACTTCGAATGTAGCTTTTTTTCCCCAGCTCTAACTAGGTGCTAACAGATCTTCCCAGCTCTTACCTTGCAGGCTTTTTCATTGTTACTCTCTCCAAAGAATGATTTTCCAGCCCTAAGTCTTTGCAGAATTTTTTTTCATTGCTCTACTTGCTCAGAATAAGTTGTTTTCTAGCCCTAACTAGGTGCTAACGATCTTCCCAGCTCTTACTGGCTTACATGCTCTTTCAAGCTGACCAGACTAAGGATGCTAGCCAGATGAATACCTGGTAGGCAGATTGTTTTCCCCTATTTTCCTCCCCAAAAACTAAGGTGCGTCTTATACTCCGGTGCGTCTTATACTCCGAAAAATACGGTATGTTTTTTTCTTTAAATTTTTCATTGCTTTAGATCCTAATAATGCTTAAAAAGTTATTAAACAAGCTTGGATCTAAAAACAAAGGATCTAATTATACACCCATTTCTATGTCAGGGTTCCTAACATTAACTTTTACCAATACCTCAACCTTTCTACTGTTCCAATGTTGAAAAATTGGGCTTTTTACTTTGACCTAGTTTACTCTTTTTCCATCATGTTAAGTATCCTAATATGTTTTGTTCTTCATATTTGCTCGTGTTCTTACATTGTCCTTCTTTATTATCAAACTTTTATCTGTGTACTTCTATCAGCATAGATAGGTTTTACACTGTGGTGTGCACTACATAGTATTTGGAGATAAGACAAATGCAGTCTGGTATAGTGGTTTATTGCATGTTTTGGATTTTAGTTTTAGAATTTTAGAGATAGACCCTATTGTGGATTTCTTTATTGGAGGTCCTTGTGCTTATTTATTGTAATTGAAGAGTAACAACTTTTCTTGCCTTTGTGCTGTAGCTGAAATAAATTCCATCCGTATATTATAAAATATCACCATAATATTTTGTACTGTGAATAAGTGCTAGAAATCAGTGTTAGAATTTGTGGGGCAGGATACAGAAAAGAAGCAAAACACTTTACTGCTTTAGTTCCCTGACAGTTCGGAGTAGGCTGAAGTTATGAATACTCACGTAAGAATATTAGAATCTGTTTCATATTGACTACTTACAAAAACTTTGTTAATCCATGGTTCTTTAAATTTCAAATAAATAAAAGGACCCTTTCAATTGCCTTTTCCCTTCCATAAACGAATCTCAAACATTATAGTTAATAGAAGCTGGGCTGTTTCACTTAATCTAGAGGTAGAAGAACAAGACTAGGTTTCTTCACTGAAACAATATTTAATAGCCCTTGAGTTGAATTCATTTATTAGCATACAGGTAGTAAGTCCTCAACTTCATTTGATGATGGTTCAAAGTTACAGTGGCTTTGGGAAAAGTGACTTATGACATGTCCTCAAAATTACAATTGTCACACCACCCATAGGGTCACATGATCGCAATTTGGACACTTAGCAACTGACTTGTATTTATGAAGGTTGCAGCATCTTGCAATTATGCCATCGTGATTTGTGATCTTCCCAGATGGTTTCTGACAAGCAAAGTCAATTGGGAAAGTTAGATTTGCTTAATGATCGCATGATTCATTTTAACAGCTGCATTAAGACAATCATAAACTTGGGTCTGGTCACATGATGACTCACTTTATGACCACACCAACTAAATACAGAAATTTATGACCCAATTTTATGATAAGGTGAGGACTACATGTATCTGCAATGGAAACAATTGTCTACATCTTTTTGTATGCTCTGGGAGTATAGTATAAAAGGGGGAGGATTCAATCTCTTGTTCTGCAATGGTAATAGAGTCCAAGATCCTGGTGGTCATACATATTTTTTGTACTAAAGGTAAGATTGCTGAAAGCTGTAATTTGTCAACACGTGGATAATATAGGTGGCCCAACTCTGCTGATTTGAGAGGGGGGAAAAAACTTTACAAATGGCTGCTTTCCTGAAAAAGTTTGTACAATAGGTTTAAGTCATTTGCAATAGGTTTAAGAAGGTTCTTGAAGAATTTTGGAATAATATCAGATGTCTTTCTATCAGTTTGAAGATCTGATAGACTTTTCAGCATTTAGGAATTGAATCCCTAAATTGATTCTGTTAGACAATTCAAATCCAAATCACATTGATGCACTGAATAATGAATTCAGATGGAATCTTAACTCTGTTACATGCAAAATCTCAAGTACAAACAAGTGGTTTGCAAAAGCATATTACGCCTTTTGGCACAAATCCTTTACTAGAAGCTTAATTGAATGCTTCACTTTACAGCTTTTGTACATTTTTGCACACAGAAATGGAGGATGTTTCATTATTATTACCATTTACTATATGGACAATTGAAAGTAAAATTATCAAAATCTTTCCCTGCTTTTTAACTCTACAGTTCTCAGTCCTGTTATGTAAATTTATACATAGTGAGGCAGGATATGCATGTTTCTAAATTTATCAGCAAAATAATCTTTCTATCTTTTTGGCCAGGAGCTTCTCAGAAGATAGTGATTGTGTAAGGAAATTCCTAGATTTTTTTTCAGGAATAGCATTGCTATTCAGGTATCAGTACTGAGGGATATTTCCAATGCCTTCTGACAAAAAATATATATTGTGCAATTTTATTTTAGGATGTGTGGATGTAGCCAGTGTTATTTTTCATTTCAAACTATTCTGGTCATTCACTAAGAGTTAATTTCTGGAATTAAAAAAGTTACCATATTTTTCGGAGTATAAGACGCACCCCCCCCCAAAAAAGTGGGTGGAAATGTCTGGGCGTCTTATACAGCAAATGTTGCCGAAGTACCACCCACCCTTCGGCCTCTGCCTCCCAGCACTTTGCCTTCTTGCAGCAAACAGCGTGTCAGCTTCACAACATGATTTAGCACCAGCAGCTGATTGGCGGTTGGATCTGCCTCTCGGAATATCTCCTATCAGCTGTTCCAGGCAGCAAGGATCGGCGGCACCCATCGGCGCCTCCACGTGCCCCATTTTCTGTCTCCGTGCATCCCATTTTCGGCCCGTTCCAGGCAGCGGGGATAATGGTGATTCCCGCCGCCTGGAACAGGCTGAAAATTGGACATGTGGAGGTGGCGATAGGTGGCAGCAGCGATGAGTGGCGGTGATCCCCTCAGCCTGGAACAGCTGATAGGAGGTATTCCAAGAGGCAGATCCAACCTCCAATCAGCTGCTCATGCTAAATCAGGCTGTGCTGAAGCTGACTTTTCTGTTTACTGCAAGGAGGCAAATTGCTGGGAGGCAGAGGCAGATTTATATCTTGTTTTCCACCCCAAAAGCTAGGTGTGTCTTATACTTTGGAGCGTCTTATAGTCCAAAAAATACGGTACATGTTTTTCGTCTTAAGTCCAGGCACCGTCACAGCCAGCAAAATACAATTGATGCTTTTTTGGGGAGAAAGTTCCAGCATAGATTTTAAAGTATCATAACTTGTTTCAGGAAAAAGTATTTCTTTGCAAATAGCTTTAAGAATCTGATTTTCCCTAATTGGCTTGCCAGGACACTTATTTGTTAAACTCATTTTAGCGAATTGACTCAGTAGGAGTGAGGTTGAAAATAGCTGAAAGGCTATAAATTCAGGGTTTGGAAACCAAGAAGAAATATAGTGAAATAATACTGTAGTAGTATAAAGAAATCTTTTGTGCAGAAGGCATGATATTAGCCTCTGCATGGTGTGAAGTTCAGTAGGTACATCCTGAAAGAGATTCACTAAACTACTCTGCTATTGGAACATAATTTTTAAAGTGAAAAGTACCTGTAAAGTGATGCCTTTATTGATTTATGTTTTGTTTCATTTCCAAAGAACCCACCAACCACAATTCCTTGGGTAGAACCTTTCTAACATATGTTCCCTCAGAAAGTATTATGAAAATAATTTAGCATAATTTGTTATACCATTTTTACTCCATTTTAGATCTACACAATACACATTTTTGTCATTGCCATACCTGATGCATTTGTATCCAAACGCACACACACACACACACACACACACACACACACATACACACACACACAATATGCACTTTCAAGTAATCATCTACAGTAGTAACTTTCCCATATCCCAGATAATGTGAAATTTAGAACATAAATACACATTTCTAAATGGACCAGAAGTCTGAATGGGAATATAAATTCATATCTCAAAGTATATAATGTTTTATCAGTTCATTAATACAATGGTTATGAAAGTTCTCAGGTAGGATTTTTTTGTTGACCCTGCCCCTAGCTATCATTTTAATTGGGATGCTGTAATTGAATTAAAGGTCTTCCACAAAGACCTCTCTTAAAAATTTGTAAAGATTTAGGCATACAGTAAACATTGAATCAATAAGTGCTGAATGAATTTAATCACAACAATAATGGTTGTTTTCTGCATGTCTTGGAATCAGTTATTAAATGACATAATTCTAATTTATGAAACTGTTAACCTTAATATGTTCATTATATCTTTACTTAGCATATCTGGTGGATTCTTTACCTCATCTTATTTTTCTTGTAGTCAAAGCTGGTGGAATGAGAATTGTGCAAAAGCATCCACATACTCCTGATACCAAAGAAGACAAAGATAAAGATGATGAGGAATGGGAAAGTGGCACCAGGTGAAGTATTATAAATAAGACACATGAATTATAATCTGTATTATCCTGTTTTAGCTTTCATGTGAAATTAGAGAGTTGGAATTATCCAAAAGAGCCGAGGTGGCGCAGCAGTTAGAGTGCAGTACTGCACGCTACTTTAGCTGACTGTGATCAGCAGTTCAGCTGTTCAAATCTCACCGGCTCAGGGTTGACTCAGCTTTCCATCCTTCCGAGGTAGGTAAAATGAGGACCCAGATTGTTGGGGGCAATATAAATATACATTGCTTACTGGTGTAAACCGCTTAGAGAGTGCTTGCACTATGAGGCGGTATATAAGTCTCACTAATAAAGAAATAAATAAAGAAATAAAATAAATTATGACATTTAAAAAAAATACATTTTCTCTAAGTCTAAGGCTTATCTGTGACCGTATTTCAACAAATATAGTTGTTAGTAAAATGTGCTGAACTGGAAGTAAGAATAGGTAATTGGGCATAGTCTGGGATAACTGCAATAATACACGTGTGAACAACCACTTTAAACTCAATGTAAATTGTTCTAAACCGTAAAAAATATGATTTCTGTAATAGAGTTGTCAACGTCTGGAATGCCCTACCTGATTCAGTTGTCTCACCTACAAATTTTCACAGTTTCAGTCACAAATTTACTTCCGTGGACCTTACTTCATACTTAAGTGGTCAGTAGAGGGGGCGTGCATAAGTGCACTAATGTGCCTGTCGTCCCTGTCATTGTATTTTTATTCTCTTATTCTTGTTCTCATTTTGTTAACAAATTCCAATAAATAAATAAAAAATAACAGACATAAGATGTCTAAAAACTCTCAGTATCTGTGAGTTTCTCTATTTATTTAATGTGGTGGCACAGTGGTTAGAATGCAGTATTTCAAGCTAATTCAACTCACTGCCAGGAATTTGATTCTCACCCGCTTAAGGTTGACTCAGCCTTCCATTCTTTCGAGGTCAGTAAAATAAGGACCCAGATTGTTGGGGGCAATATGCTGATTTTGTAAACTACTTAGAGAGTGCTGTAAAGCACTATGAAGCAGTATATAAGTCTAAGTGCTATTGCTATTTAAAGTATTTTGGGCTCATAATTTACCTGTCCAGAGTAAATAGAGATTATGGAAGAAATCCGATGTGACCAGTGATAGTATGATCAAAATCTTTCCCTTGCATATCTGTAGTCAAATCAGATAGCTCTGCAAAAGTTGAAGTGAGTTTGAAATGGTACAACCCTCTGAAAGATTTACTAATGAGACATTGTGTCCATCATTAGAAAGAAAAGCACGAATGCAGGTAAAGCATCAGGAGATACAGAAAAAGCAATGTAAATACAATACTCAATGAACTCACTCTGGTAGACCACAGAGATAGTGAAAGGCTTTACAAATTAGGTTTATAAATGGCTGTAGAACTTGCAGCATTCTAGAAGTTATCAATCTGTACTCCTCAACAACCATACCCAGGGTAGCCAACAGTTAAAGATGCTGGGATTGTGCTTCTTCAACATTTGGAAAGCCATAGATTTCTCAAAACTTACTTTGTTGGAAAATACATAAAGTGAAGAAATAAGATCTAGAATAGTGTATAATCTTCTAATTATTCTATCTAAGAGGTTGAATATGAGCATTTGCCTAAAAAACCTCATTGCAAATTATTTGATAGAAAATTTGACTAGATTCATTAGTTTTCTTACATTTCACTGTCTTGCAGCCATATTAATGAAATTATGCCCACTAATAAAGTAGAAAAAATATGTACAAAAGGAAAATATGACTTACAATGTGCCTTCATTCTGTCAGTAAATGTTTAGTTGCTAAAAAAGTTTTACAGAGTAAAACTGTATGAATGGGGCAACTTAGAAGCTGATATAGAAAACAAGGAGAAAATAGTTTAGGAGGAAAATGGCAGTTAATTAAAGATTCAAAAGCTTTTAAGTTATTCTGTTCCTTTTAGTAGTTAAATTATCCTTGACAAATGTCAAAAACCTGGCAAAACAGTATACTTTTTTTTCAAACCTCCTTGGGTGAGGGAAAGTTCAACCAATTGCAGTACTTCAATGAGATTTCTAACATTCTGCAGTGTCATACATGAGCATGGCTGGTAAACATTGGATTGGATACAGGCCAGTCAAGCTGTAATTTGCAGGCTTTACCTTACCGTATTTTTCGCACTATAAGACCTTAGCTTTAGAGGAGGAAAAGAAGAAAAAAAAATCTGCCTCTGCCTCACAGCATCCATCCGGTATTAAACTGGCTAGGTCCTTGAAGCAAACAGCCAGGTCAGCTTCAGTACGTTATCGCAGCCCCAGCACGTGGCTCATCAGGGCTCCGCTCTGTTGCACCTACAACCGGTTAACTGTGCTGAGCTGCCGCCACCACTGGGGACCACTAGAGCCTTCACTGCCGAGCAGCTGATTGGGAGTTGGATCGGCCTCCCGGAATACCACCGATCAGCTGTTCTAGGCGATGGGGATCATCTATTGCCGCCGCTGCCATGGCTTCAATTAAACATTGTTCAGTCTCCTCAATGGCAGCGATGACGATCCCCGCCACCTAGAACAGCTGATCAGCAGTATTCCGGGAGGTCAATGCAACCGCCTATCAGCTGCTCAGCAGCAAAGACTTCGTTCCCTGGCGGTGGCGAACAACAGCAGTTGTGGCCGCCGCTGCACCAACCACCCTCCCCCCACTGCAATATTCGCTCGATAAGACGCACAGACATTTCCACCCACTTTTTTGTGGCAGGGGGAAGTGCATCTTATAGTGCAAAAAATATGGTATATTGCAGCTGTATTACTTTTCTTGTAGTCTTAAGTCATTTAATAATATACCAAAATAATTTAGTGTGATTATTTTCCTTCTATTGTTAAGTCTTTTCTGAGGAAAGTCAAAGACCGTAATCTGCTGGGTTTCCTGCAGTGACCAACCAGATGCTGCTGTAAAGTGCTCGAATTCTGGCTTAAGACTGTTTCTCCTTACTATATACAATTTCAGTTTCTGCTGCTAGCCATGTCTTTTATGATGCAACCTTCATATTTCTTGCATTTAGTCATATTGGCAAATAGGCTCAGGTTTATCAGTTGACATTTACTAGCAGATAACAAGGGGAAAAATCAATATAAAAATGTTCATTTAATTGTGTACTCAAAATATGAGGTATATATTTTCCTTTGTAATTCTGAGAAAGTTAAAACTGTTGTGCTGGATTAAGCCAAACATCATTTTGGTCCAGTGCTCTATCTCTGACAATGGTCAGTTCAAGTATTGTGAGGAAATTCTGTATCCTTACGAGTTATATTGATATTGATTGTTTCCTGATTGCTTATTTGTACCCTATGACTATCATTATGTGTTGTACCTTATGATTCTTGACGAATGTATCTTTCCTTTTTATGTACACTGAGAGCATATGCACCAAAGACAAATTCCTTGTGTGTCCAATCACACTTGGCCAATAAAGAATTCTATTCTGTTCTATTCAATTCTATTCATGAACAGTATAAAAATGTCTACAGATGGTCCCCGACCATTTGTTTTGCAACTATTTGAAATTATAGCGGAGCTGAAAAAATGGTTTTATCATCCATGCCTGAAGTTACATCTTTGTAGCCTGACCATACTTATGACCACCGGAGCGCCGCAACTCCCATTACCCACTTGTCTCCTCCCAATTTATGTCCTTTTGGCTGCCCTGCACATTGGTAGTCATAGCACCAGAGCTCATACTGAAGTACTGTAGAGGCCCTTCAGCAGTTTGATAATCAATCACCCCCAATTTCTTCTATTTCTCAGGAACCCGTTAGATAGAATTGCTGGAAATACATATGCAATTTCCCAGTGTTTTGTGATCAGTAATAGTTGAAAACTATGTAGGTCTGTCCATTCCCCTCATTTTACAACTTTTCTTGCTAAAGTGCTAAGTGAATTACTGCAATTGTTAACACAGTTGTAAAGTGAATCTGACTTCCCCATTGACTTTGCTTGTCAGAAGGTTGCAAAAGGTGATCACATGACCCTGGAACACTGCAACCATTCTGAGTCAGTTGCCAAGCATCTGAATTTTGATCATGTGACTGTGGGAAGGTTGCAATGGTTGTGAATGTGAAAAACAGTCCTAAGTCACTTTTTCAGTGCTGTTGTAACTTTGAACAGTCACTAAACAAATGTTTGAAAGTAGAGGACTACCTATACAGGTTGTCCAGTACTTTTGCTTCAATTACTGTTCCTGCTTAGTTATAGTAAATGAGAAGGATATTATATATTGCAGTGTCAATTTTTACAGAGGTATGTAAATATATTTTTTAATTACAAGCTCTCCTCAGATGTAGTTTTTTATATTTTGAATTGTGGATTACTTGACCCAGCTTCGACTCGGACAGACGTGGCTACCTTGTCTCCCTTCCTGAATAGCGAATTTTATCCATATTGCTGCTCAACGATGGGATTGTTTTTGCATCGTGAGTCTCTTCCCAAGACCTCAGCGAAATCCAAGGATTTAGGGTGATTCGGCAGCTGAGCTTTGGCTCCTGCCGTGGCAGCGGCTTTCATTCCCTTAATTGGCATTGACTGTGAGGGGCTTTGGCCTGGTCTGCCATTGGAGGCGTGCGCTCCCTGAAGTTGAGGCGGCTCGGTCAAAAAGGGGACGGCGTGGCCTTGGAGGTTTACCAAGCTCTGTGTACAGTTCATTACTCTGCTCCGACGCCGGAGCGTTGCACCCAGTCGCCAGGCCATGGGGGCTCTTCCTCCCCTCGCCTCTTCGGAACTGCTGCTCTGTTTCACTGCTGCTAAGGTGGACGCTGTCTTGCCACCTAGTCTCTGGCGGCCTGAGGAGAAGGCCTGTGGGGGTCACGGCCCACTCTACGCATAGTGCGGCAACTTCCATGGCCTGGGTGACCCAGGCTTCTCTGGAGGAAGTGTGTCGGGCGGCTACCTGGGCTTCGCCCGCTCAGTTCATCCACCACTACAAGGTCGATTAGTACGGGTCGGTGGATGTGTCTTACAAAGGGTCCACGAGGAGGGCCACTAAATGGACTTGGACTATTCCCACCCAGATGACATTGGGATTTGGTATGTCCCATCCTGAATGCTGGCTCCACCCACAATGGAGAAGGGGTGTTGGTCTTACCTGATACAACTCTTCTCATAGGGTGGAGCCAGCATTCAGCCCCACCCAAGAAGGGTCCATTCATGTTTGCTTCTCGTGCTGTGGACTGAACTGGGCGGCGTTTGTTGGCCGGATCGTCTTGGTTGGGAGCGTATGTATTACTGACTGTAACCAGAGAATAGCCACGTCGAGTCTGTTTCTTCGGATTTGTCAAAGCTAGGTCATAGCAGGGCGGATCCTGTCAAAAGTAACAGACTCGGTCCTCATTCTGAGTGGATGAGGACAACCCATCCTGAATGCTGGCTCCACCGTATGAGAAGAGGCGTATCAGGTAAGACCAACGCCCCATTTGGTCCATATCTGGTTGAGTGATGGGTCTTTCTTTCTTTTTTTTTGCAGTTGATAGCACTCTTAGAAACCATGTCAGTTTGGAAATAGAGTAATGACAAATTTGATGTTACCTGTGTAGGAAGTGATGACAAAATCTGGGTTGCCTTACCCAAAAAGGTGATCTCTCAGAATTTTTGCTAAAACCAGAGAGGGAAATGGTACCAAATAACACTTTCCCCATGTATCAATATTAACATTAACTTCGGGAGATCTGACAATTTTATAGTGAAAATCTGAAATGTTCATTGGACTATATTCCAATCTATTCAGAGTGGTATCTAGCCACAGCTGAATTTATAAAGCCCAAAATATATTTAAATTTTCTTCTGACTTGTTTTACACTCATTTTTCATGATTAGTTCTAATAATTATGGGGCAATTTCTTTGTAAGTGCTGTTGAAATGAATCAGAGCTACATGACAGCCCATGAGATCACATGCACAGATTCCATTTATTTTAATGGCATTTGTGCTATGGATTATGACCATTGTGCTTAATCATATTTTCATGGGTATGAGGCCGAGGCCTGCTGTTATAGCAGTGGTTTTATTAAATACAGTAAAAAGGTAGATGTCAGCAATGTTCCACTAGTGATTACCATTCCCTCAGTTCTTAGCTTAGAAGAAACAAGACTCTTTAATCCCTTTTGGAAGAGACACCTGTTATGGATTCTCCCTAATGGTCACCATCTGACAGTCAATCCATCATCCTCCCAGAACTGATTGCAAGGAGAAGTATGCATTTCAAGGAAGTATTTTTGGTGCAGTAGAATAAGGTTATAAGTTCATACAATCTGAACTTTTTACTTTTACATAATATATGCTAGCCATTTCTGTAACAACAAACCCATCTAATTAGCAAAACCCAAAATGAAAGTTTCATTTTTCCCCACCTCAAGCAAAAGTCCAAAAGCAATTTCCAAGGAGAAAAAAAGTTAATTGTATTCTTTCTTTTTTAATCAAAGCAGTCAATTTAGCCATTTCTGCTAACTCCATCAACTTTTGCAGCCATTCATTCATTGTTGGAATCAAAGTGTCCTTCCATTCCCTTCCAAATATTAATTCCAAAATAATTATTAAGTCTCTGTTGTCAAAGAAGGAGGATGAAGATAATTTTTAATTCTGCATCTCTCATGGTTCAGATGGAAAATGGATTATATTAAAGTTATTTGGATATGTTTTGCTAAAGAATTGACAGGTGAGATGCCCATGGCTAATTGGATTCAGTATTTGGATTCAGATTCATCTACTGATTTTAACTGAATTCCCTACTATGCTTTTCTTATTACCTATCATGCAGAATAATGTGAATTGAGAAAATGGATCATGGGTGAAAGAATAATTGAAAAGAGAACCAGTACATGGTTTCAAAATGTAAACCACATCAAGATTAATGTAGATAATTTGTGAGTAAGTCATTTCTCTACATGACATTTATAACTAGTATGGAAGAAGTCTGGAAGTGTTCTGTGCTTCCTCTTGAATTTATCTGTCTCACAGAGTTTATCTGTCCTCACAGGGTTCACCATATTAGTTTTTATTAGTATATTATCTGCACCTCCACTTCTGATAGAATCCCACAAGCCTGTTAACTTCTGTACATAATAGAGCTGTCAGGGTGCAGCCTGGAAAATAATCTTGTCTTTTTACAGATACTGAACCCATTACAATTTTGCCTGTCCTTGTTCTCTTTCTCCTTGCGTTTCCAGTCCCCCTGCTGAAGAGTAAAACGAGACTCTTCAATTCCATTAAGTAGGAATAAATCCTAAGTAATAGACTGGAGGAGAAAGCAAGTGAGAACTTTCTCCTTTAAAATTATGGTGACCCTAATATGAGATAAAGCACCCACATTATATTTCTTCATTTATCATAGACTACATATCTATTAATCTGAAATCAAGCTAATAAAAAAAGTTTTGTCATATAGTATGAAAGCAAGTAAAGGTAGTTTTTGACAAGGTGTCACTCAAGCTAAAACTTTTCAGAGTTTGGAATAAGGTTAAATGTTATGATAGCATGTGAGAAAATTCAGAGCTCGCAGGATAATGTTTCAGTGCAGAAGGCTGAACTCCCTTTCAGAGCCTCAGATGTTAGAAAGAGTGTTGTGACTCTAAGTCTAAGACATGGGCAGGCAACCCTTGCGTTCTCTCTTCTTTGGGAGGGTACTTCAGTATCCAACAATATTTAATTACTTTAACCCATCGTTCAACAGAACCAGAAAAAAGCAAAAATGTACCTAATATCAAAAAATATCTACAGACCCCTCCACATCCTGGACATAAATTGTTTCAACTTCTATCCTCAAAACGATGCTATAGGGCAGTGATGGCAAACCTATGGCACGCGTGCCACAGGTGGCACGCGGAGCCATATCTGCCGGCACGCGAGCCGTTGCCCTAGCTCAGCTCCAGTGCGCATCTGCGCGCTGGCCAGCTGATTTTTGGCTGGCGCAGAGGCTCTGGGAGGGCATTTTAGGTTTCTGGAGGGCCTCCGGGGGGCGTTTTTGTCCTCCCCAGGCTCCAGGGAAGCCTCTGGAGCCTGGGGAGGGCGAAAAGCGGGCCTATCGGGCCCACCAGAAGTTGGGAAACAGGCCGTTTCTGGCCTCCAGAGGGCCTCTGCGGGGGCGGGGGAGGCCGTTTTTGCCATCCCCATGCATTGAATTATGGGTGTGGGCACTCGCACGTGCGTGATAGTGCGCGCGCGCGCACTTTCGGCACCCAAGGGAAAAAAGGTTTGCCATCACTGCTATAGGGCACTGCACACCAGAACAACTAGACACAAGGACAGTTTTCCCCCAATGCCATCACTCTGCTTAACAACTAATTCCCACAACACTCTGAAACTATTTACTAAGATTGTATTACTATTATTCTTCTCATCCTACCTATTACCTATCTCCTCCTACTTATAGCTATAACCTTGTTGCTTGTATCTTTATGATTTATATTGTTTTATTTAATTTCCTAGTATAATTTGTTTGCTTATTTAGTATCCTATGGCTATCACTAAGTGTTGTATCTTATGATTCTTGATGAAAGTATTTTTATGTACACTGAGAGCTTATGCACCGAAGACAAATTCCTTGTGTGTTCAATCATACTTGGCCAATAAAGAATTCTATTCTATTCTTCTTTTCTTATAACTCCATCCAATTATGTGATGTAACTCTCCTTCTGAAAAGTAAGCTCCTGATCTATAAAAGATATCTAGCCCCTGAAGAAGGTAGAGTCTGGAAAGATTTCATCAGTGCGACACAGAGGCCAGACTGAAAAAAATAGTTTACTTCTATATATTTTATTTTTTAGAAATGTCTAAAACAAAGAGCTGGATTACTTTCACTTACCTGTGAGCTTCAAAGCATTTTTTGTGTTGAAGCTAGCTTAACCAAAATTTGATGCCCTTAAATGCTTTGTACCATCCTTTTATTAGAGTAGAATAGAATAGAATAGAATAGAATAGAATAGAATAGAATAGAATAGAATAGAATAGAATAGAATAGAATAGAATAGAATAACAGAGTTGGAAGGGACCTTGGAGGTCTTCTAGTCCAACCCCCTGCTTGGACAGGAAACCCTACACCACTTCAGACAAGTGGTTATCCAATCTCTTCTTAAAAACTTCCAGTGTTGGAGCATTCACAACTTCTGGAGGCAAGCTGTTCCACGGATTACTTGTTCTAACTGTCAGGAAATTTCTCCTTAGTTCTAAGTTGCTTCTCTCCTTGATTAGTTTCCACCAATTGCTTCTTGTCCTACCCTCAGGTGCTTTGGAGAATAGCTTGACTCCCTCTTCTTTATGGCAGCACTTGAGATATTGGAACACTGCTATCGCTCTCACAGTTACTACTATTGAGCGAGGTACCACATATACTGTACCTGTGCATTTTGTTTTTCTTGCCTAAATGTAGAACCTTACTTTTTTCACCATTGAATTTCATTTTGTTAGATAGCGCCCAATGTTCAAGACTGTCAAGATCAGAGGTCTTCAAACTTGGCAACTTTAAGGCTTGTGGACTTCAACTCCCAGAATTCTCCAGCCAGCATAGCTGGCTGGAGAATTCTGAGAGTTGAAGTCCACAAGTCTTAAAGTTGCCAAGTTTGAGGACCCCTGGTCAAGATCCTTCTGTATCTTAAGCCTATCTTCTGGAGTGTTGGCTATTCCTGCCAGCTTACAATAGCTGTGACAGCTTTCTCTCCATTTTTCAAGAAAATACTCTAGCTGAAATTCAATTCTGAGAGTATAAAGCAGTTGTGGATATATAACTAGGTAGAATAAATATTGTGCATTGAAGTGGTTTAGTCTGAGGCAACCTTTTGATGCCCTGGAACAGCATAAGCCTTTGGAATTGGCAATAATGATGCAAGATTGTGTCATAAATGAGAGAAGGCAAAGATCTGGGGAATAGGGCTTGTTTTGGGAAAGAGTTAATTTTTATTTTTTAAAATCGTAGTAATTGCTTATACTTTACTTTCTGTGCTTCCCACTTCAAATTTATTTAAATGGTGCTCAGATAGGAATTTAAGGATAGCACACACACACACACACACACACACACACACACACACACACACACACACAAATAGCTTTCCCACGCTTGCTTGATTTGTCATTTGTAGAATCTTTGTTCTAATAAGAGCGTTATACCATATAAAAAAGTAGCAAACTTACTTAATCTTTTAAAATATTAAATTAGCAGACAAATGTGACATATTTAGTGGTCACAAAATACTAAAACGAGATGCTGCTGATCTCTTATCAATAATTCTCTGTAGAAGTTATCTACCATAGTTGTGGCTGAGAATAGCCCCTTCCAAGTTGATGAGCTTCCACCCTGATCCTCTTAGATGTTAAACCAAGATGTGTCGATCAGAGGGCCTGATATGCAAATACAATGTGTATATGTGAGTCTGTATATGTTTTGGGGTGATGGAGATACTATTTTTTAGGGGGAGAAACAGTTAAAAACAGCACAAGCTCATAAATAGGAAGCATTTTTTTCACATTTAATTAAAGGGTGGAAGGTCTGGATAAAACAAGCTTCAGTTGAGAAATATCATTCCTGAAGATACTGCTGTTAAATAATGTAAGGGATGAGGGTTTACTGCTTCAGTATATCTTCATGTATACAAGGAAAAGGAATGCTTCTTGTGCAAAAAATCCTGTAGTGTGTACCCTTTCCTGCTTTTTGATGTACTAACTTAATAACACAGTGGTGGTGGTGGTGGTGGTGGTGGTGGTAGGATTGGGGGTTAAGCATTAGTTATGCAGAAATGTGTAGCTGAAGTGTTAATTGATTCCCTCTTCCTTTTCAATTCCACAGGTGTGTGAGTGTGTACACTGTAAATGATTGAACAGATCATAAGCTGCACAAACAATAGCTAGATATATCATTAATGTCCATGAGGCTTTAACAAGTTTATAAATAGTCTATTTTCCAGGTACTTTTGAGAGTGACTCAATAGGATGTTGGCATGTTAAGGGAGCATTTCAATGAACTGCTATTTTTACTAGCTAAAAAAAGTGTCATAGAAAGCCAATTATTATGGATGAGAACAAGTCACATCTCTTTCTAGCATTTAAATTTTTCTGAGCAGGCAATTTAAATGAGGCTGTGTCCTTGTAAGAATATTTAAATAAGGTGCAACAATTTGTTTCCTTCTGGTAGAGTTGCAATGTATGCTGGGTAGTTTATACAGATGCGTATTAGAGGTAAAATAAGTAAGAAAGTAAATATAGGGCTATTTATTATATGAAAATAAAGAGCCAAAGTGGTACACAGGTCACGTTATTGTGCTTGGAGAGATCCAGATTTAAATTGCCAGTGGACCATAGAGTTCACTGTGTCACTTTGGACCAATCGTTTTGTCATTCCAACCATTCAGAAGATGATTATTCTTGAGATAAAGAAGGGACAACTGAAATTTGCTTTGAAAACTCAAAGGAAAAGACAGGGCATAAAATTGTGCATGTATATATCTTAAGTTGTACTACTGATTTTATTCATTCCATGATGCTGGTTAAATCCCTACAAAATACAGTAGAATGATTGGTTTGGTGAATTACATGAGGTAAAGACCAAAACTACTGGAAGTTTCTAGTTTGGTGAATGTTCTAGTAATTCCATAGGAACATTATGTTGTTCTGATTAGGAAAAAGAAAGTTTGTAAGTACTTCAAAAGCCAGATTTCAGAGAATAAATATTATTTGTTCTAATAAATAATTAAATAATAATCTTGGGTAATGGAGATCAGGATGACTACCCAGCAGTAAAACAGTTGCTTATGTCATACTGCAATAAGTACAGCAGAGAGAGAGAGAGAATGTAAGCATAACATTATATGAATAGAATTATTATCATGATATATAATGTAGTTATGATCAAGAAATTCAAGATGTCTATATATCTACTGTACTTGCAAATGTAAGAATAATCTATGGCTTCTGCTAGTGCCTTACACATTGCTTATAGTGTAAATTCAAGTAGATCTGAAATGAATTGTTATCTTTAAAAACTAGTAGCAATGTCCCAGCAGTCTGATAACTAATATAGTTTAAAGCTAGGACATAGAATTGTCATCTTATTTCTCACTCCCATGAATTCTTTCAGCACTATCTTTAGGATAGCATTAATACAGTGACTTTAAATTGAAATCTAAGAAAACCTTCTTGGAGGCATGTGTGTTATTTGTATGACATTTATATAGGGTATATATCACTAAAAGCTAGAAACAAGCCAAACCAATCTCCAGTTATCAGATGTCTGTAAAAATAGGTCAACTTCGTTGCTGCAGTGGGATACTGCACTCTTACCCTTTGAATGCAGAATACTCTATCACAAATGGAAATGTTCTGTTATCATTCTTGAACTCATACTTCTTCTAAATCTCATGGAGAGTTCCTTTGTTCTAAAGACATTGTTCTGACCCAGCCTTAGCAGAACCAAGAAACAGACTCCTTGTCACAAAAAAACCCCTCTTTATTTACCTCTTGTGAATTAATTGCATTCACCACCGAAAAGTCCAGGCAATAGTCCTTCAAGGAGTTAACTGCAGTACAGACCTTATCAGTTCCTTGCGATAATTGCAAGGCCCTGAGCTCCCAGCCAAAAGGCTGCAAATTAAGTTCTGGCAAGCAGTCTTTGTGGCACGAAACACAATGAGAAAAATCTTCAGAAATATGAACTGTTGTCTCCTACCTCCTGTAACTGCTCTGCCCATACGTGCATCTGGAACAGGCCCCAGCTGTTCTTCCTCCTCACTCATATCAGCCTCCAAAGGCAGCTATCTCTCCGGTGGCTGGGAAATGTTGGACGGCTCTGGCTCTATCTCTGCGTCCGACGCAGAGCATCCATCAGAGCCTTCCCCAGACTCCAACCCAAGTTCCTCCCCAACCTCCTCATCGTCCGAGTCTGGCGGGCCACAACATACATTCCTACATTTTTTAAAGCCCAAAGAGTACTTGCTAATCAGCTTCATGTCTGCAAATACCTAAACCTAGTATCACGTAACTCATAAAACTAAACCTTAATTTCTCAAGGATCATTCTTGCATGTATCACTATTTTGCTCACATTATTATAGCAGAAAATAATGAGTAGCCTACATTGTCTGTCACAAGAATAACACTGCAGGCTGAACCTGAAGCAAAATACTTTTTAGCAGGATTAGTTACACGAGCTGTTTGAGAAGTGGCATGGTGGCCTAGAGGTGAAGACACTCACCTTCCACTCAGAAGGTAGAGAGTTCAGTCCTAGGTAGTGGCAGATGTTTCTCTCCTAGGCCACAAAGAAAAAAAATAACTGCTGTGAACTCCATTTGGGCATTCAATCAATAAACACTCAGCTCCATCCAGTTGTCCCAACTCAACCCCAAATTAAGGGATTACAGGGTCGTAAAAAGGGAGTTTCACAAGCTATTTGAGTTTGTCGGGAGTGATTAAAATGGATGAAATAAATATGTTGTTGTTATTGTAATAGGAATATTGTGAATAATCAAATGCTTTACAAGTAGCAGTGAAACATTGGTTTGACAAACTGTTTGAACACATTGACAGGACTAAAAAGATTGCATCAAGGTTTTAAATAACAAAGGATGCTTTTCACCCCTTATTGTTGAAAGCCTAAGTTGGTGCAATTTTGCATTTTAGAATTCTTAAGAAAATTTTGGGCAAAACTACATAAAGCCTTTTATAGTAGAATAATCTATAGCAAGACAGATTCTTGAGACTTATAGAGAAAACTGAATCAAATTTAAAACATTTGATGTTGAGTTTTGCATAATAAAATGTTTTATTATGCACACTGAAATTTGATTTGAGTTTTTTCATTTTCTAAAGATGAAGGGGATTTTATATTGTAATGGAGGTTTTTATAAAAAGACACTCCTTTGATATCCTTTTGCTTTAAAAAATGAAATATAGGGATTGAAAAGAAATCTAAATCATCCATTATTTATTAATACTTATAAAATCTATAGAACAAATACATGCAAACCAACACTTACATTTTCCCAAATGTTGTGATGTAGTTTAAAATCTAGAAACCAAAAGGAGCATTGGTCTTACCTGATACGACTCTTCTCATCAGGTGGAGCCAGTATTCAGGATGGGTTGTCCTCGTCTACTCAGAATGAGGACTGAGTCTGTTACTTTTTGCAGGATCCGCTCTCCTAGGACCCAGCTTTGACGAATTCGAAGAAGCAGACTTGATGTGGCTACCCACTGGACCCAGTCAATAACAAACAGGCTCCCCTTCCTGTACACTGCCAACAAAGCGGGAACCTCAATGTAAAAAGTCAAGCTAAGGAATAAAATGGTGGCAGTCCAACAAACGAGGAGCATCCAGGAACGGACCCTCAAGGCGGGGCTGAATGCTGACTCCACCTGATGAGAAGAGACATATCAGGTAAGATCAACGCCCCTTCTCCATCGTGGGTGAAGCCAGCATTCAGGATGGGACATACCAAAGCCAAAAGTTCCCCGGGTGGGAATAGTCCGAGTCCGATTCAGTCGGGCTCCTCGTGGATCCGCTGCAAAACCCTTCAGCTGAAGGCCGCATCCGCCAACGTGTACGAGTCAATTTTGTAGTGGCGGATAAACTGAGAAGGTGATGCCCAGGTAGCTGCCCAACACACCTCCTCCAAGGACGCCTGGGTCGCTGAAGCCGCCGCACTTCGCATAGAGTGGGCCGTGATCCCCCCGGCCTCGTCATCGCAGAATTTGTACACCTTAGCAATCGTACCACGTATCCAACGGCCAAAAGTCGTGGAGGAAACCTTCAGACCCAAAGACTGCGGCAAAAAGGCCATCAGAAGAGCCTCAGTCTTACAGATCTCGCGTCCTGTCAATGTAAATACGTAAGGCCCGTCGGACATCCAGTGTATGCCAAAGTCTCTCCGATGGATGTGCCAGGTTCGGGCAAAAATTAGGGAGGATGAGCCCCTAAGCCCTGTGAAAGGAGGAATTGACTTTAGAAACTGGAGAACAACCCGGTCCAAATGGAATAAACATAAGTCCTTTTGAATGGAAAGCGTAGAGAGCTCGGAGATCCGACGAGCCGATGTGATCACCACCTGAAAGGCGACCTTGTACGACAGATACCTGAGAGTAGCCGACCTCAGCGGTTCATAAGGAGGACCCGTCAGGGTCATCAGCACCCTGGAAAGGTCCCAGGTCGGATAGCGGTGGATAACCAGAGGACGAAGGTTGGAAGCCCCCCTCAAAAACTGGCGAACCATCGGAAATTGAGCCAGAGAGTCAACTTGGTTACAGGACAGGACCGAAGACAGGGCCGTCACCTACCTGCGAAGCGTGTTCAGAGAAAGTCCCAAGGCCAATCTCCGCTGGAGGAATTTCAGGACCTTCGGAAGAGGGATCCGCAAAGGCGAATAGCCTTCGGTTGCGCACCAAACACAGAAGGATCTCCACATCGCAGCATAGATTCTTTCTGTGGAGGGATGCCGGGACGCCTGGATGGTAAGTATAACCTTGGGATCATAATCCTATTGCCTCAGAGCACACCACTCAACCGCCAGGCGGTCAGTTGGTACCACTGGGGATTCGGGTGTACCAACGCCCCCTGGCTGAGCAATGACTCGCTCACTGGTATCTTTCATGGCGGAGACACCGACAGGGCCTTCAGGTCCGCGAACCAAGCCCGCCTCGGCCAATGAGGCACCAGCAGGATTACTTCTGCCCGCTCCTCCAACACCTTTTGAATGATCTGAGACAGGATTGGCAGGGGAGGAAAAGTGTAGAGAAGACCCGATGGCCACCGCCCTCGGAGGGTGTTCACCCCCTCTGCTTCCTGGGTCGGGAACCGAGAGAAAAATCTTGGCAGGTGGGCGTTCTCCGGGGTGGTAAACAAGTCGACCTGCGGGAGGTCAAAACGGCTTGTGATTTTGCAGAAGATGGACGCCATCTTCTGCATGGTCCACCGTTGTCCGACTGAGCCAGTCCGCCTGGGTATTGGAAACCCCGGAGATATGGTCCGCCAAAAGTGAGAGAAGGTGTCTCTCCGCCCACAGTCCCAGTCTCATCGCCTCTCGCATTAGAGTCCTGGAACGAGTGTCACCCTGCTGGTTCACATGAGCCTTGGCAGTGGTGTTGTCCATCAGGACAAGAACATGCCTGCTGGCTAGGGATCATTGGAAATGTCTGAGGGCCAAAAACACTGCCCGAAGTTCCAGCCAGTTGATCGAGCATCTGGACTCCTTCGGCGACCACCGGCCCTGAGCTATCTGTCCCTGCGAGTGGGCCCTCCAACCGGTCAGGCTTACATCGGTAGTGACGATCACCCTGTGCGGATCCCGGAAAAGGCAGCCTCGGGCAATGGCTGGCGAGCTCCACCAGAAGAGCGAGCGGCGAACCTCCAGAGGAACCAGGACCCTGGACGTCGAGGTGCTGCAGCCCGCTCTCTGAAGATCCCTAGAGTGTAGGCGTGCCCATGGGGTGATGGAAATGCACAAAATCATTTTCCCCAGGAGAGTGGACAAGAGGGCTCGGGATATCCGCCGCTCGTGTTGGACCTGAGCAACGAGGCTCTTGATGCTGTCCTGTCTCTCCTGTGAGAGGGAAACCCTACACTCTAAGGAAACTACAACAGCTCCCAGGTGAAGCAGGGAGGTGGAAGGGAAGAGGTGGCTCTTGTCCAAATTGATAGAAAACCCGTGCTGTCAGAGAGTTGAAATGGTTACCTGGAGATGATGCCCCGCAAGGAGTTTGGAAGACGCCCGTACCAAAATATCATCCAGGTTACACTGGACATGCACGGGTAAGTACCTGAGGTGAGCCGCCACTGCCGCGAGCACCTTCGTGAAAACCCGGGGGACTGAGGAAAGGCCAAAGGGGAGAGCCTTATACTGGAAATGCCTACCTGCATAGCAAAACCGGAGTTATTGCCGATGAAGATGATTAATCGGTATGTGCAGGTAGGCTTCAGTCAGGTCCAGTGAGGCAAGGAAATTGCCCTGTCTTACACACCGTAGGATAGATTGCAAGGAGTGCATCTTGAACCGTCTATATTTAATATACTGGTTCAGACGCTTAAGGTCCAGAATTGCCCTCCATCCCCCCCAAGGCTTTGGGGACCACAAAAAGAATGGAATAAAACCCCTGCCCTAGTTGGTCCTGAGGGACCTGCTGGATGGCTTGAATGTCCAGCGAGTGCTGGACAGCTGAATCCATAAGGGCTTTCTTTGAGGGCACTTTGGAAATATGGCATTGGATGAAAAACCTCGGGGGAATGGAGAGGAATTCCAGAAATAGACTGTCCTGGGTGGTACGTTCCCACACCGCGGAAAAAAGGGCCAGACAACCCCCAATGGGAAGATCGCCAGGGACACTAGTGGGAGCGACGGAAGGGGCGACCTCCTCCATCTCTGAAACCTCACTTGAACTGCCTCCCCCTCCCGGATCTATCCTGAGGCTGGTGCTGCCTAGATCCGAACTGATCTTGGGGCCGGGAGAAGCTGAGGCCCTGGTCAGGAGCCCAAAAGGGCCGCCAGGACTAGGGAGACTGGCGGAAGTTGCCCTTCCTAGATAAAGAGGGCAGAATTTTTCTCCTGTCCGGAGTCTTGATTAAAATCGGGTCCAGAGCCTCCCCGAAAAGATTCTGGCCTCGGAATGGTGCTGAGGCCAAATGCCACTTGTGCTGAGTGGCCACTGGCGGAGCCAGTGCATGCGCCTCGCTACCACCAATGCTGCTATTGCCTTGGAGGCAAAACGGGATGCATGGAGAGAGGCATCCACTGCAAACTAAGTGGCCACAAAAACTTTATTAATGTCCTGATGTGCCCGCAGGTTGGAAACTGGGATTTGTTCCTAGGTAAGCCGTAGCCAAATCAAGGAAGAGCGAGTGAAAAAGAAGGCTGATGAAGATGTCTGGACCACCCAGGCAGCTGCCTGGTGCGCCTTGATGAGGGCTTGTTCAGTTGTTTTCTCTTCAGGCCGTAAGAGCTCTTCCGATTTGCCCGGCATTGCGGTCGATGCATGAAGGGCAACCACCGGCGCATCAACGGCAGGCACATTTAGAAGAGAAGCCAACTCCGGAGCCACATTGAAGTGCTTGCGGTCAAGTGAAGACTGCATAGGCCCAGATGCCAGGGACAACCACTATCGTTGGACATTGTCCAGGAATAACTGCAGAGCCGGTACAATGTCCACTTTCGGCGTGAACTGTGCAAACAATGGATCTAGTTGCTGAGACGCCGAATCAGTGGTGGAAGGAGCGGGATTGTCAAGTCCAGCGGCCGCACGGGCCTTGTAGAGCAAGGACTTAAAAAGGCCCAGGGGAAAGAGGGCCGAGGAAGCCTGTTGCTCCTGCGGCATATCTTCTTCCTCTGATAGCTCGTAATCTCCCTGGTCTAAGTCCATCAAGGGTTCCCCGCTGTCAATGTCTGACATTGAGTAGTGGTCTGGGCTCCGTTGATGGGGATTGACTCCAGGCCTGAGGAGGGACCTCTGGGAACTCACTGGTGCAGAGCTGGCCAAAGATTGCAGGCATGCGGCCAGGCCCTGCTGCACTGCAGCCACCATCAACATTTGTAGGTTTGCAGGGGCCTAGGGCAAGACCAGGGGCCCGGAGGCCCAGAACCCAGGGAGGCCTCAGGGACAAGGTCCTGAAGAGGCTTTGCAGCCAAGCGGTGAACCGCAACTCTGATCTCCTCCATGGTCAGGGCTCGTCTTCAAGGGCCCAGGAGGTTGAGCTCCTAGCCTCTCAACCACCGGGGGAGTAGTTGTCCCTGGACAATCTGGCTCTGTATAGGGGCCATTCGGACAATTGGGAAGCAGCCGGTTTTTCAAGGCCTACTCTGCCTTTGGCTCTGCCATTTTGAAACCCGACCACCAGCTGAAACCGCAATTGTCGGTTAAAAAAAGGCGGGCTGGAGGGGAGCCAAGAAGCTGCCAGTGCCGACCAGAGCAAGCCCTGTGCGGTCCAGGCACCTGAAAGAGCTGATGTAGAGGGCTCAGAGTAGCTTGCCGGGCTACGATGTTTCAGAGACTGAAGAGCCGGTCAAAATCAGCTAGGGAGGCTGCGCGAGTGTGTGCTCCAGCATTTAAAAAGTCCTTCATCTCAAGCTGTCAAAGAGGGGCGTGGGAAGCAGTGTCCACCCCGGCAGCGGCGAAACCTAGCAGCTGTTCCAAAAAGAACGAGGGGTTTGGGGCGACCGGGTGTGGTGCTTCAACAGCGGAGCCGATGATCAAGGGTCCACTGAATCCTGCTGCCCAGTAGATAAAGGCTGGGAGCTGAACCGCCAAGTCCACACAGCTCCCTTAAATTCCGAGCCGCCGCAGCGACGGCAATCGCTCCGCTGCTATGACAGACTAGGCAAGTCTGCAAGGTTGATGTCAAGTGCTCGGAAGCCGCTTTTGCAGCAGGAGCCAAAACTCAACTGTCGAAGTTCAAGCGCCTCGAATGTTACTGAGGCCTCGACGAAAACTCACAATTGGAAGAAAACAGTCCAAATCAATGAGAATTGAGAGGAAACTCAGATTCAGGAAGGAAGAGCAAGTAGCCACGTCCGTCCAGTCTGAGGACCAAGTCGAAGCTGGGTCCTAGGAGGGCAGATCCTGCAAACAGTAACAGACTCAGTCCTCATTCCGAGTGGACGAGGACAACCCATCCTGAATGCTGGCTTCACCCACGATGGAGAAGCACATGAATAAGTCCATGCTGTATTAGAAACAATTGCTTAAAAGTAGATATTAAGAGACATGGATGAAAATACATGCACTTAAGATTTGGAAAACTATAAATAAACAAAACTGAATTTAGTAGATTTTCTCATTCATTTAATACGATTATTTACTAGTGCTAGAACTTTTTCCTAAATACAGGCTAACATACTAGGGACCTTAATTACATACCCTACTGAGAGGATTGATTATCCAGGGATGACAAATGGAGTCCTCCTTTCCCCAAAAATGAAACTTTATTTGAAAACACAGACATTATTGAAAGATGCTACAAATTTCCAACATTGCATGTAAGTAAAGAGAAATTGGCTCAGTGGGGATGTGCAAATAGTGCAGCATTTATCATATCCTCCACTGGGCTGAATAAAAGAATGATGATTGGGAAATGTTTAGTATGTTATAGCTATGTGAAACTTGCCATCAAACTGTTAGACTGCTTGCAACAGGGAGTAAGGGAAAATTTCATTGCTATTAAACCTGGATCTTTGGACTACTTGCTCTGTGGGGTGATGAGAGTTATTATTCAGCATACTCAAGTGTGTGTACATGCTCAAGACCCTTAAACCAATGACTGTGTTAAATCTTTCTTCATCTTGTATGCTAGCATTTTGTCTGTCTGCTTTTTGTTTTTTACTTTAGAATGGTGCAAAAATAATAGTAATGTTTTTTAAGGGCCTCGGGTGTATCTATAAGTATACATTAATTCTTCAAAAGGCTTGGGGGCACATTATTTGCAACTGTGCAACTTTATTTAGGAAAAATAAACTGCTTACTTTTATTCAGTTTCAAAATCTTGAAGGTTCATCAGTGCCATCCTGTGGAAAGCTTTGTAAATGTGCAACTGGGCTTAAGCTGTTAGGAAAACAATATTGTGTGTTAATAAAATGCCTGACATTGTGTCAGTCTGCTAACAAAATCTGAGCATTGTGAGAAGCAAACAATAATTAAATAATGGTTAGAAATCCAAACTGTTGTAGTTTTAGGACAGCTGCCTGCTAGAAAAATTGTACTTCCCAAATGAAATATAAAAAATTAAAGAGGAAAAGTAAGTAGAATCCCCCCGTTGAGAGCACCCTATTGAGAGTCTTCATAGCTGCATCAAGGCAAGATTGTGCAAATATTAATTTGCAATTCCTCTGTTTTTTATGTAGCAGAAAATACCAGTATTGATCACTTCACAAAATCATTTCTGCACACATATAAGATGGGGATTGCGGCTTGCCTTACCCACCACCCACATTTTCACTAGAGGGTAAGGGCAGCAAGCATTTTGAGGTGCCTGTATTTCAGTTACTATTATCATACCTTTAGAATACCCAAGATCAGAAAGAGGCTTTCCTGTGACTAAGCAAGAATAGTAGTCATGTCCCAGGTTCAATAATAGCCATGCCAGTATTTCCCTTGCAGCAACAACACTACAAGGGAAATACTGCAGATATAGAAAACACAGACCTCCTTTAGGGATTCACTGAACACAGATAAAGCTAAGCAGTAATAGAGAGTGTTAGCATACATGCTTCCCTTTCTCCACTCTATGAGCCCAGTTGTTTGCGACAAAACATGTGGTACAAAGATCCGAAGCCAGCTAGCACATGCAACGCTATCTATGACTGAAAATCTTGCTGAAGCTGGTAAAAGAGATCGTTGTCCCAGAGCTTTGGTTTTTATGAGGATTATTGCCCAAATACACACAAAGTACTTTAAAAATACTAACGGGCTATATGAAATATTATAGATGTGATCTAATAATAATTAAGAGTGACTGCATAGAGACCAAGACTGTCAGATCTTTTCTTTAGTCTAAATGGATTTCTCAACTAATCAGTTTTCTCGGAGATTTCTTTGTAGCGTCAGTAAACCGCATGTTTAATCCCTTGTGTTATAATACATTAGAATTCTGTTATATGAGATTAAAAATAAACGAAACCCTCAAAAAACCCCAGTGTTCAGCAGGTTGTTTCATAACAGCGTATGAGTGACATCGGAGTTAGTGCTTGAAAAAAACAAGTGCTATTTTCTCCTCCATATGTTAATTGCTAGAAAGAAAACACTTTGCTTATCTTAGATAAAAAATATTCTCTCTGAAATGTAACAAATTATTAGTGTTTTAAAAATCAAACCATTCTATATGATTTTTCTAAAAGAACATGTTTTATTTTTTTAAAGCCTTGACAACATCTTCAAGCCAACATCTGTCAAAACAGCCATTATAGCTTACAAAATACTGGGAGTATAAGTTATACTTTGCATGCAACAAAAGCAGAGTGTAAAGCATTTAAAACTGAAACTTTATTTCTTCCTCCTCCTAATTATGCCCCTTAGCATTAGATAAGTGAGAAAGAAGATCACTGCCAGGTTTTCTCTCCTTTTTTTATTTTTAGCTGTTATTTGTGATAGATGGTGTTGTGGATATAGGATTTTGGAGCCCCTCTTAAAAAAGAAATAGAAAGACAAAATGCAGGCTCTGTGATTAGCATTGAATTGGAGCAGTCTGGCATAAATACTAAGAGCCTGCTTTTAATAAGCTTTCAGTTTCCTGCCATTTCTAGTAATGTATCTTCAGGGATCTTTGGTCATCATAATTATTTAGGGACAAGATGTCAGAGCTCCAGAGAAGCTTTGACATTTGGGAAGAATGAGATGTCTTTTGAAAGAATGCTTTTTTTCTTCTCAGATGATCAGAGATCATTTGTATTTCTTCCAGGCTTGCAACTTGTTGGCATGATCTTTGATTTACCTGCTATCCTAAAACTCTTTTTTATATGTTTATATTCCAGCTTTCTTAAAAAAAAGAAAACTGATAATGGACTATGGGCCTCTTCATCCCATTGCGATTGTCATTCTCGTAATAGCCTGTGAAGGAGTCTAGGCTTTGCCCTGTGGAGTTTATATCTGAATCTGAATTGGAAACCATTTCCCTAGTCCAAGTTTGATACCCTAAGTATTTTCTGTAGCAGGCTTATTGGGGTCAGTTAAAAAGCACTAAAGAAAAAGAGATACCCATGAATGAAGTTTCGTGGCCATACCCCTTTAGTTTTATTAGCAGCAGTATTGTCATCTTCCCATATGTTTTTGTTGTCATCCCCAGATTACTTTAGTCTGATATTTAAATTTATATTTGCCTGTCCAAGTAGTAATCAAATTGTTGTTTGCTTACTCTTTTAATATTAATACAAAGCTTGGTTGCCTGGACAGAGTTGTGTATTTGCCTTTTTCACATCATATGTGACTAGGCAAGTATCAATTTCCAAACCTGTTTTAGCTGAGAGCAAAATGTCACAAGTGTTTCCTGCCTGGTACTCTGGTTGTATAAATTGATACCTGGCATATATTCCAATTAGTAAAGTGTTGTCTATGCCTGCCAAGGATCATAGAAGTTATTATCAAACCTCTGTGAGGGCCAGTTTATTGAAGATTCTTACATGTTTATTTATTTATTTATTTATTTATTTATTTATTTATTTATTTATTTATTTATTTATTTATTTATTTAAATGGATTTATATGCCGCCCAACTCCCAGGGGACTCTGGGCGGCTCACAACATGTCAATCCATTTTCCAATATAAAAAGACACAACAATTTAAAAGCTACAAAAATTAAAAAGAGCATCTAACATTCATAACCAAGGGGGGAGACCTATATCTGGTCTAGTTGGTCTCACTTTCACCCCGCCTGCCGGAAGAGCCAAGTTTTTATTGCTTTACGGAAGGCCAGCAGGGTGGGGATAGTCCTGATCTCTGGAGGGAGCTGGTTCCAAAGGGAGGGAGCTCCCACAGAGAAGGCTCTCCCCCTCGGCCCCGCCAACCGGCATTGCTTGGTCGATGGGACCTGGAGGAGACCAACTCTGTGGGCCCTTACCGGTTGTAGGGAGGCATGCGGCAGGATGCGGTCCCGAAGGTAACCTGGCCCTGAGCCATGTAGGGCTTTAAAGGTTAAAGGTTGTTCTCAGTCATATGCTACCATCGCAACCCCATAGCTGCCTAAGCCGTAGCCCTCTGATTAAGCCAATATCCATTTATTCCTCAGCCCAAATTATGAGCCCTTTGCCATGTTGCTGCCCCCTAATTTTGTGTAGTTAGCTTTTAGCTTGAAATAGTTTCCATATGCATGCTTACTAGAATCAAGATCACGTGAAGTGTTAATACCACTTTATAATGCCTTGGTAAAGCCACACTTGGAATACTGCATCCAGTTTTGGTCACCACGATGTAAAAGCAACTTAGAACTAAGGAGAAATTTCCTGACAGTTAGAACAATTAATCAGTGGAACAACTTGCCTCCAGAAGTTGTGAATGCTCCAACACTGGAAGTTTTTAAGAAGAGATTGGATAACCACTTGTCTGAAGTGGTGTAGAGTTTCCTGCCTAAGCAGGGGGTTGGACTAGAAGACCTCCAAGATCCTTTCCAACTCTGTTAGTCTAGTCTAGTTAGAGAGAAGGATATCCAAACTGGTGTCTTTCCTGCTATAGGTAACATCATAGCAATGATTATTTTTGGAGATATTGGTAGATAAATGTATTTGGGAATGATTGTCAGAAAATGCTGTACTCAACTTTCATGGTTCATTGGAGAACAATGAAAACTGAAAGGTCAGGGGGAAAATATGTGAGGAAATCATTCAAATTCAGATTTGCTATTATAAAGCCTTTCAGAAAATGCCAGAGCAGACAAATCATGTGTGAAAGCTAAATTTCATGTTTTATTAATATACTGTCTGCTACTTGTTATTCTTTATTTTCTTCATGTGTATTAAATGCTTAGTAGATATTCATTCAAGAAGTTTGCAAAGCAAAAATTTGCTCCAGAAATGTCGTAATTCAGTTCCCTTAATTTTTGTGTTGTAGCTACCGTAATTAGAATAAATGCACTCTTTGAGAAGACCTTCCCCTCCCCCCCCCCAGATATTTGAGAAGAGACTGGAAAAAATGCAAACCCTGGTTATTTTGCAACTTGAAGCACAGTCTGTGGCCAGTACCTTTGAAGTCTTTCTACATAATAGAAATTACTTACTACCCACAACCAAGCCTGAGTTTGTTCATTCATCTGCTTCTCTTTCCCCATGGTGCTTGAAGCATATTGTTTATCCTGCTGCTTGCTAGGTCTGGCTGTGTTTGGAAATGAAGATAAATAGAATTAGAAGAGCTTATTTACTACAAGTACATTGTAGCCTGGTGAAGAGGTCAGAGCAGCTCATACACAGTTCCCAGGTGTTCTTTCTGACAGGTGGCTTTAAGAGCCTTGGGTATTTGTGCAGTGGAAAAATGGAATTGGGGGTGGTGAGTTAGAGAATTGCATGCCTAAACACAAATTAAGCACATTACCTTGTTACTTTTTTCTGTTATTTGATTAGTCTAACATGATTAACACAAGGTGGGAAACAGGAGATGTATTGCTACATTTCCTTTTGATTTTCCAGAAATGTCTGAAGGTAGCAATAGTATCTACCAAACCTGCCATGAAGATTCTGTTTTTTATACTTACTGGAGTTAAGCTCTACTGGACAACTTAAAAAGAAGGAGGGGTGGAGTGAAGAAAAAGGAGATGAATATTGTAAATGTAGAAGGAGTAGAAAGATGGAGAAAAGTCCCTGTCAGCTAGTTCAATTGCCTGTTAATCCTCCTCACTGATAATACGCATTTTCTGTTTGACATTGAGTTCATAAGGGTAATGGCCAGAGGTGGGTTCCTGCCTGTTTTTGCCGGTGCGGTTAATAGCTGTTGTTCGGCGCAGAACTGAAGACGCTGCTGCTGTTTGCGGCACGGGAGCTTTCCCCGGGTGCTTTCCCCGCCCGCATGGACGCCGCCAATTGCGTTCTTTTGTCCTCTGCGCATGCAGAACACTTTGCGCATGCACAGAGGGCAAAAGAACGCAATTGGCGGTGTTCATGCGGGCGGCAGCAGCACCCGGGGAAAGCCCCCGCGCCACGAACGGCAGCAGCATCTTCGGCTCTGCGCCGAACAACAGCTATTAACCGCACCGGCAGGAACCCACCTCTGGTAATGGCTACTGCTCTTGTATTAGTGACTAGAACTAGCTTACATATTTATTTCAGTTAAATTAGAAGCAAGTAGTAGAAGACCCTATTGTAGGTAATGTTAGTGTTGAACTCCTGAGAAAAACACTACATGGATACGTGACAAACCTAAACCTAGCTCATTCTTAGTATTTGGCATTTATAACACTTGTATTTGGCTCCAGTTATTAAATCTTGCAGTTCTTGTGAAATAAACAAACAATCAGTGGAAGGAGAATAACAAAATAAATCAGGGGTGTCAAACTCAAGGCCCACAGGCCAGATCCGGCCCACAATGTGCTTAGATCTGGCCCACGGGGCCACACTGGAAACAGCAAAGGAGCGGCCTGCGGTGCCTCTGCCATTGAAAATGGAGCTCCATTTTTGGCTACAACGACCTCCTGCAACCCTCTGCCAGCGAAAACAACTCTCTGCCAGCGCGGCCCTCCCGAGCTCCGTTTTTGTTGGCAGAGCATTCAGGCCACCACAGGCGCCTTTGACATGAGTGATGTCAAGCTGGCCATGCCCACCTGTTCCCCGAGATCAAACACAACCCTGATGCGGCCCACAATGAAATCGAGTTTGACACCCCTGAAATAAATGGATCGCTGCTGTAACTGCCAGCTATAACTGTCATTGTAACAGTCATGCTCTTCATTATTTTAATTGCCACAGATGTTTTTATTCATATTTGTGTAGTGATAAACTCTGTAATAGCTTCTATTTTAAAGAAGAAAACTTCTATAGTTTGCAATGGTACTGCCACTTTTATTCTCCTTTTATTAATTTTTTTAAATCAAAAACACCTTAAAATAATCCTGTTCAGCTCACTCAGATATTTCCCTCTCATGCACTAATTGATTAAGCATTAATAAGGTCAAGTAGGCTGCATATTATGGCTGTTTTGAGCAAATTAATTCCTAAGCAGGACTATTTTGAAAGTTTGATTATACCTTTCAAATGTCTTAATTTTGCTTTATAGCTTCTGTCAAATCAAATTGAGTATATTACTAAATGGTCCCTTTTTATTTTCCAGTCCACCTAAACCAACTGTGTTTATTTCTGGTGTAATTGCAAGGGTAAGTCCTCATTTTCAATAATTTTCAGCTTTTCACTGTGAAAATATGAATTGCAAATGTCTGCTACATTTTTTTGATCAATGATTTTCCTTACCAAGGATGTTGTTTTTTTATATCAGATAACATAATTCAATTGTGTAATTCCCATTATCTTGGAAAACAAAAAAAACATGTTTATTTAGGCTTTTAATAGGATGTGAATTACCTCATGTATTTAAAAATACTATTAGTTGAACTGTAACTTACTTTTTTGTTTTTTACAATTTCAATCCCCCTGTCTTTGTAAACGTTGTCAGGGCAATATGTGTCATTAAAACATTAATAGGGTGCATAGAAAATTGGCAGCAATAAAATTATTAGTTTTGCAGTTAAAGTTGGAAAATGAAAAGTAAAAATATGTATATTGGAACATGAAGGAAAATAGTTTGCATTCTTCAAAACTTAGCTTGATATCTGGAGGGCTGGAAAATTTCTAGCCTGGGTTGTGAAACTAATAGAAATAATGCCTAAAGGTATATTTTGGGAAATAGGGGGTTCTTTCCTAGGCACTGAAAATATAACAAGGTGAATTATAGGAGAACCTTTTTTTTTTCAAAAAATGAGCGCAGTCTTGTAGCATCTTCTGGGCCCCTAAATCTGTTACATTCTTACAGCATAAGGAGGTTGACTGAAAATGCTTAAGCTTGTGAAAAACACCAAACATCTGAAATGTACCAGGGACAGACAAATTGCATTAGATTGAACAAATATACTCAGCAAATAAAAATTCTGAAAGAAATTGATTTTTCTTGCTTACAATATATCCAGACATGGCTACAAAATTATATATTAGCTTTTTAAGTTATACTTCATTTACTTCAATGTATTTACTTCAAATGCAATCAGATGTGTAACCGCTGTAAAACCATCATTTCATTTAAAAAAAAAATAAAGCTTCAGTTTCAGGTGGAAATATTAAGCACACTTCAATTTTGACTTGTGTTTCAAAAAGCCCAGCACACTGGAAGTTCAGTGCCCAATATCTGAAAAGTCTTTACTGAACGCTATAGACTTTAATGGATTTAGAATTTGCAATATTTACTGATTCATTCAGGCATAATTCCTATTCTAAACAGTTCCCACTACTATGGTATTTATTTATGGAGGCTGAAATTGAGCAAGTCCAACAATCTCTGCACAAACATACCTTATGGATTTCTAATGGGCTCATGCTGATATACACTAGTTTTTTGAAGCATAAGTGCTTGGGAGACAAGGTGGGACAAGAATTTGATGCATGCTGCTTAATAAGCAAGAAAAATCAAACTTTTATAGGGTTTGCAAAGCTGACTTAAGTATTAAGATCTGCTAGAAGGATTGATAAACGCAGCTTACATAATTAGAAAAATCAAACCTGGCAGATTTCCCCCCCCCCCCAGGAATTCTAGATCAGTGATGGCGAACCTTTTTTTCCTCGAGTGCCAAAATAGTGCGTGCGTGCGCTATTGCACGCGCGTGCGTGCCCACACCCATAATTCAAAGCCCCCCACTCACCCCACCCCCCCTGCACATGCGTGCACAACCCCCCCCACTCACCCATTTCCCGACTTCCAGTGGGCCCTGTAGGCCCATTTTTTTGTCCTCCGCAGGCTCCAGAGGCTTTCTTGGAGCTTGGGGAGGGCAAAAACGTTCCCCCAGCCACCCTGGAGGCCCTCTGGAGGCCAAAATCGCCCTCCCAGAGCCTCCGCGCAAGCCAAAAATCAGCTGGCGGGCACACACATACGTGCTGCAGCTGAGCTAGGGCAACGGCTCGCGTGCCGGCAGATATGGCTCTGCGTGCCACCTGTGGCACCCATGCCATAGGTTCGCCATCACTGCTCTAGATAGAAACTGGAAGAATTATGCTTAGATTCATTGATGAGTGAAATCAGCTAGCCTTCATCAGCATCACATCTTAAGTTTGTCATTTCTTGACATCATTACTGTTGAGGGAAACATGTTAAGGCAGTTTATTCTAAGCTCAACAGTATTCTGAACGGCAGTGAGTGTGTGTGTGAGAAAGATTTTTACTGAAGTGATTTCAGTAGTTAACAGAAATTTAAGTGACCTCAAATATAAATGTTCATTTCCCATTCCCAACCAGAATTCTGCTACCCAAATACTTTTCATGCTTAATATAGAAGGATGCCACTGTGGCCTTCTAAAAATCTGCAACAAGGTTTGAAGGATGTAGCCTGTTTGAAGCTATATGTGCAGATTCAACAGTTCTTAACTCCAAATTCCAAGAGTCTGAACTTCTGACAGAAAACCTGAAATCAGTAAGCTAAAGGTCATTTCAGCAAAACTTTGTTATTCTTAAAAAGGGGGAGACTAATTGTTGATATGTCTGTGTGATGTTTTTAATGCTGATGTGTTTGTTCTTTAACCAGGGTGATAAAGACTTCCCTCCAGCTGCAGCACAAGTGGCCCACCAAAAACCACATCCCTCTGTGGAAAAAATTCCTCCTCCACATGTCAATCAATACATCCATCAGCCCCGTAAATGAATCGACTGTCCCAGACCAGCCGTGGTGTTTTGCAAATGGAAAGATTAAGAGATTTCTACTACCAGATCTTTTAAAAATGGATATCTCCTGCTTTTGCCTTAATTCCTATGGTTTAAATGGTTTAATGAAGGGGAGGGGAGAGTAGAAAGAGGGAAAATCACTTAATTTGTTCCCAGCTGAAAAGCAGAGTTTTCTGTACTGCCAGCGAAAAAATGTTACGTTCATAGCAATGCAACGCACTGCGGATAGTTTTGGTTATTAATTTCTTGGAATAATTATTTTAAGCTTTTTCTATTCTTGGGTATTGGCATTCCAGGAACATGTTAAGGAAGTTGTAATGGCTTATAACTTTTTCTTGCTCTTTTCTAATGAATTTTTTAAAAAATATGTGTGATTCAGATTTCTTTTGGATTGTTCTTGTTCTGTTCTTAAATGTGTTTCAGGAAGAACTAGCTGCTTATATTTTTTTTAATGAATAATCTGAAATGACAAAATTTATCTTGCAATATGTCGTCTTTTAAGAGAATGATTCTGCAGCTTTGGCAACATAGCCAAACATTCTGATTATAGCCTGGTTCTCTGCATTTTTTTCCAGATTAATAGAAGAATGAGCAAAAAATTAAAAGATTGTATAGATCTGCTTGTTGTTTAATTTTTAGATACTCCTGAAGTTTTAGCACTTTTTCACCTTTTCAAAACAGTTTTTACATATGCAGGAATCAGATATGCAGTCTTTCCTACAAATAAAACTGTCAATTACGGTACATGGAAAATTGGCTGAAATGTTTTTTTCCTGGGAATCTGTATGTGCAAGTAGTTCTTCAATGAACCATGAATGAATATTCAGGTTTAAAATGTCCTG
Organism: Diadophis punctatus similis; assembly: GCA_023053685.1. NCBI lineage: Eukaryota > Metazoa > Chordata > Lepidosauria > Squamata > Dipsadidae > Diadophis > Diadophis punctatus. The sequence continues at coordinate 117,351,504 of JALIGW010000003.1, read as the reverse complement.
TGTGTACCTTACAATGCTATGGATCATGTTTAATCATTGCAAGTTTGATATAGTTATACACCGACAACTAAAGTTTTGTGCTAGGTGAATCTGGTGAAAGCTGAAGTAATGTATGTTCATGAGCAAGCAGTGTACTTGCTTCTTTTTCATAGCAAACAGAACCAAGGCCAGCTCTCATGTGATAAGCAATCTCAGATTTCAGATTGCTGCTGAAAAATCTGTGTCCCTTTGTCAGATGTATCTTTTACATTCAATGGAAACTAGGTGAGCAGTAAGACATACAACTGAATGCAAACTTGCAGTAGCTATATGTGAAGAATATATTTGCTGAACTGGAGAAAGTAGTAAACAATGTAAGCTACTTAATGAAAGTTGGTCATGCATACACAACTATTGCAACTGCATAATTTTAAAATCATTCAGTTCTACATAATCAAATTTCCCTTTTTTATAAGTACTTTCATTTTTAACTGATTAAAGTACCGTATTTTTGGAGTATAAGACGCACCTTAGTTTTGGGGGAGGAAAACAAGGGGGAAAAAAATCTGCCTCTGCCTCACAGCAAACAGTATAGATCAGGGGTGGCCAAACCGTGGCGCATGCGCCAAACGTGGCGCATTGGATGATTGCAAGTGGCGCATTGCAATCATCCAATGCACAGAAAAGGCTGACGCTTATTATGCAGGAAGAAGGGGATCGGAGAATAAGAAGGTCGGAATCACTTTCGCTCGCTAAAATTTAGCGAGCGAAAGTGATTCCGACCTTCTTATTCTCCGATCTCCTCCTTCCTGCATAATTCTGGAGAGCGCGCGCAGTTCGAAGTCAAACTCCGGCAGTGACAAAACGAAGCGACAAAGTTGGCTCTTCTATGACTTGTGGACTTCAACTCCCAGAATTCCGGAGCCAATCATGCTGGCACAGGAATTCTGGGAGTTGAAGTCCACGAGTCATAGAAGAGCATAGCAGAGGAGGAAGTAGTCAGTCACAAGCACCGGCAGCAGAGCAAGCTTCAGAGAAGGGACGTCTTGGGAAACCTGCGCTTGGTGAGTTTCTTTTAATTCGGTTGCTTTGCCTTTCTCCACGCATGGTGCGGAAGGGCTAGGAGGGGAGCCCGGGTGGGGGAGAAGAGAGCGTTGGAATGCAGGGATCCATCCTCCCCAATCCTGATCAAGCAGTCCTCGGAGGCCAGCTGCCAGGGGCGCAATCCGTGTGGTTCTCCGGCCAGGAAACTTTGTAATGGGAAGAGTAGAGGGGGGGGGAAACCCCTCCAGCTGCGAAGCCCGCACTGGACAACAGGAGCCGAAGCAGCCTTCCAAAAGCAAGGTTTTTGGAATCAGGGAGGAAAGTTTGGACGAGGCTAGGAGCGGGCGCGTCTTCCAAAGCCCTTTAAGTTCCATTTCACTGATTGCTCTCGTGAGAACTCCGCTGCTGCCAAGGCTGCCTGTGAGATGGAAGGGTTTGTCCAGGTGCATGTGGTGCAAGGCGTGGGGTAAACCAGCTGCGGTGATGCTTTGCCATTGTTGCAATTCCGATTTCTGTGATCGGGACGCAGGGTGCGTTACAGCGCTAGCATCGTGCCAGGCAAACGTCTCCTGCTTTACCTGCTTTCAGTGATTCGGTGGGAACCACAACCTCGCGCCCTGTGTCCCGATAGCAGAAATTAGAATTGCAACAAATGGCTTTCCTCCAGGATTTCAAAAACCTTGCTTTTAGAAGGCTGCTTTGGCTCCTGTCTCCCAGTGCGGGCTTCACAGCTGGAGGGGTTTCCCCCCCCCCTACTCTTCCCATTACAAAGTTTTCTGGCCGGAGAACCACGCGGATCGTGCCCCTGGCAGCTAGCCTGTGAGGACTGGTTGATCAGGCTGGGGAGGACGGATCCCCCCATTCCATGCTCTCTTCCCCAACCCAGGGCTCCTCTCCGAGCCCTTCCCCACCACGTGCAGAGAAAGGTGAAGCAGCTGGTGGCATGGGAGCTGGGAAGGCACGGGGTGGGGGGGTTCCTCCATGGTGCAGGTGGCTCCGCTCAACCTGCTGGTGCCGGCGGCTTCCCCATCCAGATGAAGCACGATCTTCAACCGGGCATGTGGAAGCCAAAAAAGTGCATTGTGTTTCAGGTGGCAGGCAGTTCCAGCTGGTGCCGACACCCAAAAATGCTTTCCTATCCCGCTTCCCCGTTGCACATTGCAGAGCTGCACGCCCTCCTCCTCCTCCTCCGCAGACTCACTTTCCCTTTCCTCCTGGCCAGAAGCAGAAGCAGACTGCCTGGGTTGTCTGGAGAAGGGGCAGGCAAAGCCCAGCAAGGTGTTTATGAGATGGCAGCGTCCAGGAGGACTGAAGTGCTGCCTCTCTATCAGACCTTGCTGTGAGAAAACCAGGCTTTCAATGCCTACATCTATAGGTAGGAAGCATTCGGTGCCAAGTCTTTCTTCTTCCCCCATGAAAATCATCCCCCACCCCACCCACTCCAGTTAAATGCCCATTGGGTGATAGGGTTTGTTTTAAATGGATAAAAAGATCTGTGCTGCTCGTTATCAAAATCCGAGTGGAAGTGAGGATACCACTGATCCTGATGCTGGTAGGCAGAGGCAGAATTGTCCTACGGGAGTGGGCAGCATACAAAAATGACCAAAAAAATAAATAAATAATAAATGGCGGATCTGAACTTGTCTGCGAAAAAATTTGGCGGATGGTATGCTTAAGGTTGGCCACCACTGGTATAGATGATATACACTGTTTGCTGTGTATTTTTGTGCATGTGTGCTTGACCTATAGAAATAGCAAAGAATTGGAGATATGTATATTATGGCAGTATATTAATGCCAGAAAGTTTTCTTAAGTGTAGTCACACTAACTCCTCCCAATTATTTAAATAGATCTACTCCAAACATGACTAAGTCAGGTTTTAATTCAGCTGCCTTATCTTAATACTAAAACAGGACACTTACATTTCAGATTATACTTGTACAGATGCTGTTAAAATTGATGTGGCTTTCTGGAAGTATACATTATTCTCTGCTATTTAAAAGAAGATACAATAGCACTGGGTCTCTTCAGATCAAGCATTTATTTTAAAAAGCTGCTTCATTTTGTTAAGTTGTCTAGAACAATAATAAAGCAGTCTTTAAAAAATAAGTCTAATAATTTGAACATTCTATAGACATTTATAGTTATTGACTTACCTTCTTGCATCCAGTTTCAGCAGTCTGATTAGCACAAGAAAATAAAATTCTGCCTCTACCTCCCAGCAATTTGCCACCATGCAGCTTTAGTTTCACTTTCAGTTTTAGCACATGGCCTGCCTGCAGCCTCAATCAGCTGAGGGTCGGGAAGCTGATCAGTTGCTTGGCTTAACAGGCTCTGTCTGTTTGCTGCAAGGAGGTAAATTGCTGGGAGGCAGAGGCCAAAGGGTGGGGGTGGCTAGGTGGGGCTACATTCGGTGTATAAGATGCACCCAAGTTTTCACCCTCTTTTGGGGGGTAAAAAGGTGTGTCTTAAACTCTGAAAAATATGGTACACTACATCCCGTTTCAATTTTCAAACAAACCATTTTAATGATTTTCAGAAAAGTTACCTGTTAATGTATCATTGTTATAAGTGTTTTCATTCCTTTTGGGCTTAGGGAAACCATTTACTTTTACGGACCACATGAGAAAGTGGTAAGAAGGATGAATTTTCATAATAAACTTTTCTGGAAATGTTGCTAAATAAGAATCTGTAATTAAGTTATTTTGAAACAGATAGAAAATCACAACAGGATCATCTTGATTTTCTTCTTCATCATTAGTAATAGGTAAGACACTACCCATAGAAATTTCACAAAATAATATGGTAGTGTTTATTTTCTCAGGGTATCATATATACCCGTGATGGCGAACCTATGGCACGGGTGCCACAGGTGGCACGCGGAGCCATATCTGCTGGCACGCGAACTGTTGCCCTAGCTCACGTCCAGAGTGCATGTGGGCGCCCATCAGCTGATTTTTGGCTCGCACGGAGGCTCTGGAAGGGCGTTTTTGGCCTCCAGAGGGCCTCCAGGGTGGCAGGGGAGGGCGTTTTTGCCCTCCCCAAGCTCCAAGAAAGCATCTGGAGCCTGGGGAGGGCAATAAATGGGCCTACCGGATCCATCGGAAGTCAGGAAATGGGGGAGCAGGGGTGCGTGGGGGAGCATTGAATATGGGTGTGGGCACACGCACGCGTGCGATAGCACACGTGTAAACTATTTCGGCACCCAAGGAAAAAAAGGTTCGCCATCACTGATATATACTATTTGCTTTCTCCACCTCGGATGCTTCTCACTTTGTCATTAACCAGATAGGAATCCCAGATAAATCCCAGTTTCCCACATGAACAAATATTTTTATTATAGTTACTGACCAGAATTGCAAACAAAAATATATTCAAAATAAAACAAGATAAAATATTACAATTAGTGGATTTGTCCATGGATAATCAAAGTCTGCCTAATTTTACAGTACAAACGAGATGTAGCTATATTCAAGGAGACTGAATCATACTGCCCTGATAACAAGAACTACAGATACGGTAAGAAAGATCAGAATTTCCTGGGTATTTTACCAGATAATGACTTTTAAGGCAAATCCTTGTAGAGAGTACAGTAGAGCTGGACATGAGCTGTAGTTTCAACAATCCCTTGTCCACAGGGGCAGAATCTCAGCTCATGGAGGACTTTTTTGTATCAGTCCTCAAAACACAGCCCTATTGTTGAACACTATGATAGATATCCAAGAAATATACCACTGTGTGTGCCTGCAATCAAAGAGACTATATAAGCAATTTAAACTCCACCTAGCCAAATGTAGTTTATCAGCCATGTAGAGTAGCTCTTCAGAGATTTTATAAATCTGGTTTAGCTGCTTGCCTGCAGGCCATTCTATATGGCTAGTAAATTCCATATGAATTAAAGATTGCAGAAGTGCTTAATTATTCCCAACTCCCAAAAAGTCTAATGAAAGTTAACAACATGGTGTGGATTGCGCTATCATGGGCTGAGATAGCGCAGTGGTTAAAAGCAGCATTGCGACCTTCAGCTGATTGCTAGTTCAGCAGTCCAGCTGTTCGAATCTCACTAGGCTCAAGGTTGACTCAGCCTTCCATCCTTCCGAGGTGGGTAAAATGAGGACCCAGATTGTTGGGGGCAATATGCTGAACTCTGTAAACCGCTTAGAGAGGGCTGGAAAGCACTATGAAGCGGTATATAAGTCTAAGTGCTATTGCTATTTATAAAAGCCTGGCAGTGCAATTCTTCACATTTCTCCTTGGAAACAGTCCTATTTATTTAAATGTGTCTTGTTCCATGTAAGCAGTTGTAAGATTGCATTAAACTAACAACTTCAATTGAATTACTGTCAAGGAAAGCCTAATTTACCCAGTTGGCTATTAGAACCTTCTGTGCAATGTAATCATTGACATAACCATATTATGTTAAGTATAAATAGTCATCTCTTTAGAGAACATGGAATGTTTTCTGGGTTTAAAACATGATAATGCAATTACAGCATTAAGGTTATAAATTGCTTAGTAAAATTTGAACTTTGCTTTAAAAATTAAACCAGAAAAAATGAAAGTTAGATGGATGTTCTACTAGACATTTCTCCCCACTGCAAAGAATTGAAAATTTCAATAACCTGTAAAAGAAAAAGAAAAAAACTCCAAGGTAAGTTAATGCAAATAGGTAAGGTAGCAGCGGTTAGAATTGAAATACATGTAACTTTTACAGTAATCACACTTAAAACCCTTTAATCTGTTACCATTTGTAATACAAAAATAGCTTCATAATAGGTATTGGAGTGGCTATCCATTGTGATTGCTGCCCATGAACCAATCTGCAAAAAGATAAACTAACCAATTCCACAAACAGATAGGACAATTAAACAAAATTCCTAAACAACTCTTATAGAATAGATAATTCTGTTCTTACTCTCAGGCCATGGACTCAACAGACAGGAGAAAAATCTAGTCTTCGCACACTCTTCAGTGAGTTAAGTCTCTTGGCTTGAGTGTTCCATCCCAAGCAGGCAGATATCTTTCTTCAACATTGGGAAAGTTGTAATAATCACTGCATGGTTGCTGGTGTGTTGACTGAAAAAAGGAGCATCTATTTCTGCTTCATTGCATTGTATTAATGCCACAGTATCCAACTTAAAAAAACTATCCCATTAGAAATGTTTTATTGGACTCTATAAATGCCAGTATTTACAGCCCAACAGGGGAATGAGAGTCAGTATTTTACATATAGATAACAACCAAGGAATAAAGATAGTATTTCAATTTCTTAATTGTACCCCTGAAACATCGGGCCAATATCACAACTAACTCAGCAAACCAATATGGTATTTTACATGCATTCTGAAAATACCTTGATAGGCACAGATCTTCTAATCAATCCAAAGCAGGGGTGAAATGCTCCCGGTTCGCTCTTGCCTGTCGGTCGTCACAGAGCCGACAGAGCCGGTGGCGGTTGCGGCACAGGGCTTCCCCCGCCCGCTTCCCCCGCTCGCCTGGACACCGCCATTTGAGTTCTTTTGCCCTCTGCGCATGCGCAAAGCGTTCTGCACATGTGCAGAGGGCAAAAGAACTCAAATGGCGTCATCCAGGCGGGCGGGGGAAGCGGGCGGGGGACCCCGCGCCACGACCGCCACCGGCTCCGTCGGCTCTGTGATGACCGACAGGCAAGAGCGAACCGCGAGCATTTCACCCCTGATTCAAAGTAATCTAGACAGAACCATCTTTGAAAATACACTTTTGACTTGCTTTGCAACAGTGTCTACTTAATGCTATGCATGCTTTTGGATCCTGTTGATGTGGAGCTTTCAGAGTACTTTGAAGACTGACTGCATTTTTCAATCTACCTGGAAAATATTCACTTGGTTAGAATGTTTGTTGGTGGAGAAAGGAAACATACCAGCTAGCAACTATTACTAAGTCAATCCAAATATGAGTAAATCCATCTTCTGGCTCATCTCTGATTCAAATAGTGCTGAATGGAATGTTCTGTAGCATGGCTTCCCAAACATACTAGTGTGCCAATCACATATTCTAGAGTAAGGTTGACATGCCTGGACAAGCCAAGGAGAAATCCATGCCAGAAATAGGACTTGAGTCAAGGAGGCATATAATTACCATTTCATGTCATATGCAGTCACCTACTGCTCTAGCAATCACATGAATAATTATTGTTAAAAATGTACAGTATCTGCTGCCTGCCTGACTCCTGGTGACTCACAAAATTCAAAAGAAACTACAATAAAATAATTAGAAATAATAGATGGCAAGTGGAATGAAGTGAAGTGTCCTCATCAAATGTTTGGGTGAAGAGCCAAGTATTCAGAGTTCTGAAGAATAGCAAAGTGAGGTATAATTGAACCTTGCTCCAGAGGCCAGGTACTGTTACAGAGAAGTGCGCTTTTTCAATCCTGATTGATGACATTGTTGAAATTGAAATCACCTGGAGGATGCCAATCCTGCAGGATCAAATCAGCCAGGCAAATGCTAGGGGAGACAGATAGTCCCTCAGCCCTATGCCATGGTTGTTGAGAGTACCTCCTTGAATCGCGCCCAGAAGCAAGCCATAATCAGTGAAGTTCATGAAGCAAAAGTGTTATCAGAGCATATCAAAGTCTATCAATTACTGATCGCATTCTAGACCAGTTGAAGCTTTTTTAAGGGCAGTCCCATGTAAAATGAATTGCAGTAATCAAACTGCGAGGTGAGTAGGGCAAGAGTGACTGAAGGACTCCAACTGGAATGAACATCAGTGAACTGTAGAAAAGGATTATGTTTGGAGAATGGAGAGATCAGTTAGGTGTTTTCCAGCACCTTCCCTTCATACTTTGGTTTAAAAACGAAAAGAAAAACAGTCTCCTTAGGTAGTTGTGGTGTAGCAATAGATGACAGGGGTTGATCTTGATGTAGGCTTCAAGATGGTCCCATACAATCTGGTCCATTTTATGGGCAATGCACTTGATGAGATTTAGCAGTCCTGATACCTGCCTCATGGAGTAAACTAAACTCCCTTATCAGGGAGATGGGCAAAATAAATTTAATAAATAAACCAGATATGAATCACAATTGGATGAATAATTCTACTTTATTGTAAAGCTACATTGACAGATGTTTGCTTTTTCCAAAGGGCAACTGGACTTTTAGGTTTTTTTCTCCATTGAAAATTTTTCACTTCTCATCCAAGAAACTTATTTAGGTCTAGAACTGAAGAAAAATACTGGTCTACAGTATTATGTAAAAGGTCTTTTCTGATAGGAAATTGTATTCTAAATCAGTTACAGAGTCAGTGAGTTGGAATCACAGTTTGATAGCTATTTTAAGAGGAAATGATATGTTGTTGGAGCTTCTACTGAAATTACTGAGCAATCCAAAAATTGTGGGCAGCAATACTACAGTCCAATAGGTGAAAATTTGAATACCTTTCAAGATGCTATCTTTCTGATGATGCTCAAGTTTTCTGTTTTGTTAATTGGGGAAATATTTAAAAATGGCATGGCAGCAGGAGTAAAACTCAACTTTAAAAAAAATCAAACCTCAATTCATTTGTACTGGTCTCAAAATTTAAATTCCAAAACACTTCTAAAGTGGGCGCTGAAATTGATAATTTAAAAAAAAACAGACAACTAAAATCGTGGCACTTATTGAACCAACATATATAGTGGTATCTCAGAACTCCACTGCTACAAAACTCATCAAATTTGATACTCAACGCATTTTGATGCAAAAATGTCATCCTGGTACTTGTCATTTGGTACTCAACATGCTGGTATAGGAATGGGAACTACCGCAGAGGGCGGACAGGAAATCGGCCATGCTGGAAAGGTCACTGACATGGGAAAAGGGATAAACAGGAAGTCCTTCCTGGCCTAAACAAAGGGCCACATGGTAAGTCACATGCTTCATTTGGTACTTATTGTTTTTAGTACTTGTTACGCCTCCTGGAACCAATCTATGAGTACTGCGGTACCACTGTATTGGAGAAAATTACATCAATAAAAAAGGATTCAATTCCTAAATTACTATATAGCTTTTAGACTGCCAGTTTCCTTGACAAAGGAAATTGTAATTTATAAAATGTGTATTTAACAAGGAAATGTCCTGTATAAATTGAAAATTATATTGTACCTCAAAAGAGCAGTTTAATATAACACTACATTTTATAGCCTTTCAATGGAAGCATATTGCTTTTATTATGTTGAAAGTCCTATTTAAAAATGGATACAATAATCACATTTACATAGTTACGTTCTGGGTGTAATCCAGTTTAATGAGAAAATGATTAAACTGCCAGGAGGAGAACATACACAATCTTTTTTTGAAGTGTATTATTCAAATCAGATGAAAATGGTGCCCAAAATTAGCATCATGCCCTTCCCTAAGAGGACACCAGCCTTTCCCAGTGAATTAAGAAGTGGTGCCAGGCGTTTGAAATAGGTGAAGTCCAGTTTGAGATAGATGAAGTCCAGAAGCAGACTCCACAAGCACTACTGGAAGGATGTGATGGTGATCTGGCTGTCATACTATTATAACACTATTTTATTGATAAAGGGCATAATAAGAATCCTGAAAACCTGACAGATTCCTTCTTCCTTACACCAAAGCAAATCAAGATGGAGCAATCAAGCTTTTTTCTCACTCGCCTCCCTTCCAGCACTGCACTGGTTTTTAAGCCAGCAGCTGTTAAATTCATTCTTCAAAGCCATCTCCAAGGTCCTCTACAGTTGGAAAGAGGCAAATCTATACAGATTTAAAAGCATGATCACTCTCACTCATTCATTCTCACTAACAATTTAGGATTACATTAGATACAATATGCAAACTGTCTTATGATTCTAAAACTAATACGTTAAAAATATTGTGTTTTATCACCGGCTAAAATTAATATGAATAGTATCTGATAAAGATTTCTAGAATGCAAATTTGGATTTTAAACCATGTATGGAAATAAGAGCTTGGGAAAAATATTATATAAAATAGAAATGCTCTATGGAGGCAAAAACTTTAAGCTGATTTTCCGGAAGAAAAACCACTGACATTTTCAATAAAAATGTGAAAAATCTATACTTTTAAGGATTATTACAAGACGTGAAACTACTAGAATTTTCTGTCACATTTGTTGAGAGTGTCCAGATATCCAATAATTTTGGAAAGAAATATTTTAGTTAGTAAAACTAATTAGTAATTTAGTTTTACATCCTTTGTGTAGCCTGTTTAGCATTCAATATCCTATATGTTAGTATCATACACACAGAGAGAGCTCCTAATATTTATCTAATGCTCCTAATTACTCAACATATCTCATACTGTTATTTTCTATCCCGCCTTTATTATTTTTTATAAGTTACTCAACGTATCTAATAATCCTTCCTCCTATTTCCCCACAACAACATCCCTGTGAAGTGAATTGGGCTGAGGGAGTGACTGGCCCAAAGTTACTCAGCCAGCTCTCATGCCTAAAGCAGGACTAGAACTCACAGTCTCTTGGTTTCTTTAATATACCTATATAATATATCTATTAATATCTAGCTAATTTTAGAATACAGGATAATAGAACAGAATATAATATGAGAATTCTTTATTGGACAAGTATGATTGAATACACAAGGAATTTTATCTTAATTTGTGAACCTTTATAAAAAAATCTCTCCTCTCCCCAGCTCCTGAGTTTTCTTTCATTGGGGGTATTACTTGGAACCCTGACAAAAACTTCCTTTGTACTAAACCTTGTATTTTGAGTTTAAAAAATAATTTTAAAGGGCTTTTCTACATCTAGTGATACTAACACTCCTGATTCCAGTTTTACTGAATGTACATCTAATATATAAGATTGCAGTATAATATTATCCAAGGTTTGTCACCCTTTTATAATGCCAAATTGCACAGTAACAGAAGTAATACTATTTGTAATCTACATGCTCAAAAGTCTGGCAGATTCTCAATATTTAACCAGAAGATTAGGCAACAGTTGTACAATAAGAAAATCTTCATCAGCCTTCAAAATTGGTAACTGAAGCCTCATTGGAGGAAGCTGGAAAGTTTATTTCAAAAAGCATCTTCAACAATAGAGGAGAAAATAATTTTTGTATTTATTATACTACCGAACAGTATAGTCATTATGACCAATAGCATTTCCTGTTTACATATGCTTAATACCTATTTTTGCCCCTGAAGAGATAGAGATGCCACCAGATAAATAGCTTAGGCATGTGTGGCATATTAGTTATTTATTTAAAATATTTATATAGCCACTTATTTCTGGGCAGCTCTGATCAACAGTTAAAAATATCAAAATAATTTTGAAAACAACTTCAAAATCATTAGCACATTTATCTATTCAGACCACCTAAGACACAGAAAAGTTACTGCATTTTAAAAGTAACGAGTCTCTTTCTCAGTAAATTTTAACACAATTTTATAAAGTATAAAAAAATAAAGCCTTGCTTATTAGATCACAGTCATTATATAGTTTTCCTAAGCATCCATAATAGCACAAATATCATTTTTTTCATCATCATCATCATAATCATCATCATCATCACAACAACAACAACAACAACAACAGAGTTGGAAGGGACCTTGGAGGTCTTCTAGACCAACCCCCTGCCTGGGCAGGAAACCCTACACTACTTCAGACAAATGGTTATCCAACATCTTCTTAAAACTTCCAGTGTTGGAGCATTCACAACTTCTGGAGGCAAGCTGTTCCACGGATTAATTGTTCTAACTGTCAGGAAATTTCTCCTTAGTTCTAAGTTACTTCTCTCCTTGTTTAGTTTCCACCCATTACTTCTTGTTCTACCTTCAGGTGCTTTGGAGAATAGTTTGACTCCCTCTTCTTTGTGGCAACCCCTGAGATATTGGAACACTGCTATCATGTCTTCCCTGATCCTTCTTTTCATTAAACTAGACATACCCAGTTCCTGCAACCGTTCTTCATATGTTTTAGCCTCCAATCCCCTAATCATCTTTGTTGCTCTTCTCTGCACTCTTTCTAGAGTCTCAACATCCTTTTTACATCGTGGCGACCACAATGTAATCAGGAGGCCCATTGTCTACTAGGTCTTTAATCTGAATAAATCATTTGATTATTTAGGGAAAGGCTGGGGGCACATCCACTATCACAGATCACTAATTACTTTGATTATTATATTAGATGAAAACTCCATCAAACACATGAAGTATACCAATTTTGATCACGTGATCATAGGGATGCTACAACAGTCATAAGTATGAAAATGGTCATAAGTCACTTTTTTCAGTCCCTTGTAACTTTGAACTTTCACTAAATGAATGGTTGTAAGTTGAAGACTACATGTAAATAGTTAACATTAGCAATTAACTTTGGGAGATGTTTTTGTTGCAGAAATAAGTATTACCTCAAAATTCATGTGTGTGTGTGCAAAGGGCTCTTCATGTTAATTCCATTAAAGTATTTCAAGCAGGATTGGTGAATTAAGGAAATGGTTATGGGAAGGACAAATTGGATTTTTTAATTATTCCAAATATTGCTCTCGTATGATGACATAGTTTAATTTTCCTGATTTTCAGCTTTGTCACTGGACATAGATATTGACTTTTATTCTTCATAGAAACAAGAGTTAGTTGGAAGGATCCTAAAAGGTCAATTATTCTGAGCCTCTGCTTAGCACAGGATCTGCTAGAATATTTTGGACAGATGACAATCCAGGCTATTAAAAAATCTTCAGTGAAGGGAATATAGCGTTTTAATAAAATAATTCATATCACCAGCTGACTGCTCTTATTTCCAATCCAAATTTTAAAAAAATGAATATCCTTAAGTTTTGCTTTACACTACAGATAGTGCTCAACAATAGTTCATTTAGTGACCGTTTAAAGTTACAACAATTTTGAAAAAAGTGACATTTTTCACACTATTGCAGTATCCCCATTGTCACATGATCAAAATTCAGATGCTTGACAATTGGTTCATATTTATGAGTTGCAATGTCCTGGGGGTCATGTGATCACCTTTTGTGACCTTCTGACAAGCAAAGTCAATGGGGAAGCCAGATTCACTTAACAACTGTGTTACTAACTTAACAACTGCAATGATTTACTTAACAGTTGCAAGACAGGTTGTAAAGTGGGGCAAAACTCACGTAACAAATGTTTCACTTAGCAACATAATTGTTGGGCTCAATTGTGGTCATAATTTGAGGACTATCTGTATGTAGTTTTCTGTTAATTTATCAATGCAGGTATAAAGGAAATGCTATACCTGCTGCATCATACAGAGAAGCTAGATTTTATATTTGTTGTCAGTTATTTGCTGTATGCACCAAAACTACAGGGATGTAAAACCATATATTAGATTTTGGGGGATGAGTTTGTCTATTTTTTACAAAATCGCACTCCCATTCAGCAGATATGGTTGAAATTATAAAGGTAATTATGCAGTTGAATTCTTAATATGGGAGAAGGATAATATTTCCCAGGGTGAAGCTTTCTTGACTTAACATAAATCCTTGTTCTGTACTATAAATAACTACCAGAGTGTATATATTATGCAACTGGAGAAATTATAAAATGTATTAATCATTTAATCTAATTTTCATAATTTGGATAGATTTGCAGAATTCAAATTTTAGAGCTAGATTATTTGGAACAGAATGTTAGTTTTATTGCAGAGTACACAGCTCATCTATGCTGTGTATTCTCATCTACTCAACCAGAGTGCAACCAAAAGGGCTACAAAAAAAATCAACTGGTATTGTTTTATAGCTGGGAAGAAAATTGATCTAGCTGGCTATGATGAGCAGATGGTTGAACTGTAATCTCCACCCGTTCAAATGAATTAATAACATTTAGAGTTCTAAACCAAAAAGAAAAATGAATAAGAATTAAAGTAAAGAAATATATCTAGGCAAAGGTAAAATTAAGATTCATCCTGTTGTGTGCAGTTAAAATGCAAATAGTCTAAAAATAATGCTTACAGATACATGCTGTTGAGGTAGTCCTCGATTTACAGTTCATTTAGTGACCATTCAGTCACAGCACTGAAAAAAATGACTTATGGCCGTTTTTCACACTTACAACCGTTGCATCCCCATGGTGACTTGATCAAAATCCAGACACTTTGCAATTGATTCATATTTATGATGGCTGCAGTGTCCTGGGATCATGTGATCACCTTGTGACCTGACAAGCACAGTCAATGTGGAAGCCAGATTCACTTAATAACCGGGTTATAAGAGCCGAGGTGGCGCAGCGGTTAGAGGCAGTACTGAAGGTCACTTTAGCTGACTGTGATCCTCAGGTCAGCGGTTCATATCTCACCGGCTCAAGGTTGACTCAGCCTTCCATCCTTCCAAGGTCGGTAAAATGAGGACCCAGATTGTTGGGGGCAATATAAATATACATTGATTAAATGGTGTAAACTGCTTAGAGAGTGCCTGCACTGTGAGGCGGTATATAAATCTCACAAAATAAATAATAAATAAATAAATACTAAACAACCATGTTATTAACCTAATAACTGCAGTGATTCACTCAACAACTGTGGCAAGAACGGTTGTTAAATGGGGCAAAATCCACTTTTAACAACTGTCTTGCTGAGCATCAGAAATTTTGGGCTCAATTGTGATCATAAGTCGAGAACAACCTGTATTAATCATAGATGTAGAATATTGCTATAAAATCTGATAAATAAAATTATTGTATCTGAAAAGATGAAGTCATTACAACTGTTAAAAAAATAAAAATGTGTGACTATAATTCTGATTACCGGTAACTTGCATTGTAGAAAAATCTGAATAAAATATGTAGCCAAATTCCAGAAGAAAATTGTCGGAGCCAGACCACAGTGACCCGTATTCTCTTTTAATATCCCTCTTTTCTGGAAAGGTTCTCTTCTTGAGATTAGCTTGATCCCAATTCTGCAATTTTTTTTGAAAAGCTATTAAGGTCTAGCTATAGCAGAAGGAATGATTTGTCTCTGATCTCTCTGCCATGAGAAGGACTGTGATTAATGTTCTGTTCTTTGATGCTGTCAGAGATTATGTCCTTGCCTTTTGTTTTGTTTTTGTTTTTAATCTTGTTATTGGGTATAGAGGGTAAGCTGCTCAGGGTTGAATGGAATTGGAATATCCTACCGGTATATGTCTTAGTAAGAAAA
Source organism: Diadophis punctatus similis (assembly GCA_023053685.1). Classification (NCBI taxonomy): domain Eukaryota; kingdom Metazoa; phylum Chordata; class Lepidosauria; order Squamata; family Dipsadidae; genus Diadophis; species Diadophis punctatus. The sequence goes on along the minus strand of JALIGW010000003.1, from coordinate 117,336,347 downwards.
TGAAATTCGAATTGGTAGAATAATTCAGAAATTCAGAGTATATCTAATCATCAGCCAAACAGGTGCTAATACTTTGTACCAGAAGACCCAGCCTGCCATATACTGCCTAATCAGAAAAAATCAATCTCTCTCCCTCCCTCTCCCCAATTAATCCAACAAATGCCTTTGACATGGAAATTAGAACCGGATTAGGACTAAACTGAAACTTTGAGAGATCATGACAAAATAAAACTCAAGAAATAATATACTCCATAATGAAAGCATAATTTATTGTTTTATCAATATATAATATGCTGACACAAATGGGTTATACCCTTCAACATTACTACTGAACTTCATCCCTGAGTGAATACAGTGGTACATTTCAAGCACATTTGTAATTTAATTTGCAATAATTAAATTGCAAATTCATGTACCTGCTTATTGCAATAGATTGATTTGGAGGAAGATGACTTTGTGATTTTATATAGAAGTATGTTATATTGGCTCTGAAGAAAATACACCTTTTATGTCAGAGCTCACCTGAGAACCATTTTGCTACTGGCATTTAAAATCTCGTCTATCAATTACAAAATAATCCCTGTTTCAAAATTTTATCCATCTCCTTACAGCATGCCCTTAAAAATTAATATATGTTGCTTGCTTGTTATAGGAGTTGTAGTTTTAGCTGGCACAGAATTGCCAGCTAAAGGAGTGCAAGCAGGCACTTTGTGATAGCCTTGCATACATGAACCAAGCATGTATTAACTATGGCTGTAATCCTGTCAGGAAATAATCCCCTCTGAACCCAGTGGATTTTATTTCTGAGCTGGGACGGATTGGATTGGATTGCACTGTAAAGTATTTTCAATGAAAATACTTCAATGCAGAGTGAAAACTCCATTCTGACAGATATTGCCCTTGATTATTATTATTTTGTTAACCCTATGAGGTATTTATCTGAAAAGTGAATTTTTTACCTGGGAAAAGGAATTGGTATAGGTTGTGCAGTTTGAGGAATGAGGTATTTATCATTCTAGTTCTTAAAGCTGATTCCTTACTTTTGAGGAATAGTGTAAGTGTAGTGCAATTACCATTATAGCTTCCATGACTCTTTCACCTAGCTAGGTGACAGTACCTGGCTGACTGTGTGATTTAAAAGGGCTAAGCAGGCCTGGTTAATACTATGATGGGAAACTACCAAGAAATCCTTGGAAAGTAAAATCCTGCAGGCAAAACAAACTGCTCCTATCTGTTTGCCAGAAAAGCACATGAAGTCACCGACAGTCAATTTGAAGAATAATCTAAGATTTTAAATGATTAGCAATGTAACCAGAAGAGGTGGTTATGTGTTAAATATGTGTTTAAAAAGTCTGGAAAATATATATTTTTATTCCATCTCTTTAGTAATAAACACAATTGTCACATTTATTTTTGGGTTCAGTTTTATAATAGTAGTTGATCAAGTTTTAAACTGAATATCATACTGAAAACTAATTTGAGGAGGTTTTTGTAGAAATGGAGCAAGTTACTATAAAATAAGGTGAATTTTTATTAACTTTAAAAAAGATTTGTTTTTCAGATTCGCAACAAACCATTAAAGCACCTTTCACCAATAGGCAACACATCAAGTGTCATTTGCTTACCTTATTTCTAGTTCTCAAAATTAAAACAAATTCTATATGGAGGTTTTGTTTTGCCAAATTACCCGAGATTTTATATACTTTAAAAATGTTTCAGACTGGCATATTTTCTATAGGCAAGCAACAAGCTGAACCTCTGTATGTAGGGGTGGGGGAACTTAAAGCATATTTAAATCTCTCACATATCCTGAATAAGAAATTTATGTCATCTATTCCTTCTTTTCTAATTCTCTAGATACTCCCTCGAAAGTCTACTCTTTTTCTTAATTATTGCTTTGTGGTTATTTATCAAGGGTATTTCTGTGCCTTTCCCTACTATTCAATTAACCATCCTTCTAGGCATAAAACATGTTGGTTGTATTGCCAGTCTTTCTACTGACTCTCCCACTGCTACCAAAATAGTGTTGTCCTGATCGGAAACTGTACCATTCATTATGGACAAGATTTTTGGTTCTCCTCTCCTGGCTTTGCTCCCTCTTCAGTACTACACCCATCATGTAGGACAAAGATGTCAAACTCACGTCGTCACGTGCCGTATCGCAACTTTTTTCCCTTTCGCTAAACCGGGCGTGGGCGTGGCACGTGATGCATCCAGGCCGCAAGTTTGACAGCCCTGATGTAGGATTATATCAACCAATCAGAGCACAGCAGCATGAACAGGGTGGATCTGTTTGAGCGATTCTGCTTGAGGTCTGGAGACTGATATGTCTGCCCTTTCTCTCACTTCCCATTTGGTCATGTTCCAAGGTAAAACTGTGAAATAAGTGAAGATGTCAGGACAGAAATAACGCCCCAAGAGGAAGGAGATAGATAAACCTTACCATGAGTGTACAACCAGCCAGGTTGTGTGGAAGAGAATGGAAAGTGAACAGCTGCTGGGCAACCACTTTTCTTATTTGTGGTGTGAAAGTGGGGAGGGAGTGACAATATGATATCCATGGCTAACGGGACAAAAACTAATTTAGCATCTTTAATTTTGCAAACTGCAGAACTCCTACATCTAAAGATCAGATTCCCTTTGATGCTACTTCAGAATACAATATGATGAAATTATGCAAAGCCCCTTACTCTCCCCAGATAAAATAGTAGAGATCTGTTCTCTCTACCTTGTTGGAAGCTTGGAAAGAAGTTGATTTCAAAAAACAGGGAGGGAAAAAGCAAGAATATGAAAAGAATTCTGCTAATAGGGAGTGCAAATCATCAGGGAGGATAGGGAGTGCAAATCCTCAGAGAGCAATTGCTGCATCAGAGGCTGGCAAGTAACCAGAAGAGAGAGGCTCAATGCTGTGAAACAGTCCCCTGATCATCCCCACAACATGTTATTTGACTTCACCTCTCAAATTCTGAATAAGAAAGTAGCACAAATTGTATGTACCTTCAAACAAGGGGAGATAGTATTGGCTTAAAGGGAAAAAGACTACTTTTGTATCAATACACTTTGTGACAACTTAAGACTGCTTCTTCACCCATGGGCTGGGGCAGGATGAGGATTCTGTCCTGCACCCCAGGGAGAAGACTGATATTTAGGACATGGTATTTCAGTGCTGAGGTAACCTGTATATTTGAGGCTTGGCCTCTCTATTTGGAGTTTAATCCTATTGCCCTTTACTTTGGGGAGGGATAATTGTTAAAATTGTAGAAAAATAATCTTTTCCATATGCTAACCTTGTTCATACAAATTGCCTTGCATTTCTTAAGTTTCTTAAAATAAATGTGATCTTCAGTTTGATCTTCCTTTTCTTAAATTTATATAATATACCGTGTCAATCCATTTACTGGTACCAACAGCAATTTGGCTTAAGTCCTTTTTTTCTGAAGAGATGGTGATGTGGGTTTCTGTAACGCTTCGGCTTTTTTCTTTTCTTCTTCAGCCTTCTTCCTTTGTTCCTTCAGCTCCTTATATCTCCATTTGGGAATCTCCAAGTAGGTCCCATCACTGGCATTACTTTTCCGTCGCACTTTCTCCGGCTGGAAAGTAGGCCGAGGTGCCTTACTTATACGGACTCTGGGGATGACAGGCCCAGGCCGAACACTGCTTCTTCTTAACAAATGCAGTGGTAACAGGCTGGCTTTCCTTCGAACCATAACGTTGCCCTGGGGCATATTTAAATTGAAAGGCTGCAGGCTGGCCCTCCGTTCCTTCGTTTTGGACACTAGTGTAATTCTGGAATTCTGAAACAGCTTCTTATAGCTGTTAAAATGTTCCCTGTTCTCCAAAGTTTGAAGTTCTTTAGCTCTTTGTTTCCTAAGAATTTCTTGCACAGCTGGCCTACGTTTTCCTACACCAGGAGGACTGTCAGGGCACACAGTCCTGCAAGCTATGGCAATGAAGGAGCTTCTTAAACTTGTTGTTGTTCTAACCATGTGATCAAGGACTCCATCTTCTTCAGGACCATGGAAAGTTCTGAAATCTACAATGGATCTCAAAGTTGCTGAGATCTTCTGCAAGCAAGTTTTTGAATCTGCAGCCTTAGCAAGAAGTTCCTTCAACTTTGGCCATTCAAGCAAATATTGATCACAAAATTGCTCAGCACATGGCTTATCCATAAGTCTCTGTATAAGATATGCAGATTCTATTCTTCCTGTGAAACATGCCCATTCCAGAGGAGTGAATCCACGACCTGGATCTGTTGCATTAATATTTGCTCCTTCAAAGAAATAAGAGAGAGAGAGAGAGAGAGAGAAATTAAGGTCATGCTGTATGTGTTTTGAACTGTGAGGTTGTAAAAGTTGTAGTTCTTGATTGCTATTGTTAGCTATCATGGTTGATAGTCTGATAATAAGGTTTTGAGCTATGCTAAATTGTTTAGAAGTTTGAAGTACAGTACTGATATAATGCTCTGCATAACATTGCATTAATACTGTAGTCTTCCGAAAATCATCATAATCAAAATAGAATGAAACAATCACTGATTAAAATTAATTTTCTTAAAATAAGGAATTCAAATTACAACATTGACTGATTACCTCATCCGCATACACCAACCATTCTCTTACACACAAAAACATAGAAGTACCCACATGCACTCATACAGAAATAGAAATTCTGTGCATTAAAAAAATTAAATATATCAAGAAATCAACCTCTCCTAATCAATGGATAATGTCCAGGCTGACGCTGACCTGGAAAGGAATTCATGCTTTCCACTAGCAGTTTCTACAGTCATTGCTCATTTTTTTCACTAGCTTGTTCCAGTCCTCTCAGTGACTGTAAAAAAAAATCCTCTCTGAATATAAGGTTGAGAGAGAAAGAAAGATTTACTGCCTTGCCTTTCTCATGGCTGTTACTCCAATATAAAATATAGAGATGTGCAAAATGTTTTTTAGTATTCCAAGCATGAAAGAAAATGTGTTTTTCAGAAGGTTGATTCCAGATTGGAACAGAACTCTAGGAATGGGTAAAATATTCCATACACAAGTTAGACAGTATTGGAGAGTTCATGGTTGGAACAAAATACACGTCTTTTCTATGAATGCACCTGGAGCTTGCAGAGATGTTTCGGGGTACCTCTCCTTCCATTCCCTTTACATATTTTTTTCTTGATAGCATTTTAGATGGCACTGCATGACACCATGCTAATGTCCTTAGATGTCTCGTTTTTCTTTCCTGAAGGCATTGTTTATAATCTAGGCTCCTACGCATCCTACCACATACCTCCCTACGACCGGTTAGATCCCACACAGTTGGTCTCCGCCAGGTCCCGTCAACCAAGCAATGCTGGTTGGCGGGACCGCAGGGGAGAGCTTTCTCTGTGGGAGCTCCATCTCTCTGGAACCAACTACCCCAGAGATCCGGACTATCCCCATCCTGCTGGCCTTCCGTAAAGCCATTAAAACATGGCTCTTCCTGCAGGCGGGGTGAAATAGAGACCAATGAGAACATCTGTGGTCTCCCCATGTACGAATGATGGTATATGTTTTTTTAATTTTTATAACTATTTTGTTATTATCGTTTTTATAAATTGTTCCTCTCTTATGTTGTACGCCGCCCGGAGTCCCACGGGAGTTGGGCGGCCTGTAAGAACGATTAAATAAATAAATAAATAAATGAACTCAACGCTAACAATCAAGGTACCAATCAATTTCTTCTCTTTGTTTAGGAGGTGCTGTAGGCTTTTTTGATAACAGTCTAACCTAAGCAGATTTGTCAGTGGCTGACAACAAAATTGAGTTTTATTTTAAAGGGATTTATTTTAATGTTTTAAAAATATCTCACCAAAATGTATTTTATTTGTTAAAATTGCTACCATGTAACTAACAATTTATTTACAGTGTGATACACTGCTTTTGAATTCATTGTAAAGTACAATAATTGATTTGGTAAAAAATTGTCAGGAGGAAACACATTTTGCAGTGAAGAGACAGCATTTAAAAAAACAGCATAGTATTTAAATGAATACCAACTGGGAGACCGGCTTGCACACACTTTCCTCCAATATAAACTCTGCATTGTTGTTAGAGACCAAACTAAAGAATGATTAAGAGAATGAAAATGTTAAAGCTACCATGAATCTCATTAAAAAGAAAAAAGAAGAATTTGTGATCTTTCTTCATTCAAAGCACAATGCAGTGGGAAAGAAAACAAATTCAACAACCTCCAAAGTTCACTTTAAAAAACCAGACATACAACCAAAGGACAAACAGAAGGGATGTTTGCTATAACAGATGGTAAGTCTATGAATTTAGGTTAATCTCATGAATGGTTAAGAGATTCATTTAAGACTGTATCAGACTATAATAAGAACAAGTGAAAGATACACCTAAAGCTACACCAAAGCAGAGAAGCAACTGGTTTATGCAATGACTTTCCCATCACTGTTTCTTGCCTTTGTGAATGTAAGCAAATAACTATATAAAAATATAATATCAAATATTGTGGCACTTCAAATATGATGAAAAATTTCCTAATTTTTGTTTATTTTGTATTTGTTTAAAGTCAACTTAGTAATAAAGTTGATTTCCTATAGAACTGCTTCAGGTTCTACAAGAGCAGCAGGGTGTTTACCTGTAAGTGAAATGCTCTAGTCATTATATTAGATTCTGGAAAGGCATGAAACATTTTAGAAAGTGTGAAACATTCCTGCCCCCTCCCTTTACCCACAGATGACTAAGGTAGATCATTACTTTCCTATACCGTTTTTTCCAGCACTGCTGTGAACATTATAATGACAGGTTGTCTTTGACTTACAACCACAACTGGGACCGGAAATTCAGTCACTAAAAATGCGGTTGATAAGTGAGTCATCATGTAACTGGATTTTATGACAATTTTTACCGTGGTTGAGTTAAGCAAATTACCATGGTTAAGCGAATAATGTGGTCATTAAATGAATCATGCAGTCATTAAGTGAATCCAGTTTCTCCAACTGGTTTTGCTTATTGTAAACTGGTTGGGAACGTCACAAATCATGATCACGTGAATGCAAGACACAAGCTGGTTGCAAAGCACCTGAATTGCAATCAAGTGACTGCAAGGGTGTTGCAAGAGTCAAAACGCTGAGGAGAGATTGTAGGTCACTTTTTTCTGAGGCCATCATAACTTTCAACTGTTGTTAAATGAATGGTTGTAAATTGAGGATTACCTGTAACTGGGGTACATTAGTGGTGGGAAAAGAGCATAGTTTGCATGATAGCACAGATGACCAAAGGCATATACCGGTAGTTATATGCAGAAATTGCCCCGTGACCTTCAGTGTCTATGAATTTAACGAGTGAGTGGCAGAAAAACAGGAGTCATGTTCCATGTGCATAAAAAGCAAAAGAAACAAAAGAAAATCTAAGAAGTAACTAATAATACCAAATACTATTAACAAGCCATGTAATAGAGAACAGAACACTTGCAGAAAAGACACTCAGAGAAATTTGTGTTTCTGATGCTAAGACAGAATGACTAGAACAGTGATGGCGAACCTTTTTTCCCTTGGGTGCCGAAAGCGTGTGCGTGCGCGCAATCACGCACATGCGAGTGCCCACACCCATAATTCAATGCCTGGGGAGGGCGAAAATGGCCTCCCCCGGCCCCGCAGAGGTCCTCTGGAGGCCGGAAATGGCGCATTTCCCGACTTCCGGTGGCCTCAGTAGGCCGTTTTTTCACCCTCCCCAGGCTGCAGAGGCTTCCCTGGAGCCTTGGGAGGGCAAAAACGTCCCTCCTGCCCCCCCGGAGGCCCTCTGGAAGCCTAAAATGCCTTCCCAGAGCCGACACGTGAGCCAAAAATCAGCTAGCCAGCGCACACATGCACGCTGGAGCTGAGCTAGGGCAACAGCTCGCGTGCCGGCAGATATGGCTCCGCGTGCCACCTGTGGCACACGTGCCATAGGTTCACCATCACTGGACTAGAAGATTAAGTTCCATCCTGCTTCTATGTGTTTGCTAAGCATCTCAGTATTAACAGCTTCCATTTTCCAGGAGGCTAAATTTTCTGGTTGACGAGATTAAATATGCCATTTTTAATAGAGATTTAGTGCAATGATTTTCAAGCTATTCTTGGTTTAGAAATATATGCTTTTATTTTGCACAAAACTCTCCAAATTTGGCACAGGGATTTTTCACAGAAGCTACTCTCACTGCAAATTGCATGTACAGTTTGCAGAAAATTGTTAAATGCTTATTTTATTATTTTTACAATTTATGATATACAGCAAATATGTTATATAATTTAGCTTTCTGATTGAGATTTATCCTAAGAAATATAGTGGTAGAAAACAGCAATATAAAAATGGATTTATTTAATCGTAAAACCACTGAAATCATGATTAACTTAAATTCTATTGACTTCAATTTAAGTAACTGCGAGTACTATATTCTATGTCCTGATCTATGACTGAATAAAGAGTAGTTGATGATGAATGGTTTCAAGAATATGACTGTGGAACTAAATCCTACATTTACTGTACACATTTAATAATAGCCAACCAAACCTACTCTGAAAGTAAATGTAGTTTTTCATTGAGGATAATGTACAACAAATCAATGGGAAAGAAAATGAAAAAAAGAATTCTGTATACCTGCTAATATTAAGGCTCTGGCACATTCACTTCGGCCTTGCATTGCAGATTTCATGAGTGCAGTAAATCCAAATGCATTCCTTTTCTCAATATCAAGATCGGAATAATAGTTGAGTAAATATTGTGTAATGTTAATATGTCCTACAAAAAGAACAAAAATTATCTGTATAAAGAATATTGGTTTTAAATCAGTATAAATATGACATGGTTAATTTTTGTAGGATTTTTTAAAATTATAATATGCTAAGGCTCAGAGGATAGTTTCCATTTTTCTCTTCCCCCCCCCTCTCTCATATACACATCTTATATTTAAATACCAACTGAAACAAATGGCACAGACACTAAGATGTTCATGGGATGAATGTACCCCACTTGTTTCCCTTATCTGAAGCTACATTTTTTTCCTTCAGAGTAATTTCTTCTCTTCCAGAGCCATTAGCCCTTGAACAATGCTGAAGAGAACACAAGGTCAGTTTAGGGAAATTGAAATTCCCCAAGTTTATGCTTCATTCTCAGGTAAATGAAGCTTAAGGAAATGCACAACAAGAACACCTCCCACTGACTTTTACCAAGCAAATCCCTGCCAGACTGCTTAGCACTGCAACCGGGTCAGGGACTGATACTAGTTTGTGGCCTGTTAGGAACCGGGCTGCACAGCTGGAAGTGAGTGGTAGGCAAGTGAGCAAAACCAAAACCACATCCCATGAACTTCCTTATATTATCTGTTAAGAAGCCCTCTGGAACACAATAGTAAATAAACAAGAACTAAATTATAAAAGGCTAAATGTTAACTAAAGTTACTTCATACAATCTTATCCATGGTCAGAAATAATTTCTGTGGCAGCTGTCTTCTTGCAGCCATCCGTAAGTCCCCAAAAGCCTTGTCCGATGATTGGGCATATCTGGTAAGCCAGCGATCCCCAACCTTTTTGGCAGAAGGAACCAGTTTCACAGAATCCAATTATTTTACAGACTGGGGTGGTGGTGCTGGTTTTGGTTTTGCTCACTTGCCCACCACTCACTTCCAGCTGTGCAGCCCGGTTCCTGACTGGCCCCGCCCCCATCTATTCTCTGCCTACCAAGTCCCAGCTGATCGGGAAGAAATGGGGATTTTGCAGTAACCTTTCCCTGGAGTGAGGAAGGAATGGAGATTTTACAGTATCCTTTCCCTGGAGTGGGGTAGGAATGGAGATTTTACAGTATCCTTCCCCTGACATGCCCACCAAGCCACACCATGCCCACCAAGCCACGCCCATAGAACCGGTAGTAAAAAAAATTGAATCCCACCACTGGTACAGACCACATAAATACTAAAACATTAAAGCACATTCAAACTTAGAACATTATAAGGAGAAAACTTTTTCATTGTCATTCCACATATATAAATAAGATAGTTTAGCAAAAAATAATATAGAAAATCATAATCAGAAAGTATATCATGTAATCCCCTGAGTTAAAATAAAATATTCTAAATCACCCAAATCCACTTATTCCTAAAATATTCTATTTGATACATTTCATTTTGCGTTGACCATTTTTGTTCCCACTTTTGCCATGCCCTGCTGGTCTCAAAATCCCTCTTTAAGCAAAGACCAGGATAAGGCAGTCTATGAAGAAGACCCTTAGCTGCCAGACCTCACTTTTCTCCCCTAGACTGAACAGACACCTCCACCAGCCTCAAGAACCCTGGAATCTGAAGAAAAGGTGTCAAAAGAAAAATAGGCACAGATGTGTTCAGCTCTACTGAGAAACAGAAGGATCTGGCATGGTTATTTAGGAGTTATCTATTTTTAATAGGAATTTTTATTTAAAAAATTAAAATACTATAGTACAATAATAAAAGGAAAAAAAGTGCAGAAAAGAAAAAATAGAAACAGAAGAAAAAATAAGAATAAAAAAAAGAAAAAAGAAAAGAAATAATAAAGAAATGACATACCACTTCTTCATAACAAATATAAACAATTTTAGTAAATTGACTGACATTTTGAATTGAAGGAAACACATTTGGTATTTTCAGACTTGTCAATGCAAGGTTCCTAATAGCTGAAAAGCAGTTAACAATTTCTGAAGGGGATTAGAAAAGGAAGTATGAGAACCTAGTGTCCTTTTAAAGACATCAACTATGATTTGAGCAAGATGGCTATTCCCTCATCTTCCAGAGCTCTAAACCCGCCAGAGACTGCTATCTTGCAGTCTCTTCATGAGGAACAGCTGTGTGGAGCCCTTTTGGGCAATCTCAAGTAGTCTCCTTTTTTTGGAGGGAAATAAAAAGGGCTGGTCTAAGTTTCTTTCCCAGATGAAGTTTATTCCCCAATAGTCTATTTAATGAGTTATCTACTGATGGAAATCAGATCTGATCAGGGCCTACTGTACTCAAGCAAGATTAGATAAACTCTTTAGAGCCTGGGTCCAAATATGTTAAATAAAATACATTGTTATGTAGATATTGAGGAATCTATATAAACACAAGAAATATCAGATGCAACATAAGAAAAGACATACTGCACTACTATTAATGGGTGATTGGAATGAGAAAGCTGGAGAAATGAAGGAACCTAAAATTAAAGGAAGATTTGGCTTGGATAAACATAATGCCAATACAGGTTAATAAAGTTTTCAAATGTTTGCTTCAAGCAACATAAATTCAGATTCTATATATGGACATCACTGGATGGACAACATCTAAATTAAATGAACTATATAATAATAAACAAAAATTGAAGAACAGTCTAGTCACTAGAATAGTTCCAAGTATAGACTGGGAGAGATTATCAACTATTTTACTAATAGAATAAAAGTATGGAACGCTCTGTGAAAAAGATTAAGAGACTGACTAGTACATATTATAAATGTAGTATAAGGGGGTAGACTGTCAAATATGAAAGAACCAGATGCAGTTAAAATATCAATTAAACAATTCAAAAGAGCAAGATCAGAATCAATTAACATATGTCAACAAATATGGGGCAAAATGGCGTAGCCTGCAGACTGGAAGAGATCAGTCCGCATACTTTTATTGAGGAAGGGAAATGTAAGAGAATGCTCAAATTATAGAATTAGTACACTAAAATTGCTCATCCCAACAATGTTTTGATTACATATTAAAAAATATAGAGTGGAAAAAATGCCAATCAAGCAGTTTTCAGAATCAAGGTGAAATAACATAAGATGGAAAATAGGTAGTAAGAATATATTTAAAAAAAACATACTGCAAAGCCAATCCAGTTTCACAATGCTGTATATCATACTGACCATGGCCTTTCCGATAATCACCCTTCTTGTCTCAAACAGGATCCTCCTGTTTGATTACCTTAACATGTAGCAAAAAAGATCTCTCCAGATCCTTTCCATCTTTACTAGAAAAGGTTTTGTCTTTTAAAAATCCAAGAGAGAAGAAATGGGCAAGCACTCTGGATGAGTTTCTAATTAGATGGAATTTATTAAAATGCCACTTAGAGTAGCCCCACGGCAAGATCGGCGGCAAATAAATTTAACAAATAAAAATCTGAAACAGCCAAAGGAAGCAAGTGGGAATCTTGTGCTGCTGTGATCCATTTATCCCTAAAAAATAGGTGGCAAGTTAGTGATAGAAACACTGTGTATGATTCCTTTTATTTTGGCATAAAGCTATTTCACTATGATCACTGATATTTATAAGTAAACTCAGGGATAATGTGGCTTAGGTAACAGACTAACACCAATTTACAGTCTGTTCTGAGTCTTAATTTTTTTTTGCATATTTTTCCCATTGGAAACTCTCTTGAGAATCTGTGATTTGTACAGAGTATATTTTTCTTTCTCTACTACTGACAGTTGTGCATGCACTATATAAAATTAAAAAGGAATGCTTATCTTTTTTCTTTTCCTTTTAAAAATAAATGTAATTTTGTTTATATCTTGCAAATTTGACGTACCGTATTTTTCGGAGTATAAGACACACCGAAGTATAAGACGCACCTTAGTTTTGGGGGAGGAAAACAAGGAAAAAAGGCCTCTGCCTCCCAGCAATTTGCCAAACAGCAAATAGCCCAGATGATATACACTGTTTGCTGTGTATTTCTGTGCATGTGTGCTTGACCCATAGAAATAGCAAAGAATTGGAGAAATGTACATTATGGCAGTATATTAATCCCAGAAAGTTTTCTTAAATGTAATCACACTAAGTCCTCCCAATTATTTAAATAGATCTACTCCAAACATGACTAAGTCAGGGTTTAATTCAGCTGCCTTATTTTAATACTAATACCTAATACTAAAACAGGATATTTCAGATTATACTTTTACAGATCTTTAAAATTGATGTGGCTTTCTGGAAGGCTTTCTGCTATTTAAAAGAAGATACAATAGCACTGGGCATCTTCAGAGCAAGAATTTATTTTAAAAAGCTTCTTCATTTTGTTAAGTTGTCTAGAACAATAATAAAGCAGTCTTTAAAAAATAAGTCTTATAATTTGAACACTCTACAAACATTTAACAAAACAACATATTAACAGAATCTGCCTCTACCTAGGATAGAACTCACAACCTCCTGACTGAGAGGCAAGAGCTCTACCTCTAGGCTATAGTAGCTGTAGCTTACCTCCTTGCAATTTCAGCAGTGTAACATTGCCACCAGTTTATCTCCCAGCATTTTGTCTCATTACAGCCACCGTAGTTAGTTTCATTTTACCACGTGGCTTGCAAGCCTGTCAGCTGTAGGTCGGGAGGCAAATAATCTCTTAGTGTGCTAATAAGGCTTTGCCCTGTTTGCTGCAAAGAGGTAAATTGCTGGCAGGCAGAAGCCAAAGGGTGGGGGTGGCTGGGTGGGGCTACATTCGGTGTATAAGACGCACCCAAATTTTCACCCTCTTTTTGAGGGTAAAAAGGTGCGTCTTATACTCCGAAAAATACGGTAAATCCAAGACAAGGGGATACTGATATCCCAAATCGCATATCTCAATGTTCCAGAACCAGGAGGCAATGGCTACAGAATTTATTTCATTATTTATAGTCGTCCCCAACACCTATGGTTCACAGACTGTGGGATCCCTATCTATTGCACACACCGTTAAAAGGGAAGATACCTAATAAAGTCTTCCTCTTTACAGATAGACAGCTGCAGTAACTACCAACCAGTTATATGAAGGCAGGAAAGTAGGGCTAGGATGTGTAGGGCTAGGATGTGCCCTACACAGAGTCTCTGTGGAGTGGGCAGCATACAAATGCGACCAATAAATAATAAATAGACCTCACCCTTACTGCTGCAGGAGACATGTTTTTGAATCACTGACTACAGCAAGTCTTTCAAATTCTCTAGATTGTGCCATAGTGTAGAACAAGGGTGTCAAACTCAATTTCATTGAGGGCCACATCAGGATTGTGGTTGACCTTGGGGGGCCGGGCCAGCTTGACGCCACTCCCCAAATTGCTGGCATGTTTCCTCTTTGCATTGGGTAGACCTGGCCAAAGCCATGCTGGCCTGATGTTTCCTCTTCGCATTAGGTAGACCAGGAAGCCCCGCGGGCCAGATCTGGCTCGTAGCCTTGAGTATGACACCCCTGGTGTAGAACATATTAAGGCTAATACTGTAATTATCTAATTATTCTTCTTAGGCATTGTTACACTGAACAAGAAGCTATTGTCAGAACAGAATTTGGAGAAACAGTGGTTTCAGAATGGGAAAGGAAATGGAAAAGATATATATTGTCCCCGTATCTGTTTAATGATGTTGGAATGATAACATTCAAGACAATTTCCCTAGCTTTGCCCAAAGGACCTGTGATAGTAAAATGGAAAATGAAACGCTAGTGTTAAGTATAACAAAGACAAAACAGCATATATGGTGTAATGGTTAAGGCAGCAGGCTAGAAATGGGGAGCTCTATAGCCACCTTAGACATGAAAGCCAGCTGAGTGACCTTACGCCAGCCATTCTCTCAGTCTTAGGAAGAAGGAAAAGGCAAGCCACTTCTTAAATCTTGCCAAGAGAACTGTAAGGACCAGTCCAGAAAGTAACTGGGAGTCAACCCAGACTTGAAGACACCAAATAAATAGTAAAAAAGACAAAAGTATCTTCAATCTGCAGGTTTATTGTTCACGATACAGAAATGATGGTACAAACAAAATATTTATTATAAACAACCAGCAATATTAAGCATCAGACAAACAGAAAGCAAAGACAACTTTGAAAAAATGATTATACTGAAATTGTATAGAACCAAGCTCTTGGATTGCACGCAGCATTTCTTCCCATCTATGCTAGATAGTCTTTTCTATCTTCATGTACTTTTAATATTTTTTTCTTCAAACACAATGAATGACACTATAGTTGAACTAAGCCCATACTATATAATGAACATTTTTCTTCCAATGAGATTTTCTACTTAATTATATGACATTCATCTCAGAAAGAGACTGGCAGCACCTTTTCCAACTAAAAAAATTATTTAAAAGGATAAGCTTTTGTGAGTTTTGTGAGTTTACTGCGGTTCATGAAAGTCTAAGCCTCGTAGTTGGAAGAGATGGAACCACATTCCTTCAGATACTTTAGTATCAAGGACAAATATAATTTTCCTCAAATTTCAGCACTCCATATAGATTCAGGAGCAATCCTTGAACTTGACCTCAAAGGCATATTTGTTACTCGTGAGGAATATTTTTAAATCAATTTTCCAACCAAGTCCATCAAACTATCTAGGCCAGGGGTCAGCAACCAGCGGCTCTGGAGCTGCATATGGCTCTTTCATCCCTCTGCTGCTGCTCCGTCGCCAGTTGGCTCCACAATTGATAGGGCTTTTGGTTAGGACAGGCAGAGGAAAAAGGACGCTACGCTAGGAGGAGACTCTATGGTGGGGAGGACTGGACTTCCGGTCGGCAGAGGAAATAAGGATGCTGCACTAGGAAGAGATTATGGTGGGGGAACTGGACTTCCGGCCAGCTCCAGAATTGAATGGGGGGGTGGGGGTTCCGGTTAGGACCTTTGTGGCTCTTTGAGTGTTTAAGGTTGCCGACCCCTGATCTAGGCTATACCAAGGTAATGAGATAGCTGGTGACATACTAATCTCCAGTCTCCCAAATCTATGATAAATGGAAAAAAATAGATTTAGACAGAGTGTGTTGCAATTCTATATCCATATTTAATTGTTCAAGAGTCTTCTGAGGTTGTTCATATTTCAGGATAACAAGAACACTAATGGTACAGCAATAGCAAACAATTGCTCCCATGAAGCTCTCTTCTAGTCCAACTGATATTTTGCAAGGATTATTAAACAGGGCCAAGCCCTCTGGGTAAAAGTTTACCCAGAAACTAGATATCACCAGCAAAGTTCAAAATTTCACCCTAGACTGTGGAGCCCAGATTTGAGTCATGTGGCTACATTCATCATACATCTGGGAAGCTGGAACACTGCTTTCATTTTTTTTCCCTTTGAACTGAATCAAGCAAACAGCAATGTAGCTGAAATACAGGCCAAACTGAGATGTGCCAAGGAGTTGTGTTGAACACTGGGCCACACATAATTTCGTGGTACGGACAATTCTCAGACTGCTGCAGCACTTTTCTGCACTGTCAACACAGCATGCATAATCCCAACTTTTCTCTTGCCCAAGAATGAAAAACTAACTTGAAACACATCTTCATCTCTATGCTATTATTACCCTGAATTAGTTAGCTGCTTATTTTAGGTCTCTTGGCAAGTGCTACAGTATCTTGATAACTAAACTGGAATTATGAAAGCAATAATGGGTAGAAAATGGGAATTGAGATAAACTCAGTGCAACAGTAGCACACAGCATGAATGGCAGCTGCTTGTCAACTACCTGTGGGGGATGGAAATCCATTTCATTCAAATGCTTGACTATGTAAATGTGTAGCATATAGTTAACTTATTGCGCTCAGGAGGCACATGGGTATTGGTGTGCTGATAAATATTTAACAACTGGATCTGCAGCTCCATTGCCGCTGCACGCTGCTAGGTGCTTAAACAGCTGGTTGTGCAATAGGTGGGGGTTTCAGCTCTGCTTTCAACAGGCTGCCTAAATTCTCAAAAATTTAACAATCAGCTCTCACAAGCTGGTACAAGGCACACCAATGCCTATGGGAAAATAATCTGGAGGATATGCTTTGCTATCTTTTTAATGTCAATGATGTATCTGATCATCCCTAATCCTGGGTTACATGAGCTGTTCTGTTTCAGTAAATAAAAAGTGAGGTCAAAATTTGCTTCTAGTATTCAGTATTTGCTTTTTATCAGATGCAATGGAACATTTGACTTTTGCCAGCTTTTATCTGAAAGATCAGATTTTTAGTCTCAGAAACTGGCTGCTGGATACTCATCCATGGGCTCATCTCCAGTGTTACAAAGGAATATACAGTATAGGAATCCCACATGTTATTTTTGTTTTTTATTTATTAGCTTTACATGCTGTTTTTCTCTCAAATCATGTAAAGTGGTGGGAATTTGGCCAATCTGTATCCAATGGCAATATGCCAGAATATGTGTTGTTGTCCGCCAGTGGCCTGCGGAGCTGGCAGCAGAGTCGGACAGCGAGGAGGTTGGGGAGGAACATGGGCCAGCCTGGAGTCTGGAGAAGGCTTGGTGCCAGAGGCAGGGATCCAGCCCAGGCCATCTGGGAGATCTGTCCCGACTCCAGAGCCTCCAGAGGCTGACATGAGCGAGGCAGAGGAACAGGGGAAGCCTGTTCTCAATGCACGCATGTGCAGAGCTGCCAGAAGGCAAGAACAGTTACAGAGGAGAAGGACTACCTGGGAGTAAGGCTTGGAGATAATTAGCCCGTCCCATAGGCTATATAAGTGGAGCACATGGAAGTGCTTGTCGCAGGAAGCAACTTTGTTCAACTCGTGTCATTTTAGCTCTGACTCCATGTTTCTGTTTGGCCTTGCCAAGTTTCTTGCTAATTGGTCTTTGGCAGCTTGTCCAGAAAGATAAAGGCTTATCTGCCTTTCCCCGAAAGACTGTTGTCAGACTTGTTATCATTGTTTGGGACTTATTACGGCTGGGAAGGATAATAATTCACAGCCGTTAAAATAAAAAGAGGTTTTTGGGACTCCGTTTGTGCTGTCTTATTTGATCAGGAAGCCTAGGTCACAACAATAGGCTTGATTCCTTGTTCTAATGTTAAAATCCCCAACCAATGATACCATGATTCCTTAAAATGATAAAATGGATTTGCGCAATGCTACCTGCACCCAATTAGTAAAACTGATTATTTCATTGTTAATTAACGTGGGCAAGAAATCAATATTCCATTTATTTCTAATAATGAAATGTTAAATGTAATGTATCAACTAAAACAATGATAGACATTACAGGATTATGTATGATTATTTCATTGCAAATATAATTCCCCATCTAAACCATATTTTTAGATATTCTATTATTTTATTTGACAATATAAAATACTAGTAGCTGGATACCCGTGCTTCGCTACTCAGCTGAGAGGTGACTTCTCCAGTAAGACTTGCCAAAGCTGGAAGATGGTTCAGTGCAGGTGTTCTTCCTTGTCCCTTTTCTATTTTTTATAAGTGTCAGGTGGGAGACAAGAAACTTTTTGGCAGTGCAAAACACTTTATCAAGGCAAATATACTCCTCAACGTACAACAGTTCATTTAGTGATTGTTCAAAGTTACAATGGCACTAGAAAAAGTGACTTATGACCATTTTTCACACTTACAACCATTGCAACATCCCCACGGTCATGTGATCAAAATTTACGAAATTCTGACAAAGTCAATGGGGAAGCAAAATTCACTTAACAGCCATGTTACTAACTTAACAACTGCAGTGATTCACTTAACAATTGTGGCAAGAAAGGTCATAAAATGGGGCAAAATTCACTTACTTTGCAGCAGAAATTTTGGGCTCAGTTGTGGTCGTAAGTTGAGGACTACCTATAGTGATGTTGCCTCTAGGGCACAACAAATCTTTGTGCAAATATAAGTTGCTTTTCAGAGGATTGTTTTATATAGTTTATTAGAGATTTAGAATGAAGGAAAAGTCTATGCATAAATTAAATCCTGCATTATTTAGGATTATTTCTGTGGAGCTATAATGAGGTACCATTTTTACTGATAGCTTATTACAGTACAAATGGGGTGTAATATAGTTACTTCTATTTTTATAAACCTATGAGAGTGAATTATCTAAATGCTACTTATTTAAATTCTCATTTGATTAGCCCAGGAATTATACCTTATGACAAGGTTTCAAATAATTGTTAAGGCTTACATACATGTCTTTAAAATATGTTAATCAATCCAAATTAGCCAGTTGAAGATCTCATGACATCTGTTAATTTAAGAGAACATTTTTCCTTGAAACCAGAGGTCAGCAACCTTTGAGGTTTTAAACTGGGAATCACCAGAGTATGCACAGAACCTGGCACCAAACAACAGTAGGCTCAAAAGCTCATTTTGAAAACATCGAGGCTACTGGGAGCAAATAATCCCCTTTGCAGCTGGTTTTGTTTGATTGGGCTGTGACCTGACCCATTAAGTGGATATTTGGAAATTGAAGTCTAGATATTTAAATGCCTTTATTTGCTAGGGATGGTTATTAATTTCCCATATAAAGGTAAAGGTAAAGGTTTTCCCTGTCCAGTTTTGTCTGATTCTAGGGGGTGATGCTCATCTCTGTTTCTTGGTCGAGGGAGCCACTGTTGTCCGAAGACACTTTTGTGGTCATGTGGCCAGCATGACTATACGCCAATGCACACACAACGCTGTTCTCTTCCCACCGAAGTGCTACCTATTTATGTACTTCCATTTGCACACTTTCAAAATGCTAGGTGAGCAGCAGCTGGGGCAAGTAAAGGGAGCTCATCCTGTCCCGCAGTGCTGAGGTCTTGAACCCAGACTGTCAGCTTTCCAGCTGACAAGCTCAGTGTCTTTAATCACTGAGCCATCACACCCCCTTAATTGCCCATATTTGTTGTTGTTAGTTGTGTCCGACCCATGGACAACATTCCTCCAGGCCTTCCTGTTCTCTACCATCCTCTGGAGTCCATTTAAGCTCACGCCTACTGCTTCAGTGACTCCATCCAGCCACCTCATTCTCAGCCTTTCCCTTCTTCTTTTGCCCTCAATCTTTCCCAGCATTAGGCTCTTCTCCAGTGAGTCCGTCCTTCTCATTAGGTGGCCAAAGTATTTGAGTTTCATCTTCAGGATCTGGCCTTCTAAAGAGCAGTCAGGGTTGATCTCCTCTAAGACTGACTGGTTTGATCGCCTTGCAGTCCAAGGGACTCGCAGGAGTCTTCTCCAGCACCATAGTTCAAAGGCCTCAATTCTTTGGCGCTCAGCCTTTCTTATGGTCCAACTTTCACAGCCATACATTGCAACTGGTAAACCATAGCCTTGACTATACACACTTTTGTTGGCTGGGTGATGCCTCTGCTTTTTAGTATGCTGTTTAGATTTGTCATAGCTTTCCTCCCCAGGAGCAAGCATCTTTTAATTTCTTGGCTGCAGTCCCCATCTGCGGTGATCTTGGAGCCCAGGAAAATAAAATCTGTCACTACCTCCATTTCTTCCCCATCTATTTGCCAGGAACTTTGCCAGGGCCAGATGCCATGATCTTAAGATTTCTTAATGTTGAGTTTCAAGCCAACATTTGCACTCTCCTTCTTCACCCACATCAAGAGGCTCTTTAGTTCCTCTTCACTTTCTGCGTTAGAGTGGTATCATCTGCATATCTGAGGTTGCTGATATTTCTCCCAGCAATCTTAATTCCAACTTGTGATTCATCTAGCCCCGCCTTTCTCATGATGTGCTCTGCATATAAGTTAAATAGGCAGGACGACAGTATACAGCCTTGCCGGACTCCTTTCCCAATTTTGAACCAATCAGTGGTTCCGTGTCCAGTTCTCAGTGTTGCTTCTTGACCTGCATATAGGTTTCTCAAGATACAAATAAGATGGTCTGGTATTCCCATCTCTTTAAGAACTTGCCACAATTTGTTGTGATCCACACAATCAAAGGCTTTAGCACAGTCAATGAAGCAGAAGTAGATGTTTTTCTGGAACTCCCTATCTTTCTCCATGATCCAGTGTATGTTGGCAATTTGATCTCTAGTTCCTCTGCCTCTTTGAAATCCTGCCTGTACTTCTGGTAGTTCTCGATCCACATACTGCTGAAGCCTAGCTTATAGGATTTTGAGCATAACTTTACTAGCATGTGAAATGAGTGCAATGGTGCGGTAGTTTGAACATTCTTTGGCATTGCCCTTCTTTGGAATTGGAATGTAAACTGACCTTTTCCAATCCTGTGGCCACTGTTGGGTTTTCCAAATTTGCTGGCATATTGAGTGTAGCACTTTTACTGCATTGTCTTTTAAGATTTTGAATAGCTCAACTGGAATACTGTCACCTCCACTAGCTTTGTTGTTGCTCAGATTTCCTAAGGCCCATTTGACTTCACATTCCAGGATGTCTGGCTCGAGGTCAGTGGCCACCCCATCATGGTTTCCCATATATGCTTGGTGAAAGGCAACACCTTTATTTTTGCATAGGTTATTTTCAATCCTATAATTAGGCAATGGTCAGCAAAAGCCCGAAAATTACAATTTAGGCGTGGGAAACAATATCTATATCATCAGTATAAGTGAGCATGGAAATTAATCCCTAATTTTTGAGGATGTAGGGTAAGATCCAAATTTCGAAAGGCACTGATTGGTTCCCTTAACACTTTAATGGAACTATTACCTCAGGAGTGGTGCTGTTGAATGTAATTGACCACATTTAATCTGCACTGAGTGTCCTTGGGTAACATTGTAATTACCGTATTTTTCGGAGTATAAGACACACCCTTTTCCTCCCTAAAAGAGGCTGAAAATTTGGGTGTGTCTTATACTTCGAATGTAGCTTTTTTGAAACTTTTTTCCCAGCCCTAACGAGGTGCTAACGATCTTCCCGGCTTCCTATTCCCTCCGAAGAAGGTTTTTTCCAGCCCTAAGTCTTTGCAGGCTTGTTTTCATTCCTACTCCCTCTGAAAAAGCGGTGCTTTTCAGCCCTATCGCGGTGCTAACGATCTTCCTGGCTTGCTGCATTTATTTTTATTCCTTCTCCCTCTGAAGCAGTTTTTCCTGCCCTAAGTCTTTGCAGGCTTGTTTTCAGTCCTACTCCCTCTAAAAAAGGCTTTTTCAGCCCTAACCAGAGGATAAAATAATGTGCTGAAGCTGAACAGACTAAGGACGGTAGCCAGATGAATACCTGGTAGGTAGATTTTTTTCCCCCCTATTTTCCTCCCCCAAAACTAAGGTGCGTCTTATACTCCGAAAAATACGGTAGCTGCAGAAGCCAGCAATCAATAAAGAGTTTTTGCCATCACTGCTGGGGGGGGGGGGTTGTCAAATCAAAAACTGCCTTCATATCAATAAAGGCAGCCTAGAAGTTCTCTCTGGGGAGAGGCTTGGCTATTTTGGGGGGGCAAAGTGTCACAGAGTGATGCCTTGATTAAATATTGAAAAGCTGGGTTGTTCTACAGCTAAAATCTTTCCTTGAATCTGGCAACCCATCTGTTTTGTGTAGTGTAGCATGTATTTTACTTGTTATGCTGAGCAATCTAAGTGGGTGATAACTGCCTGGCTTACACTGTTTCTTCCTTTAAAAATGAGAAAGCCTGATATTCATTGGCTCATCACAAGGACCACAATTACAAAGGGGCACCACTGAACATAAAAATTAAATGAGTAGCAAATATCCTTACCTGCCTGAGCAGCTGTAATTAGAGCCGTATTCCCTTCGTTGTCCTGCCAGTTTACATCAATATGAGGACACTGTGCTAAGGCTATTACAATATCCACGTACCCTTGGTAACAGGCAACAATAAGGCCAGTCTATAAATAAATAATAAAAAAGGTGCAGGTTAAAGTGTAGTGAGTGCAGTTCCTTTGAATTTACATCAGTTCAAATACTACTTATCTGAAGTTTTTTGAAGACATTAATATTATAAATTACTTTTTTTTGGAAAATATTTTATTTCAAATCTGATTTTCTACTTCATGGAAACTAACAACAATAAACCAGCAAGTAGAAATGATTCATTAAAGTAATACAAAATAATACACCAGAAGCAGCATACAACACAGGTAGTTGGTACCAGAAATACCAGAATGGAGATTGGTAAATGTTTACTTCAGGGATGCCTATCTACAGTAAATAAAGTAACAAATATTGCTTTAAAAACTGTTTTTTATGTAATTATTTGTTGGGGAAAGCCATATAAATTGAAAACTCGTAAAAATCAGGCATACAACAACATTTTTAAAAAGATCAGAATTGCAACTGACAGAAAAAATGGAATGAATAACTGATTATAAATAAATAGAAAAAAAATAGAGCAAGAAGATGAATATCTCTGTCATTAAAAATAAGAAAACGAATGAAATGCTAAGAATGAACATAAATGCTAGCAAAAAGATACTGGGTCTTATGCAAAGAATGTTTGTCAAAGGAAGACGTGTATAACAGCATGCTTTTGCCCACTTGGAAATGTGAATTGGATATGGAAGAATAATATGAAGACTGAATGCAGTGGGGATAGGGTACTTAAAAAGGGTGGGAAAACAAGTAAACATACAGACAAGAGTAAACAGCTGCTGAATGAACATGAATACAAAAGTGAACAACTAATAAAAGTGTATACAGTATATAAGGTGGTTTGGTCAACTAGAGAAAATATATAGGATTAAATTATAAAACAAATTTATGAACCAAGAGTGATTGAGTTGAGAGGAAGGAGAACACCAAAACATCAGTTAGCTAGAGTTCATAACATCTTCAAAAAGAAATACATAACAAATTTAAACAATCAAAGACAACATGAAGCAGTGTAAAGACCTATTATAGACAAGGATTTTTTTTTACAATTGAAATAGTATGGAGAAAGAGAGGTTTGATATTAACAAGATATAGCTATATTTCTTTTTTTTATCTCTTATCTTTATTTTTTTTACTATTTTCTTATTCAATTTTACTTTAAGGTAAAAAATAAGACATAAAACCTTCAAGTTGAACTTTATTCCTAGAGAGTTCAGAGACAGAGACATATAATTTCTTCTCCAACAATACAAAAGTCATTTTAAATTGTCTTCTTCAAGAATATTTTTCTTCAACTTGTCACTTATCCTGGTATTTACTGGAAGACCTCTATGCAGGTATTAACCAAACAACATGCCAGTATATATTGCCACAGCATTGTATTCCATATGCATATGCACCAAAGACACATTCCTTGTGTGTCCAATCACACTAATAATAATAATAATAATAATAATAATAATAATAATAATAATAATAATAATAATAATAATAATAATAATAACAACAACAACAACAACAACAACAACAACCACAGAGTTGGAAGGGACCTTGGAGGTCTTCTAGTCCAACCCCCTGCTTACGCAGGAATCCCTACACTACTTCAGACAGATGGTTATCCAACATCTTCTTAAAAACTTGGCCAATAAAGAATTCTATTCTATTCTATTCTATTCTATTCTATTCTATTCTATTCTATTCTATAGATCATGTTAGATTAGATTTAAGGTTGAAGCTATGTGGGTTTGATGAAGTAACAATTAACAATTCCTGGTTTGTTAACTGGCATTATGTCATTTTTCCCAATTTGAATTCAAAAAGTCTTTATCTTTCTAAAGCCAAGATCTTTGTAATAGGGGAGAGAAAAGAGAAATACAATTGTCTAAGGTCTGGAAAAAAAATATGTTTTTGAGAATATTATGGATTTAATTTGTACTGCAGAAGTATCTCTTGACATTCATCTGTATTCATCTTAATTAAATTACATCTCTGTAACTAACCTGTGATTAACCTTTATTTTCTTGCTAGGAAGTAACTTTCCTAAGATTTATAAGGCATTTTTTTTCAACTTTAACAACAATTAAGCATAACTATAAATGGCCACTATGTGGGCTTTCCAAAGTATTTGAACTGAAACATTCAACTGACGTCCTAAAATAAAAAACTTAGCATATTTCTTTGGCTTACATTTAATCAGCAAATCTAAGGGCTGATCTGCAGGACTTGATTGTACCTATTTCTCAAAGGGAACAATATCCAACATCCTCTTGTATGCACCTCTAGGCCACCAAGATGATGGTCTCTGCCTTTCTTTTCCTGCTCCATGTCAAACATATGTTTTCTAACTTGTGCTGGCATAAGCTGCCCTCTCTACCTTCCCTGCTACAATTCACTTCCCTAGTAAAGAAATGCCTCCACTTCAATTGGCTGTGTCCTATATGGCAGGTACATGTCCTCCCTCCCAATGGTGAAATCCAAATTTTTTTACTACCAATTCTGTGGGCGTGGCTTGGTGGGCATGGTGTGGCTTGGTGGGCGTGGCAGGGGAAGGATACTGCAAGATCTCCATTCCCACCCCACTCTGGGGCCAGCAAGAGGTGGTATTTGCCAATTCTCCGAACTACTCAAAATTTCCGCTACCGGTTCTCCAGAACCTGTCAGAACCTGCTGGATTTCATCCCTGCTACCTCCCAATTATTGCTCACTCCACCTTCATTCTATTCTGGGCTATTGGGCTGTCTCCTTCTTTTGAAGAAATATCAACCAGTCACACATTCCTTGATTGAAATGTGAAACCCACTTATTTGGGCAAGAGTTCTTTTAGCTGCCTATTTTCTTTCCCGACCCAATAACTATGGTTTTTTTATTTGTTTAACTGGTCCACAAGTAAATGCACCAGAATAGAACATGTCAACAGAAAGACTGAGGGTGGGGTAGGGTTTCATATAAAATATTTGTCAATGAAAATCACATATCTTCAAAGACCTGCCTACAGAAAGGAAATCACTTGGTACTTGCTTTCTTGCAGGTATGAGAGTAATAAAATAGCCGAGGAATCTATAAGCAATTGTTCTAATTTGAAATAGGTATTTTTATTTTATCTATGCCAGATATATTCAGATATATCCAGAATTCTTGAATTTCATGGTCTGAAATGTCTTTAAGGCTTGTTGGGATATCTGGGACAGTATTTTGTCTTTAAATCATTTTCTGAGGCAGGATCAATTGCTGTTACTTATACATTTGATTCAGTCATATTGAAACCTAAATTAAGTTTGCAGATAGTGCTTTCTCTGATATATAAAATAAATAATTTGCCTCAATTCATCATTAATAACCAACCTGTGGAATTAGTCTATTGTACTTAATTCACTCAACAGATAGCACTACCATCAATTACTTGTTTGAGTTTTACTGGAGTATAAATTCAAATTCAGCCTTCTCACCAAATGTCCAGCAAGTTGCTGAGCATAAGAAAACTTGGAATTGCAACTGCAGCAGTACTTGAACAGCAAAATGCCATTCATCTTATAATATTAATGTAATGTAGATTTTTTCCCTCTTGTGCTTAGCTTAAGTTTTTGTTTGCCATTAATGCAGCAATAGCTGTGAAAAGATACAATGCCTATCCGGGAGATACCTGCCTTAGTTAAAGTGACCAGATATTTTTTTTTTAAGCGGGACATTTTTTTTAAAGGGGGGGGCGGGGCCGCCTGGACGTCGCCATTTGAGTTTTGCGCATGCGCAGAATGCTGCGCATGCGCAGAGGGAAAAAGTCAAGAGCTGAGTACGGGGCACGGGGCACGGGGCGGGGCAGGCAGGAAGGGGCGCCGGGCTGCAGGCCGGCAGCGGCGGAGGGTCGCTTGAACTCGCTTCCTGCCGCGGACTGCGTTCACGCGCGGCGGCGGCGACAGCAGCAAGCCGGGAGCGCTCGCCCGGAATTGGAGTCAGCGAGCAGCCCAGCATCGGGGCTCTTCCCCCGCCTTCTCCATCCTCCAGGGTTGCCACTGCGGGGGTTCCGTCTCTCCGGTGGTACCTGCGTTGGAAGGGAAGGGGGGGAAAGGCGGCCTGCGGGGCTTGGCACGGCTGGGAGTTGCGAGGCGGCGTAGCAACCGGGCTGTTCCTCCGGGTGTGCTAAAGTGCTCGAGTTTTTTCTCTCTCACACACACATGCACAACCTTCCAACGACCGGGAAGTCGTGCTGGGAGATCCAGTCCGACCCGGTCGTTGGAAGGTTGTGCATGTGTGTGTGTGAGAGAAAAAACTCGAGCACTTTAGCACACCCGGAGGAACAGCCCGGTTGCTACACCGCCTCGCAACTCCCAGCCGTGCCAAGCCCCGCAGGCTGCCTTTCCCCCCCTTCCCTTCCAACGCAGGCACCACCGGAGAGACGGAACCCCCGCAGTGGCGACCCTGGAGGATGGAGAAGGCGGGGGAAGAGCCCCGATGCCCAGCTGCTCGCTGACTCCAATTCCGGGCGAGCGCTCCCGGCTTGCTGCTGTCGCCGCCGCCGCTCACCCTTCAACAGCCAATCAGCGTGGGGCGCCGATAGCAGCGACGTCATCTCTCCGCGCCCGCCTTGCAGAGAGAAAGGTATGGGTGGGTGTTTTAAGGTGACCAGACGTCCTGATTTTGAGAGGGCCTGCTGCTGCTGCTGCTGCTGCCCCTGTGGCTGGGCCCAACCTGGCCGTCCTCGAGTGCCTGCAGGCCGATTTTTTGAAAGAATGCCCTAGTCGTGCATTCTTTCAAAAAATCAGGACTTTTTAGAGGACGGGCGGGACGCGGGACAAATGATGAAAAAGCGGGTCTGTCCCGCCAAAATCGGGACGTCTGGTCACCTTAGCCTTAGTTGTCCTCATATAAACTTAATATACAATGTTAAATAAGAAGGCCTTTATTTTTATCTGAGAATGGAAACAGGCATCACGTCTCTTGATCCTCTTTCCCTCCACCCTCCCAATATATTCCCATAGTACAATTCACTGACAAAAACCAGGGTAAGAAAATAACTTAGTTGAAACTACCCTGGTCTATCAAGATCAGAAATGGGCAGTGTTTGGAGAGTTCAAAGTTGTACAGTATTTTGAATTATCAGCCTTTGAGGATGCTACAGGGTCTACTCTACTGCAATATTATTACTATCTTGCATGTCTTATACTAGCAATCTTCCCTCTAACCTAGTTTCCCAAACCCTGAAATGTCCCAACTCGGAAAGATGCAGGCAGGAGTGCAGGGGAAGTGTGAAGAACCTTTTAATTGTGTACAGTGTTAAAATCAATTCACTTCCCCTAATGTTTCACTGTACTGTTTCATTGCTCATTTGTGTTCATTAGGGGAGGTGTATTTTACACTAAAGGGAAGTGTGATGGCAAAACATTTAGGAAACCTTGCTCTAAACAGGGCTCTCTTAGCCTTATTGGGAAATAAAATATAGATAAACAAATTTGATGGCACCACTTCCTGACCCTTTAGCACTGAGGTCTTTGGCTAGGAAAAGCAATCTTTTTTCCAATGCACAGAAAAAACCTCATCTGACAAGAGATAAATACTGTAAATCACTACTTCAAAAAACAAAAAGGGATGAAAAAATTCCTTTCTAACTTTACACACACATCAAACATCCAATTGCAAATGATACAAAAGATAAGAGTTTTTTGTAACACAGACCAAATCTGAAAAGATTATCTGAAAAATATGCAGGCCAGTACAAGACTCTGAGCAGTTCACAAGATCTGCTACCAATATAGAAGCAACCCTAATATACAGATGTGCCACTTTTCATAAAACATATTTTGTGCTGCTATGTGAGTGTCCTTATTGCTGAACCGCATCCTCCCATTAAGCCAATCAATGCTCCCTCTGGTTAACTAATAGAAAGGTAGATATAATACTATTTGGGGGAATTGCAAATTGTTCTTCATAACAACAGAGAAGGATGGGAGAGATGTTGGCAAATTACCATGGTTGTTTGACTACAAGAAAAAAGTAGGAAATTGCAAGAGCTGAATGACAGGACAAGGCAGGAATTCTTGCTCTTGCAGTTCCAAAGAACTACTACAATACAGTTGCTGTATTTTTTCAGGGCAGAACCCAAATTAATATTATATCGGTTAACATTCCTAAGGTCCAGTCAAACATAACAGAACTACAAGAACACTAAGATTGGCCTCCTACAGCACACCCATGTGAAAGGTATCAGAACATCAGGAACCCAACAGTCAGAACTTACCTCTACACTGTCTTTACAGAAACCACAACAGATTACCAACTAATAGGAGCATAATGTCCTGCAAAGTACTTAAGAACATAAGTGCTTGGTTCTTATTAAGTCAGAATGCTCCTTGAGAAAGACTGGTCTATTCAGGAGGAAAGCCTTTGAGTCTCTCTGGCCTATTCCAATTTTGAATTTGGAAACTTTATATCCCGAACCACAGCATCGCTTGGCGTCACTTCATGCTATGATCTAATACACAGATGACATTTGGCCTCACACCTCATTTCTTCTTCACTTTTTAGCAACCTCCAAACAGAGTGCTACTGTTTCTGTTTGCTGCCAACTCTATAGTTCCTCAAATAAGTCCTTCTCCAACTGTTTTTTTTAATCTTCCACATTATTTTCCTTGGAACCAGGTATTTACATAATTTATTTAGAGTTTACATTCAGTTATATTCTACAAATTTGCACAATTACATTGTGAGGAAAAAGGAGAAGATGGCAGGAATTGTTTTCTTAATTCATGGTTCCTATTACCATCTGGGCTGCATATTCCTCTTCCCTTTTTAGAGACATCAAAACCAAATCTCCCAAGTTCAACAACTTTCTCCTTCTCAGTCATCCCAGAGTCCTAATTCTTGGATATAATTATCCAAGAGATATAATATTTATAAATAAGAAAGAAAAGAAAAAGAAAAGAAAAAAGATATATAAAACAGCTTTCAATCTTCTTTACAGAAGTTATAAAGTCCATAAAATCCAGACACAACAAATATAGTTATTCTTTTCTTTATTCAAGCAAGTTAATTTTGCAAACTATACAAATTCTGTCATCTTCACCAAATATTCCTCCATTTAAGTACTTTAGAAACTTTCCATCTTTGTGCATATAATAAACTTGCTGGAGTTACCATGTATAAGAACAATCTTGCATAGTTTTTTCCTACTTGTCTATCCATTAATCCTAACAAAAAAAAGTTCTGATTTCAGTTGGATAGTAATCTTTAAAAGTATTTGTATCAGGAGATACAATATTAATGTATATTGATTGGCTATCTTACACAAAATATATATGATTCTACTGAAATAACAAATCATGTATATAAAAAATTGGTATTTATCTGAATTTCTCAGAACTTTTCATAAGTTCTTCCCTATGACAACAAACAAAACAAACATTGCAATGCTCAACCTTTCCCAGATGTCTTTAGTAAGCATAATTAACTATTTGCTTACAGTGGTGCAGATGCAGACTTTTAAATATGAATAAATTTCATATTTAACAATATGGTTCTCTATGCTTTGGAAGATCAATATCTTCTATGTCAAGAAATCCTCATCTATACATTTAAAAAACAAAGTGAAAACAGAAATACTAAAACAGCAGAACCTGGCCATGAAACCTGAAAAATAAAACTTCAAAAATCCCTTCTTAACTTGAACAACATATGGTCTGTGAAGTATCTGAGATGTTGATATTACATAGTTCAAGATACCAAGAAGCAAAAGAAAAAGACTTCACAGACGCTTGTTGATGTGCTTACATAATGTATAATAGTATTGGTTCTTTTTTGCTGGTTCTGAATAAAAACATCACAAGGAATTCAATGAAAACAATTCTACAGTATACAATTGTCACGTTAACTTGTTTAATCTATAAACATAAATCTTTGCCACCTATCATAGAACAATGTTGTAGAACAATGCCCTAAATTAAGTCTTGAGAGATTCCAGTTCATTTACACACTTGGCTATGTAAATAAACCTGGATTACTCTGACTCAATCACTATCTCTCAGTCTAACTTATTTTACAGATCATTAATGTAGGAAATTAAGTAATATTATACCACCTTGAATTCCTTAGAGGAATGGGCCAAAATTGCTACACAAGAGACTATCACCAATTATAAGAAGTTTTTGATTGCTCTAATAATGCCTTCAATACTGAATTTAATGCTTCTTTATTTACACCAAAATTATCTGTGTTAAATGGTTTGGTTTATGAAAGAAATAGTAAACCTTGGTGTTATTTGTTCTTTCAGAATCCCATAGTTATTAGGGCTTCTGATATTCAGTGGCTGGGACATCTAAATCTTCAAAAGGGATGAGATATCTCTATGTAGAAATTAAAATTGATCAGGACTGTGTAAAACACAGCCAATTTAAAATTTTAATTCCATTTTAATATCTTACCCTATTTTGTTAATATTTTGATTCAAAGACTGAGTTTCTACCACGGGTAAAAATGTCAGGTTATAATTATATTTCTTGTTTGCTTACTAATGTGCAAAACAATCTTGCCTCTGAGATTTCATTGTGTTTCCCTCTCTAGTGTATTCTTCACGTATTCTTTACATTTAGCCTCGGGTTATTAATGAGAAAATGAAAATGTATTTCATGATGAAAAACAGTTTTACCACACTTTTTTTTCTTTTAAGAAACTTTCTACATTAAGAAAAAAGAAAACAGAACATTATAGTGATCAGCTAAGACTCTATTCCCACTGAATAAACTATCTATTCCCACTGATATAGCCATAGTAAAATGCTGCAATCAAACACAAGTGTTTATGAAAACTACAAACAGTACAAGGATTGCACCTGTATCATGGCACTAAGTTCCCTTTGAACTAAATACAAATAGCTTTAAAATATTTAAATATTGACTTCAGACAATCTAGATTTATTGTGATTTTAGCTGATTGGAGATGACGCAAAATATTATTAAGTCAATGTGCAGTGCAAAAAGTTGAAATGGTTTATTTCTTACTAGGGGTTCAGGAGCTGAAGTGGTGCAGTGGTAAAATGCAGCCATTGCAGGCTGACTGCTAGTTCAACAGTTCAGCTGTTCAAATCTCACTAGGCTCAAGGTTGACTCAGCCTTCCATCCTTCCGAGGTCGGTAAAATGAGGACCCAGATTGTTGGGGGCAATATGCTGAACTCTGTAAACCGCTTAGAGAGGGCTGTAAAGCACTATGAAGCGGTATATAAGAAAAGTGCTATTGCTATTGCTATTTAGCATTTTTTAAATATTATTTGGCACTAAATACTTTTGTGGGAGAATGTACATAGGCCTCTTCCAAAGTATGCATGTATTGTCTCTCTGTGCACATTTTTTTTCTGGATAAAGTATCACATTTGGCATTTTTGCCAGGATCAGTCTCCAGGATTACCATTCATGAGGTGTTCTACCACTAACAGGGAAATTAATATTAATTGCCATGATTCAGTATGCAATTATTACCCTGGAGAAAATTAACCAAGGTATCCAAAATAAACTGCAATGATGCAAAAAAATGTAATATGCTCCATGCACAATGCAACCACCCTTTTTATATTTACACCCTGATGTAAAATGCAAATCACATGTAGCTTACATATTCATCATTTTCCCCTTGAGTCTTCCTACAGATACCCATGCACCAAATACAGCAAGATTTCTACAAAAGTTTCTACAAAAACTTCATAGAAAATACATATAGAATTAACATTGTACAAATTTGCAACGTACAGCCAGGTCTCTAAAAAAAACAATACAAGAAATTAATACAGAAGAACACAAATAAAATGCAGAATAATGAAAAGGGAGCTGCTTGAGGAGTCAAGAGAATAATTTGTTTGAATGATACAGGAAATTAAAGAGATTAACTGTTAACCAGAAAGATACAGGTTTTAGCAGGTCCTCTGGGAAAGATTCTTAATAAACAGATAATCAAATTTTCTTGGCATCCTTTTATAACTGCAACATAAAAGAACATGGGCAGCAACAGACTTATTTCCTGGATTCCTCAAAGACAAAATCATTCATTGAATGAAATGTTGTTAAATCAGCCTGTTACAAAGTCAGCCTGTTACATTAGCATATTAAAGCAAACAAACACCATAAATGTACAGTATTTGCATTTGTAAACCATTAATGTGTGCAAATTTGAGGGACTCTTAATGATCTGAAAGGTTACATAAAGATAGAAGATAAGATAAGCAAGACTTATCAACTGTAGTTCTCAGATGCTATAATAAACCTAGAATGGCTAAATTGACAGCTCTTATTGGTGAAAAGAAACTGATTGATTTTAATGATGATTGGAAACCCCCTTTAGACATTTTTCATGAAACAGCAAAAAAAAATACAATTATGATATATTTGGATTTGATGATTAGGAAAAAGAGAGAGAGAAATGGAAAGTTGTGTTGTAGCCTTAGAGTAAGAGTTTAATTTAAATTTATGCTTGTAAACTGTTGTAAAGGAAAACCAGAAGCCATTTATGGTTTTTTCTTTCTTTTCTTTCTACACTTTTGGCTTTCTTACTTTACTCATTTTCTTTTTCTTCATTATTACTTTCTGTTAGTTTTTAATCTTTCCTGTTTAAAAATTTAATGAACGTATCAGATGCTGTAATAGCTAGGGTAGGATAATACTAATTCTCCAAAGAAAAATTCAGTATAAGAATCTTTTTTCATAACCAGCTGACAAAGGACTGAGAAAGGAATACTTGAATGTAACTACAGAAACACCTCACAGGTGTCAGGGTATTTCTACAATATATTCATTCAACTGATCATGCATTATATCGACTTTCAACTATATGGGGATATCCCCACACAAAATGCAAAATTCAGCATCTCTATAAAGCATCTAGATCAGTGGTTCTCAACCTGGGGGTCGCGACCCCTTTGGGGGTCGAACAACCCCTTCACAGGGGTCAGGAGACTTTGCCCAGATGCTGCCATTTGGGTTCTTTTACCCTCTGTGCATGCGCAGAACGCTTTGCGCATGTGCAGAGGGTAAAAGAACCCAAATGGTGGCGGCGGGGTGGGGGTCGCGGGGGCGGGGTGGGGCACGGCGGGGGCACGGGGGCGGGTCATGGGTCATGGCATTAGGAAGGTTGAGAACCACTGATCTAGATTGAATCTTTTTTAGAAAGTGGAAGCTAGAAATCAATATTAGAATAGTCGAAACTTGATTAGGTAAGTTTGGATGCATAAGTTTCAAAACAGTCAAGTTGTAACAGAGAAAGAACCTGTCAATTGCCTGCTTTAACTATTCAGAGTCTAGAAAGATACTCCATAATCTTTAAGGTTTATTCACTTCTGTGATTTTTTGTAAATTTATGCATCATAAGTTCTAAAAACCATTATGTGGTTCAAAATAAACTAGGCAACAGCGCTGTATCACAAGCAAGAAATAACAAATTCTTAAAAAAGACATCTTAGTAAAAATGCAACTCACAAATCAAAGAACTGAAGATGGTTGTTTAGAAAGAAATCAAAAGGGAATTAGAATGCAGTCCTTTCTACTGGCAAAAATAGGGTTCAAGATCTTACTCCTTCTGCCCACATATAACATGGCTCAAAGTTTGGTTACAGAAAAACAATTATTTGTGGAGGTTAATTCTATTATAGAGGAAATGAGATCCATTTCTCTGCTGGCTACCTGAACAGAATAATGATCCAGAGCAGTGATCTGGTTTGATACAATGCATTATAGGCACATTTACAAGATGGGAGGCTGTATTGTATGTAGAACGAAGTAAGCATTTATATGCTTATAATATAGTTATAATCAAAGTTATATAAGAAAGACATATAAACAATGACTGGAATTATATCTCTATCAATCCATCCATCCATCCATCCACTCACCCACCTACCAACCAACCAACCAACCAACCATCTGCTATACAATTTCCTTTGTAATTATTGTTGTATTAAAAGAATTTTAACAAAGGGAAGAATGGCAATGATTGGGTAGCTATTATAGTAGCCTTCTTTGTGGCTGAATCCTTGCTGAAAAAAGTAGAATATAATAGTATGTTTCCTATATTTCTTTATACATTTTCTCCTCTCTATTACCAATCAGTCAGGAAGTCTAAAGTCCAGTTCAAAAACAATAAAATCTCACACAAATGACTTAACAATTTAATATATGAGCCCAGAGTTAACAATTTGATATATGACCCTAGATACATAGATGAAGCACCTCACCTATTTGCTTATAGCCCAATTTATTTTTAATTTTTTGGGGTTACTAAAGTCATTACAGAACTGTATGTTGTCAAATATGAATGGAAATATTGATCCCAGTGATATAAAATATTTATTTCCAATGTATCTTAGAAGCAATGGCTGCTACTTGGAAGTTAATCTGCATCAGCATTTCTCCACTTAAAACTTAATGGAGCAGTTTGTCCAATGTTTGCACAGTGGCGACTGAGAAGCAGCAGCCATTTTACCCCTACTCACTTGTGGGCAGGGGCAAAACGGTGGCTGCAAGACAAACTGCTCTATTTTGTTGCCTTAATGAGGTAAGTGAGAATGAGTGTGTGGGGCCTGGTGGAGTGGGAATCAGGCCTAAGGCGAGCAGGGAGCCATGGGGGAAAGGAAATGATTACAGGGACCTGGGGGCAAACAGAGGCAGGGGGCGCTGCAGCATATCTGTGGTCAGCCGTAAGGGCGAATGATTATGGGGGCACTGTAGCAGCTGTAATTTTGGGACTGGGCTTAACTTGCTTTTGGTGTCTGCTGTAATTTCGAACATTTAATAAATGTTGGAAATAGCCTCTTTGTCATATCTTAGTCCTGCCAGACGGCTATGCTTCACATAATGGAGACAGCAGTGCCAAGTTGCAAGGATGTTAACATTAGCATTAAAAACGTATTTGTATTTTAGAATCCATGAAGAGTTCGCTGTAAGGGAAAAAAAGATTGAGTAATTGTGAAGGGAGTACATGGTTTCAAAATGCAAAAAAAGGAAGGCAAGATAAAGTTCAGCACCTTTCCATTTGAAAGCATACCTCAAAAAGAACAAGATGTCTTCTCACATAATCGAAGCATCGACTCCCAAAATACAACCCTTCAAAGATGAGAAGGCAGTGTTTGTTCGAAATGTAGGAAGAGTTAAAAAAAGCCTTTAAAGGAACCAATTTTATTGATGGCTTTTGTGATGCAAATGTACACATCGGAAAACATCTTGATATATTACTGTCATAGCAAAAACTGTTTCAGCATCATTGGATGATAACTGGTAATTTACCAGCATGAGCAGAATACATGAAAATTATGAGAGTAAAAATCACTATGCGGGGCTTCCTGCTGCATTTATATTGTATTGCTGTTACAATAAAGCCTCTTAAATTGATTAGCTTAATTGATGTGATGTGGTACAATGGAATTCACTTGCTCAGGCAGCTGAATGGTTTTCAACAAACAGGCAAAAAAGTGCAACGAATCGGTTCAGAAGTAGAGCCACATGGAATGGAGCTAAAGATTGGGAAGACACCGAAAAGACAGAGAACCCTAAGGCAAAGAAGAAAAATGGAGTGTAAACAAGGGGATAAAGAGAAATCTGAAGAGGAGGGCAGATGAAATACAGTACATGGTTTTTCTATAGAACGGTTTAATGGTAGGGTTCCAAATCTAAAGTCCCTCCAAAAAAAATAGAAAGCTGGACAGTATCAATGTTGGTTTTTGTGTAATTGAAACATGGAGAACACTAACAATCAACTTGTGCTACTTCTGACTGACAGCCACTAGACCACTGGCGCCCAACCTTTTGGGCACCAGGGACCGGTTTCGTGGAGACATTTTTTCACAGACCGGAGGTTGTGTGGTTGTGTGGTTGCATGGTTGTGTGTGTTGCCTGCATCCCATGGATAGGGCTTCACTTGTTTGCGCAGACCGGTTGCTGGCAAAGAATATTATTCTGTCAATATGCGGAGAATGAGTAGGCGCACTAAAAAAGTTGTCAATGGATAAGAACAGAGTGGAATAAAGAAACAGGTGTTTTCATTAAGAGGGGATGGATCACATGTTCCTGCCTTGGATTTCCATATTTTGAGCAAAACAGATGAATATCTTCACTTCTATTTTTGTAAAACTTCTGTTGGAGGCTGGACTGGAATCATTTAGATGAACTTGTAAGAAAATCCAAAAACTGAGAATAGTACAGATAGTCCTCAACTTACATCACTTTGTTTAGTGACCGTTCAAATTTACAACTGCATTAAAAATGTGACTTATGACCCATTTTCAGAGTTATGACCTTTGCAGCATCTCTGTGATCAAAATTCAGATGCTTGGCAACTGGTTCATATTTATGACC
Source organism: Diadophis punctatus similis (assembly GCA_023053685.1). Taxonomy (NCBI): domain Eukaryota; kingdom Metazoa; phylum Chordata; class Lepidosauria; order Squamata; family Dipsadidae; genus Diadophis; species Diadophis punctatus. The sequence goes on along the minus strand of JALIGW010000003.1, from coordinate 117,299,593 downwards.
CTTGCTGTGTCCCAAAGTCATGTGACCCCCTTTTGCAGAGGTGGGATTCTAACAGTTCTAACAGGTTCTCTAGAACCGGTTGTTAACTTTCTACCGGTAAGCAGTTCGGAGAACCAGTTGTTAAAAGAAATCTCTTTTCCCCACTTTACAGGGTTAATCCTGTAAGGAATTACAACATTCTGGTGTTGTTTCTATAGCCTAATCTTTATTGCCCTGCTTACAGAAACTGCCTCTCCATTAACCCTTATTATATTCTTGGCAGTACGCCTAGACTTACTGTCTCTGGAGGGTTTTTTTTTCTTTGCTGGTACTTTTTATTTTCTTTGCTTGACTTTTTTAGAGGGGAAAGTTGTTTTAAGCTTTTTACACTGCTGTTGGGAGGAAATATTTTCCTGCTGGAGTTCTTCCAGCACAGAGCTGCCGGAAAGAAGCTTTTAATGACAAGAAACCAAGATGAGTGACATTCAGCAAGGCTTCTTGGCTAGCTAGAAAGATTGACATTCAAATGTGAGTTTACATAACCCTTTCTGACTTTTGGTCTAAAACTGGTTTTTGGTGAAGTTTAATTCTGTGCTTGATGTTTAATCCTGTGTTTATTTTTTTTATTTTAAAGAATTGTTTTATTTACCAACTTTACATAAACATCCATACATACAATATCAAAACATACATAATTATACATTTCTGTCCAAAAATGCCATAAACATATCCTAAATTTGCACCTTTTGTACTTTTATCTCCTGTCTGTTTTCCTTCTATATATATCTACTGTTATTCTAATGCTGCCTCCTTGCCTCCTATTTTTGTCACCTGGGTCTACCACCTTTAATTTTCAATTTTCTTCCAAATTAATCACTATAGCTTATCTTCCAGATATATTCATTGTCTCTTGTACCTCTTAATTTTAGGCCGTACTCCTCCCTTTCCTCAATTTATATCTTTACTCTTTTTTTATTCTGTCATCTCTAAATGCCCTAAATTTCTGATCTCTTTTCCCATTTCATATCTCCCTTTCAACTTTATTACTCAATTTTTTATTTTAACTCATTCTCCATATTTAAACATTCTAATTTTATCACTACACTTCCATCCATTGGTTAATAACATTACCAACTTCCCAATATACAATAATAAAGAAAAAAAAGAACCCCTAGTTATCTAAAATCTCTACAACAAAAAATCCAATTTATAAAGCATATAATCTTATATAAAGACCTTTAAAAATGATAATTATACAGATCTTATAACATTCCAACAATTTCAGTAATTATCTAAATCATTTTCAACATTAAATCAAATTTATAAGTTATACAAATCTTATATAAAAACAATTCTTATAAAGAAAATTAGTAATTATTCAAATTTTATAACCTTCCAACAATTGACCTATAGTATAATTTATTTCCCTTCTTTTTTATTCTTTTTTCCCTTTCATCATCAAAATTTAATTCAAACCATCCTATACCAATCTAATATAGAATTATTAACCTATAAAAAAACTTTTAACAAGATAATTATGCTGATAACTAATAGTGTTGACACGGTTGAATGTAAAATAATAATTCTAAACAATGTTATAACATTCCACCATCAATCTTATATAAGAACTTTATACCCTACCTGATTATACACAATTATCTAATCCCTCTTCCTTTCTATTGACCTTCCCTTTTCATCCATTCTCTTTTGGTCTCTTCAAAAATTCAATTTCTTGCAGGTTTTTCCTTTCCAACCCCTTCTCTCAACTTTTTCTTTCTTTTATTTTTATGCCAATAACTTTTTTCCCAAATTCCTTTTCTTCCTTTTGAGTAAATTATTTGTGTAAGTCTGCTCTCAATTCCTCCTAGTCTCTTCTCCCTATTACCCCCCTTATTTTTTAATTGCTTCTTCTGATACCAATGCTCCCCTCTTACTCTTTTCTTATCACTGTAAATACCAGTGTAATCATCAATCTGTTTTTTTTATTTTCAGTCCCTTTTTCATCTGTGTAATCTCCTTGTTCTTCATTTTCTTCATTTTCATTTTCCACCATTGTAAATTCTAATGTTCTTTATGATCCAGCTTCATTTCTATTTTCTTTTCACCTCTGATTTCCAAAAGGTAAGTTTTTATATCTTCATAGATGTATTTTAATATCTCAGTCAATTCTTCATAGATACACGCCTCCATATTATCAAGTTCACAATTCACAAAGTTCACAGGTTTTTTTACTTGCAGCTTAAGTCCATATAATCTCTTTGTATTTCAGTCCAATCCAGTTCAAAATCCTCTTATCTTCTATCACCAAAACAGTGCACCATCAACATAATAGCACAACACACACTGCTTTCAAGTCTTTTCAAGCTCCTAGCTATCTTCTTATGAGCAAGGTCAGTCTCCAGCTGTCAGCAAATTCAAGCTTTCCACATTGTGTTGCAATATTTTCTTTTAACCAGCAGATGGCGTTGCCGGTTTCCCAATATAACAAAACAACTCTTTTACAAAAGTCTCCAACGTATTTTAAATCCACTTAGCACTTATAAGATATTTTCTTCAAATTCTTTATTCTTTTTCAGTCTCTTTAACTTCTACCAAGTCCAATTATAAAGACATCCTCAAATTTGGGCTTTTAAATTTGTTCCTTTAACTTTCTCTATGGTATTTCCAATTGCTAGATAGCCGCTCAATCCATTTTAGAGTCTCTTTTGTCTACTTTTGAATTTTTATATTTCTTCTTTTTATCATTAAATCGGCCAAACACTCACCCAGCTTCAGCACTTCTTCACCTCTCTCCAGCACAAACACTTAGATCTTGTCACCCAGGCAATCCACAATCTCTCCATTTCAATCGTTCCGATCGTGGCCATCCCAGCTAATGGCGACAGTCGCCTTCCACAGCTGCTGGCCGAGAGGCTGGTGCCGGCTCCCTGGGGGGTTTGCAAGCCCCCCCCAGACTGGTGCCTCTCTTCTTCACCGCCCCTCCAGGGCGGATCTGACCTGGTTCCAATCCGGTTCCAGGTCTCTAAACAGCTGGGATTCGGGGTTTCCCGTGGAGCGCGGGAGACACCTGTAGTGCTGCGACGCTGGCCACGCCCCTTCTCAATCCTGTGTTTATTGATGGGATAATTTTCCCTATTCAGCTTTGTTTGGAAGGAAAAATGTTTATCTCTGTTCCTGAAAAGAAGCAGCTTCAGAAATCTGGCTAGTTCCTGTGTCTATTTGTTCTGGTAATTGGTTTAACAAGCAACAGCTACTGTGTTTGCTTCATTCCAGTTAGGCTTATCTCAAGTGCTTTTTCTATCTGGGGAGGAGGGTCTTCCTTCACTGCTTTAGTGGTTCTTGGCACTGTCCTTTTGGGGTGTACTTCCAAGAGGCAGGATGCAAGTTTGGCACTGATTTTTTTACGCCCTTTCTGGGGGGCATGTGATCTTTCCTTAAATCTGGCCCTTCTATCCTTAGGATATCTTATGAGGTGAGTGAGACCAGCTGGTATCTTTAAGTGGTGCAAATGGATCTAAGGATTGCTTCTCCTGGGTGTGCTCTTTCTGGAGAGCTTAAATGACCTCTCTGCTAAAGGATTTCACTTTATGAGCAAGAGTTGGCTGCTGATAGTTATCATTGCATTTTAACTATTTTAATTCCTCAAGGTGCTCTGGCACCCTGCCTGATTTGTAATTCCAGCTTGCAGGTATTTCTAATCTAATGATTGGTATTTAGGGCAGCTTTTTGTAAGCAAAGAAGCTTTTTGTATTTTTGTACAGGTAATCCTTGACTTACAACAGTTCATTTAGTGACCATTCAAAGTTACAATGGCACTGAAAAAGTGACATGACCGGTTTTCACACTTACGACCGTGGCAGCATACCCACGGTCACAAGAGGTCAGGCGAGGAGAAGCGCCCCTTGACGTGAGTAATGTTGTTGGCCACGCCCACTCAGTCCCATGACCACCTGGCCACGCCGGGTGTACATAGGGACTACTCAGAGGGCTGAAAAAGTGATTTTTGACCAGTCCTCGCACTTACAACTGTCCTCACATTTTACGTTTTGCGCCCTATCTTGCCACCGTGGTGAAGAGAAGCACCACAGTTGTGAAATGAGTGACACGGTTGTTAAGAATGCTGCAACAGCCATAAATGTGAGGATGGTCGTAAGTGCAAGGGCCAGTCGTAAGTATGAGGACTGGTAATAATTCATTTTCAGCCCTCTGAGTAGTTCCTATGCACGTAGTCACGCCCACCCGGTCACATGACCAGCTAATCACGCCCACCCGGTCACATGCCTAGCTAGCCATGCCCACCCAGTCACATGACCACCAAGCCACACACACACACACAAATAAGCCACGCCCACAGAACCTTTTGTGACCTTCTGACAAGCAGTCAATGGGGAAGCCAGATTCATTTAACAACCGGGTTACTAACTTATTAATTGCAGTAATTCACTTAACAACTGGGGCAAGAAAGGTCGTAAAATGGGGCAAAACTCACTTAATAAGTGTCTCACTTAACAACATAAATTTTGGGCTCAATTGTGTTCGCAAATCAAGGATTGCCTGTATTGAAGAAAGTTGAAACACAGCACCAACCTAATTTCAGCAACTATTGTATAATGAATCATAGACTACTCTTATCTATACTATAATGTTCAAATATGCTTACTTTTAATTTTTTGTGTTGCCCTACCTAATGGAGAATCTGGCCTCCTTCTTTTTGGATAGATTAACTTCTTTTCGTCTGTTCTGTTTTCACAAGAGTCAGAATTATTTCTTGCCAACTGTATGGATTCACTCACAATTCTACATATCATACTTTATTAATGTGTAAATATGAAGAGGCAGTTGTCTGCATGCAATTCAGGAAAGGGGGGGGGCTGAAGGGGCCATTGGTTATGGTTTCATCCATTTCACTTCTTGTGATACATGAAAGAGGCATTTGAGGAGTGGACCAATGAAAAAAGTGGCCAGAAAAAAGCAGTTTGGAGGTTGTACTGGTAGTGCTTGATTTACCATGACAACTGAGTCCAAAATTTCCATTGCTAACCAAGTTAAGTGAGTTTTACCCCATTTTATGACCTTTCTTGCCAAAGTTGCTAAAAGAATCATTGCAGTTAAGTTATTAACACGATTAAGTGACTCTGGCTTCCCCATTGACTTTGCTTGTCGGAAAATCACAAAAGGTGACCACATGACTCTGGGGCACTGCAACCTTCATAAATATGAACCAGTTGACAAGTGTCCAAGTTTTGATCATGTGAGCACAGGGATGCTGCAACAATCATTAAGTGTGAAAAATGGTCATAAGTTTTTTTCAGTGCTGCACCTTTGAATGGGCACTAAACTAATAGTTATAAGTCGAGGGCTACTTATATACTACAGGGAGGGATGGGGAGTTAAGGATTTGTAGAAAAAAAGTTTGTTAGTGCGTGATGTTTTTTAATTGTAGCCACAGTATTAGCAAAAAAGAAGGGGGTGAAGGAAAAGAGGGAAGAAGAGGAGGAGGAAAGAAAGCAATTAACTAATTCTTCTCGGGTGGCTCCAAAATATAGGCTCACCCGGTCGAGGCTTATGGGGAATGAGCATATTACAATGAGATTGTAGGGCAACAACGGATGGGAGTGAAATTGCTCTCCTGAGCACCGCACCCGTTTTCCTTTTCCTCCCTCGCCCAGGCCCGGCAGTGCTAGGCGCTGCGCCCTCACCCGCTTGTTGCGGTCCGTCTCCGTCACGTCCTCCTCCTGGAGCCCCTGCCGGATGAGCGCCCGCACGACGGCGGCGTTGTTGGTAGAGCAAGCGCGGAAAAGACTGAGCTGCTGCTTGCTGTCGGAAAGTTCCGATTCCTCCTCCTCCTCCTCCTCGTCGTCGTCGTCCTCTTGGGGCGGGTAGAAGGAGTCGTCTGAAGCGATGCTCCGCGTGTCAGGGAGATCTGAGAAGTCTTCATACTCCTCGTCCTCCTCTTCATCGTCCCACTCCTCTTCCTCCTCCTGCTCGTCTTGGCCCTCTCTGCGCGCTCGCTCTGCGGGGATGGTTGGGTCAATCCTGCCGCTACCGCCGGGACTCACTCCCCCCTCCGCCTTCTCGGCTACCGGCACTCCGAGCGACCCTGCTTGCAGCTGCTTCTCTCCGGTAGGGCTCCGGCTTTCTCGGCCCTCTTTCCTGCCCCCGGACAGAAGCACCATCGTCGCTTCCCGCCAAGGGGAGCACGGGGTCCTGAGCTCTTGCCTCCTTCTCGCGCTTATCTCCCGAAGCCAAAGGGCGCCCGGGTAATCCCGCGCCTCCCGCCCAGTTGCATAAATCTCGATGGATAAACGCGGAGATCCCGAGGGAATGTCCAGGAGGAAAGAATGAGGGTTGGGTGGCAACATACAGTCATCCTCCCACCTTAGCTGAATAGCCCTGACCATTCACAGCAAAGTCACATTTATCGTGGGGGGGGGGGGGCACACACTCCTATACAGCAGTGCGTAAAGGCGGGGTGGGGAGAGGCAGATCAGTGTTAAGATCACAGCACAGTAAAAGATTAGACGGGGGGGGGGTATATAGGTCCTTCCGTGTACGTCGTACACACTGAATAGAAAACGCAGCTCAAGGGAGAAGAGAATTCACCGCAGGTATCTCAGCACAACCAGCTTCCGATGGGGACGGGGGGGGAAAAGGACTCGGTCCTGCAGCAATGACTTTCCGAAAACTTTTTCCCGTACATTTAACTGGAATCTTGATACCAGGCAATTCTGATCGAATCTACCCGTCCTCCCCCAATAGACTGCGGAAATGTCTTCACCCCATGCGAAAGTCCTTTAAAAGAAAGTCTGTAAACGTCTGTAAAAGTAAACAAAAAAAAAGCGGGAATGGGAATTTCTTCTCACATATCTTGGAACTGGCAGCAAGGGCAAGGCACATTAAGACTCAGAGAAAAGAATCGTCTTCTCTCTCAAATTCTGGGAAGTCTTAGACTAAGACTTTCCAGAATTTGAGAAGACGATTCTTGTCCGAGTCATCGGATAGCGTTCAAGCATTAGGCTTGCTGCATTGCTTCCTACCTGCTCACGCTTTCGGCAATATTAATAAGACGTCACGAGATGCCTGTCAAGAGTTTTTCTAACGGGAAACTCCAGAGTCTGGGGTTTTTTGAGAAGAGGTTAAAGAAAAACCACCCAAGCAAGTGATTTGCTGGCAAACAGCGGCAGCAATTATTTGCTTGCTCGTTCCCATCCTTAATCGCCTGGGGTGGAGGAATTGGCAGAAACTCGACAGATGCTATCTATAATAAAATAACAATACACTTTCAAACTATCTGACTTTCAATTGCATAAAGTTTAGACATCCTCGGCACCCTCGACTTAAAAAAAAAACAATTCGCAGGCAGAAGTGTAAGTCAAGTGTTTTTCCCGCCGGAAAAGAAGTGGTGTAGGGTTTCCTGCCTAAGCAGGGGGTTGGACTACTAGAAGACCTCCAAGGTGCCTTCCAACTCTGTTATTATTATTTTTAAAAAATCGTCGTTCGAATTTCTTCCACAACACTGGCTTGCGGCATTGGGAGTAAAATATTACCGGAGCAATTGTCAAAGAAAGTTACTTGCATTACAATTTTATTGAAGCGCTGGCAGAAGCGGAGAACAGTTTTTCCATATCGCCACTTCCCTTCAAACAATCTTGCATTGTTTTGTAAACTCCTTTATCCATTCAAGGTCGATAAAGGGGGGTCAAAAAGAGGCAGCGATTACCAATACAGCCACCGATCAATCCTATTGCACAAGTGAAGAGTGCAAAAGAGGGCAGAGCGACGGACGCATTCAGAAAAGTCCTGCAACCATGACTCCTAATCGGATCAGCAGAAGATGAAAACTCGAGTTTAGCATGTTGACATCAGGCACATTTTTGCAAACCGATTTACGTGCAGCTATAATCCAGGTTAGTACGGAGACACTACGCCTGAGGCAAAAAAAAATTGTAACCGAGAGGCCAGCCATAAGACTTCTGAATACCTTCAATTCCCAAACTTCTCCGTGCATTCTTTTCTTTGCACTGCAGAATTTCGCTTAACTCACTAGTGTGGCTCATTTAGCATTTTATGCCCCTAACTTGCCTCACACTCAGGACAGCAAATGTGATAAAAGCAACCAGCAAAAGATTTAAAATAGGGTTAAAAGGATTATTTAAAATAATTTTGAAACGATCCCATGGAACTGGCAGAGAGAATGGCTAAACTGGGACGAAATACAAATGCCCACACGTTTATGGATACAACTGCAATCTTTTAAAATACTTGGCTAAGAAGCTAAGGAATGAAAAATCCGCCTGCTAATAGTAATCACTCTGCCCAGAAAGTGACATATAATGTATTCACATCTGAAGTAATAAAGGCCTTTAAATCATGGCTTTAATTATGAAAAGGTTAATTCTTTATTACGCCTGATAAAGAAGCTGGAATGGAGTTCATGTGCCTTGTAGCATTTTTTAAATTAAAACAATAAAGAAGCTACAAGTGTGTGGAACTTTTCTGAAAGAGAAACATCTGATTAAAAACTTAAGAGGAACAAATGGCTTTGTTGCAAGATAGCTGTTTCAAGCACAGCTATTTAATAGGATTATAGTTTTAGGTTCCAGTAATCTGTTCTACTCATGCTGAATTTGAATGATCTATCTTTAGTACAGTGTCTGTCAGTAATCCAGTAGGTAGGTTTTTCCTGCAAACTGGCGTACATGCTTATTTTCTCTACTGCTCCTCAGAAATAACGGAAAGCAATTCCCACTAATACACACAAAGCAATACTGTTTATTAATGGCTAATATTAAAGAAGTTGCTGAACTGGGCTCAGGCAATTATTGGCATTTAATCAGTATCCCCTTGAAAATATTTGATGGAATATAATCACAACTGATTTCAAAGGAAATGTGGGGGGAAATCAGTACTTGGGTGAAAATTCAACATGTCAGGCCAACAATTCCCAAACTGGTCCACTAGGAGGTCAATAGCCTTCTCAGATTTAGCAGGCTGGGCCTACTTGCTCCTGAGCCTTTTGTCTCTTCCTGTTCACCATGTTCAGCTGGCCACGCCAAAGCCTCTTGATAACTCAACAGACTGCCTCCCCATGCTCCCTGCCTGTTAGCTAGCCAGACCCTGGTCACTATCTGAGTCCCTCTCCCTGCTTATCAACAGTTAGCTGTTTCTTGAGAATATTAAGGTCTGAATGGTGAATGTTCTCTGTAGACACTCCAACTTAAGAACAGTCTGCTATATGTGAGGAGGGTGGCTCCTATTCTCATGGACTTCCAGAAGCTTGTAAAAACCTGAGTTTTCCAGGGTACCTTTGGAAAATTAATTCTGCATGGAACCATCAGTATAATAATGCCTTTACATAAATTGCATTAATTAATATTTGCAGCACTGTTCTTTTTACTCTATAATTGGATTGTGTAAAATGCCTGAGGCATTTTAATAAATTAAATTAATAAATAGGATCAGTGGCCAAAAAGAGGTTTCATTGAAATGTGTAGGATAATACAGATAGCCATGTGAATATTAACATTCAGAAAACTGATAATAGTGACCTAAGCCTTAAATCCATTTACTGATTCTAAATACACATTTGCAACGCTGGACCAGTACATTTGTTCTAAAAATTGGGAAGGAGTACATAAAATACTTAATTTTTAATATTTTGGTGCTGATTTTAATGAAAAGGCCTTTAAACAGGGAGACTATGGGAAATATAGATAAATACAGATATAATCATCTTGCCAAACAATATGGATTGAGATGCTAACAAAGTTGAAAATGTAGGGGGAGGGTTGAATTGGATGATCACATTTCCCAAAAGTTTATTTTATGATCCATGAATGTAGGAGGTTTGCCTGGACTTGTTACCAGGAGTCATAAGTGAATTGAAGGCACACAAAAGAGTACAATCTAGCTACAGAGTTTTGATCATTTCTTGTTCCTATTTTTTCTTTAAGTAAATCAAATCACATCTACCAACTGAATGGGAGAGTTGTTCGATCCATGTAATTCTATAAATTCTATAAATGCCTTCAAGGGAGACATATGTTTAACAATTAAATGAACGCCTAACCTACAACATTAAATGAAATTCCCATAATTAAATGTCTTATTTAATAATATCATTCAAAATCTATTTGATGGAATATACAGTATTTCAATAAATCTTGATGTTAATGATGTAAATTTTCTGAAGATCTGTTAGCAAATAAATAACTGTTCAAATAATTCTGCTAAATCTAAAGCAGTTCATTCTAGCTAAATCTGATAGTATGCAAACAGGGCTGTGGAACTGTTTCTTCATTTATTTTTTAAATCATATATACAGGCTATTCAGATGGCATGTTCTAGTTACTATATATTATTTAAAAATTACAATTATGCTATTAGATTTGTAATCCACTTTTATTTTCATGTGGTGAAACCCAAAAGATTTTTAACAGAATTATTTCTATCAACATGACAATTCCATGTTTACCTTTTCTAGTTATTTACGTGTTTTCCTAATCTCAAAGGCCCCACACACTCTAATCATCTTTAAGATTTTAAAGTAAAAAGTGTCATTTTTAAAGTCTGCCACTACATGTACAGTATTGACTTATTTTTTCTTCTGTTCAATTGTGCCAAGTTCTCACAGCTACCTGGACAAATCCCTGCAGTTTTCTTTGGAATATTTTTCAGAAGTGGTTTGTCATTGCTTCCTTCTTAGGGCCCAGAGAGAGAGTGACTAACATAAGTCACCTACCTGACTAAGGTGGTACTAGAACTGACAGTCTCCAGATTTTAGCAGATGCCTTAACCACTACATCAAAATGGATCTCAAAAATCAGATACTGTATATAATATAATAAAATAAAATATTCAAGTAATAGACCACTTTCACAGTGCAATTCTTAATTTATTTACTCAAGTAATTCCCACTGAGTTCAAAGTAGGATTTAGGTGTACAGAGTCTTTTAATGATGTCAAATTAGTAAAATAATTATTTTTTCTGTTTCCTTTGCTTCAACCTTGCATTTCTGCTGACATCTGTTCTTGAGAAGTACTGTTCAGAAAAACATATCACAGGATATATTGGAGCTGTAACTGAGGAAGAGAAGAAATTAATGGAAATTGGCAAGTTCTTGTCCAACAACACTGAGTAGAATTGTCTTCTATGTTAGATTCTCAATAGACTCATATCAGAGATATTAGGTGATATTCTCCTCCCTCATAAATCAAGTAAAAAAAATTCAAATGTAAATGTAAAGCTTTTAATGAGGTGGAAATATTTTTATTTATTTATTTATTTTTGTCAAGTACGTGTTGGTAATATACATAGATATAGCATTGTTTATATACATAAGATGGGTACTGATAAGAGGGAACATTAGGACAGGGACGGTAGGCACGCTGGTGCACTTATGCACGCCCCTTACTGACCTCTTAGGAATCAGGTGAGGTCAACAATGGACAGTCTAAGGGTAAAGTTTTGGGGGGTTGGTGACGAAACCACAATGTCAGGTAGTGAGTTCCAGGCATTTACCACTCTGTTGCTAATTGGACAGCAGTCCTGTAGCAAAAGATAAGAGTTTTGAGGGAATTTCTGAGTATCACCTTGTTAAAACAGAGATGGTAAAAAGAAGAAAAAGTCATTGCCAAGTGCTTAAGCCTTAGCTTAAGTCTTAAGGTATGCAAGACAAGCAAGTATACCATATAAGCCAGGCAGACTGCCATAGAAAGGAAGCTCCTATATCTCCAATACCTTGTCACTACAAGGAATCAGAGCACTTTGCAGAACCAGCAGCAAGTTTGATAAAGTGAGACAAGCCTTCCTGGCAAAAGGCTCCTTGATGGATCCTTTCTTCCATCAGAAGGTGCAGGGACTCCTATCTGAGAGTGGCGACAGGCTAGAATAGAACCAGATAGCCAGAAACTGCCGTTTTACTTTCCCACAATGCTCCACATAAATAGTAGATTTGGGCATTCTGGGAAATGAAAAAGATAACCTGGAGGGGAGCCAAGAAAATTTATTAAATATTTGTTCTTTTCCTTTTATGTTTCTGTAGTTTTTTTTATCTTGTGTAAATTGTTCTTTTAATAAAAATAATTTTAAACAACAATCTGTCATATTAAGAACCGGTACCAATATTTCTTTTTCTAGTAAGATAAGGAAAGAATAGACTCAATTACTACTGTTAGTTGTATCTATGACTCATGCAGCATTTCCTGCTACAGATATAATACTTGTCTAGTTTGGGACATTTTCGCCCATATGCAACAGGTGCAAAAAAAAAAAGCCCAATTTTATCTCCAGCATGCTTATATGATTTAATGCAACCTAAGATCCCTAAAGGTATCTTGCAAACCAAAATATTATTGCCTACACACTGTGGAACATCTTCAGCATGTGTACTGAAACCAAAATCAGCTGGACCCATGATGCAATTTTATAAAGCATGAATTAAATAAGCCCTTGCCTCTCAGGCTTGCAATGAAAAGCAGAGCCCTTGCTCAATTTTATTATGATACACGTATTGTATTAAGAGTTGGCTCGGGAGTATTTTGAAAATAAGTCTTACAGTGTAAAAATCCTCTGTCATTCAAAATTATATGGTGATTCTGCATCCCGGAGAGATGCATTTCTACTGTAGGAAAGCCCCCCCCCCCAAAATAAAATATTCTACATAATAAGAAAAGAAGCAGAATAGAATATTTCATCTAAAGGAAAAGAGGAAAAAAATCTTAACAAAGGCAGAAAGAAGCCCCAAGCTTTCGTCCATTAAAACAGCCTTCAGGCAAAGCTTAAGGAAACTAAATTTCATTCATAAAACAATGTATACACTGTAAAACCGAACTTGGCTAAAGTGATCTCCAAATAGACAACAGAATAGAGCAAGGACTGAAACTGACTATGCAAATGAGATGACCCCACCTGCCACAATAGAAAATCTTACTAATGACAATTAAAATACTATGTCCAGCCTAAAGAACACAGAAGGAATACATTTTCATACAAATACCAACACACCAATAAAAAAAACCTAGAAACATAAAAACTCACTAACTCACAATCCCAATTTGCCAGCTTCCCCCAGGAACCCATGTTGTTGTCAATGTTTTTACTGGGCCAATAAACAGAAAGAGAAACCCTTTCCAATTGCAGCCTGCCTCAAACTTATTTTTCCCTGCGTTTCTCTCCTGGCTTGGAATAAGATACGGACCAGATTAAACTTCCAACACTACTATAGAATTTCAAGGATACCTCAAAAAGGCTCAGCAATAAGGCAATTTCTAACATTAATTAAAATAATTACTGCAGAATATGTTTATTTCATGAACACCCAGCTGACTACAAACTATTTGCTTCTTGGTATAACAGGCCTGTGGGGAGGGCTGGGGAAGGGGGATCCTTCTAAGTGAAGTATAGGCAGCTTTAAAAAAAAGACCCATATATTTCATTAGGGTCAGAATATAAATTTTATGTAATTTAATAACTCCTTGTTCCCTTACACTCTGTTGATTTAATAAATCAGGGCATGCACAAAGCTCTTTTGCTGTGCTAAATCACAATGCACAAAGCTCTTTTGCTGTGCCAATAATCCTTTTTCCAACCCATGCAAACTTCTCCTAAGAGTAAATACCAGGCATTCCACAGGTTTGTTGTGAGAGAGCCAGCATGGTAGTGGTTTGTGCTGGTGTACAAGCGGAGAGATCTAGGTTTTACTCTTCTCTTAGGCATAAAATCAGTCACTCCATATCAGCCCTAATCAGCATCAGGCTCTCTCATCACATCATGCATTGAAAACTTTGCTGTGTGAACTTAGTAAATGCAGTACAAAACCAGTGGAATTACAACCCAATAGGAGAAATGTTAAGGTCAACAACAACAACAACCTTCCGTTGATTGTGCAAACTACTTTGTTCCTTGAAAGAGATTTGCATGATCATTCTAACTATTCACAGCCTCACAAAATCTCCTATGTTGAAATACATCTTTGATTTGGCTTTGGAGTGCATGAGTATGCATGCTTTCACACCCACGTACACTCCTGCAGTTCTGACAGGCCTTCAAATTGCAAGCTGCCAGCTCCGACATGTGAATCAATATCTCTCACGTATGATTCTTTAATATGCACTCACCCAACCCTTCCCCCCAAATCTGGCTTCTTCAATCCTTCCCACTTTCCTGCAAAGAAAATGTGGGTCCTTAAAAGAAACAAAGTGGAATTCCAGGAACACAGAATAAGAAATTGGGAGTTTCATCCCACCCAAACAACTATGATAAATGTCTGGAATTATCCCAGGAAAGCCAGGACAAATCCAAGGAACAGTAGGGAACTTCACTTTGGAATGCAGGGGAGCTGATGTTCAATTTCTAATTTATTTTGACTGTATTAGAAACTTTAGTTTCTCTTATTTCTGTCTGTAAAAGTAAAACATTTTGTTACAACATCAAACCGCCGTCAAGATTTACTTTTCTCATTACTATTTCTTGGGAAGTGTCCTCCTTCTGAGACAGCTAATTGAAGAACGCTTAATAGTCTCCTGAGAGTGGTGCATGTATTGCTTTGCCAATCAGATTTCCTGTGTTTCGGGGTTTGTTAAAATAAAGCTTGACTTTGCTTAACTATATGAGATTTATTTAAAACCCAAGATGAGAGGAACAATTGAGACTATGACTTACACACCTTCATTTACAGGACCTCGAAGGCTGCATTATACTGTACAAATCATTTCATTTTTCTCAACTTTACCCTTTCATGACCAGTAAAGAAGTAAGATGAGAAAGAGCCGATCTCTCAGAATCACTGGAGTTAGGAAGAATGTATTATGTCTAAACAATAGCATGACAATCTTTATTTGGAGGAAAATCAAATAAATTTTATTAGTTCAAGAAGCCCCAATCTTCAAAAGCAGGTTTTGGAGAAACAATAATGACATAATAACCAGCATTTTTCTTAAGATTCAAGTCACAGCTGTTGATTCTCTTCTATAGAATGTTTAGACTCATTGGTGTATTTTTTCAATATTTAGTTTTCTCTTGAAAGAGATTTTTCAAAATGTTCTATTAATCAACTATTAGACAATCTATTGTCTCATTACGTAGTACTGTATTCTACTAAACTCCTATAACTCAATGAGGATCTTGAGAACTTCTTCAGGTGGATCAAATTGCAGGTTTCTCTATAACCTCCTTTTTAATTCAATCTCTTAAATGTCTGGAACTTATTTGCACTTGGATTGATTCTAGGAGGAACTCCAATGCAGATTGCTGTTTTGCTTTAAGAAAACAAATCCCTTGACAGGTGTGGGGGTAACATTTCCAGATGTGGCCAATTCTGTTCATCCGTCAACTGCTTTGCCTACATCTGCTGCATCCCCATTTGGGAAATTACAAGAGCATAAATATTATTCTGAAGTAGCAAGGAATATTTAATATATTTTTCAGTGGCTACTGTAAAACAATTAAACAAGAACAGAAATTAATTATCCTCATGAGTGAGTAATTCTGAAAAAAAGAATAACAATTTCTTTCCAGGCAGAAAGCTAGCTTTATTCTTACTACAAATTGTTTCCAGTTTTCAGGTAATGAAAAGCATAACATTAATTTGAACATGTAAATAGCATTTCATGGGTTTGAATAAATGATTCTCACCAGACTTTTAATGTTTGTGCAGACTATGTTGTAGACCTGCAGATTTCCTTATATAGGATTTAGAATTCACACCCATTCTCTTCTATTTACATAATTTTTTGATGTGCCATTGCTTTTCAGTTTATCAGTTACATATTTCATTATTCCCACCCAAACATTCACAGATGTGATACAGTAGGTTGACTCAGCCTTCCATCCTTCCGAGCAGAGGTGGGTTCCTGCCAGTACGCTCTTACCTGTTCGTCGCCGCAGAGCCGAAGAAGCTGGTGGCGTTTGCTGTGCGGGGCTTCCGCCCGCTTTCCCCGGCCGCCAGGATGCCGCCATTTGCGTTCTTTTGCCCTCTGCGCAAGCAGAACGCTTTGCGCATGAGCAGAGGGCAAAAGAACGCAAATGGCGGCATCCCGGTGGCCGGGGAAAGCGGGCGGGGGAAGCCCCGCGCTGCGAACGCCACCAGCTTCTTCAGCTCTGCGGCGACAAACAGGTAAGAGCGTACCGGCAGGAACCCACCTCTGCTTCCGAGGTAGGTAAAATGAGGACCCAGATTGTTGGGGGCAATATAAATATACATTGCTTACTGGTGTAAACCGCTTAGAGAGTGCTTGCACTGTGAGGCGGTATATAAATCTCACAAATAAAAATAAATAATAAATAAATAAATAAATAAATAACAGCTATCTTTATATTCACCAATTGAAATCAATTCCATTGGATTTGGAAACCAATTACAATTCCACTGGAAATTAAATACAAAGCAAGGCTCTAGATAGTACAATTGTGAAGGATTACGGTAGAACAGTTATAAATGTTGATTCTAAATCTACTTAGCATTTGAAACTTTGCATTGTTTGCAGAAATAAAATAGAAACCAGTGTTCTGTAGGGTGCACAATATTGAAGAAACTTTCTCAGAAAAGGCAGTCATCCCACGTTACAGCATTTTGTGCCAATTGAGGGGAATTTCCACATATCCTCATCCTTCAAACTAGCTGAAAGCCAGTCATGATTATTTTCACTTTTGTTGACAGGATAGAATAATGCTATACCAGCTAAACCTCTACAGAACAGTTCAAAGAGAACTGCACTGAGGAAAGATTTCCCAAGACAAAAAAAAAACCTCAGACGCTCTGCAGAGCTGTATCATTTCAACTTTAAAAAGCCCCAGTTTTACTGCAGTGTCAAATGAGCCTCAGCCAAGCCAGCTAAAAATTGGCTCAGACGATGCTGTATAAAATACCGTAATATAGATTCAGAACCGATTCTGAACAGGCTTAAATATTTCATTTGGAAATGCCAAACTTTGCTTTCTAAAGGCAATTCTACATAAAATATGTGAAAGACAAGCGTTAGACTGAGATGCTAGAGTTGAAATGATATTGTTGAGACTTGGGATGATCATCCCTGGGAAAAGAATAGTATTAGGACTGGAATTATTGCTCATGAGATGAAATACCCAGGACTAGACCCGAAGGTCTAGTATGCTGGAGCAGGCTCATGAGAATCAATTGTTAAATTTTCAGGAATTTCATGAGCTGCTTGAGAGCACAGCTGAGTCACGATGCCTACTGTGCTGATCAACTGTTTTGCAGCTTGTGGCACATGGTGGAAGTGGAACTGGTTGTTAAACATTTATTAGCAGGGCTTCTGGAAGCAGAAAAAAATGGACAAGCAAATACCTATCCGTTATATTGTTCCCTTTTGAGCTGAACAATATTATGAAAAGCAGTGACCAAAACAAATGGAGGTAAGAGATAAAGGCAAGAAATCAAACTCAAACTACTTTACACCAACGCCATTCACAAGGATCAGCCACCTCGTTCAGATTCAGCATTAGAGGCCACTAAACCCACCCCTATTTCCAGGGGCTTGTTGCTCTGTTTGCACCAAGTTGGTTGATGAAGCTGTTGCCAAAATGCCCACTTGAGGAAACAGGGAGCGCTCCCTTCTCTCGCAGAGGCCATATTTCTTTGGGGGACTGTGGACTGAATGATTTACAGATGGCAGGTTATATCTGATCTGTGGAAGTTGCCAACCCCTACCATTCACTCTACCTTTTCATTCTTTTCTGCATTTGCAAACTAGTTTTGATTCCAGGACATCAAAGCATATGTTACCTTTTGTTTTTTAAACAGCTCACCTCTTTCTCTTTAGGATTTCATCAGCTTTATCCAACCATGACTTTCTCAGTTCTCCCTTCCTCCTCACCCATTCATTCTCCCTTCACATTTTTGTTTCATCATACATTTATCATCGATTCCTTATATATGACCAAGCCACTTCTTTTTCACATCCTTTCCTTATTCGAAAATTAAATCATCTGCTAAGAATTCAATTTATTCTCAGAGATGCTTTATTTCCATCATTTATCTCTCTTATTGCTTTCGGTCATAGGCCAGCATACTACTAATAACAATTACACTAAAATAGAAATTAAAAAATCATAGTGATAGCATAAAATAAGCTAAAGATAAAATTATTTACGTAAATTTAGAGTACATGAATTAAAACACAAAATAACCCTATAAAATCATGATCAATTTTACACTGAATAATCTAAATATGATAATTATAAAAGGACATAAGTAATATGTGTGGTGGCGCAGTGGTTAGGGTGCAGTATTACATGCCAAATCTGCTGACTGCCATCTGCCTGCAATTTGGCAGTTCAAATCATCTCACCAGGCTCAAGGTTGATTCAGCCTTCCATCCTTCGAGGTGGGTAAAATAAGGGGCCAAATTGTTGGGGCCAATATGCTGACTCTGTAAACTGCTTAGAGAGGGCTGTAAAGCACTGTAAAGCGGTATATAAGGCTAAGTGCTATTGCTATTAAAATATATAAAGCTGAGAATGTAAAATTATATTAAATTATATTAAATCTAATACTTACTGAAGCACTGTTAGTGTTTGTTGGATTAATACAATTATTGTCGAACCAATTATAACAAAGAAATAGCAAAATAAATCATCAAACAATATGTGTATATTTAAAGGGGGAAGAGAGGGGAAAGAGGGGAGGAGGATAGAAGGAAAGGAAAACAAAGTAAGTTCTGGAAGCCTAGTAAAGACTCAGCATTACCTCACTTGGAGGAACTGTTTGTTTAATCATAGCTGGCACAGAATTGGGCTACATTATCTTATTTCATTTTGGATATTCATGTATAATTTCCTAATAAAAGCCTCTTATACCCTTGATGTAAATCAATAAATGGACAATAAACTTTCTTTCTCATGTTTGTAATTTTTCACTGATCTGTAAAAGTCTGGCCAGCATAAAGCTGCCACTGCTCACTTATCATCTCTCATTTCCTTCCAAACTTAATTCTTTCAACTCCTTTGCAAGCACTCTAAGCTAGCCATCCATATATAGTTTAAAATTGCTTTTCCCTTTACATAAAGTAACCAAAACAAGGGTCAAGCTGTATTAAATCAGGCTCTTTTATTTCTGCTCTGAAAGATATGTACACTTCTATGATTTGATCATAGATATGTACACTTCTACACTTTGAATCACATGAGAAGTAGATGTTGTAAGGAGACTCAGATATAAAAATAACAGGAAAATACTTTATTGGAATGCTTGAGCTGAACAAGGAATTAATACTTTTAATTGCTTGATTTTTAATGTTTTTTTAAAAAAAGATTTTGAGATCCTCATATTTGACAACAGTTGGGACTGAAAACTCAGTTGTTAAGCGAAGTAGTAAGTGAAACTACAACTGTTTATGATCTTACTTCAGCTTTCCTTTGCTTTACAGACATATGAAGGTTGTAAACATGAAGATTGGTGACAAAGTTACTTTTTCATCACTGTCATAATTGCAAATGGTTACTAAAGGAGGACTATCAGTACTCTCTTTATAGTTTGACTTGCCTTCAGTATCTACTTGACAATTTACCACAATTGAAACAAATATTGACTAAACAGTATGACCTAGATCAGTGATGGCAAAACTTTTAGACACAGAGTGCCCAAACTGTGCGCGCGTGCATGCCCAAACTGAAAGGTGTGCACGTACGCACGAATGCACACACACGCTGACATGTGTGCGCATGCGCAGATGTGCACGCATGCGTGGACATGCACGTGGACATGCGGACATGCGCAGTGGAGACCCAAAGGCCAGCTGGTCAGCGGGAAGCGGGGCATCCCAACATCGGCAGCGCGGCAAGAGGTAAGAACTTTTTCTTTCGTGAGCTTCTGTTTCGTCGTTTGCAGGGAAACAGAAGCTCACAAAAGAAACGCCATGGAGATCTGACCTGGGGTGATGGCACGTATGCCAGCAGAGAGGGCTCTGCATGCCACCTCTGGCACGCGTGTCATAGGTTCGCCATCACGGACCTAGATACATGGCAGCCTCCAAGTACTTACAATTTTAGCTTCTCTAAGAGATGCTGAACTTGAAAGTCAACAATTCAGTTTTATAAGATGTTAAGACATTAAATGAAAGTTAATTTTATTTATATATTTGATCTGTGAAAGGAAGAAATGAAATATCCAATTTTGGAAAATCAATGGATTCATCTACTAAAAACATAAAATATAGTTATGATTTAAAAATGAAATATTCTTTTGGGTCAATTATCTCCCTCAAGGAATGGGTTAAAATAGACCAGGGGTATCAAACTCACGGCGTCACATTTTCGTCACGTGATGTATCTTTTTTCCCCTTCGCTAAAACGGGGCTGGACATGATGCATCTGGACCGCGGACTGCAAGTTTGACACCCCTGAAATAGATGAATAAAACAGATAAAAACCAGATTTTAGCAATATGAAGATGCTTTAACTTTTTCAATCTTAGCTATTTTATGATATGTGGAATTCTGGGAATTAAAATCTGCACATCTTAAAGTTGCCAAAGTTGAAAAAACGCTTTAACTTATATTATTTGATTAATATGTAAGTCAACAATTTTAGGAAGAAATATTTACGGATCTCAATGTGACGTTGAATTATATTTCTAAAATGTGGAATTTTTTAACTTATGAAGTTCTTTGGCTTAATGAGCTTGAGGTACAGCAAAAAAGATAATCTTATGTAATTGAAAAGAAAGGCACTCTTTGATTTTAAAGAATGAATCTAGTATATGAATTAGTTATCTATTTTCAAAAGTCTTTGTGTTCTAAAAATGACAAGATCTAACATTATGCTACTACAGTATATGGTCCTGATTTAATAAATGCGACAATTAAATTCACAATGAAAATATGGAACTAAAATGGAGCTAAAATTAAATATAAAGACCAATCTAATAACACACTTTTTGAGGGAGCCAAAGAATGGTGCATGCAAACAAGTGCTATTAGATAATATAAATCACATGAGAAATTAATACTTACATTTAAATATAATAAAAAAGCTCATACTTTCACTAATAAGGTCTGCCTTAGGAATTTTTTCCTGACTCATTCAGCTGGACTTCAAAGATTATCCTTCCATCTTCCAAGAGATTCTAGTGTAACATTTAACACACATAAATATTGTAGCTAATTAGAAAGTATTTCAGCAGATGTCATATATTCCATCTCATTTGTATTGTTTTGGCTTGTTAGGTTTTCTTTTCAAATTGGTTTCATTGATTTCATTATCAGAATATCAGTAATCCATATTAGTAGTTATTCACAGCTCACAATGTGAGTGAGCTTCCATTACTTCCTAAAGACATTTTCTTTTCCTATCACTCTTCATATTGTTCTTTTTGTGTGCAGAAGTGCAATTTCCTCATCTCCAATTATCAAGTACCCCGAGTATATGACAATTGGGTACAAGTATATTGCCCATGTCAAAAATACTATAATCAAAATAATATAATTCTCCACCTGATGCACTCCCAATAGGTTGGCACTGTGAGTATAGATATCTCAAATCTCTTGGTTTCTAGCCTGGTGCTTTAAACACTAGCTCTCTTAGTATTACATTATACACTGGTATGATAACATATTAATTCATATCTTCTGTTTGTCATGGCAATATGTGCTGTGCAACTATTTTTGATTCTCTCACCCTGCACCTCCCCCCCACTACGCTCTAGAATTCAGTGAATGTAATTTGCGACTATATTGCATTTTTAACAGGATGCGTTTAACATTCATTGCCTCTATAAATTGGGGGGGGGATCTAGGCACTGAGCATAAACAAGAGGCTTGTATGAATGAGGCAGAGAAATATGATTTAAAGAGAAGCAATACATGTATTAATCGTCTTTTTGAAAATAAATTTTGACCATTAATTTGCTTTCGTTTATAGTCCAATAAGAAATAAATAAATAAAAAGTATTAAGAATGGACATTAGTTAAGTAGAAAATGGTTGTATTCAGCCTCAAAAGTCTATAGAGAAATTTTTTTACTTTGATGTGCTTTTTTGAGCGTGTTTCTCAACGGTTAAAGATACCACATGAAAACAGAAAACAAGCGTTAATCTTGTTATTACATAACAAGTGGAACTAAACCTGTTTAGATCTCAGAAAGAAAAAGCTGAGCATTTAATGCATCGGAAATGCTTGACTTGCCAATAACCATTTTAACTCTACTCGCTTGTCTCACTTGTACTAATTTAGTCCTCCAGTCACGGGAGGTGTCCTTAAGAGGGCGACCTTCTGTAGCGGAGAAATATCGCGAGACTCCACCGCGGGATGTTTTGTAACCAGGCAACTCGAAGCTTTGCTCGAGGTTTCTTAGTTATTGCAGTTGCCTTTGGTTTAAAAGGTTTTTTTAAAAAATAATGGCCGATGGTCTCCTAGACACCTCTAAAAACGATTCTCTTCACCCAGCGAAGCTTTCCAGGTTCAAAGTAGGACGTTACCTTGCCAGAACTGAAGATGGTGTCACCTCTGAATTTGGGCGAAATTGAAGCGAGAGTGCCCTATTCCAAAATGGCTGCCGAGGCAGACAGCCCGGTGGAGAAGCCTCTTCTTTCGTTTTCGCTGTGGTTTGGGACCCCGGTAAGGTTCCTTTCGAGCGGTGGTAGGTCAGGGTCACCAAGGGAGCTGGGTTAACCCTCTGTCCTGGGAACGAGGGAGAATGGACATTCAGCAAGAGCTTTTATTCAGTTGCGTGCACCAAACCTTTTGAAAAACCTCTTATAGAGTTGGCCTGCCCTGCGCAGATCTGGTCTACCCTGAGACAGTAAAGATTTGCTGCCATCGAGGGATCATTCGGATTTTTTGCAGCTCAAATAAGGCAGTGTTGTATTGGGGCCTCTCGTGTGATTTTGCAATGATTAATGTTAGTATATATAACAAAGAGCCAGTTTGGGATAATGGTTAAGACACGAAGTTAGACACCAGGAGTTCTAGTCTGGCTTTTAGCACAAAGCTGGCTGGATGACCTTGGGACAGTCACACTGTCTCAGCCCTAGAAAAGAGGTCATGGCAAACCATCTCTATACACACACACACACACACACACACACAACTTGAACTCTATGACAACCATTCTTGATGAACATTTCTTTTATATACACTGAGAGCATATGCACCAAGACAAATTCCTTGTGTGTCCAATCACACTTGGCCAATAAAGAATTCAATTCAATTCTATTCTATTCTATTCTATTCTATTCTATTCTATTCTATTCTATTCTATTCTATTCTATTCTATTCTATTCTATTCTAACAGAGGGCAGCATGTAACTAGGTGTGGCTGATGATGTGAAAACCAAGGATAGAGCCTGGGTAGGACTACTTAGATGGAACACTAGGAATCATCATAAGGGCAGATATAAAGTAAACATGGAAGACAAACAAAAATTCCTGGAATTTAGCAGTGGCAAACATTTATGTATTGCTGCCAAGAAAACTACCAAGGTTTTCATCAGGAGTTCAGTTCAGTTAGACTAGAGGAACCATCTGTTAAGTGTTATCTTAAAGAGGAAAAGAGAGACAGAGCTAGGAAATGCTCTTGAACATTTCATTCATCTAGAAGAGCTGGAACTTGCTTTCTTTGTTTTCCGGAAAACAATTCTCCTGCTAGTTTTAATATTTATTTTTAGGATGTGGAGATTGTGGCTGCAAGTCACTGTTAGCTCATGGCAAATGCCTGGATTAGTCCCTGCAGATATCTTGGCAAGATTTTGGAAATCGCTTGTCATTGTCTTCTTAGTGCTGAGAGTGAGTGGCCAAAGGAAAGCCCCTGGCTTTGTGCCTAATAATATTGTTAGCTCCTGTTTGCCCTACAAACAACAGCCTTGTAAGGAAGATTGGGCCGAGAGAATGATTGTTTCAAAGCTTTCATGCCTAAGGAAGGATTAGATCTTGCAATCTCTGGGTTTTAGTCTAGTACCTTAATAATTTCATCAAATGAGGCATGGGGAAAATGAAAAATTGAAAATCATGTTTTATTGTCAAACATGTCTACTATTCTAAAGTCTTGCCACTGTGCTTCATGCTAAAACCTATTTTCTTCCTTTTCTCCAGAGTGAGAAAGTGACCTGTCCTTATGATGCTAATCATCAAATGCCTAAATCTTCCTTGGAGAAACACATGATATCCTGTAGATTGAGGAAACTAGACTATTCTAAAGAGGAAGAGGTAATGCTTTGCTGTCCCCCCCCCCTTTAAAAAGGTTATTCATATTTTGAGGATGGAAAGAAAACATTTGCTCTTCTTTTGAAAACAAGGCTGGCTTTAGATTTTTGAAATGGACACCTGTTAGATGTACACCAGACTATTTTCCCCTAAAGTTGTTACTGCAAAAATCTGTTACAACTCCATTAGCAAATTAACACAGATACTAAAATCAAAGTCATGGATGAGCAACTTGAAGGCTATTCTATCCACAGCTCATTGAGACCTCCCCACCCCTCCCTGTTCACTTTCTCCTGATGCCCAGCTGATGGGGGAGAGAATTTGATAGCTGCGAATGATAAGTTTTAGAAAATACTTCCAATAGTCTCAGAAACTTGCTTCCATAAACCAGGTTCTAATTTGGTATATTGTGATTCACTTTTACATACAGACACATCACAGAACAAGTACAGGCAGTGTTTATTTTGTTGTTCCCTTGTTCCCTTGGTTTACTCTCTCACGGTTCTTTTACCTCATTCTAGCATTTCTGCTAGTTTCAGAAAGTGTTTTCAATTACTTTTTTAAAGATAAAGTTTTACTTTAAATTCTTTCCACAGTTATATTGATAAGGTTATTGCAATATTAGATAAGGGGTAAACATCATGCTTTCTGTAGATACCATTATACTATCTTAGTGCCCAAGGATCTTGTCTCTCCTTTTTTTTAAAAATAAATAAATAAAGATCAGTAAAATCAGTTTCTAACACAATCTTTACTGGTAAGAATTTCTTGGTTCCACAAAGGCCACAGATGTTGGCATATAAAATTAAAGTTCTACATTGCTTAAAGTGGCAACCTCCTCTTTGCAAAGCCATCCATAAACCTGTTTTGGACAATTTTTTTCATGTTTCCAACATTCTCATTTTATGGAGGATTGTTGAGAAGTTGGTTGTCTTGCACCTTCAAAGGGATCTGAATGAAGTGGGATTCCAGTAGATTTCAGGGTTGAAATGGCATTGGTTGCATTTGTGGATGGTCTCTAGATGGAACTGAATGGTGGCAGTGCAACTGTCCTAGCTCTGCTTTATTCCTCAGTGGTTTTTAATACCATCAAATGGACTGGCTATGGTAGTTAGAAGTTGGGAACATGGCGTTGTAGTAGTTCTCTTCCTTCATCCAGAGTTGATGCCAGTAGGAGAGAAGTCTGCCCCCCCCCAACCCCTCGTGTGGGGTGCCACAGCTGCCTCCCCACTATTTAACATCTGCATGAAGCCACTGCGTGAGATCATTTGTTGGCACAAGTATCATCATCATCAGTGTCATCAACATGCTAACAATGCTCAGTTGTATATCTCCACCTCTGGTCAGCCAGGAGGTTCTGCCTTAGTGCCTGGAAGTTGTGGGGTCTGGATTGGGAAGAACAAGTTTGAACCCAATCCCAGTAAGATGGTGGCTTTAAGTTTTAGAACTGCCTGGATCTGGAGAGTTACAGTATGCTGTTCACCAGTGTGAAAAATTGTAAAGGGAGTGAGAATTGGACATGACTACTACAATTTTGGAGCTGAGGTGCCAATTTTAAAGATCTACAAGATGATTTATAAGGATGAATTAGGAAATTATTTTATCAGGGAAATCCAATATGGTGGGTTTGTTTATCTGCTATTTTTATCTCTTTGAATATTATCTTATCTCTTATCTATTTTCTATTAATTTCAAAGGCTGGTGGCTGATCAATTACATTTCCATTTGATAATATTATTTTACATATATTTTGCCTCCTAGGCTGAAATGTATGATTCTACTTTTTTCTATGACAAAGGCAAAATTCCTAAAGTTCAAATGGGTGAGTACGAATGTGATACTAAATACTAAAGTACCAGTACTGAAATGTAACATACAGTACTAACAAATGCTAGTTGATATTTTTAGAAGCAAGAATAAAAACATCAGACCAGATCTTGTATCTGCTCTCAGTATAAAACGATGCTATGCAGAGTTGAAGTATGGATATATGTTTAAGAGCTGTCTACAAGTAATCTTCAACTTACAAAGGTTGCTTAGTAGCTGTTCAAAGTTACCACAGATCCCTCAAGGGTTACGTGTAACTAGGAATTGAACACACATGTCCCAGGACTAAGCTGAGCATTTTGGATGGCCTGCATTTATAGCTGTTTGCAGCATCCCCCAGGCATGTGGGCCATGATTTACAATTTTTTGGCTATAAATTATTGTTTACTTCTGGTTTCTGGCAAAACAACAACAACACTCATTGCAGGCAATGAATTTGCTTAATGACTGCAGCATTTGTTTAATAAGTATGGTGATTCACTTAACTATTGCCACAAAAAAGGTCCTAAACTCAGATGTGGTCACATCAAATTGCATTTTTAAAATGCTTTTATTTTCAAAGTTTGGAATCACCATCTACAGAGAAGTTATTTGTATTGTAAAAGAGACAGTTGTTGATTATTTTTTATAACTTGCTTAACAATGGTAAACAAGATACAATTAGCTGCATCATAATAAGTGAAAACCAACACCCCAATCAAAAATAGATAAATAAAAACTCTGGCTGCTTAACACAATATATGAACAATGTTAGTTTGTCTACCCCAAGACTTATTTTTTCAAAATCTGTAATTTTTATTTCTCTTGATTTTATAAGATTCAATGAGTCTGGAATATTAAAAATGACTATAGAAAAAGAAACGCATGATTTCCAATGGTACAAATTTCTGAGTATATTGTTAACATTGCTCAGTTCTGCAAAAGTATAGCCTCTTATTTTTCAAGCACTACATTTAATGATTACAAAAATATACTTAACATTCCAGTGTTATCTTTTGTTTTGCTACAGACAAAGATTTGCAGTTTGACATTATTAAAAAAGCCATGGCCAAAGAGTGTGGAAATTATTGCCCAGGTAAGTGAAAGCTAAGCTTTTTCACTGGGGAGCCCACAAACATCCACTTGGTATAGAAACTGTGGTACTGACCGAGATTCTGAACACAAATTTGATTTTTATTTACTTGCCTTGCATATGCTGAATAATGGTCTGATATAAAGAATTATTGAATATCTCATTTTCTCTTCTCTGGGAACTTACTTAAAACATTTGTTTTTATAGGGCTCAGTCACTCTGTTTTGCCTACATGCAGCCTAATTCCTAACTGGGAAATCATTCCCATTGCCAAATGCAAAGTGGGGACTATGATTTCAAATATATTATTAGCCCTGCTGAGACTTGGATGTACTTTAAAAAACAGTGAGAAGCCATTATGTATATACAGTAGGACAAGAAAACTATGTTTCCTAAAAACATGGTGTAGTCCCCAATCCTCAAAAAAATTGCTGCTGAAATATAAATTTTAATATGAGAAAGGAGGAAGCTTAATAAAGACATGGGAATAATTATTTGAATGTAATATTTATTTGGCCTTACTCTCATCTTACCGTGTTTCCCCGAAAATAAGACAGGGGCTTATATTTTTCTGACCCCCCAAAAATACCCCTGGCCTTATTTTCGGGGGGTGGCTTATTATTTTCGGGGTGCAGGCTGGGCGGGGCACGAGACGCACCACTTACTGGAGTTTGCCAGCTCCATGGTCTCTCGGCTAGTCTCTTTAGGGAAAAAAACTTGCAAACAGACAAGCCGAGAGACCACGGAGCTGCAAAACTCCAGTAAGTGGTGCGTCTCTCTTGGCGGGGCGAGCGTCCTACCTGCGGCTTGTCCCGGGTCCTCCGTCGCCTTCTCACCGTCTTCTCTCCACGGCAGCACATTCTGAAAGAGAACGCCGCGCGAGTTCGAGTTTGAACTCGCGCGGCGTTCTCTTTCAGGACGGGCTGCCGTGGAGAGAAGACGGTGAGAAGGCGACGGAGGACCCGGGACAAGCCGCAGGTAGGACGCCCGCCTAACCCCGCCCAACCCTAGCGGGAGACGCCCCTCCTACCTGCGGCTTGTCCCGGGTCCTCCGTCGCCTTCTCACCGTCTTCTCTCCATGGCAGCACATTCTGAAAGAGAACGCCGCGCGAGTTCGAGTTTGAACTCGCGCGGCGTTCTCTTTCAGGACGGGCTGCCGTGGAGAGAAGACGGTGAGAAGGCGACGGAGGACCCGCGACAAGCCGCAGGTAGGACGCCCGCCTAACCCTGCCCAACCCTAGCGGGAGACGCCCCTCCTACCTGCGGCTTGTCCCGGGTCCTCCGTTGCCTTCTCACCGTCTTATCTCCATGGCAGCACATTCTGAAAGAGAACGCCGCGCGAGTTCGAGTTTGAACTCGCGCGGCGTTCTCTTTCAGGACGGGCTGCCGTGGAGAGAAGACGGTGAGAAGGCGACGGAGGACCCGCGACAAGCCGCAGGTAGGACGCCCGCCTAACCCTGCCCAACCCTAGCGGGAGACGCCCCTCCTACCTGCGGCTTGTCCCGGGTCCTCCGTCGCCTTCTCACCGTATTCTCTCCATGGCAGCACATTCTGAAAGAGAACGCCGCGCGAGTTCGAGTTTGAACTCGCGCGGCGTTCTCTTTCAGGACGGGCTGCCGTGGAGAGAAGACGGTGAGAAGGCGACGGAGGACCCGGGACAAGCCGCAGGTAGGACGCCCGCCTAACCCCGCCCAACCCTAGCGGGAGACGCCCCTCCTACCTGCGGCTTGTCCCGGGTCCTCCGTCGCCTTCTCACCGTCTTCTCTCCATGGCAGCACATTCTGAAAGAGAACGCCGCGCGAGTTCGAGTTTGAACTCGCGCGGCGTTCTCTTTCAGGACGGGCTGCCGTGGAGAGAAGACGGTGAGGCGGCGACTGAGGACCCGCGACAAGCCGCAGGTAGGGGCGTCTCCCGCTAGGGTTGGGCGGGGCGTCACGTTCCTACGGTACCTGGGACTTGTCGCGCCGTGGGGCGGGGGATGGGGCGGGCAAGGCCGCGAGACTCTTACCGTACCAGTCTGGTCTGGCAGAGAGGAAGACAGAAACAGAAAACAGAGGGAGAATTGTGAAAGGACAGAAAGAGGAAGAGGAAGAGAAACAGAAAACATGGAGAGAAATGAAAGGAAGAAAGGAGAAACAAAACAGGGATACTGGGGAAAAGAAAGGGAGAGGAAGAGGAAGAGAGAGAAACAGAAAACAGGGATACTGGGGAAAAGAAAGAAAGGGAGAGGAAGAGGAAGAAACAGAAAACAGGGATACTGGGGAAAAGAAATTGAGAGGAAGAGAAACAGAAAACATGGAGAGAAATGAAAGGAAGGAAGGAAGGAAGGAGGAGAAACCGAAAACAGGGATACTGGGGAAAAGAAAGAAAGGGAGAGGAAGAGGAAGAAACAGAAAACAGGGATACTGGGGAAAAGAAATTGAGAGGAAGAGGAAGAGGAAGAAACAGAAAACAGGGATACTGGGGAAAAGAAATTGAGAGGAAGAGAAACAGAAAACATGGAGAGAAATGAAAGGAAGGAAGGAGGAGAAACAGAAAACAGGGATACTGGGGAAAAGAAAGAGAGGGAGAGGAAGAGAGAGAAACAGAAAACAGGGATACTGGGGAAAAGAAAGAAAGGGAGAGGAAGAGAAACAGAAAACATGGAGAGAAATGAAAGGAAGGAAGGAGGAGAAACAGAAAACAGGGATACTGGGGAAAAGAAAGAAAGGGAGAGGAAGAGAAACAGAAAACATGGAGAGAAATGAAAGGAAGGAAGGAGGAGAAACAGAAAACAGGGATACTGGGGAAAGGAAAGAAAGGGAGAGGAAGAGGAAGAGAAACAGAAAACATGGAGAGAAAGAGACACATTTGCCACACACAGGGAAACCACAATCGCAGACCCTGAACCCAACCCACACCCAGGGAAACTACAATGCTCGTGTCTGGTACAACAATAAATTTATTCAAATTCAACAATATTTTCAAATTCAACAATATTTTCAAACTCAGCAATATTTTCAAACCCAACAATATTTTCAAACTCAGTCTTTTCAAACTCAAACACAACAATTTATTCCAACGCAACAGTTTATTCCAATACGGTTGTCATATCATCTTCTTCCACAATATCATCATCAAAAAAGTCCAGATCATGATTTACATTCTGTTCTTCTTGAGAGTTCAATCTCTGTAATACCAATGGTCCCAAGCGTTCATGCTTGGCAATGGAGGTCTCCTCAAAGGAGTACCTCCTATCCATGTATCCAGCTCTTATCGCATTTGCGACACATTGATCAGTAATTTGGTCCCAAGAGGTTTTCACCCAGTGTACAAGTTCCTGCAGGCTAGGCTTGACAAAATTTCCCCGCTCATTTCTTTTCATCCGGTGTTCAATATACTCGTTAATTTGAAGATGAAGGTTATCTTTAAAAGGTTTGTTGATGGCAATGTCTAATGTTTGCAGGTAGCCAGTCATCCCTGCTGGGATCATAATCTGATCAATTCTCCTTTGAGAGAGGAAAGTTTTCATGGCTTTCGCACGGTGGGTGCTGGCTGCATCCCACACCACCATGCCTCTTTGGCCACCCCTCATAACAAGTGGGAGCATAAGCTCCACCCACTTTCGGATAGCTGCCTGGGTACACCAGGCCTTTTCTGTCTCTAGGACATAAATTCCTGATATTTTCTCTATTCTGCACTTCTTGCCCTTGCTTATCAATAGGGGTGGGACTTTGGTCCCATCCAGCCGGATGCCCAAAATACAGGTTACCCGAGTGCTTTCATATCCTGTGGAGGATATGTAAATGGACGTGGCACCCCTCTGGTCTATGGTGGTTTGAGCCCCTTGGCCCATAAAGACAGCTGTCTCATCCATGGCAATAATGTTTGATGGCTGGTATTTTGAAAAGTCAATGCCATCAACAAATGTCTTGAACGCAATTGCCCGTTTCACAAGTTCCCCATCGTCCAGTTTGAATAGCGAAGTGGATCTCCTTAGAGAGAGTTCATGTCGCTGGAGGAAGTTATCCAGCCAGTGCTTAGAGGCTTTGAACTGCTCCTGAGGAATGTCTAATTGTGGAGCCATTTCAAGGGCAAAAGCCTGGATGTCAGCCCTGCGTACAATCAAAGCCCTTGCTCTCCAGTCAGCGATCCACTCAGAGATGCTGTCTTCCAGCTCAAGGAATAGTGGTTGCCGACCTGACCCACATTTGCGTTTCTTCCCATTTCCCTTCTGCACCTGTTCAGTTAGCGCCTCATACTCCACTCTCCATTTCCTCACCATACGGATTTCCAACATCTTCTCTTTACAAAAAGCTGCCAGATTCTTTCCCCGGGAATCTTCCACTATTCCTTTTTTGAATTCCACAGAGTAACTCTTCCTTTTTGAACTCATCATTTCTGGGGGTCAAAATAAAAGTCATTTCAGATCATTACATCCATTAATCCAAAACCCTGAGAGTGTGGCGGTTGGGATTTGGCATTGTGGTTTCCCAGTGTGTGTGTTTAGGTTTTGCGATTGTGGTTTCACTGTGTGTGGCAAATGGGTCTCTAATTCCCTCCCTCCCTCTATTTTCTGTTTCTTCCTTCTTTCTTTCCTCTCCCTGTTTTGTTTCTTTCTCTCCCTTTCTTTCTTTCCTTTCCCCAGTATTCCTGTTTTCTGTTTGCCTCTCTTCCTCTTCCTTCCTTCTCTTTCCCTCCCTTTCTTTCTTTCCTTTCCCCAGTATTCCTGTTTTCTGTTTGCCTCTCTTCCTCTTCCTTCCTTCCTTCTTTCTTTCTCTCTCTTTCTTTCTTTCCTTTCCCCAGTATTCCTGTTTTCTGTTTGCCTCTCTTCCTCTTCCTTCCTTCTCTTTCCCTCCCTTTCTTTCTTTCCTTTCCCCAGTATTCCTGTTTTCTGTTTGCCTCTCTTCCTCTTCCTTCCTTCTCTTTCCCTCCCTTTCTTTCTTTCCTTTCCCCAGTATTCCTGTTTTCTGTTTGCCTCTCTTCCTCTTCCTTCCTTCTCTTTCCCTCCCTTTCTTTCTTTCCTTTCCCCAGTATTCCTGTTTTCTGTTTGCCTCTCTTCCTCTTCCTTCCTTCTCTTTCCCTCCCTTTCTTTCTTTCCTTTCCCCAGTATTCCTGTTTTCTGTTTGCCTCTCTTCCTCTTCCTTCCTTCCTTCTTTCTTTCCCTCCCTTTCTTTCTTTCCTTTCCCCAGTATTCCTGTTTTCTGTTTGCCTCTCTTCCTCTTCCTTCCTTCTCTTTCCCTCCCTTTCTTTCTTTCCTTTCCCCAGTATTCCTGTTTTCTGTTTGCCTCTCTTCCTCTTCCTTCCTTCTCTTTCCCTCCCTTTCTTTCTTTCCTTTCCCCAGTATTCCTGTTTTCTGTTTGCCTCTCTTCCTCTTCCTTCCTTCTCTTTCCCTCCCTTTCTTTCTTTCCTTTCCCCAGTATTCCTGTTTTCTGTTTGCCTCTCTTCCTCTTCCTTCCTTCTCTTTCTCTCCCTTTCTTTCTTTCCTTTCCCCAGTATTCCTGTTTTCTGTTTGCCTCTCTTCCTTCCTTCCTTCCTTCCTTCCTTCCTTCCTTTCCCTGTTTTGTTTCTCTTTCTCTCCCTTTCTTTCTTTCCTTTCCCCAGTATTCCTGTTTCTTTCCCTTCCCTTTCCTTCTCCCCATTTTCTCATTTGTTTTGAGTCTCACAAAGACTTATTTGTGGCATCTTTTACCGGCATAGAGGGGGGGAAAGGGGGGGGTTGGAGGGACACATGGCTCCCCTTGCCGGGCAGCCCATCGCTTACCGTAACTACCCGCCCCCTTTAGGGATGCAATTTGGGGGTAGCAGGTGAAACTGTGGAGAAATGAGACCGTCTCACCTGCCACCCCTCTCGATAAACAGACGGGGGGGCTGCTGTTGCCATTTGGACATGTTGCCGCGGCAAAATGAACGGCAGGATAGCAGCGCGCCTCGAGACCCACTCCATGCCGTGGATTGAGAGGCGCGCTGCTGTCCTGCCGTTCATTTTGCCGCGGCAACAGCAACCGTTCATTTTGCCGCAATTTGGTGCGAAATGAGCGTTAGGACAGCGGCGCGCCTAGAGACCCACTCCATGTCATGGATTGTGAGGCGCGCTGCTGTCCTGCCACTCATTTCGCGCCAAATTGCACCCCGCGGCAAAATGAGCGTTAGGACAGCGGCGCGCCTAGAGACCCACTCCATGCCATGGATTGCGAGGCGCGCTGCTGTCCTGCCGTTCATTTTGCCGCGGGGTGCAATTTGGCGCGAAATGAGCGTTAGGACAGCGGCGCGCCTAGAGACCCACTCCATGTCATGGATTGCGAGGCGCGCTGCTGTCCTGCCGCTCATTTCGCGCCAAATTGCACCCCGCGGCAAAATGAGCGTTAGGACAGCGGCGCGCCTCGAGACCCACTCCATGCCATGGATTGCAAGGCGCGCTGCTGTCCTGCCGTTCATTTTGCCGCGGGGTGCAATTTGGCGCGAAATGAGCGTTAGGACAGCGGCGCGCCTAGAGACCCACTCCATGTCATGGATTGCGAGGCGCGCTGCTGTCCTGCCGCTCATTTCGCGCCAAATTGCACCCCGCGGCAAAATGAGCGTTAGGACAGCGGCGCGCCTCGAGACCCACTCCATGCCATGGATTGCGAGGCGCGCTGCTGTCCTGCCGTTCATTTTGCCGCGGGGTGCAATTTGGCGCGAAATGAGCGTTAGGACAGCGGCGCGCCTAGAGACCCACTCCATGTCATGGATTGCGAGGCGCGCTGCTGTCCTGCCGCTCATTTCGCGCCAAATTGCACCCCGCGGCAAAATGAGCGTTAGGACAGCGGCGCGCCTCGAGACCCACTCCATGCCATGGATTGCGAGGCGCGCTGCTGTCCTGCCGTTCATTTTGCCGCGGGGTGCAATTTGGCGCGAAATGAGCGTTAGGACAGCGGCGCGCCTAGAGACCCACTCCATGTCATGGATTGCGAGGCGCGCTGCTGTCCTGCCGCTCATTTCGCGCCAAATTGCACCCCGCGGCAAAATGAGCATTAGGACAGTGGCGCGCCTCGAGACCCACTCCATGCCATGGATTGCGAGGCGCGCTGCTGTCCTGCCGCTCATTTTGTGCTGCCATCAGCCCTACCGGTAGGTATAGCATTCCCTCCCTTCGGCCCCGCCTGCTCACCTCATGTACAGCAGCCAGTGTAAATGGCGGGGACCGGCTGCGCATGCGCTTAAATAGTCGGAGGGGGCTTATTTTCGGGGCGGGCCTTATTTTAACGCATGTCCCGAAAAGCCATGTGGGGCTTAGTTTCGGGACAGGTCTTATTTTCGGGAAAACACGGTAGTTTTAACTCCCATTTTTCTAAGTGTGAGTTCAGCATCACATTTAAAGGTGCAGTGCAGCCCTCACCCCCCCCACCCCCAAATTATATCTCACATTCTAAAGTTATGGGCGATTCCTTTTCCTAGCCAACTGCCAGTTTGTCCTAGGAGTAAATTGCCTTTTTGACTTTAATTATAGTAGTAATAGGTCAAATGAAGTCAGTAGCTTCATGGAAACTCCACAAATTGCCATCAGTCTATATCAGGCCACTTGCGACAAACCTTCAGAACATTGCTATTTGTGTTGGTTTTGATTGATAGATCCAAACTGTTCTCACATTTTAGGAACTTATTCATCACAGCCTGCGGAAGTTCCACAAAACCACAAGCGTTACGTCTGTGATCTGACCCAAGCTGACCGCCTTGCAATTTACGATTACGTCCTTGCAGAGACAAAGAACCAGAGGTCAAGATCTCAAGCGACAGAAAATGACAGTGATCTGTTTGTAGATTTGGCAGCAAAAGTCAACCAAGGTCTAGAAGAAAATTTTACAGCTATGCTTTTTTGTATCTAAAACTTACAAAACATGTAAAATGTCTCTTGCTGAGGGATCCTTTTTTCTGTTAAAGTGGGATGCTAATAGTATTCCCTGTTTTCTTATAACACTGGCATTCCCAGATTAATGAATTTGAATTAAAATTAACGGGACAGAAATTGGCCTGAATTGCACCCAGTAGCTATTGCCGGTCATCAGCAACAGGTGATCAACCCCTTTCCTCCGTTGCTGAGACAGATTACTATCACAGTAGTGACATTAATTTGCTTCACTTGTTATCTTGAAAAACCCCTCCTAGTAAAAGTGGTCTAGATTACAGGCGTTTGCTGAAATTATCTATTATATATAGTCCTCATTTTTGTACTTATATTACTGAATACATCCACTGGAATTATTGTTTCTAACACAGCATACTTTTTTCCCTTTTAGATGATGGCCAGAAAGGTCCAAAATCTCATCTTGAAATTCTTGCAGAGATGCGGGATTATAAAAGACGGCGGCAATCGTACAGAGCTAAGAATGTTCATATAACAAAGAAATCCTACACAGAGGTCTATATGATTTGGGAGTCATATTATCTCAAACTATTTCCTTCTTAATTTACAAACATCTGTATATGAAATACCTTAAATAGGCTGGAATATTTAAATTCTCCTGTTTTCCAAAAATATTGTTGAGTTGAGGCTGTCAGTGTGCACATGCTGTCATTGTAGTTAATACACTGCAATAAGTTAAATTTGCCTGATCTTAAAAAGTTTATAACCTTGAATACTTGGCGTCAATTATTGTAACATTTAGGTTTACTGCAGTTCATATTTTTACTATTGCCAGTTTACTTGGGATGGTTAACTATAGCCAGCACATGGCAGAAAATAGGAAAAATATTTGGATGGATAAATGAAGTACAGGCCTAGTTACCATCTCTCAAATAGTTATTTTATAAGCTATTTTTAATATTTAGCTCTTCATTTGCAGATATTTACTTTCACTTTCAAGTTACACATTTTAATTGCTTAAGTTAATTATAATGCATTAACAATATTAACAGCTACATTACCTTTCCAAATGCTTTTTTTCCTTTGTTTTATATTGGGCCAATTATTTTACATACTTTTATAACAACTGGAAAACATTAGTAGCCAAAAGAAAAGGAGAGGGAGAGAAATGGGTTGAAGGAATGAATGTAAGCAAAGTACACATAGACCAGGAGTGTGAAACTCACGTCAGGCCGTCGTCATGTGAGATATCGTGACTTTTTCCCCCTTCGCTAAACAGGGCGTGTGTGATGCATCCAGCCTGCAGGCCGCAAGTTTGACACCCCTGACATAGATCATCATATTAGAGACAATGTGTATAAGGCAGCTTTTCATCTGAATATTATTTAGCCTATTCTGGCATACCTTAATATTTTACCTAATTTCAGTATTTCTGAATACTCAGGTAATCAGAGATGTGATTGGTGTACACATGGAAGAACTTACCACTCATTGGCAGGAGGAGAACAGAAATACTGGGGTTCATGAAGATGAAAAATCCTCTTTTTCAGCAAAGTCTTCAGGAAGGTATGATTATTATTGCCAAATCTCTGCTGTTTTCTAAGTTGGCAGTAACTTAAGAAATTGTACTTTTTGTTCCTCTGTTAATTCAAATGAAACAGGAATTACTGACTTGCAGATTAGGTCTGCATATCATGGTATCGTGCTATACCCAGTGTCCAATACAGTTTACTTTTACTCTTTCCAATGCCTATTTCCTTTAGTGATGTTACAGATTTTATATTTTGTAAAAGTTGTAGAACATCTATTCCTTTGTTGCTTAGAACTGAATTGTTGGCCAGTTATTGACAACGGATAAAATTGTCGTTTGATAGTTGTGAAATAATCAGAGAAGTTATGAATGCGTTTGTGAGAAGCAGGGCTTTGTTTAAATATTGTGTCATGGTGAGTGGCAGAAGCAGGTTGTCTTTGCAAAGCACAATAGCATTCAGAAAGCAGGGTTAAATATCACAGTTGTTAAAAATAATGGCTTCCTCGCAATATTTTACAGAAAGATTTTTCATAATTCACATTTTATTAGAAACACAACTTTATTCACTGTCTAGCTTCCTAAGCACTGCCATCTTTAAATGGAAACACAAAATTCAAATGAAAGTAGGGAGCAAACAATATAGTAGTAGACATTTCCCTTGATTTCCCGTTAATTCTAGTGCAGCTGAGATCTGACAGCAAAGGTGATGCAGTAATTTCAGCTGAACTAGGTTTTGAAGACCAGTCCTCTCTTAGATGATTCTGTGCAGCTAATTGTTTTGCCATTAGTGGCAATTTTCACCGAGAGAAATTAGCATTCATTCCCTCCCCCAACATTAATGATCAAGACCACTGCTACGTCATAATTACTGTCTTTTCTTTAGTAAGGAAGAGCGAAGATCTGCATCAGCTGATTCAAGACAGTCTTGTGGAAGTTCAAAAGATATTGATTATTCTCGACATAGGAGGAATTCCAGCAGAAGTCCAGGCAGACGGAAAAGAAGTCGAGAAAGAGAAAGAGATAGAGATTCCCAAAGGAAAAGAGATAGGTAAGTAGTGTCTTTGATTTCTGACTTGTGTTGAACTAGAGTGATATTACATCAAAGGCTGGGATTGTAGGACATGCTTAAAACTTGTTTACATTCAGTGTAGGAAAGAATTTCATAGTGATTTTCATCCAGCTATTGGCTTTAAGTCTTCCTATATTTGCCCAAGATATTAAATCAAAAGATGTATCAAATTGGTAATGATACCAGAATCAATTATAAACTCAACCATATACTTTTTAAAAACAAAAGTTGATTTCATAATAATCAGCATAATCTAAAAGAAATAACAATATGTAATTCTATACATCCTAATTTCTCCTATTTCAGAGAAAGTACTAAAAAAATACTGACATAAACGAATTTCAAAACTCCCCAGTGGTTTCCTAGGTTGACCAGGTTAAAATAAACTGCTATTGCATGAATTTATTTTTGTCTTTTTACTTCAACTGGCCTATAACATACCGTATGTTCCGGCGTATAAGACGACTGGGCGTATAAGACAACCCCCAACTTTTCCAGTTAAAATATAGAGTTTGGGATATACTCGCCGTATAAGACTACCCCTCCTACCATCTTTCTTTTTCTTTCTGTCTTCCTTCCT
Organism: Diadophis punctatus similis; assembly: GCA_023053685.1. Lineage (NCBI taxonomy): Eukaryota > Metazoa > Chordata > Lepidosauria > Squamata > Dipsadidae > Diadophis > Diadophis punctatus. The sequence goes on along the minus strand of JALIGW010000003.1, from coordinate 117,261,557 downwards.
TCCTTCCTAACATCTTTCTTTCTTTCTTTCTTTCTTTCTTTCCTTTCTTTCTTTCCTTTCTTTCTTTCTTTCTTTCTTTCTTTCTTTCTTTCTTTCTTTCTTTCTTTCTTTCTTTCTTTCTTTGTCTTTCTTCCTTCCTAACATCTTTCTTTCTGTCTGTCTGTCTTCCTTCCTACCATTTCTTTCTTTCTTTTTCTGTCTTCCTTTCTTTTTCTTTCTTTCTGTCTGTCTGTCTGTCCTTCCTAACCTTTCTTTCTTTTTCTTTCTTTCTTTCTTTTTTTCTTTCTTTCTTTCTTTCATCTGTCTGCCTTCCTTCCTTCCTAACTTTTCTTTCTTTCTTTCTCTTTTTCTTTCTGTCTTCCTTTCTTTTTCTTTCTTTCTGTCTGTCTGTCCTTCCTAACCTTTCTTTCTTTTTCTTTCTTTCTTTCTCTTTCTTTCTTTTTCTTTCTGTCTTGTCTGTCTGTCCTTCCTAACCTTTCTTTTTCTCTTTCCTTTCTTTCTTTCGTCTGCCTTCCTTCCTTCCTAACTTTTCTTTCTTTCTTTTTCTTTCTTTCTTTTTTCTTTCTTCCTTTCTTTCTTTTTCTTTCTTTCTTTCTCTCTCTCTCTGTCTCTCTTCCTTCCTTCCTTCCTTCCTTCCTTCCTTCCTTCCTTCCTTCCTTCCTTCCTTCCTTCCTTCCTTCCTTCCTTCTTTCTTTCTCCCTACAAACCAATCCCCACCGTGGCTCCTTTCTCCCTCGCCCAGCCCTCTTCCAAGACGCCAAGTGGAAGCGAGGTAGGTGGGTCGGTTGCTCCCCTCAGAGGAAGGAGCCTCTGTTGCTGTCTCCGGTGGGGCTCCAGCCACCCGACTGAGTCCCCGACCATGGCGCCGGCAGGGTTAACGTGCATGGGAGGGAAGGAGAGCGCGCGCTACGGCCGCCGCCACTGCTTTCGCCGCTCCGATATTTGTTCGTTGGGTGCGTGTGGGAGGGACCGCGGAGCAGAGGCGCCCGACAAGCGAGGCGAGAGGCGCGTGGATACCAGAAGTGGCGGCATCGGCGGCAGGCTCCTGTCCACGTCTCCCGCCCGCCTCTTACCTTAAGCCGCTGGGCGCCTCTGCTCCACAGTCCCTCCCGCATGCGCCCACCTGCTGGGAAGGCTGCGGCTGGCAGCCGAAGCCTTCCCAGCAGGAGACCAAGATGCAGACCAAGATGCAGGGCGGCAGCGGGGCTCCGGGGCTCCTTCGGCCGCTTGGCTGGAGAACAGCGGGGATGCGGCTGCGGCTGTTTTTCAGCTCCCCCCGGCTCGGAAGTTTCAGTACCCGGCGTATAAGACGACCCCCGACTTTTGAGAAGATTTTCAAGGGGTAAAAAGTCATTTTATATGCCGGAACATATGGTAGGCAGTGATTTTTTTTATATAAAAAGGGCTGTTGGGAATACATGGATTATGAAATGATGTAAATAAAACTGAAGACTTAGCATTGGGTTCTGTTTTGACAACCAAATATACAGAGAGAGATGAAAATATTACTCAAAAGTAATTGTAATTTTATAGAAGTATTTTCTTTAGGATTTATAAGCAAAATACAGGTAGTCCTCGACTTAACAACAGTTCACTTAGTGACTGAAGTTATAACAGCACAGAAAAAAGTGACATGACCATTTTTCACACTTATGAGCATTGCAGCATCCCCATGGTCATGTGATTTACATTTGGATGCTTGACAACTGATTCACATTTACGATGGTTGCAGTGTCCCAGGGTCATGTGATCACCTTTTCTGACAAGCAAAGTCAGTAGGGAAACCAGATTCACTTAACAGTGTTAATAATTTAACAACTGCAGTGATTCACTTAACAAATGTGGCAAGAAGAGTCATAAAATGGATAAACACACTTAACAAATGTTTCACTTAGCAGCATAAATTTTGGGCTCAATTGTGGTTGTAACTTGAGAACTACCTGTAACTTTTCCCCCCATAAAACCAGGGTGAATAAATGTAGCTTTTAATAGGAAATTGTTTTATTCAGTGTAGGATTAAATCTTAAATGGTAGAAAGTTTTTAAAAATAAGGAAGTCCAGTTGCCTCTTCAAAAAGCACCTTTGGAACAACCCTGACCTGGATGACTGAGAATCTCCATAGACATTTTTAAAAATGAGTTCTTTACTAGTCTGTCCAAACCTGTTCTGTGGCCTGGGTAATTTAATCTACTTAGGTAAGTTGCTAAACTATTTTTAAAAATAATGGTATGCAATATAAAAGCAACTGAGTTGTATGAATGTGAAGATTAGCTCTGTTTTGATACTGTTGTACTTTGGGGATAACTGAATCAATTAGCTGTCCTAATGTTGATTAATATACACAATGTACAGAGTAAGGTATTACTTATACATTACCATATTAAAAATAGCCCATCATTTGCTCTTGTAGCAGCAGTATTACATAGGGTGTGTTCACACAACCAAACTAAGCCAAAATGTGATCATTTTATTTGTTGCTTAGCTCAGTCATTGCTTAATAACTGGTTATTTAACAATAGTTTGAAATTATGAAAGTCTTGAAAAGGGTGCTTTACAGCCTGTAAAAAATTGTACAGACTATTGCAAAATGTCATTCCACCCCACCCCACCCCGCTGTCACATAATCATGATCTGGGTGCCTGGCAATGTATTCGCACTTATGACCGTTAGAAATGTCCCATGATTATGTGATTGTCACTTGCAATATTTCCTGCTGGCCTCCCCAGAAAGTCAATTGGGAAGCTGGCAGGGAAGGTTGTTGACTGCTGCAGCCTACCAAGAGAATTCCCTGTCATCTATGGGGGCTGGATAAAAGAGGTCCCTGCCATTTTGTGCTTGCTTGGATTTCAGTAGCCAAAATTCAATCACGCATGGAGCCCAAAATCCCTCTTTCCCACCCCTGCAGAGAGCTCTGCAAAGGTGGAGAGAAGGATGCTCAGCTCCATGCCTACTTGTACCTTGGCAGCTGAAATTCAAGCATGGACAGAACCCCAAATCCCTCCACAGGCACAGTCTCTGTTCACTTAACAGCCCATGAGATCATTTGATGACCACAATGAGGACTGTTGGATCATGGTCATTAAGTGAAGCAGTCAGGTGGGTCATTTTGCTTAACAACCCCTTCACTCAATAACCAAGGTACAAGACTCCGTTCCCAATTGTGGTTGTTAAAGTGAGGACTACTTGTATTATAAATCACACTTTATGGGTTCACACATTCTGTGAATCTGGACAATTTATTTAGTAAACTGTGTTTAAGTAGCTTTTAGTTTGTGCTAAAAGAACATATTTACCATGAGTGTTTTGACTGCAAGAGAAGGGATAGAGGTTTTTTTTATCTTCTCTATCTCCTTTCTGCATATTGGTGAAGAATAACAGATTCCCATCCATTGGAACAAAGAAAGGTCTCAGGAGAAGGGAGAAACTGAATACAGGAGAGGGAAGAAATACTGTAAATTAACTAGCCTTTACACTGCTCTGCTTCACACTTCTATGATCTCTCTCTAAAAGCTCATTCATTTTGTGCAGTCCAGTTAAATTTAAGATTAAGGGGGAAATAGTTACAATATTCCCTCAGAGATTCTATATTCTAAGTAGCTGATGAAAAAGGTATCCAAAGATAAATATCAGCAAATGCAGCAGTATGTATTTCAATTTCATTTCAGTATGCATGAGCATTATAAGGATAAACCCTAGTTTCATGAAAATATGAATTCATTTTTTAAAAAAAGTAATAGCGGGATAAACTCTAACATAATACTGGCTTTCATTTTATTTCAGAGATGAAGGAAAGCATCATAAAAGAAGAAAATAATATTCGCATTTCTATTACAAGAGATGTGGAGCCAAACCAAGTTGTATCTGTTTAATTCCAGTAACATATCTCATTGACAACTAAAATGTTAGCTACTTTAATAAATATCACTTGAAATCTATCACACTAGTGAAATGGATGACATAAAAAATTAATAAATAAAATAAATACATTTAATTATTCACATAGACCAGTGATGGCGAACCTTTTTTGGTTTGTGTGCCAAAAGGGGGGGGAATGTGGGGGATCACGTATGTGCGTGCCCACACTCATAATTCCATGCACCCCCGCACATGCACGCATGACCCCCCTGCTCCCAGGATGCAATGGCACGCCCATTTTTTGCTCTCCCCAGGCTCCAGAGCCTTTCTAGGACCCTTGGGAGGGCGAAAACAGCCTTCCCCACCCCCTCTGGAGGCTGGAAACAGCCTGTTTCCCGACTCCCAGTGGGCTCAGAAGGCCCGAAAATCAGCCGGCTGGTGCACACATGCACGCCAGACCTGAGCTCGCATGCCCACCGATATGGCTCCGCGTGCCACTTGTGGCACCCGTGCCATAGGTTCGCCATCACGGACATAGACAATTACCACCCTTTAAATCAATTGTTGTTGGTTCTAATACTAAACTATTCTTAAAAAACATTCATTTTAGTAACATTCATCAAAATATTCTGCCTTTATTTTAACAATAAATATATTTTATTGTAAAAATAAAAAATTATTTATAGTACAAATAAAAGTTTACTATAAATATCTAAGTGGCGAACATATTCAACTCCTCCTCCTCCTATTTTCACAACACCCCTGTGAGGTGGGTTGGACAGAGAGAGTGAGTGGCCCAAAGTTACCCAGCTGGCTTTCATGGCTAAGGTGGAATTTGAACTCCCACTTTCTAGCCTGATGCCTTAACCACTAGACCAAACTGAATTATTTTGACAGTGCCAATAAATATATGATGTTCAGTGATATCACGATTTTGCAGATAGTGAATTGATACCATATTATATCCAGACATTAGGAAATAAAAATAATGGACAGCTGTACATCATCATTTTTCATTTATATGATTGTTGTGCAGACATCATATATAAGGATCTCAAGCACAGAAGGAGAAATCTAGAAGATACTTATTAAATTCAGAGTCTGAAAGAAGCCCTGGGAGAACTACACACTTGATACTACATCACTTACAATGTTCTCTTCACTGAATGGATGGCATAGCCAGGTTGGCTCTGGAAATGGAAGTCTCCATTCAATTAACTGCTTACTGATTAGATTTTCTACTCTAAATACTGCTTGTTGAAGGAGCAATCAATAGTCATAAAATACCATGATCTGATTTCAGACAATTAGGTGGTACACATTTTATTGGTAGTTCACAAACTGAAAAGCACATTAGCGATTACATTAATGAAAACTCTAATTTTATTACACTATTTCACATAACATTTTGCTATGTACTAAAAATTTGTTACTCTCAAATATTCCTATTTTAAGACATCAATTTTATAGTGGAGAAATCTGCAGTGCCAACCATATAGTCCTTACGTGACCTAAATGAGAAAATAATTGTTTTTCATTACTATTATTGAAGGAACCAATATTATGCATCAAATCCATCTCACCCCACAGGCATGCAATTTATACATGATGGAAAAATTCTAATTTTTTTTTGTTAAAAAATACATTTCTATCATACAAGATAGACCTCCAATCTGTAGCTTAACTTTATTTCCAACATCTATAACATCTAGGTGCCCAAATGAGGGAAGAAAACAGAGACAAAAGGGGAAACTAGTAATAAGATCCTGTCTATTCTTTTAAATAAGGTACATTAAAAGGTAAGCTGTATTGACAACATCCAGCATTTACAAAAGTACATTTAAGGTGGATAAAAGCATGGTTTTGCTGCCCCTTCCTCTAATCAATATATGTAGAATAAATATTACATAAGAATTAGAACTTATAAAATGATTTCATTTTGTATTAAAGATTTGTTATCAGCTCAGTCCCAAATAGTTTTTTCTGAATGTGGCCAAATTTTGTTATACTGTATGCAGAATTAGGCAGACACTTAACTACCCACTGATAATCCATCAATCGTGATTATACTATTTTATTTGTTTTTTATTTTTTATTATTACTTTCAATGCTTTTATTTGCAATGCTGGTCTGTGACCATAATAAAAATTGATTGATAGTTAAAGACTTAGAGCAGGCCAGCACAACATGAAGGCCGCCAATGTTTTCCAACAAAGTAAATTTACAGCCACTGCTACCATCTCAAAAACATGCTGCTCAGAACGTCCAAGCTTTATTACTGGTTTGCACGGCTCCACAGTTTTAGTAGCCATAGAACAGCTGCTAGCACTCTTAAGCATTTCTTTGTGGCCCACAAGGATTTTTCATTTATCAATGTGGCATTTTCCCATCAACAAATTGGGCATTCCTGACCTACATCAAGCTAATAATTTTCTTCCACACTATTCTCCCTAATTTTACTTTTCACCTTCAACCATGAAAGTTTTACATCTATATATAAACACAAAGTTTAAAAATTATATTACAAAATTGCTTTGTGAATCCTGGTTAAAGATAATAATATAGATATAGATGCATTCTAATTTGTGCTGTAAAAGGAAAGTGAAAATTGTATTTAAACATTGCATAGCTTATAGAGCAGGAAACAGTGCACTGTACTGGATTCTCCTTTCTTTATTACACTTCTCAAAACTGCTTCAGAGAATTATAGGGCCCTTTGGAGATGTAAGAAAGGAGAATTAGTGGAGCACTCTGCCAAACTGATATAGACTGAAGTCTCATGATCAAAAGGTTCTGGCCATTTGGAGTGAAGTAAGAGGAGGTAAAAAGCTGCTGTTCAGTTTGCTGAGGAGAGGGGAGCACAAGATTCATATACCCATTAATACTTACACTTGTTCTTTAAGAGTCTTGAGAAAAGACTCGGATACGGCCTCTGTTATTTCATCATCTAAGCTAGCCAAGTAGGAATAGAGAAATTGAAAAGTGTCATATGGAATACGGGCTGGTCCACCCTCTGGATCATCCGTCAGAATTTCACATGCATGCTTCATCGAACTGAGCAGGGTCTAAAAAAAGCCAAAACAACAAGCAAACAAGTATACCTTAGAACACAAGGCAAGTACTAAGATTCACTTGTAGCTATTCTAATACTGTATTTAATTGTAGAACAAAAGTAAAACACCATCAGGGCAGCAAATGTGGAAAAGTAGCACAGTTCTTTATAAATAGGCACAGAATGAAACCTGCATTTATTTCAGTTTTCATCCCAGGTGCATTCATAAAATAAAATAAAATAAATTGGGAAAGACTTTATAAAATACCCAGAAATACCACTTCAAACATTATGCATTTCTTAGTGAAAAGCATGCAAATCATCCAGAGGTTTTAATGCATGTTGATTGCACGTATGTAGTGAGGAAATCAGAATGTTGGCAATTTCTCCTCCTGGTTACAGCAGAAAATGGCACAAATAACACTCCATAGGGGATTTATGTATTTTTCCTTTCCTCTGCATGAGGTTAGTTCTCCATAATTCACCAACAGAAAACATGCTGACACTTAGGAAGGAATTTAGAATGATTCTCTTCCATCAGGCTTTTGATCTTGGGGGTGGCTACTTTATTTTATTGTATTGCTGGGTGCATTTATTAATTTTATCTATTTGTTCCAAATATACAGTATGTTCTATGGCTTTGTATTTTAATGGCTATAATCTGCCCATAACTGTATGCTTGGGGTGGCAAACAGATCGCACAAAACATTTTTAAAATCTCGTTTTCAGTCAAAATGGAAATCATCAAATATTTAATACAAAATGCTAGCAAACAAATCATTCAGTTTTAACACTATATTATTCATTTATTTTTATTTTAAATTTGTATTCCACATATCTCACTATCAAGTGATTTTGGGCTGCTTACAATAACAAATAATGGAATAAAACAATTACTGAATCTGCAGCACGTTGCCCAGTGGCTTTGTTCAGAATCACCTAGTCCCTCAGGTGATCATCTTTGGGGCAGCAGAGAATAATTTGTTCAACACCTGATGGACAAAATTTTAATGGTTTTACCAGTTTGAATGTTAAGTCACACAGAGTTGCCACTAGACAGGGTGGGTGGCACATAAATCTTATAAATAAATTGAATCCATGTCATAAAGGGCTTTAAAGGTGAAGACCAATGTCTTTTTCATCACTTTCTCTAAAAAGTGGAGGTAAGAGTCTGGATGGAAATTGTCCAGGAAGATAAAGTCTAAAGATGATTTTTAAAGACGGGGTACACCAAGGCCTCCTGAAAAGGTCCCAGGAACGTCCCCTCTTGCAGTGATGCATTTTTTCACTGCTTGGACCCACATGCAGTTCCCATCCTGGAGGTTTTCACCAACTAGGAGGGGCAATGATCTAGATGGCAGATTGTTGTGCTGACAGCAGAGGATCCTGTCCACATCATCAGATCCAGCAGGACCAAATTATTCCCAGATAACTAGGCAAGACACTTGCAGGCATCTCCAAGAAACTTGCTCCACACTTAAGACTCCAACTGGGAATGGAGCCAAGCAATTTTGTCTGACAGAGGTTCCACAAATTCCTCCACATGGCCCTGAAGATGATCACCCGAGCCCTCCTTCCCCAGGAGGGACCAAGTGACCCTGAATAGGACCACCAGATGACACTCTGTAGATGCAGTAAGAACAGAGAAATAATAGTTATCACTCTAACACGAGGTAGTCCTTAATAGTAACTCTGACCCATGTCCAGTTGGATTGATGCCTGGTTTTCCTCCAGTGGTGCCCTAAGTTTGTCTTGATTCTTTTATATTAGTTAGCATTAATAAAGTGGGTTTCCATTACATTCCTCTCAATTGTGAAATTCAAGGAATTTGGATTAATATAGTGTAGCTTAAATAATAAAAACCCCTAGTATAGGTAGTCCTTGACTTGCAACCATATTGGAGTTTACCTATCACAGTCATAAGTCATGATGAGCTAAAATGAGTTGGTCATGTGACTGAATCAATTTGACAACCTTTTTTGCGGTGGTTTAGTGACTGCTATGGTTAAGTGAATATCACAGTTATTAAGTGAATCAATAGTTCACTATGGCTGTAGTTTTGCCAAAAACTGGAAGGATGGACAAAACTCGTAAAATGTGGTCATGTGACTGCAGGACACTGCAAAGAGCTTAAATGAAGCTGTGCTGCTGAGCTCCCAAAGTTCACTCCTGTGACCTGGGAGAGGTTTCCATTGTAACTTTGAATCAGGATTGTAAGTAATTCCAAGATAGGTCCATCATAACTTTGAACAGTTGCTAAATGTGATTTCCAAATAGAAAAAATAAATAAATATATTCTCTTCTTTGGATAAAGGAATCAATTTAACCATCTCTGCTTTCATTGCTGTGGGGAATAGTTAATGCTTCCGGATTTTATACTTGCAATGAAAAAAAAATGAAACTTTGATTTTGTTTTTGCTGATTAGATAGGTTTGTTGTTATAAAAATGGTTAGTATGTTCTATGGTGTAAAAGTAAAAAGTAATGTTATCTTCTACTGTGTTAAAGAGAGTTGGAAGTCAATGCCTTTTTCTTTTTCCCTCTCTACCCCATATTCTCTTTTCTTCCTTCCTTTCTTCTCCCCAGTTTTCTATTACTTTTTATTTCCCTTTGTATTTTATATTTTGATAAACCAATAAAAATGTGACAAAAAATACTTATTAAATGCAACTGACACTCTGAAGAATGAAAATTTAAATGATGAAATAATTCTGAATCTATAAGTGCATTTTCCAGTTTTTTACAAAGTAGATTTATCAAAACAAAGAGTTAAATAAATTTAAAACTTTTTAAAAATCTTATGTGTATGTGTGTTTGTATTTGCATACACTCAAATGTCCATAATGCACATGATTTTCTATGTTTTAAATTATGCAGTCTAATTCGATACAATTAATATTGTATACGTATCATGGGTCCTATCTTCTGAACCTCAGACTGTTTTTTAAAAAATTCTCATAGTTATCTCTTTTCCTTATATATTTAACCAAAATTAAAAATAAAAATTTATCTTTATTTTTTTAATTTTTTTTAAAAAATAATTTTTATTAAGTTGTTTTAAAATATACAAAAACACATAATACGAAAAAGACATACAAAAGAGACATACAAAAAAGAATATATATATATATATATATACAAATACATATATATATATACAAATACATATATATATATATACAAATTATATATATATATATATATATATATATATATATATATATATATATATATATATATATATATATATATATATATATATATAATATATATATATAATATATATATATATATATAAATTTATCTTTAAACACCTCTAATATTCATTTCAGTAGAATAACAATTCTATACAAGAAAGACTTCTATATCTTACGTACCCCACCAAGAGCACTACAGCAAAGGGCAAAAAATTTCATCCATTCTACTCCATCTTCAAAGGTATCTAATCCAAGAAGATTGCGCAGCTGTTCTACTGGTAAGCATAAAATCTTCCACTTTTTATGGAGATCTATTAAATCCACAGTCTTCTTTTGAGACAGCTATAAAAGCATATACATCATAAAGAAAATATAAGAAAACAAAATTGGAAATTAACTGTTAATTAGCTAGTTCAAAAACTAGTTGCTACCAGGCAGACATGATTGTCTGCCTCCTGGTCATGAACAACCATGGCGCATATGGAAATTGCCAAATAGACTGTGCGCCAGGGTAGTAAGATCAAAGGACAATCTAAGAAAATGGGGCTTCCCTACAGAAGATAATGTGTGTGAACGCGGGCAAGAACAATCTATCTCGCATATACTATGGTGCATACGAGCCATTCAACATGTATGGAGGAAGACCTCATTTGGCAAGAAAATGCTGTCAATGTGACCTGATATAGGTGAATGTCATTTAGTTTTAATCCTATTTATTTTGCATACCTCTTAAAATGCGCTATATTTCTGTGACCTATTTTATATTTATTTTACTTGCTCAGTGTTGAATGTTATATGTCTATAATTTGAAGGTGCTTTTGCATGAATAAAGAAAAGCTAGTTCAAAGAAAAATCATTTTAGATGGTACAGATCATTTAAAAATCTATAGTGTTATTGTGGATGTCAGCTGTTTAAAAAATATTTTACCTGTTTATGCAAAACTTTAAGGAGGCCAGGGGTCAAACCAGTATCATTTTTCTGTGTGGCAACTGGCATTTCAACACGTTCTTTCACAGGAAGAGGCTCTCCTCTTGACAAAGCATAGAAGTACCTATCATAGTGCCATACCAAATACCGAAAGACAGTTCAAGTTAAAAATATGATGCTAATGTATAAAGTTTTCAAAATCAATACCACAGCTTACACTAAGTGGGAAAAAGTGTATTTTTGTTTACTCCCTTCAGCTAGGGTGTGACAGGGATCAACTCTTTCAAACAGCTTTCTATTTAAGTGGATATATTTCCAAATAAAATAAAATAAAATAATGCAGCTATCACCATTTTTAGGAATACCTCTCTTGGCTTAAAAGCATTTTGGAACACTCAGTATATCAGACTCCTTAAAATAATGTTAAAGATCTAAGCATATTTTAAAAGTCAGGTGGGACAGGAGGCTAGGTGGGCACCTAAAGAGCTATCTGTGAACAGACTAATGATATCTGATGTCTCTGGTGATATGTGAACACTGACATAATTACTCTGAGCACAGATATACTTCTAAATGTGTGTGTATGTGAAGTCTTAATCAAGACACTTTACTTTGGTTTTCTATTTACCCATAAGACCATTGGAGAACATCACGTGGTTGAGTCCTGATAGCTGCTTTGGTAAATTGTTTCATAATATCTGGCAGTTCAGGTGGAACATGAATCTGCTGTGCACAGAACATAACATCTGGAACAGGCATGGTTATTCAAGGTTCCAAACTAGAATCCTATGAAAACTAAAAAGAAAGTGTTCATTAATTAATGTATTCTAAAATAAACTTGGGATGTATAAAGGCATAATATATGTTAATATCATTCTTTATCACATGCACTTCACTTTTCTCTTAAGGAGTTCAAGGGAGTACATATATAGTAAGACTATCCAATTTTATCTTCACAGGAAGTTAGTAACACCTCATAACTTTGGGTAGACTAAGAAATTATTTTTCCCGAGGTGCCCCAATAAGGCTAACAAAATGTACTTAATACACCATCTTTTATTAAGCATTAACAAGCTGGAAATCCTTTTTCATATTATAACAGCTTACTTTGAAAACATACAAACATAGGCAGTACCTATTTATAACTGAAATATGGTTTACATACAAACATAATTCAAAAAAGTCTTCTGATGATAGATTTGGTAGCCAACAAATAGTGATAGCAAAAACAATGCCAACTCATTTTCTAGTACAAAATTTAAAACTATATTAGGCTACATCCAAATTATGAAAGTAAACATTTGCTTGCATCAATATATTGTTCCCTCGCTTTTAGTTATTTGCACATATTCCAAATATTTTCCAGAGCAATCCTTCCAACTTTCAGATTATGGGATGAGAGGGGAAAAATAAATACAATCCACCATAAGTAGGTGATATATGCTTTGGTGGATTAGAATATCACTTCAGAATTTGAGAGTGGACTCTCTTATGCTCTTGTTGCTCTGCCACAAATTATTTTGTATGTGTTCTAGTTCCTTTAGTCTATCTTCCCATACCTGGCACTGATTACTCTCGTCTTGTTAAAAATCAGGATTCTGGTAGCACTTGTCAAGACTAACAAATTATATTAAAAGGCATAAGATTTTGTATGCCTCACTTCATTAGAAACAATTCCTGCTAAGGGCTATAAGCTCTCACTTCACTGTTGCTTAAATCTTAAAACCCTCTGGTAAGTAGCCAAGCCTAAGTGCAACATGCTCCAGAATTCCCTATGGGAATTCATCAACCTGAGATCTTTCATTAGTAAGATGAGATTGCCATACATCAGTAGATATCTGCACCACCTAAGCAACACTGTTTTTTTTTATTTTTTGTGATATTTTCTGAAGCAACCAGCAGCTACAGTATTTACAGTACTCAAAAAAATCTGCATGTTTATCTCTGTTCCATGTAAGTCAAACTCTCTCCCATTTGTTTTTCCATACCACTATAAAAAGTACTTTGAAAATAAATAAAACCTTGAAATAATGACTGCAATGATGTCTGATAAATCAGGTTTTAGATCTGTATTTCATGAAATCAGAATCCTTATATTAGAATAAACATAGATTTAGGTTCTGCATATTAATCAAATGAATCTCAGGGCATTTAGCAAGAAATATATTGTTCTTAACAATGCAATTTTCCAGGAATAATTTCCAGAGCCAGAAATTAATATTTTTCTCTTCTGAGGAGTCCTTGGTACTCTCTGAGCTTCATTGTTTTCTTGCAGACATTTCTTGCATTAGCACTGATGATGTTACCTAGTTTGGATAATGAAATGTCTGCAAGAAAACAATGGTGCTCAGAGAGCACCACAGGACCCCTCAGGTACAAATCTCTTATTGATTTTTCTCTTCTAATATACAGTCCAAGTATCTACTAGACTACAATGTGTTACATACTGCTATTAGTTTAATGCAAAAGTGCAGAACATAACACTCAGCAGAATAGTTTTCAATATACAAAGTACTAAAATTACAATTAGTGTTCATAGCAGCCTTCCACATCATCTTTGGCCTACAATATATGCCTAGGAAATATACTTTCTCTAAGGTGCATGGGATGAGATTGATAGTCTAACATAGTGGTTCTCAAATATTTTGGTCTCAGGACTCCTTTATATTCTTAAAAATGTTTGAGGATCCCAAACAGCTTGGGTTTATGTGAATTTCCCCCGAGATCTCCATACCACACTTTGAGGAATTATTGATCTAACACATCTAGTTTAGAGAAAAAATGATTTATAGAACCTGATTTATAGAAAATGCATTTTCTGGGACATTGTGTGTGAGGAAAAGCAGCACTGTAGCCAAATAAGATGATTTGGGGGGGGGGGGGCAATTACAGAAATACAAAAGGCCTTATGTAGGGCTCCTTCTTGTGAAGAGGGTCCTGTATTTACATATAGACATTTGTAAATCCCACTCTCTTAAGCAATTCAGTTTTATTAAATACTGAAGCATCCAGATATTTTTAGATTATAGTTATAAAGGTCTTTTAGGCTTTTACTTTTTGGTACTGCTCACCTATTTAAAACACTGCTAGCCTAAGGCTCCCTTCTGTTTTATCGGTGAATAAGATTAAGACACGAAGTGCAGCCTTGACTGCAATTACTATTTAGGTTCTTTTAAATATATATATTTACAGTCCACCTTGTAACCCATACAGTATTCATAACTCATTGTGGGGGTAGCAAATTTAATTCTACTTCTCAGATTTGTATTCAATAAACGCGTTTTCAGCTGATGGCGTGATGTAACTAGCAGTAAATATTCCGGATGGACCGGAGTGAGGGAGTCTACAGTTTAAAAATCCTCTCAGGTAGGAATTTAACTTTTTTGGGGGGGGTCAGTCATCCATAGGTATATACACCTTCTGTCTCTAGTTGCAACCTATCTCAGGGTTGTTATTCAAATAAAATACTATGCTAGAAGCGGGACATCATAAAAAGCTATCCTAAGCTCTCTGTAGAAAGGGGAGCATAAATGTACGGTACCGCAAATAAAGCAGTATCCCCAACTAATACCCCTGCCCACGCTTGAAACGGCAGTTTCGTCCCCTTCCTCCGGCTCAAGCGGCTCTTCTGCTCTAATGGCTAGTTGCTGTTCAGCGGCAAGAAGCTACGGAAAGAACAATTGGTGGAGGCGCCGCCAAGCCAAGGCTTCGTTTCTCCGCTGCCTCTCTTGAAAGGTCTGAGCTAGTTAGGTTTCCATGGCAGCGCGCGCGTCTGTCTCGTAGCAACGACGAAAAGAATCGAGAATTGACAACCACGAGCCGCCGTGGGTCGTCCTATTCCGCCGAATCTCTATGGTAAATTCTTTTTTCCCGCCTCCCGCACTGGAATTTACAACAGCTGTCGTACTCTTCAGTTTCCTGCGCCAGCTTACTTTTTACATCCATCTCGGTAACGTGAGGCTGCGCGACCCTTGATGACGCATGCGTAGGCTGAACACGTGGCACCCTCGAGCAGACGCCGTTAATATCGCACAGCGCTTCCTTCGAAACTTCTCAATATTTGAGGAGCTTGTTAAAGATTTGCTCTGGGATAAACTTTAAAGCGCACTTTTAAATGCTGTTTAATCTTTAATTTTAAAAAGGAGAGTGTAGATAGAAGTAATACACACAGTAAATTTTTCAAAAGGAGCCATAGCACACTTTTAAATATTACTTTTATTATTAAAAGCTTAAAGTATTTATGCCAAAGACCCAAAGATTGTACACCAACATATGAATACCAGATGTTGGATATTCTCTTTGGTTAAATAAAGGGCCACACAACGCAACACAGTTCGGAAAAAGATTATTCTACTGGAAGTTAGAAAGCATGCCACTTAGTTTCTCTGAAATGCTCATAGAAATAAATTGTAACGGGAGATATTTTTCTCCTTCAATGAAAAACACACACACACACCTCCATATGGAAAAAGGGATGCACCTTTATACATATCTTCTCTTAACAAACAGCAAAGCCTGCTTGAAAAGGAGATGTGCCTGTATTAAAACACCCACTTCTAAACCTACAAGGAATTAGAAAAGGTTTAGAACTGTGCAACACTTGTCAAACTGCAGGCCAAATACTTATGCATATATGTAGCTACAGAAACTTAATATTCTATTAGAACAAATATTTTAAGAAATTAATTACAAATGAAACAAAGTGTTAAGCACAATTGCTAATTTCCAGCAACTTTGGACAGATACAGATTTTCTAATAATATGTACTTTCCTTTGGCAGATTTAAACGTATTTTGCAATTTAATCACAGCAGGGAGAATTCAATGTTTGGCACTGTGGTAGGATTTGTATGTAAAAGCAATTTCCTGGATCTTGGGGCCTAAAAGAAAGGCACAAAACTACGGCATATACACAAGAATATAAAAAATAATGAAGTGAACTGGAACAAAACATATGTTACATACAAATGTCAGTTTGTATCACTGAAATATAATACAGTATACAATTCATCTTTTGGGCAAACCAGGACATGTTAAATTAAACATTTTGTACATTATTTTAAGTTATCAAATACACATGAAGATGATCAGGTATAAAAGAAATGTTGTAAGGCAAACTGTATTTATAATTACTGTTAAATAGCAGCAAAAAGAAAACAAGTACCAATACTTTTTCTTAACAAATTTTAATAATCATTGAACACCAGGTTGTCTGGGATAAAAACACAAATTACAAGTTACCGCATTTCTGCAAAATGCTACAGGAAGAAGCACAGCATTGCTGGCAATATCCTAGTGAAAAGACTGTTTGGATTGCTTTGTCTTTTTTTAAAAACAAAGATGTCAAGAACTAATTTTGTGCAACTGAAAGTTTGTCGCTAGAAAATGCTGTAATTGTGGGCAAACTATGCTCTTGCACAAAATACTGAAATTGTAGTATCTGCATTTCCAAAAGAAATAGATACAAAAACTCACAAGTAAGATCTGTCTAAAGTACAGACAGTTAAAAGCAAGTGGGGGATTTTGGCTATCTTCTCATTACTATGTTTTTTAATGAGAGCAATGTCAAAAAAAATTAACAGCATCAAAATAAAAAAAACCATTAATCCTTGCTTTACTCAAAATGCCTAGATAGAGGTAATGCTCAAATTGTCAGTAGTGGAAAAAGAGCACAATCCCATTTCTACTGTACTTTAGCAGTGTGCATGAGTATAAATTATTGGAAATCTAGACTCTAAATCTTCACCCCCATCCTTAAATCATAGAACCCAAATCACTCTTTTCAGTACAAAAACATGCTGAAGACAGCAAGCTATTTGATAACATAATTTAACTACATTATATTCAGGGGTGCAGTCCTGAGTGATAACACAGCTGCATAGCATTTTCTGAATACAATAAATCTAAAAAAAACTTCTCGACATTTTTGAATAGGATATTGCATTTTCAAGCACATAAAGAAATTGAAAGGTTTCATATTTCATCTTGTGTTTCAGAAGTAACGACATTAAAATATATTATTACGTGCAGAAAAGAATTATACATATAAAAATAACTTGACTTGGGGGATACTTTTGGAATCAACTGATTCTTTAATGTTTCTGTTTCTTGTTCTAGCTGTTAATACTATAGTATTTAGATTCCCTCCCACATACACAAATTCATAAATCCTTTAGAATTAATTGCCATGCAGAATGCTGACCATTTCTAAAATTACAGATGCTCATTTTTAATAAAAGAGGTATGAGCTCCATGGTATGCTTTGTGATTTTGGTTGTAATAAAGTTCTAGCAATTCAGAAAAAGTTGTTGCATTTTTTATCATTTACTTTTTCTGTATTTGGTAAATAAGTCAGATAGCCATTTCTTCTATACTCCAATGTAAATAAATCTTTGCACATTTCAATTCATAGCAAAGGAAATATTGACATACACAATGGAAATAAATTCTTACACAAACCTCTCAATTAGCTGATTTAGGTATTTATGCCACTTGTAATGAATTTTAAGTGCATAAAATTTCATTAAAATTCTGTCTTCCAGTTCCAAAAAATTAATGCTTCACAACCAAGCAATTAAAATTGTCTGAAGGAGAAAATTTGTCCTGATCCATTCTACTGTACAGTATTACAAATGAAATCACATGAAAAAAAAACCAGGCAATAGAAAATGTACAACAGCTTTGATGTTATACAGAAATATTTTTTAAAAAAATCAAATGAAATTCATCTTTTCTTATCACAGTCACTTCACTGCTGACTGTAACAGTTATTTCATTTTCATATCCTTGATAAGCTAGACATTGCTATAAAAATGCAATTGATTCTTTTGAAATATATATCTTGCCTACAGCAATATTGTTTTGTGGCACATATGTCAACAGAACAGCAATCCAAAATAAAGTGACAACTAGATTTAATAAATTAATATTCTTTAAAGATGTACAATGAACATTCATTTTAATCCAAGGTTGTAGGGTATTGGGATATTGCTATTTACACATTTACAGATCTCAGTACTGGTAAGTTCAGAAATTGCAGATAGTACACAGCCTTAACTGCTATCTGAATGCCATGAGAAAAGAAACCAAAATTAAAATATAAAAACCCAGCTGAGAAAATAGTTTGGAAATACCCAAATAATAATGACCAGTCTATGACAAAGAACACAAAGGCAAAGGAAGATCAAGTAATTCCATGTGACCATTTCTATTCTTGTGAAGACTGAGGAGGTGATGGTGATGTCCCTTGTTTCCCAGTTTTTCGTTCATAATTCACAAGTCGTTGCCCAACAAGATATCTAGGATTTAAAAGAGTTTTTTTTTTTAAAAAAATAGTCTTCATTTCAGTTTGGTTCTGAAATGAAATACTAACTGAAGGAACATTTCTTCACAAAAGATACAATTTCACTGAAGTTTTAAAAAAAGAAACTTCCATTGTTTCCAAGGGATACAGGAAGGCAGCATTACTACTGTAATCGAGTCAAACCACAATAATCAAAAATTCTACCACTCCACAATTTCAGGTGCTTCTGGAAGAGCTGATACATGAGTGATACTATGAATGTCAAAAATTCTGTCCATAGTTCCCAAGTATTCCAGCTTCCTAAATATTTAGGAGATTGTCTCTATACCCTGGCATTAATAAATCTTAACTAGGATACTTACTTATCATTTTTAATATGCTCATAAAGGCGCTTGAATTGACGGACCTGAAAGGATAAGATTCCCATCAAAACTACTACCATGAGTAGAAAAGGATAAATCCGTCGTTGTACTAAATTTTGCATCTCAGGAGTGACACCTGTAAATAGTAACAGAAAAACAATGAAACTAAAAATTGGATTAATGCAAATTCTAAACTTTTCTATTACCAATGTGAAATTTTAATGTTAATTAAGTTACCTTTTCATTTGTAATAATCTATAAATATAAACAATTATAAAAATATTACATTTCAACTAATGCATTCTTTTAGAATAAAGGTTATATGTTTATCTTTGTTAATGCCACTTACGTATTTTGAAAAAGCAGTTAATACCTGTGACATAATAGCATATTCTTAAAAATTAAGAAACTGTGGTTAACTGAAAAACCAGCTCAACAACTAGTCTTTTTTCTATTCATTCAAAATTGATTCTTTACTATTTCTCCCTTACTATGGATTCTTGGTAGTAACACCAGGAGCTTTGTGTAAGATCCCATTTGCCTGCTGAGATCCAAAAAGGCAAACAATATCATTTGCCTTTTTTATATGAAATTACATAAAAGTTTTTTTTAATATGCTGATTCTGATACTTGAGTAACCACCAGACCATACCATAAGATTATCAGGAATTGACAATTGGCATATATCCCTAATGAAAATTTTAAGGGGGGAGGGTCACATATATAGGATCCATAGGTCAAACTGATTTCCATACTGGTATATCAGCTACATTCTAGACTGGCAGTATTGAACAAGTGAAGCAGGCTGTACTGTCCACTGATGCCAGCTATGCTTCCAATCTTCAACTTCCCAAAGGAAATTCAGCAGGTTCTTGGTCACCTGCTGGCCAAATTCATAGAAATTAGAACTAATAAAACTATGGCATATTTGAACCCTATTTTATATTGAATTTCATATTCATTCGTCCCAAACTTGCTCCAGATTCAGAAAACACTTGCAAACATGACAGGAGCACAAAGTAATTTTCTGTGTTCTATGAACTCTCATTTCAATAATCTACTGAAATCAACAGGTGAAAAATAACTTACGTGATTATTTTGGGGTTGGTACAGATATGTTTATGATATGATTAGTGAACTTATACTACTCTGTAATAACTTTTATTATAATGCAAATATGACTTATCTTGAGGTAAGATGGTCAACCTATCAATTTTATAAATAAATCTGAAAAAAATGTCATGTCCCATCAATCTTTCTTCTACACAAATACTGAATATTCAAGAAATTATTTTTATCTATTTGGATTAGGTCTCAAGGCTTATCTTTAGACATGTTCTTTGAGGATAAAAACTGGAATTTTAAATATCATCTAAAGCTCAGCTGATGACTCTCCGATATAGCATCAGTTTTTATAGTTTTCATTTCTTAAATATACTATTTGAGTTTTTAAGCTAAACATAAAATACAATAAATATATTGAAACGATTGATTAATGTGTTAGAAAGATATGGATATAGTTGATATATCATTCATTTAAATAGCACCATATGAAGATTTTATATTTTAATATAATGATGATGATAATATATTTACACTGTAAATCTTAACTGAATGTATTGTCCAAATATGAAATCTGCATTGCCATTTGTACTTACCTAACAAAGGTGTAACACCAGAAGCTACAATATAAGGTACACAGAGAGAAAGCAGTAAAACTGAAATAACAGGTGCTGCAAGCTTTTGTATTATAAAGTGTAAGTCAATATTTCGAATTCCATTTGCATAAACCTGAAATATAAGATTAAAAATATATGAATAATGAGTGTCCAGCAAGATTACTGTATTTTTTTGGAGTATAAGACGCACCTTTTTCCTCCCTAAAAGTGGCTGAAAATTTGGGTGCGTCTTATACTTTGAATGTAGCTTTTTTTTTTCAGCCCTAACTAGGTGCTAACAGATCTTCCCAGCTCTTACCTTGCAAGCTTTTTCATTGTTACTCTCTCAGAAGAATGTTTTTCCAGCCCTAAGCCTTTGCAGGGTTTTTTTTCATTGCTCTACTTGCTCCAAAGAAGTTTTTTCTAGCCCTAACCAGGTGCTAACGATCTTCCCAGCTCTTACTGGCTTGCAGGCTCTTTCATTGTTATTCTCTCAGAAGAAGGTTTTTTTAAGTCCTAACCAGGAGATAAAATAATGTGCTGAAGCTGACCAGACTAAGGATGCTAGCCAGATGAATACCTGGTAGGCAGATTGTTTTCCCCTATTTTCCTCCCCCAAAACTAAGGTGTGTCTTATACTCCGGTGCGTCTTATACTCCGAAAAATACGGTATATTTAGTGCAAAGCTTATATTTATAACTGGAAGAGACTGTCAACATAAACACAGAGATGAGAGGTGCATTTGATTTTTAGTTATATTGATTTTGGCCTCCACAAATTCAGGGAATATGTCTGATACACAGGGACAACTCAAGGTGGGTGGGACCAAACAAACTGATGGTAGGAAATTCAAGGATGCAAAATGGATTTAGTTTTATCTTTCTAGCACCTAAAGTTACCTAATTTGTCAGCAAACTTAAATGGCATGATCTGGGGATGCTCTGCAGCCACCAAATGGTTTGTGGGGTAACAAATTATACACCACTGTCTTAAAAAATACTTATACTAAAAATACTAGGGTTCCTATGAGAACTCTAAGATGGGCATTGGAAAAATGAAGAAATACCACTAGATGAACAGATAATTAAGAATATATTGAACTGTGTAGAAATGGACAGACTTAATGAAGATTAAACAGAAAAAGATACAGAATACTATCAAACATGGAATTTATTTTATCAATGGCTGGAAAAAAGGGGTAAAAATTAGGAATATAATTCATATTGTTAAGCAAACAAAATGACCCAGACAACATGATGTTTATTAAGCACTAATTAAATGTAATAGTAGAAAATTAATAAAACTTTATAAAAAATACATATTTTTTTCTTTCCTAGGGTTCCTATGAGAACTCTAAGATGGGCTGAGAAATAATGATTTTGATAAGCTTCCCAGAATGAAGGCAATATTTCGCTGCCTGAAAGACACCTAAACAAGGCCACAGTAATCATGAACTAAGTTAAGGAAATGAATGATTACCATTTAGTTGATTTGCAAACAGAATACTAAAGTACAATATGTCACAGAAGTGAGTATACTCCTTCACATTTTGTAAATATTTAAGTATATCTTTTCATGTGACAACACTGAAGAAATGACACTTGGCTACAATGTAAAGTAGTGAGTATACAGCTTGTATAACAGCGTAAATGTGCTGTCCCCTCAAAATAACGCAACACACAGCCATTAATGTCTAAACTGCTGGCCACAAAAGTGAGTACACCCCTAAGTGATAATGTCCAAATGGGGCCCAAGTAGCCGTTTTCCTTCCCTGGTGTCATGTGACTCGTTAGTGGTACAAGGTCTCAGGTGTGAAAGGGGAGCAGGTGTGTCTTTCTTGCCACAATTGTTAAGTGAATCACTGCGGTTGTTCAGTTAGTAACACAGTTGTTAAGTGAATCTGGCTTCCCCATTGACTTTGCTTGTCAAAAGCTTACCAAAGGTGACCCTGAGACACTGCAATTGTCATAAATGAGAGTCAGTTCCCAAGCGTCTAAATTTTGATCATGTGACCATGGGGATCCTGCAACAGTGTGGAAAACATTCATGTCCCTTTTTTCAGTGACACTGTAACTTTGAACAATCACTAAATGAACTGTTTGTAAGTTGAGGACTACATGTATTTTCTCCTTTCCTTTTCCCCCTCCCCTCAGGATACTACATGATCTTCCAAATTGGCTCTGGAGCAGAATTCACAGATGTGCAAGAAAAAGATTGTCCCCACCCAGTTTTCTGAGGAAAGCAATTCCAACTAAAAAGAAATGCTATTAATGATATCATACATTGATATATTCCATCAATATTCTGGTCACTAAAGCAAACAAGGTAAATATTTCTAACCTGTTCAATGACTGTTTTCAGCCACCATTGTGGCCCCATTAAAGTTATGGCAGCAATTATTTTAGCATGCAGAACACCAAGGGCCCAGTCCTATTTAAACAAAAGCAAATATTGTAGTTATTATTTCAATAGAGCATTTTCTCAGTCTAATTAAGACTTAGTTAAATTAGGAAACAAACCTTGTGTGAAACATATTTATCTTGTATCTACATCAGCATAAGAATGTGAATTCAGAAATCCCCATAAAAACGATTGTTCAACTTTTGATAAAAATCCTCACGGAACATCTATCTGATTTTGCCAACTTGCTACCACTTATGATATTGAAGTTGTCCAGATTAATGAAGTTACTGGTCCTATTTATAATAGATTTCTATACAATATCTAAAAGTGATTACATAGGAGGCTACTGTATATACATACAGAAAAATCCCAATCCATTCTAACACTGAAGATAATGAAATGTCTGCAAGCAAACAACCAAGCTCAGAGAGTACTAAGGATTCCACAGGTAGGATTAGAACTGAACACAAATATGTAAGCAGACATGTACAGAAATGTATGGTGAAAAACAGCTAAACTATTTTATGGAAGAATAGAAAGCAATTTTCTAAGTCCATTTTCAATATTATTATTTCTGTATGTTTTGAAAGACACACTGATTTAAGCCTAAATTTAGGATCAGAATGTCTCAAGAAGAGCATTATCTGAAAAAAGTTATTTGGAACTTTGAAGTTTTCTTTCAGGGTTAGCCATCACATAAAGTGGATAAAGAGTCAGAATGAGGTCTTCTCAGTTCTGGAATCTAGGATGTGAAATAGCCTTGAAAGAAGGTGTATTTTGAATAACACAGACTATTTCTTTAAGCAGACTTTTTAAGGACCTTAATTGCATTATACACTATGCTTTGCTGCTTTTAAAACTCTACATTTTAACTGCTATTGGTTCTCCTTGCTGGTTTTAATTTTTAGATCATATTTTAATTTTGTAAGGTATTGCTTTCACAAGGTAGACTCTTTATGTGTCTCCCTTCAATTACAGATTAGCAACTTTAGAAGCAGCAATAACTGACCTGCCAGGGGTAGAATAATGGAGTCTGATCCAAGGGAACTCTTAGGGGAGCAACAATGACTAGCTCAAACAAAAGTCCAAGCAAGAGTGGAACTACACCAGCCAGCAATGCAGCAACAATTAATGTCTTCATTATCTAAAGAAGAAGAAGAAAAGTTTCATTTATTGAGAATAACATAATATGTTGTTTTTAAATAGACAAGCGGGTACATAAATAACATTAAAATCAAGAGGAACTCAAACATATATAAACTTGTGCAGAAGCATTAAACCAGAATTATAAGAGGCATATTTTTTACTTAGATCAGATGTGTGACAAAATTAGCATGTCAGCTGGGTGTCAGAGCAATGCCGTCATGTCATCAAAGAGGGCATACGTTTCTGTTAATGATTTTTTTAAAATTCCCTTCCCCCCCTCTGTGTTAAGCCTACTAGAGACTTACGACTAACAGTGACCCAAAATTGTGAAATGATTTCTGTTGAATTTCAGAATTCACTCAGAAATTCAGCCAAAGAACTCCATTGTTTTGGATTGTAGTTCAGAGAGGAAGAGTACCGAGGCAAGCTTGATATTTCTTGATGCTCTGCCCTTTTTTGCCTGGAAAATTAGAACTGAAAAAAATACAGACCCAGTGAGATGCCAAAGGGTCTAAAAGTATCTCTTTTGTGCCTATTGTTGTCTGTCCATTCAATGTTTTTAGAATTTTTTTAAAAAGATTACAATAGTCCTTGCTTAATGACCAGTTGCTTAATGACCGTTCAAAGTTATGACAGCCTTGGAAAGGGTATTTTATGGCCTGTAAAACACTTCTGACTGTCACAGAATATTGTAAACCCTGCTCCCATTGCATCATTGCAATCTGGATACTTGGCAACCTGTTCATACTTATGTCTGGTTGCCAAGCGCACTATAGTCACGTGATCACCATTTGTAATCTTCTCTACCAGCCTCCACAGAAAGTGAATGGGAAAGTTAGCAAGAAAGGTTGCAAGCTGCTGCCACCTGCTGGAAGGAATTTGTCTCATTGCTGGAGGAGGACTGAAAGAGTTCAATCTGTACCTGCTTGGATCTTGACAGTCAAAATGCAAACAGACATAGAGCTTAAAATCCTCTCCCTGTCTCTGTGGAGCTCTCCGCAGAAATGGGGAGAGAAGGATCCCAAGTTCCATGCATACCTGGGCCTTTGCTGCCAAAATTCAAGCACGCACAGAACTTAAAATCCCTCTTTTTCCTACCTGTATCCCACAGTGGTGGGGAGAGGAGGGTTTTGCGTTCCATGTATGCTTGGAAATCCAGACAGAAATGGAGTTTGGGGCCCTTCTCTCCTTGTCTCCGCGGAGAGCTTTCCAGAGAAGGGGAGAAAGAGATTTGGGATTCTGGGCATGCTTGAATTTTGGCAGATGAGATCCAGGCATGTGCAAGTTTGAGATCTTTCTCTCATTTCCCCCCAGCAGCTCTCTGCAGAGAGAACAGACAGCTTCTAGGGAGAGGAGGAGCCCAAGCGCTGTGCTTGCTTGAACCTCAGCAGCCAAAATCCAAGCATGCATGCAGCTGCAAATTCCTATCTCGCCATGGAGAGCCCGCAGAGGCAGGGAGATTATTGTAAGCTCTATGCCTGCTACAGGCACAGAGCTCAAAATTCCTCTCTGCTTACAAAGGTCCCACAGGCATTTTTAAAAGTAAAACATAACAATTATTTCCTAGGTTTTTTCTTGTATTTTTAATATTTTAATTTTTTTTCTTTAAGATTAAAGATTTTGTTGTTAATTATATATGTATAAAATAAATAAGAAAATAAAAAGTGAGAACTGTTTTTTTCTGATGCTCAACTGGAATTCTACTAACTGATAACATTAATAAATTAGAATAATGGAGAATATCCATGGCGGTTGTGGCAGGTTGGTGATCAGAAGCATTTAACCATTAATTTAATGGCAAATGAATATTGTCTTGTCAAATCCATATCGGCACTGATTTTGTGAATGGGCAGCTTATAAGAACCTCCAAAATTATACTCTTAGAATTCCAATATTGTAAATCCTTGCATTCAGACTGCGTGCTTTTTCAAATTACTAATATTAGTTTTCTTCTGTAGCTTTCCTGTTTCCAAGGAAACATTTGTTATAATTATAGCATGATCCAAGAGACATGGTCTCATTGCATCTATTGAATTCTCTTCCAATTTTTTTTTTAAAAAAGAATAAATATTCTAACAACTTACCATGAGGGACCATTCCTTTACCTTCTGAAAAATCACTTGACGACCTTGTGGCATCCAAGCAACAAGTACCGTCACAGCCCTAATTGTTAGCCAGCAAACATACAGTCCACAAGCAGCTGTATATAATTCATGGATTTTAGCAGTTCCTGTCCAAAAAGACATCAGCCAGCGGCCAGCAAACACTAAAAGCAAAAAAATATTAATTATTGCTAGTAAGAAAGCTTTGTATTATCTTATGGTCATAAAATAATATGGATCCAAAAAACTCATTCCATAAATATTGTGGGTCAGTCCAGTAAGTTGTCGGCTGCAAACATTTAATGAAATAGAAAACTATTTCAATACCTGGGGGTCCATTGTTTAATAAAGGAACGGATGGATGAAATCCTAGCAAGTTATTGTAAAATTACTTTTTATTGATCCAAATAGTATGCATTGCAAGGGCATAAAACAAAAAACAATCGGTGGTTGCAAAAACACTTGCCACTCTTCGTACTACATTTTCAGTTTCCTATAGAGTCAAAAGCACACCGAGTTTTTTTCTAGGAAGCTGAATTGTGTACCAGATAGATCATTTATATAATTCGGTATATTATTGATTTACAAAGCTCTTGGTGGTTTGCAATAAAAACAAATTTAAAATCCAAACATTTAAAGTAAAACAAGTAATTAACACTAGCAGTTAAAATCAACAGCTAAAAGTCTGAACAAGAAAATGTCTTTTGAAGGCCTTTTTAGAAGCCAATAAAAATGTTAGGCCCCTCAACTCTGCAAAAGCAGCATTCCCAAGCCTTGGAGTGGCAACACAGAATAACTTGATTCCAACTTGCCACCAAACAAGCAACTGTGGGTGAAACAATAAATGCTGAGATTCATAAACAGGCATTCTCTAATATAACTTGGGCTGGCATTTATGTCTGAAGAAAGACTAGAATTCAGTTTCTATTGTAACACCCTAACTACTGAATTTATTGGTTCCTTCCTTTTAATTATTTTTACAACTAACTTAAGGCAGCAAACATCCAACACACCTTCCCACAACATCAGCCCTGTGAGGTGGACTGGATTAACAGTGTCATTGGTTCAAGGTCGCCCAACTGGCTTTCATGGCTAAGGCAGGACTAGAACTCATGGTCTCCTGCTTTCTAGTCTGGTGCCTTAACCAATAGATCAAATTGATTGTCACAGTTGTAGTTGGGAAATCACCTAAAACTGATAAAAATCTTTTGTAGCCATTGCCTCAATTGAGGTAAGTAGATTTCAAATTTAAGAAAAATTCTAAAATGTTATTTGCTTCTTATGAAAGAATAAAATCTGATTCAAATAGGCAAATGGACTAGTTCTCTGGAATTATGGTCCTCATAATAAGCACCTGGATTCCATTTCAATATTCTTATCTTGTTATTGATTGCAAATACCATTTTCTGACAGTGTTACAGAAAAATAGATATGGGTATCAACATATTGAAAGCACTCGGCTCCAAATTTCTTTATGATTTCCCCAATAGTTTCATATAGATAGTGTAAAATATTGAGAGTGAATGGAATCCTTAGACATGATTTAATAGCTCCCATTTGAAATAAAAATTGCCTCTGACCAATATTATCTTAAGTCTGACTCAGAAATAGGAATGGAATTATCACAAAGTCATGTCTCCCATTTCCAAATTTCTCAAGGGTTTCAGAAATATACCATCATTAATGGCAAATAGAATTGCTAATAAATCAAGCAAAATTAACAGAATTACATCTCCAAACAGAGATAATCTATCAGATTGGCCAAGATACACTTAGTGATGTAGTCTTCCATGAAACAAGTATGAAATGGATCATGGAATCTGCTTTCTACAGGACTGATTCAATTAAGAAGCCACCACACTTCCCAACCATTGTAGGTTAGAAATCTGTCTATAGTTGTGCATCTTTGAGGGTTCAAAAGGAGGCATCTTAAGAAGAGGCCTCTTGTCATAGAAAGCTACACAGAATAACATGCAAAAATAATGAAAAATTAAGTGACCAAAATGGATATCTTCTATTGTGCAATGCATACCTGGTAATGTAAGGCAGATAAGACTTGCAATCAGGAGTGTTATACACATGAAAATGATCAGCAAAAATATCTGAAATATAGAAAAAGTAACGAATTTAATACAGGTATATGAAAACCAGTATTAAAGAAAGTGATAGTTACCTCATTAATCTTATGATTACAAAGTGACAAATAAACCCTATTAGTGTGATTTAGTCTCTGGATAAGGATACCTTAATTTATAAATCAAAATTATGTTTGATTTTATGAATCAGACCATTAAGAGTTTGTTCCATAAGCCATGACTAAGCAAATCATGCTTAGTCTGTTGCATGATTTTAGCTTCCGTGTCTGAATTACTGTAATTATCATTTCTGATTATCTGAAAACCCAGGGCATAATTAATTTATTTTAATCTTCACTAGTGCAATTTCAGCACTCCATTTCTACATATTATATTCTCCCAGCATTCAAAAAATCAAAGTAGTTGTTCATATAAAAAGGATGGCAAATTTCAAACCTTCTCAGAAATATATAGACGTACTGATTCACACATGGTTAGAGGATTAAGATACCGTATTTTTCAGAGTATAAGATGCACCTTTTTACCCCCAAAGAGGGTGAAAACTTGCGTCTTATACACCGAATGTAGCCCCAGCCACCCCCACCCTTTGGCCTCTGCCTTCCAGCAATTTACCTGTTTGCAGCAAAGAGGGAAGAGCCTGTAAAGCCAAGCAAGTCACTAGCAGCTTCCCGACCTACAGCTGATTTGCCACATGGGAAAATGAAAGTGAAACTAGCTGCAGAAGCAAATAGCTGGGAGAGACACGCAGATTTTTATTTTCTGCTGAACTGGATGGAAGGGGGTAAGTGAATAACTATAAATGTCTGTAGAATGTTTAAATTATTAGACTTATTTTTTAAAGACTCCTTTTTTTGTTCTAGAGCCAGGGGTCTCCAACCTTGGCAATTTTAAGATTTGTGGACTTCAACTCCCAGAATTCCACAGCCAGCTGTTAGCTTTGCTGGCTGTGGAATTCTGGGAGTTGAAGTCCACAAGTCTTAAAGTTGCCAAGGTTGGAGATCCCTGTAAATCTAGACAACTTAACAAAATAAAGAAGCTTTTAAAATAAATGCTTGCTTTGAAGAGGCCCAGTGCTATTGTATCTTCTTTTAAATAATAGAGAATAATGTATACTTCCCAAAATTTTAATTAATTTTAACAGCTCTGTACAAGTAGAGTCTGAAATGTAACAGTGTCCTGTTTAGTATTAGAGTTTAGTTACCTTGGAGTAGATCTATTTAAATAATTGGGAGGAGTTAGTGTGACTACATTTAAGAAAACTTTCTGGCATAATGTACATTTCTCAATTCTTTGCTATTTCTATGGGTCAAGCACACATGCACAGAAATACACAGCAAACAGTGTATATCATCTGTGCTGTTTGCTGTTTGCCAAATTGCTTAGAGACAGGCCTTTATTCCTTGTTTTCCTCCCCTAAAACTAAGGTGTGTCTTATACTTCGGTGTGTCTTATACTCCGAAAAATACGGTACTTTAAAATATGGTGTATGCTTGTTTCTGTGTGAGAAGCCAACATGAACTACTTAAATGCTATCTCAGCCTATGATTTTGTTAAGAGGTTGTCTAGATTTTTCCAGCCCAGTCCTTACAGTCCCAAGATAGAAATTTACTATTTCTATCTTGGGACTGGGCTGGAAAAGTAAAAGTAAAAGTTTCCCCTATCCAGTAGTGTCCGACTCTAGAGGGCAGTGCTCATCTCTGTTTCTTAGCCAAGGGATCCAGTGTTGTCCGAAGACACTTCCATGGTCATGGGGCCAGCATGACTATATACACCGAGATGCATGTAATGCTGTTACCTTCCCCCCAAAATGATATCTATTTATCTACTAGGATTTGTATGCTTTCAAACCGCTAGCTAGGCAAGAGTTGGGACAAATAACAGGACCTCATCCCTTTGCGTGGTGCTCAGGTCTCGAACCTGGGCGGTCGACTTAACCCAAAGTCTTAACCGCTGAGCCACTGCATCCTTCAAGACAGAAATACTCCCTTTGTAATTATTTCATTATATCCCATAGAAAAAAGGCCCAGCCAAGTGAAAATATTGTATCAATCCTATCACAATGTGATTCAAAGTGAACATAAGCCAAAGAGACAAATGATATTATACCCTCTTAAAACTACAACCCTAAGCATTAGTTTCTGCAGATAGGAGAAAGACAGAATAAATTAGACAGTAATTAGTTATTCTAGGCATTAAAATAGCCTACCCTGAGTGGAAATTTTAAAGGTCGGTGATAAGGCTGAAAACCAACAGGTCCTCCTTGTTGTAATATGGCTTGGTGGGCTGCATGCAGACCTTCTCCTACAACTGGAATGGCATTATTATTGCGAGCTGGTTGGTTATTAGGCTGCTGGTTTGCATTGTTTTCATTCTCTTCCTGGTCTCCCAGTAAGTAAGAATGAAGATCCCTAATACAAGATTTAATAGTATTTAATTGAATATATTAACATGAAAAGAGTAAGAATGGCAGTAAGCAATAAAATATGAATAATCTATTTTCATGGCAGATTCAAACATTATATTCATTTATTTATTCAATTTCTATAGCCACCCATCTCAAATAACTGACTCTGAACACCCAAGGTGTCATCTTAATTAAGTGGAATGTTTAAAAAAAGCACTGTAAAACAAACAATAACAAAAAAATAAGTAAACTAAACATATGTAATATCAGGAAAGCAGCCCCCTCCCTTTATTTTGTGCCTTCAAGTCAGTTTTTTACTCCTGACAATTGCGTGGAAAAGCCCTTGCATTTTTCTTGTCAAGATTTCAGAAGTGGTTGCCACTGCCTGCTTTCTAGGGCTGAGAAAGGGTCATCCACTTGCCTTTGTGCCTAAGGCAGAACTAGAACTTATGATCTCCCAGTTTCTGTCCTGATGCCTTAACCACTATACTAAGCAAAGACATGATCAAAGAGATAAACACATGAAATTGCTGCAACTTCATATTTACTTCTTAAGATCAAAATAACTAAAGATGCCTAAGTCTGCAACTGCAGCACCACACAGGATAATACATGACTATAGCCATTAGCATTCAAATAGTTTTCAACAATTGAGCAATATATGCCCAGTTATATTCCATTTAAATTAAACAAAATATTGCTTTCATGAAGTGAAAGTAAATGAAAGTTGCTTAACCTTTACTGGACCAACCTGAAGTCCAATACACAAACATTAAAGGTAGTCCTCGACTTACAACCACAAATGAGCACAAAATTTCTGTTTCTAAGTAGATCTTCGGAAAGCAGCTGGTTCGTTGCTCACCCTTCCCACACAGTGGAGGCCATGTGGTGCCATCCTGAAAGCAGGTGCCATTTTGGAAACAGCCACATTGTGGCCACTCTGAAATTGAACCCACTTGCGGGATGGCACCGTGTGGTCTCCACTGTGTAGAAAGACTACACAGGGGGTGGCTGCTTTTCAAAGATCTACCACAAAGGTGATGGTCTATGATGGAGGGGGTGGGGAGGAGTGTGTGGGACCCAGCAGAGTGGGAAGCAGGCCCAAGGCCTATGGGGACCCAGTGAGGGGAGAAAGTGGAGCACAGGATGCCTCAGGGTTGGGGGAGGCCTGGGCCAGGCCATGTGTGAGCTGGGTAGGTAACTGCAGTGCTAAGCCTCCCAGGGCTTCTCCACTCAAGATACCACATCTGCACAATGACTGCAACAGGAAAAGCAGGGATGGGGGTCATTAAGCAACCCAGTCACATGGGTGCCTTGCTTAAAGATTGTCAAAACTTTTGACCATAATGGGCAAACTCCATTATGGTTACAAGTTAAGAACTACCTGTACTTATCCTCAATGTATATTTTAAAGCAGGGGTCGGGAACCTTTTTGACTAAGAGAGCCATGAAAGCAAAAAATTTGGAAATTTATTTCAGTGAGAGCCATATAATATATTTTAAAAGTGAATTCAACTAAATGTCAATAGGGACAATGGGATATTGAGAGAATCCCTGTCTTTGTGCTGTTTAATTTGTTGCTGCTGTAGCAGCTTCCTTGCTCCAAAGTGATATTTGTCTTTGAGTTGGTGATTTCCATCATAGCATTGGTAATGATTCTTTCTTTCTTTCTTTCTTTCTTTCTTTCTTTCTTTCTTTCTTTCTTTCTTTTTCTTTCTTTCTTTCTTCTTCTTCTTCTTCTTCTTCTTCTTCTTCTTCTTCTTCTTCTTCTTCTTCTTCTTCTTCTTCTTCTTCTTCTTCTTCTTCTTCTTCTTCTTCCTTTCTCTTTCTTTCTTTCTTTCTTTCCTTCTTCTTCTTCTTCTTCTTCTTCTTCTTCTTCTTCTTCTTCTTCTTCTTCTTCTTCTTCTTCTTCTTCTTCTTCTTCTTCTTCTTCTTTCTTTCTTTCTTTCTTTCTTTCTTTCTTTCTTTCTTTCTCTCTGCAAACCAATCCCCACCGTGGCTCCTTTCTCCCTCGCCCAGCCCTCTTCCAAGACGTCAAGTGCGGGGAACCGCACCAAGCGAGGTAGGTGGGTGGGTTGCTGAAGAAGCCCCGGAGCCCCGCCGCCAACCTGCGTCTCCTGCTGGGAAGGAGCCTCTGTCGCTGTCTCTCGCGGGCTTCCAGCCACCCGACTGAGTCCCTGACCGTGGCACCGGCAGGGTTAATGCGTATGGGAGAGGAGAGAGAGCGCTACCCGCCGCCACTGCTGCTTTCACCACTCCGATATTTCTTTGGTGGGCGCGCGCGGGAGGGACCATGGAGCAGAGGCGCCCGGCAGCTTAAGGCAAGAGGCGGGTGGGAGACGCGGGCAGGAGCCTGTCGCCGCCGCCGCCACTTCTGGCATCCCCACGCCTCTCACCCCGCTCGCCGGGTGCCTCTGTTCAGCGGTCCCTCCTGCGCAGGCCCACCAAAGAAATATTGGAGCAGCGAAAGTAGCAGCGGCGGAGGGAAGGAGAGAGCGCGCTACCGCCGCCGCTGCTACTTTCGCTGCTCCAATATTTCTTTGGTGGGCCTGCGCAGGAGGGACCGCTGAGCAGAGGCACCCGGCGAGCGGGGTGAGAGGTGTGGGGATGCCAGAAGTGGTGGCGGCGGCGACAGGCTCCTGCCCGCGTCTCCCACCCGCCTCTTGCCTTAAGCTGCCGGGCGCCTCTGCTCCATGGTCCCTCCCGCGCGCGCCCACCAAAGAAATATCGGAGCGGTGAAAGCAGCAGTGGCGGCGGTAGCGCTCTCTCTCCTCTCCCATACGCATTAACCCTGCCGGTGCCGCGGTCAGGGACTCAGTCGGGTGGCTGGAACCCCGCGAGAGACAGCGACAGAGGCTCCTTCCCAGCAGGAGACGCAGGTTGGCGGCGGGGCTCCGGGGCTTCTTCAGCCGCTTGGCTGGAGAACGGCGGGGATGTGGCCATGGCCGTTTTTTAGCTCCCCCCGTCCCGGCTGAACGCCGCCATTTGGGTTATTTTTCCCTCTGCATGCGCGCGCATGCACAGAGGGAAAAATAACCCAAATGATTGTGGTCAGCCGGGACGGGAAAGCGGTGATTGTGTTCAGCCGGGACGGGAAAGCGGGCAGGAGAAGCTCCGCGCCGCAACCGCCGCCAGTTCCATCGGCTATACGCCGAAGGACTAGCCCGGGCGAACCGGGAGGATTTCACCCCTGCTGCGAGCCATATGCAGTCATCAAAAGAGCCACATCTGGCTCGCGAACCATAGGTTCCCGACCCCTGTTTTAAAGGAATAAAACAATTTCTCTCTTGCACAAACTTAAAATGTAATAAAAATGCTGCTTCATTTTTAACACATGCTAAGCCCTTATATGTATGTTCTTTTGAGTTGGACTGTAAAAAGATAAAACAGACAAACATTGGACACTCAGCTTCAATTATTTAAGTAATAAAAAGTTTAACTCAATCATTTGAAAGGACTAGACTCTTCACACTTACAATAAGTAGCCAGCAGTAACAGTCCATCCTCGTACAAGACCCTTCAGCCACTGCCTTGTGTGCCCTTGTTCAAGCAAAGCTGGCAGAACCACTTGAAGCAAAAGTAATTCTAAGGAAAGTTCACTTACAGGAGCATCACTGTGGGAATAAAAGAAGCTGACATATTTTAAACAAACTCACTGTTACTGATGCAAGTCTAATTGTACTGATGCAACTATATCATTAGTTGCATTTTTTTCTTAAACATTGTTAATTGTGGGCATTCCTTCTGAGGCAAAATTAAATTAAGTGTTGCATGTCTCCCCCATGATTAGCAGGATTCATATTAGGATACAGATCATAACATGTAAAAAAAATCCTCCAAATGATAGTCAGCTCATATATATATATATATGAAAAAATATCTTTCATAAATAACTGTTTGGGTCAAATATGATGTTAACTGTTCAGTGGAAAACTTGGGTTTCTTGTTTTCCTTGTTTTCCTTTTGGTTTCAATTAACTGAGAAAGCCAAGATCAGAAATCATGATTTGAAGAGTTGCCTAAAACCCCATTTTATTGTGGGAGAGATTATGAAAGGGGAAACAGATGACTCTGAGATCCATTCACATATTATTACATCCACATTTTAACATCCATCCAAACTAGAAAAATATTAATTAGTTCACTGTTGTCAGTTCACAATTATATTACCAGCAGTTCATTTCAAATAAACATACAATGTTATCAGCTATCGAATGAAATAGTTTTTCTTACCTGTAGAGCATTACATTATATGGTAGAAAGTGAGGCAGCAGATATTTAATAATTCGTATAGGAAGCCAAAGCATGAGCAAGACAATTGAACCAAAGACAATCTGAAACAACAATAAAAAAGATTCTGTACTAATTTTTCTATTTTTAGCTTCAATTTAAAGCAAATTAAAAATGAGCATAATTCATACTACATGTTTGAAGATAGCAAACTTCTTTCCCCTTTCTTAGCTTCTATTCTTTCATTACCATATTTTGCCCCGACTTTAAAATAAAAAAATGGTTGATAGATTTTAACAGAATCAAAATCCTATGCTAAATTGTAATTTATTCTTTTTAAAATTTAGAAGGACAAGTTTTAGCCATACTATCCTTTGCAAACAATGTTTAGCAATGGACAGAAACTAATTAAGAGGGGGAAATGCAAATGCATAGCGAGGTTTCTCTAAGAATTTCAAAAACTATCAAAATCCAGGTATTAATTTGGTTATTTATAAATGGTCTGCTCATATACAAAGCCACATTTATGAACAGTAAGAGTTCAACTATAACTATTTTGACCTTGAAATCACATTCTCAAGTTTCCTTAATTTTAAAAAAAGTTACTGTTAATGTGAGATTACTCATATAAAACACAAAAAAGTCAATGTAGTGTATACATTGTTAAATAACCTTTAGATGTGGATTATATCGAAAAAACTGAAATAATCCATGAAAGCTTTTGTCAAGTTCTATTAGCGTAAGGCACAAAAATGAACCAGACTACTGGTGATTTAGAACATTTTTCCTTAGAATAATACAAAAAGACAGTAATAAACACGTATTTATAAACCATTATTTATGGTTTAAATTTCCTATAGATTCAATGTGACAAAAGTTAAGGTATCATCAATGCCTATTAAAATCTGAGAGTAATTATAGTTTGTTAGTTGACATGCTGGGCATAGGGAAAAACATATTTAATTAGAAAAAGAATCTGAATGCACAGTTATTTGTTACAATAAGAAAATTAACACTACAAAGAAACAGGAAATGTAACTTTACCACTGACAAAATAAACCTCCTGAGATGTCTATAAATGGGCAAGTGAATCATTTCTTGAACTGGATTAAAATCTGGATCATTTAAATTCCTCAAAAACCAGAGGACACCAGGTCTCAGTACCTGAAAAGGAAAATTAACACTTCAATGTTTTGAAATTATTTTTCTAATAATTTAATATTCTAGAAACCTGTAATGTTCCATATTAATTTTCTATAATTATAGCACCCTCAATCTGTTGAAAACAAGTGAGACAGTTTTGCTGCTAATCAAAGATACAATGTTTTAGGAAAGAGATGATTCTGATGTAAAAAGCCTGCTGGTTGAATGTCATCTTCAGGAGTTGGGAAGCACTCAAGCAGCTCAGGCTGACCACTAGGAAACATCTGGAGCAGTTGGGTCACATGTTGTGTGTCCCAATCCTGAGCAGACATACAGTCTCTGAATGAGTCACAAACTTCAGAAAGTTGAACAGAGTTGCTTGGTGTACTTCTTCATAACAAGGCAATAGCCCCATACAGTAGAAGGTAACCACTAGCGGGCAGCTCTTCAATGAGAACAATCTATCCAACCTAGATTCTGGGTACTCATGTCTTGTAGCCCATGCATCATGGATTTCTGCATCTCTGATCTTAGGCCAACCGATAACCCTCCCCAAAACACTAAAGTTTGGATCATGATCTTATTATGCTACCCTTTTGCTGCTCTAACTTTGGACTTCTTCACAATCAACCTCTTGCATTTCTGTAAACTAGTGTGTGTCCAACAGCATACATGCCTATTTTGTGTGCCATTGCCTGTTAATTTGCTTGTAATACAAAGTAAACTACTTTAAACACAGTTCTATGTGCGTGGTTGGTCTGGAAGTCAAGTTTTCAAGAATTCCCTAGCACTTTTGCATTTAGCTTGGTCCAGGATTCTCAGGATTTCCCAGTTGAAACTATGGTTGAGTCTGTTCATGTATTGTGATATAAAGGAGTTTTATTGTGTTTTCTGATTGTTAGTTGGTGTGCATGGATGCGCTCTGATAATTTAATCCTAACTCCCTCCAGCAACCAACATCCAGATAAGCATGGATTAACACCACACAAATAATCAAGCAGAAACAATAACTTAATCAAAAAACAACCAAGGAGAAAACTACACTCCCACTAACACTGGCAGGGCAATGTATCAGAGGTGGGTTCCTACCGGTTCGGACAGGTTCTATAGAACCGTTAGTAACTTGGCAATCTGGGTCGCTGAAACTGGCAGCAACCCAGGCCTGCCACGCCCCCGAGCCGGTTCTCTCGGCAGTGCCTATGGTGCCGCCATCTTGGTTTTTGCTTCTGCGCATGCGCACCCATCCACCCGGCACGTCCCTGAGTGAACCGGCAGTAGCAGAATCCGGAACCCACCCCTGCAACGTATTATATATAAACAGGGAGTAAACCCACACTCACTAGCACTAGTTGGGTAACATCTGCAAGCAAACAACCAAGCTCAGAGAGAACCAAGGACAACTCAGTTCACTCCTCAGCTACATACATTCTTTTTTATTGTATTTATTTTAACAATGATGCTGCAGTTGTGGAGTTTACTGTATTTTGTTGATTGGCCAAAAATATTTTAAAAATCAATGCAACCAAGCCTAGCAGAAGTTTGACAATTTGGAGAAGTCTTACAACAATGGAGCGGGAATCTGAGCAAAAGATTGTTTAAAAATTTATGATATTCACTATGCAGTGTTTTGCAATTATCATAGTGAATTCTGACAATGAAAGCAAGCCAGCAAGCTATTTCAAAGGTTTCAGGGTTTCATCAACGGTATGATGGCAAAAAAGATAATGGTAGACACTTCAATCAAGGCTAGTGGCACTCTACACTAAAATTACCATCCAAGAGCTGGTTACCTGGTAATTATAATTTTATATAAATCTCTTGCAGTCTTAAAATTCTAAGCTATGGCAATAGCAGTAACTAATGGAATATTTATCAAATGTCACCGACTCAAAGCTTTTGCATTTCTTGTCAATTCCAGATTAAAGATCTACCCGATTTGCTTCACTGTTCATTTACATTTAATTGGGTGGGAAAAGAACCACTAATAACAAAGTAGTACTTTTTCTCTCATGTCCTCTAGTTTTCAACGTGTGTCCCCCCCCCCCCCCCGTGGCAGCTTTAAAATGATGGGCAATTGATTATACAGGGAATTTCCCCATTTAATACGATTAACTTGACTATCTCCCAAACTTGAACAACATTCAGAGTTTGATCTTCTTATATTTAAAAGGAACCTTAAAATTATTCTTTTAGGGTAATATGATGTTGAAAAATCTATTCTTTTCAGCTGCAGTACCCAATTCCAATTTAAATTAGGATAGTGCCCGAGTTAAAAGACATTTGAAAAATTTTATACATGCAGGTATTATGTGTATTTTACACTGTATTGTGATTGTTTTAATGTCTAATGTAGCCCATGAAAATATATGTGCATATGAAATAATAATACAACTTCTACTGCATATCACTCCAAAGCTTTGTATAAAGGCCCATGACTTACATGTTTTAAAAAAATATAGAGTTGAAATTTAAATAAATACTAATCTGATACATATACAGAATCTGCTAATTCAACTGAACCACTAATCCTACTTAGTTTAGAGCTCTACAAATTGCTTCCCTTCCATCTGGCAATTTAAAAATTTGTCTCTGAGCTTGTTTCCCACCCACCCCACCACACCCCCTTCTCCTCTTCTTTTGTGCCCTCTCTTTTCAAAGTGTAAAACTGTGGGCTGGCATTTTCTTGCTTTACTCATCTGATATAAACTGTCTTGGGAAAATGTTCAATTGAACATGATACTAATGGTTTACACAATTAAATCTGCATAATATTTAGCCTGATTATTCCTGATCCCAATATATTCTGGCATGAAAGGCTTACTCAGATTGTTTATTGATGAAATAATACAGTTGTCCTCTATACATTTTTTTAAAAAAATATAGATTAATTTGAACATCGAATAGATTTTTGCAAAGACACAAATGAAGAAAATTTTTATTATTTAACACCCAAGTTTTCAATATATTTTCAATACTTACTTCTCTCAGGAGGAGGATGAAGGATGCAAAATAGAAGACATATACCATTCCGACTAGCCAATGTAGGAACATTGTAGTGCCAGGGGCAGACTGAAAGCTTAATTCTCTATCCTTCAAAGTAGCATCAAACATTTCCTACGTAAAAGATAGCAATGATATTTTTCTGCCTTTCAATCTGGGAGTGACTCAGAGCTTTACAATGACAAAAAACGCAAACCTTTCACATGTTCTCATAATAAGAAAACACCTGTAGAATCTCCATTATGACACTGGATGGCCTATCAATTATTTTTCATAAAAAAATTGCAGCACTTCATTGTATGTGAAAAATAAATCTATAGTAATAAACAATCTTCACTATCTAACATATAATGTAATATTAAAAATATAAACTCTTCAATTTTCCAATTCCAATTTATAAATACAGGTAGTCCTCGACTTATTACCACAATTGAGCCCAAACTTTGTTATTGAGACATTTGTTAAGTGAGTTTTGCCCCATTTTATGACTTTTCTTGCCACAGTTGTTTAAGTGAATCACTGCAGTTGTTAAGCTAGTAACAAGCTCGTTAAGTGAATCTGGCCTCCTCATTGACTTTGCTTGTGAGGTCATAAAAGATGATCACATGATCTGGGAAACTGCAACCGTCATAATGCCAAGCATCTGAATTTTGATCATGTGACCATGAGGATGCTGCAATGGTTTTTTAAGCGTGAAAAATAGTCTTTTTTCAGTGCTGTTGTAACTTTGAACAGTCACTAAACAAACTGTTAAGTTGAGGACCACTTGTATAACTTATCTCAAGCAAAATTGTCACTGCACAATCAAATAAAGCAATGGTTTCCCCCAAAATGCTAGTCTTACCAGCGAACAAATGTCCAGCCACCAGCCACAGATAAGAGGAAAAACACCTATTTCTACCACCACTAATAAGGACACCTGCAAAATAAAAAAGTCAGATAGTTGTTTGCATATTCACAAGTACTGAATATTGACTAAATTCATATTTATTTTTATAACTTTCTGCCTAAAGATTCAATTTTATTAAATATCTGATTTTAAAGACTGTCTTACCTTGACAACTATATAGCACACACCAAGCAAGCGACGTGATCTCTGAAATTTTACAAGCGCTGCCACACCCTATATAATATGGTCAAAGAAATAGGTATATTTCATAGTGTAATATTACTTAATGGATGAGAGTGTTAATTCACAGGAAATCATTTCAAGTCAACATTCTGAACCCCACACAAATAGAGTAGGTAATCCACTGTGCTTCCAATACTCCACCCCAGAGGGAGCCTGATGCTAATAATCTAAGAATGGAATACAATTAATTGGCCTTTTCTACCCCAAAATAGATAAAGCAAAATCTGCTAGTAGAGTGACCAACCAATGTTCAAATATTGAGATTTATACAAGTATTTAAAAGGATACATGACTGACAATTAATGAGACTGCAAGCAGCACATAGCCAACGATGGTTGTGATTAGGCCTTCAAAGTGAGAAGCTTGAACCTAAAAACCATAAACACACAACATATATACATCAAATAGACCACTTTTGTAAGAAGACCTATAAAACATTGCACATACTTTGGTACATTATAAAACAATCATCAGATTTTCTATTACATGTGTATTTCATTCCTAAATAGATTTTAATTTTAACACTGATGATGCTGGTATTTATTATTATTTTAGCTGACTGAACAGTACACAACTGCTTAACTATGACAGGTTAATCAAACAGTTATACACAGATACTAGATTTATATCCTGCCCTTTTTGTAGAGAAACTCAAGTAGGCACACAGTGTTCCCTTCCTATTTTTCTTCCACAACAGACCTGTGAGTTGGGTTGGGCTGAAAGAGAGTGACTGCCCCAAAATCATTCACTGAACACCTACAGCAGAG
This sequence comes from Diadophis punctatus similis, assembly GCA_023053685.1. NCBI lineage: Eukaryota > Metazoa > Chordata > Lepidosauria > Squamata > Dipsadidae > Diadophis > Diadophis punctatus. Next base: position 117,220,782 of record JALIGW010000003.1, on the reverse strand, counting down.
GGTAAACTGGATTGAAAATCCCAATCAATATTCATCTGATTCACCACCAATAATCATAATCATCCTCCCACCCAAAGTAGCTCAGTGAAAGATTTTTATCAGGTAGAAATGTCCTTCCTCTGGCCATACCATGGTTTGTGGCTACCACTTAACATTCCCTTTCCCAAAATTCCTGGAATGTACAGGTAATATGGGTTTAAGAGGATTATTTGCTTTTCAAAAAGGAATAACTTCTTGCCTTATCTTGTGTGCTTCTGCTGAACATGTGGACAGAAAATTCTGTCTAAAAATACCTATTATGAGAAAAACTGGATGCCCTCTCACCATATTACAATTTTTGCAGAAAGGAAAGCTGAAGGAATCACAGATACATTCCTTTCCTATGCTTTTGGTGGAAGTTGTATTTGGATTTCTTATAAAAATACAACACACCGGATAAAAATCACCCTTCCTTTACTGCAGGAAACATGGGAAACCAGTAGGAAAGAAGGATGATTCAGTTCATAAGTAAAACTTCTGTGGGATTAACAGAATCACTTACATATTCTTCAAAGCCAAGCCCAACTATAGAGAAGTGTCCGATGTGATAGGGGCAAAATGCTAGGAGAGAAAGAAATTGGTTACAGATGGCTCTTTTTGATAAATATACATCTTAAAACTAACCATTAGATAATAAATAGATGTAAATAACTGGGTTTATAAATTTGCTACCGTGTTTCCCTGAAAATAAGACCCTGTCTTATATTTTTTTGAACCCTTAAATAAGCGCTTGGCCTTATTGCCATACACTCAAAAGCCCGATTGGGCTTATTATCAGGGGATGTCTTTATTTTGGGGAAAACGGTATATAAACATGGCTCACATTATGCCAAATAACGATTTAGTGCAAATGAAATGAAACAATCTGGTGCAAAAACCTTTTCAGCCTGGGTCTTGTTTTGTTATCTGGATTAAACAATTCTGGTCATGATTAGCTGTAATTGGTTAAAAACAAGTCAACTTCAGAATTAAGCTGACCATAATTACAATTAACCATATTTTTCAATTCAGAAACTTGATGGATTAAAAGCAGAAATGAAAGCTATCAGCCTCTTCTAGACAACAAGAGTCATGAGCCCAAGTCTCTGTGTGGACCAATTATATTTGGGTAAAATATAATTATTCAATAAAACAACATTTGATTAATATTGTCTAGATTTTATAGATTTTGTTTTTAAAAATGGCCTCAAAATGATTAGTTTTCATAGCAAAACTATTTTTCTATGGTTTCAGTTTGCGTGGATTATAATTGGCATGTATTAGAATAAAAATCAGATGCAACAAGTAATGGTATGAGCACATTCATGGGTAAAAAAAAAACAGTTGATGCTATATGTAAAATTATAATTATAAATTGCATGCAGGCCTACTATGGAGTCAATTTCCTTTGAGAAACATAAAAAAGCTCTCTCTTTTCCTAACAAAAACACATAATTAGTAGTTAAAATTCATGTAGCTCTAGCAAAATTTGTACCATATGAAAAATTATTCTGAAATAATTGAAAATGCAGTAACTTACCAAAGACAAGTATGAATAATGTGTTTAATGATACCACCCAAAACACATGTTCCTGAAGAGGTAGGGAAAAATGAAAAGTAACCATACAAAACTAACTGATAAGCAATATTATCTTCTATTGTGTTTTTGTCATTCCGCTACTAATTTATTTTCTAATTTTTCTACAATGCAATGTAGGGTTTTCTGCAATAAAATTTTTATCTGTAGGCTGCACATTCACATCATCATGAGAAAGGTTAATGCATTATATTTGTTCAATTTGTATGGCTGCCCATTTCAACAAGTGACTCTGAATGGCAAACTACCATAAAATTAATTAAAACAGTTACAATCACCATACAAAAAGAAAAAGTAAAAACATATAGCAGTTGAGAATTATAGTAATCCATATATGTTAGCATAGCTAGGAAATGGACCCTTTCAGACATTTGCGACCCCAAACTTGGGCATATAAGCAGGTCTTCAAGGCCTTCCGAAAGGCTGACAGAGATGGGGCCCTCCTAATAGCTAGAGGGAGAATGTTCTAGAGGGCAGGCAATAGGCAAAGACGACATACCAAGGAAGACAAACATTCCTTGGCTGACACGACTCAGAGTATGCCCATCCTGCTGGATCAGATTGGACTGGGAGAAACAACTGGGAGAAGATGGTCTCTCAGGTAACTTGGTCCCAAGCCATGAAGGGCTATCAATTACTCCCCGAGATCCGTACTGTCCCCACCTTATTGGCCTTCAGGAAAGCTGTGAAGACCTGGCTTTTTCGGCAGGCCTGGGGCCAATGACCGTGTGGAAGAACTAGCAATGTTGGCCCATGAAATGGTTGTATGATTGAATGTTTTTAAACTGTTACAATGTTTTTTAAATTTTGTTTTTAACGTTATTTTTATATTGATGATATTTGTATTTGTTGTGAGCTGCTCAGAGTCCCTGCGGAGTTGAGCGGCATATAAATGCAAATAATAAATAAATAAATAAGTGCACCCAGAAACACACTAGAAACCAATGCTGTTCATGAAGTAATGGGTATTATATATGCCAAGTAATTACTACCTATGCAGTAAATATGTCACACAAACTATTAAGATATTTTTTTTGTAAAAACTTGGCATTTCTAAAAAGTATGTGGTACATTTAGCTGACATTGTATTCAAAGATTTAACATATTTGGATTCTACTTGCTAGATCAGAATGGCCGTAATAACAATAACCATTACAATTCACTTACCAAAAAAACTAGGGATCCATCAAGTCCAAGCATCTATAAACAAGAAATAATTTTGAATATTAACTAACATAGCCTATACTATAGCATTCAAGAGGCTGCTAAGTTTTAAAGAACTGCTATTTCCCAATCTATTCTCAACTTATTGGAAAGGTGCAAAAGTTAAAGTGGGTTAAAAGCGACATACCAGGTGGGTTGATACACTGTGCTCAACCATTAATTATAAACCAAAATAGCTGAGTTCCCATATTATGCTAATGGATCAAACACTGTGAATTAGTACAATATGTGCAGCCAATATATGCTGGTCTCTGACCATAATAGTTTGTTTTGATGAATCTAATATTTTTACAAAGTTATCATAGAAATGCATATCTTCTATTGCTATTTTCAACTGGAAAAGCAGCTTCAAGAATTAGAGAACTAGCAAAAGGGAAAAGGATACTTCATAAAGTTATATTTTACAATTTTCATACTCTAAATTGTTTCAGGACTTTTTACAAAGTGTATTTTCTCTTTCAAATATGCCCTTTTTACCAACAATATTCTCTGTCTTCCCTAAACTGCTATTTTTTTTTCTACTAAAGGGGTGGGGGAACTCTTTATTATTATAGGTTATTTTGTATCAATTGTAATATATGGTTTGATCAATATAAATTGGAAGATGAAGCTGACAAAAAGGATGCAGCATAGAAAACCATCCTCAATGCCAAGCAGATTAAACTTTTCAAGCTGTTCCATGACTACAGGGAAATAGTATTTCTGAACATATAGGCCATACTCACTCTCTCCCATGTAAGTTCTTCTGCTGCTCGATCCCATTCCAATGCATTCCAATTCATGTCATCTACACAGAGTATCAAAATATTGTTAAAAGAAAAAAATTGATATATTTGCTATATTCTTCAAGGAGAACACTATTCATATTTGCTCCAGACTTGGACAGTTCTAGTGTGATGGTTGGGTAATATAATGTGATGTTATCCAGGATATGTTTGAGCTTCTGGAAACAGAGGAATTGGAAAGGATTGTTTGTTCTATAAACACTGCTACTGTACATGTTATCTGGACCCTTACTTCTAGCTCATCTAGGCAGGAAAGGGGTGTGTGAATGACTAGATCCAAAAGACTGAACTTTCTCTTCTTGGACAGAGGATATGCCACTAGCATTGATAATGTTACCCAATTTGGATTAATGAAACATCTGACACCAACATCAGAGAGGAGCAAGGACCCCTCATTTCAACCCTGAGCTACAAATATTCTCCTTTATTGATATGCCACCTGCCTTGGAAGAACACTCTGTCTTGAAGAAGCGATCCCTCTTTCCAGTCCTATTGGAGAATTATCATCCTATTTCCATATACTTCCCTTTGGGAAGAAAGCTGTTGAAAATGTACTGTTTCAGCTGTTGATGACATGGATTATCTGGAGCCATTTTGACTGGATTCAAGCCTGAGTACAGAACAGAAGCAGCACTCTTGGGACCCAGTGGGATCTAGGGGTTTCGGAGCTTCCCCCTCTTGTTTCTATTAGACTACTTCACATCCTTCAGTATCACAATGATACATTATCGAACCACCTATAAGATCAGTCTGCTGGTGGTTCTACTCAGTACTTATCGATGGGGACCAATTGAGCAGATAGTTTCCACCCCTGCTTGGGCGAGAACTTGGTGTCTTGAAAACGTGAGGGTCCGCATGGATAGAAACAAACTTAAAATGTAACCTCAGAAAGACAAAGTTACTGTTTATCCTGATCTATGAACATTCCAGTATTATTTCTGGACAGAGTTGCTCTACTAATAAAGAAAGCGATCCACACTTCCGCTAAAGGAGGTAGAAACTCTGATTGGACCAGGATGCTCAGACTACAGTGATTCATATCATCATCACTTGTACAAATTACTGCATTATGATCTATAAAGGAATATAAGTTCACAAGCTACAGTTGGAACATAAGATTGCCAAGCTACTAGTAGGTGACAGATGCTCTATAAATATTATACCAGTTCTTCAATTGCTGCATTGGTTATCAACAGCTTCCAAGTCCAATTTAAAAACATCATTTTTGATGTAGCCAATCTTACATGGCTTGACTCCAGAGGTTATTATCTCCAGATATAATCTGCCTGGTCCATGCCTGCATGCAGAGAGTGTATGATTAGGGACCTGTCCCTATATAAATTCAAGTGCAAACTGTCAGGAGACAGTTCTGACCTTGGCAAAGAAATATCTGTAACAAATAAATAAATGCAGGATAACAAGCTGTACAATTAAATAGTCCTCTTACAATAACATGTAAAGAAGTACAAATATTTTGGTAATTATAAAGGTGATCTTTTCAATGTTTAGGCAGATATGGTCAGCTGTTTACCAGAATTCAATAGAATAATTATTATAATTTACTCAATTATCAGAGAAGTCTGAAACTTCATTATACTTGCTGTATTGTTACCGTAATACACTGCAAAAATGCACAAAGTGATGCTTTTAAAGTATGATAATTGTGTTTACTAATATTATACAATCTGAAGAAAAACCAAAGTATAGTTAAGTAATCTTTGAAATTATTATTTTTTCCTAGAAAGTAACCCTTGAAATAAATGGGCCACAATATATAATCGGTATACCTTGTCCTCCATTGTTTGCATCTGCTGCATCTTCAACTACAACATCTTCTTCATCTTCATTGTCTTCTTCTTCTTCATCTGGCTGTTCTTCTAGAATTTCTGGATTTTCACCTACAACTACATTCTCAGCAGGCTGGTCCACAGGCTGATCAAGTACAGCATTTTCAGCACCAGCATTTCCTACACCCTGAGCCTGAATGCAGAAAAATCAACAAAATTTCAGTTGAACTAAGATGATCTTTATCAATGAAAATTGTTCAAATATTTTAAACAGCAAATGTAAAAACAAACTTAACATTCTTTTCTTGTTGCTATAGAACAGGGGTGTCAAACATGGGTGTCAAACCTCAATTTCATTGAGGGCCGCATCAGGGTTGTGGGGTCAGGGTGGGCGTGGCCAGAGTGGGCGTGGCCAGCACATCACTTGTATCGGGGGCGCCTGTGGGTGGACCGAGCGTTGCAACGGCCTCATGCAACCTTCTGTCAGTGAAAATGGAGCCTGGGAGGGCCACAGCCAGCCCTCCCGAACTGTGTTTTCGCTGGCAGAGGCACAGACGGCCAGTCGTTTGCTGTTTCCAGGTTGGCCCCGTGGGCCAGATCTAAGCACACCGCGGGCCTTGAGTTTGATACCCCTGCTATAGAAAGATTCTTAATATCTCAGACCCAGCTGGGAGCTGATTTGGTCTAATGCTTAAGGCACCAGGCTAGAAACCAGGAGATCATGAATTCTAGTTCTGCCTTAAGTTTAAAAGCCAGCTGAGTGACTTTGCACTAGTTACTCTCTCTCATCCCAGAATGTCAGGCTCAGGCAATAAACCAATTCCTGCTGCAGCCAATGGATCAACACTCAGTTGTCCTGGAAAAAGAGATCCTGTACTTGCAGGAAAACACTAAGGTGAAAAACAAATGTTGCTATAAGGAGATTCTTAACACTTCAGCACAGAGCTAGTCTACAGCTCCATCTATAGTATGAAAAGTAGAACCTAGACGTGTGCCATAGGTTCGCCATCACGGTCCTAGTCAGGCAGTGATTTTTATATTGCCTGCTACATGTATATGCAGGGAGCTGCATCCCTATCTAATATAATGGTTTATTCCTGAGCACGTGATTGATATGTTCCTAGTACGCATGTGTACATTCCTTTCTTTGATCAGTCCAGCTTCTGTCGAAGCAAGACGTGCCTTTTTATAGCAGAGATGTAATTAATGAGAATTTATTGTTTTTGTACCGAAATAAATATTTCTACTTAGAACTTTAAACTGCGGTTTCATTTCTAATGTCAGAGTTCCAGGAAAAGATCTATTTTCACCTCTTATGAGAGTTATTCTCATCCCGTCAGTCCTAGACTGTATGTGGCCTCTGATGTCCCCCTGCTTTCTTTGTTTTGCATACATTGGTGTCATGCTCCATACAACCTACCAATCAGCTGAGTGTAGGCTGCAGGAAAGAGATCCCTATAGCCCATTAATTGTACTAGAAAGAGGGTGTAACTCCAAAACTCCCTTCTATATTATAAGTAGGAATTTATATGAATATACAGTATATCAAAAAGTTCCTGAAGTTTTAAGTAGATGGTTTCCCTAGAAAACAATACGCTAAACTGAGACCTAAAAAGAGGAAATAACCGTAATCTGATAAAGGCTGAGTAACCAAGCTTCAGATGTAGAAATTATTCTGGACTATATAGTACATGTGTTTTCATATATCACCAATCTAATTGTTTGAAATCTTCAAAGGTTTATAAGACTGAAAGCCTCTTCCTTGATTTCACATCACTGTTATATGATATTAGAATACATTGGGAGTCTTAATTTCATATGCACAATATTTTAAAAGTGTGGCAAACCAAAATCTCCCAGTCTTGGCAACTTCCAGATATGTAACTTCAATTTGTACAATTTTCAGCAATGGTCATGCTGCATAAAGAATTCTGGGAACTGAAGTCCATACATTTGCAAGCTATTAAGGTTGTAAAATTGAAACAAGCCATCTGTAATCTATGATAAATGAAACAATCCAACTTCGTAATCTATGACTTGGCTGGTTTTCTATTTGATACATTAAAGTGAAACTCCTCTTAAAATATGCCAGATGTCCTTATGTGAGAGCTGGGAACTAAGTGTTTTGGAAATAGAACAAATATGTATATTTGAAATGACAGACATAACTAGGGTGAGATAGATACAAACAGGTTGCATCTTTGGTTGACTAGTAAATTACTATAAATGGGGAAAAAATCCAGTATTTTTGGCCTAGTAGTGTATACTTTGTAACAGCTAGAGGATTTCAGAGCTCTTTCCAGAAATATATTTATATTGTCTCCCTTATTTTAAACTAGCTGATACCCGTGCTTCACTACGAAACTATGTGATGGGGCTTGATAAATTGACACTTAAAGCTTGAAAATTAATGAGTAGTTAAAAAGGGGACTGTATTGTTTTGTTAGAGATGGTAAGCTAAGTTTCTGTTACAGATGAAGACATTATTTGCATAGCATAGACTTTCAATTTGTCCCTCAGATGAATTGCTCAGGACCTCCCTGTAAACAACATTCCTGGTTTTGCTCTCTGGCTGGAGGATGACCAGGCTGTCAGGTGAACTGACTCTGGAGCATGCCACATAGAACTGGCCGTGGGAGAAACAGGCAGCTTCCCTTACTTGTGGTTTCCCAATTGCATCTGTAAATCTTTTCCTGCATTTTTTTGCCTCTTTTGCCTTTAACTGGTGTTACAGTAGAAGGAACAGATCTGTCTGAACTGAGGAGGAAAATAGGGGGGTGGGAATCTGTCTCTGCCTACCAGCATCCATAGGTATTCATCTGGCTAGCATCCTGTTAGTGTGTGAGAGAGTTGAGGGGTGTTGGGAAACTCAAATAATATTTGCTGTGTGAGCAAGGAGGAGACAAGAAGGAGTCTGTGCGTGGCTTAGCTCAACTGTTCTATAGTATAGCTCAGTGTTGGCGAACCTATGGCACGCGTGGAGGGCACGCGAGGCGTTGCCCTATGTCAGCTCCACAGGCAAACCAGAAGTTCGGAAAATGCACTTCCGGTTTGCCGTTGGGCTGTTTTTCGCACTCCGGAGGGTTCAGGGAAGCTTCCTGAAGCCCTGGAATGCAAAAAACGGCCCAGCGGGCAAACCGGAAGTTTGGAAAAACACACTTCCGGTTTGCCATTGGGCTGTTTTTCGCACTCCGTAGGGTTCAGGGAAGCTTCCTGAAGCCCTGGAATGCAAAAAACGGCAAAATGGAAGTTTGGAAAAACGCACTTCCGGTTTGCCATTGGGCTGTTTTTAGCACTCCGGAGGGTTCAGGGAAGCTTCCTGAAGCCCCGGAGTGTGAAAAACAGCCCAATGGGCAAACCGGAAGTGCATTTTTCCAAACTTCCGGTTTGCCCGTTTTGCCGTTTTTCACCATCCCAGGCTTCAGTAAGGCCTTTGCGTGGGGGGGGGCGCATGCGCAGGGGGCAGTGGGGGGGGTTGTGTGCATGCATGGGGGGAGGGAATGGGTGTGGGCATGTGTGCGCAGTATAGCTGCTTGCTGCTGTGAAAGCAAAAGCGAAACTGAAATTCCTCTGCTTGTGTTTTGCATTTGGATCAGATTTCTTTTCAGTTTGGGAGGGGGGAGTAGAACTCCTTAGCATCAGAGCTTGTTAATAATAATATAAGAAATACACATGCTCCAATCGTCATTTTGAAAAATCCTTTCTTAGTGAGCACCTAGAAGCCAAGAGGAACATACGTGGCAAATTTCAAGTTTGTAGGCTTTACGGTTCTAGAGATTTCATGATTAATGTGTGAGTGGTTTTCGCTTTTATATATATAGATTATAGTGGGCCTTTTTCAGAGCCTATTTTAAAGCTCTACTCTTAGCAGTTCTAGAAGTATGTTCAATTATGTCTACATGCATCAAGGGAAACTGAGCTCTTAGACCACTGAAGTATCTGTTAATACTCTAAGTATTTGTTGATACTCTACTGTTGAATATCTTTTAGTATCTGTTGATACCTGTTGATACTTTACTTAGTATCAACAGAAGTTGGAGGGATGGGAAAGTGCCATGATAATGATGGATTTGATAAAGTTCTCTGCCAGGGCAGAATTTTACAGTAACTCTTCTCCTCCTGCAGAAGTAAGGGACTACTTAAAATAGTTACCCATTATTTATGGAAAAATTTATGGAAACCAATGAATTTCTGAGATGGATGGATGATTTTCCATAGCTATCATAGGTGATCCTGTTGAGGCTTTAGTCATGCTGCCAGAGTAACAACACAAGCCATTGACATATTTCCTTCTACGTGCCTTTTTCAACCTAATAGAGACCATAAGGCATTGTAATATGCAGCAAAACAGCAGATGATAAAACATGCTGAACAATGGCTGGAAAAAATATGGTTGAGAAGCCACCATCAAGAAAAAAGAATGTGTATGAGAGCATCTGATTATGTATGAGAACAGTACAGCAGCATATTCTGCTTCCCAATAAAGGAGAATATTTTTGCTTCCTTCTTTTGTTGCATCTTCAAATACCCATATATGGTAGTAAAACTATTTTGTACTGAGACAGATAACATTTATTCAGAAAATGCCTGAGCCTGCTATGATAGTTTCATGAATGAAACAACTTGGATGCCAAATTTCAAAACAATTCAAGTGGGACATTCAATTCTGAGGGATCAGGAGTTGTAAGTTAAGGATGTGGACAAGATGTTTGAAACTTTCTGACTGATTATTTACTCTCAATCTTTTCACTGTGGGTGTTTTAACTGCTGGTGGAATGGCCCAGATGGTAGTCCAGACTACAATACATGTCATTCAATAACTGTATGAAGTCAGTAGGAGGAGTCATCAGCAGATTGGAACAAGATTTCATTACAGTGTCAATGACACCAGCTTTTCATCTGTTATACCAGAATCAGAAAGGGCTATGAATATTTAAGTCAGTGTCTGGATCGTGACAAGTAATTTGAATCTTCTAACAAGATTGATGAAGCATTGTTAGCTGAAGAAATATGGTTGATCACTTCAGGCATGAATTAGAAGCCTCAACACTTGATATCATAATGCACTCTGTAAATCATCTGAAAGCTATGGATAGTATACCACGTAGCTGCAAGCTTGCTCTATGGTACACCTAGTAGAAAAACTGCATTAGCTACCACTTTTATGCTAAGGTTAATCTAAAAGAGTAAGTCTAGGAAATCTGAAAAAATGCCTTTTCAGATATTAGAGGCCTTGATGGTTGTACCATAACTTCTAATTTAGTTGCCAACATTGCAAGCAGAGGTGGGATCCTACCTCTGATTGCCGGTGCGGTTAATTGCTGACTTCGCGGCAGAGCCGAAGACTCTGCTCGAGCCTGCTCCCGTTCGCGGAGCGGGAGCCTTTCCCGGGCGCTTTCCCCACCCGCATGGATGCCGCCAATGGCGTTCTTTTGCCCTCCGCGCATGGCCCCATGCGCAGAGGGCAAAAGAACGCAATTGGCGGCATCCATGCAGGCGCGGAAAGCGCCCGGGAAAAGCTCCCGCTCCGTGAACGGGAGCAGGCTCGAGCAGAGTCTTCGGCTCTGCCGCGAAGTCAGCAATTAACCGCACCGGCAATCAGGTAGGATCCCACCTCTGATTGCAAGGCTTGAATACCATTGCATGCTCTTGTATAATGATGCATATGCCAAAGCAAATTAAAATTATTTTCAAATATTTATGAAATGTCACAAGAACTAGTGATCCCAGGAAAAGTGAGCCATTTTTGAAAACATATATGTTCTTTTATTTTAGGAGCAATGGATACCATCTGGAAGTGTTCCTGGAAACATGGCACTAAACAACCAGTTCTTCATTTAGATCCATAGATTAATCTGCATAGGTCATTAAAGTCAAAATGTATTTTAATCCTGTAGAGTGCTGTGAATTATTACATGATGAAAGGTATGTAAATATTTTAAATTTGTTTTAAAAGTAAATGTGCATTTATTCATAAACTCTGTTATTTCAAAATGATGTAAAACAAGTCTGAAGTTGTTTTCCCAAGAGCGGAAGTAGGTAGTTCATAAAGCTGCTTACTGAAGCTCATTCTTATAACGCTATAAATAAGATATATTAGTAATATGGTTAAATATAGCCTTTCTGTGACATTTAATAAGCATAAGGAATAAAGCATCAGTGTTCAATGTCGTTATAAACATACCACTCTTTGGATTAACCTCCAGTCGTAAAGCTTGTGCTAGAAAAAAATGTTTTATTCAACAGATTATATGTATGGATCCAACATGTTTTATAAACACTTCCAGCTGTTTAAAGATAGGAAAAAGAGAGAGAAAAGGTTGACATGTATCAAAAAAATGTAAACTGAAAGTTACTGCATATAAAGTAAACAGCATGTTACCTCATTCTGTTGCCCAACACCATTAATGGCTTGCTGCTGATTCTGGTCTAGCCACTGTGGTGCACCTCCATGGACAATTTGTTCACGTAACCATACAAGGCTGATAAACGCGCAGAGTGTGCATGTCACAACAAAACAACCTTGCAAACAGTCTGCCAATAAATTCTCTCTGTTGAAGAGATATCCAACACATTATACAACAGTTGACATAGCCGTTAGTGAAAATCAGTCATGTTGATTTCCTCTACTATCAAGCTTTGGTAGCTTGTAGCTATTTCAGCTTCAATCTATTCTATCCATTTCCTTAAAAATTAGTCATTGCATAAAAGTCATTATCAGCAAGTTTCCCTCCAGAATTTTATTCTATTTTATATTAATAACCATGCTAATTATGGTTATATCATACCAATTAAAATAAGAACTCCTTAGCCATTAATTTTCTACAAATAATTAATATTTATTTATTCATTATTAAATTTATTTGTCGCCCATCTCACCGTGGGGCTACTCTGGACTGCTTACAACAGTAGAATGTAAAATTATAAAATATTATAATATTAATATTAAAGTAATATTATAATAATTCATATTTATACTTCCTAGTGGTTTTTGTATCTGACAACTAGTGCATGCATACAGTATAAAATTGGAATTAAGACCACAAATCATTGCAGGTACTTTCCCCATATTATTGTACTCCACCATTATTAAATTATATTTCCTTTTATAAACATTTTAGATTAAACTGAAGTGATTTTTAACATCCAGCTTAATGTTTAAAGTCTGACTCTTACTTTATTTACAATTTAAAATAATGATCTGATATTCTGCCACAAGATTATTAATGTGGCTTATTAATATTAAAATATATATTAAAGTATGGTTAAAATTAGATTGACAGTCAATATTAATTCACTGGGTTTTATGTTTGGGGGAGCTATATAATGATAGAACTGAAGAATTCTTCTGCATTTACAGGTAAAGAAGCCCAATATGCTTTTCTCAAACCAAAGAAATAATTTAATTTAATTTAATTTAATTTAATTTATTGTTCTTATAAGCCGCCCAATCCCGTGGGACTCAGGGTGGCGTACAGCAGAGAGAAGAACAATCAATAAAAATACAATAATACAATACAATACAATACAATAAAACCATTTTAAAAAATAGAAAAGTTAAAACCAGTCATTTATGGGGCATTAAGATCTATTTCACCCCGCCTGCAGAAAGAGCCATGTCTTAATGGCTTTCCGGAAGGCCAGCAAGGTGGGGATAGATCGGATCTCTGGGGGGTAGTTGGTTCCAGAGAACCGGAGCCCCCACAGAGAAGGCTCTCCCCCTTGGTCCCGCCAACCGACATTGTTTGGCTGAAGGGACCTGGAGGAGACCGACTCTGTGGGACCTAACCGGTCGTAGGGATGTATGAGGTAGGATGTGGTCCCGGAGATAACCTGGTCCTAAGCCATGTAGGGCTTTAAAGATGATACTATAAAGAAATACTATATTCATATACTTTTCTACTAATAATACAAAGCTAATAGTGAAATTTCATAGTATAAGTTGCATTTAATGAATGTGTAGCAATAATTTTATACTGAATTTCACAACAGGGATACTAACATATACAAATGAGGTAACAGTCCATAAAAGAGAAGAGTGACCTGTAATTTAGAAGCAGAGATGAGGAAAAAAAAACTTTTTTGTTAATACTTACGTTGATAACATATCTAATGGCAGCGTCAGTAGTGAGCTCACAGAGCCAGTAAACAAGCACTTGTAGATACGGCCTAAAGAGCAGAGAAAGTAAATAAAATTCATGGTGAATATCTTGAATGTTATCAAGATATAACTGATAAGAATATATTTGGCAGCTTCTTCAGGGTTATCTTAACCAATACTAACAATGGCAAATCTCACAGCATATCTGAGGAAATGAACCAATTCAAGCTAAAAAGAGCAAGACATATGTTTCCCCACACAGCAATCTTTACCCTTTAAATTTGGATTGAGTTATATTTATGTCATGTTCCAAAACTGAACACTTAGATACTTAAGGAAATCTGAATCATGTCAGACTATCCACCTAGTAACTTAATCCCTTTAGGTTTGTTTTTTATTACCCAATTAACAATAGAAAATTGCCCCTGAAGTTTATGGGACAACACATACAGTGTTTCCCCGAAAATAAGACCCTGTCTTATATTTTTTTGAACCCTGAAATAAGCACTTGGCCTTACTGCCATGCACTCAAAAGCCCGATTGGGCTTATTATCAGGGGATGTCTTATTTTGGGGGAAACAGGGTAGTATACAAAAATTAAACATTCATATAACTAGTTTACAGGAGATTAAACTGCTCTATATAAAGATAGATAAATCAAAACATAAAAACTAAGATTGGCATCACAATGTGCTGCTTTCTCACAGTTTGGTCTAGTGGTTAAGGCACCCGGTTAGAAACCAGAAACCCTGAGTTCTACTCGTGCCTTAGTCATGAAAACCGGCTGGGTAACTTTGAGACAGTCATTCTCTTTCAGATCATCTTATCTTATTACAGGGTTGTTGTGGGGAAAATAGGAGGAGGAAGAAGTATTAGATATGATTGACACCTTGAGTTATTTTTAAAAGTAATAAAGATGGGATAAGAAACCTAAAATATAGATAAAAAATAGTTTTTTCTACCACTGATTTTAGCATGACTACCAAAAAACCAGAGTTAATATTCTGGAATGTTTTAGAAGGCAGCTTAACACATTTAAGTGTGGCCCTGTTCTCTGTGCAAGCACTAGTTTGCACAGAGAACAGGGGCTATATGGATTAAATCTTTGAAGAATTGTGCATGCAACTTAAGCAACTGCCTTTTCTGTAATGTATGGTCTGATTTTCCTGATAAATTCACTTCCTGAGAGCCAACTGAAAAATATGTTTTTCCTACTGCCTTGTACTGCCTATGTATATTGTATTACATACTTACATGCTGTAAGAGGTACAACTCCTAACCATGCAAAGGCCACAAGAGTATAGTGAAACCAGTATCGTATTGCTGTGCCAATACTTGTAACCAATCCTGCAAATATATCTTGGATTGGCAGCCGAGAAGGCATATCTGGAGAATAAACTTTAAGAAAAGGAGGAAACCATGAAACTTTTATTGTTTTAATAGAACTAACATGTAACAGAACTGCTCTTAATAATGTATGACAAAAATAAAGAATGGCTAAAATTAATGGGGAGAAAATCACATCAGAAAGTTCTTTATACCAAGTTGGACCATTAAGTGAATTACAGAATTAAGTATTTTTATTACTATATTTTTATATAGGAAAAGAAAAAGAAAAAATGCACACAAAGAAATGGAGAAAGAGGGGAGCAAAAAAGAAAAAGAAAATTAAAGCATCAACTGACTAAATGGAATTTATCAGCATTATAGAATTAGGTTAACATTTCCAATATTTCATTAGTTTTAAATAAGTGAATATACTTCATCATTTTAAAAATTATAAATGATTGTTAAACGCCAAGTAATATATGAATATCAAAAACAATAGTTAGCACAGTATAAAACATGTAACATTAAAAATAACAGTAGTTCCTATTCAAACAATTTATGTTAAGATAAATCCACATTTTGGATGTAACGCCAACTAAATCTGCATATAAATCTATAATCCAAAATCGGTTTCCAACATAATTTAAATTCTATGTCAGGTTTACTTTTTAAATACAAAGTTATTTTGGACATGGAGCAGCACTACTGGAAGTTAATTAGCCATTTTTCAACAGAAGAAACTGTGCCTACTTTCCAATAGGAACCACAGAATATCCTTGAAGCATTTCCCATGTACAAACCCAATATATTTTTGCAGGCATGTAGTAATAATAATAGTAGGTTGGAAGGGAAATTCAGTTTTTAAAATTGAAAAATGCTTTGTAACATTCTATTATAAAGTATTTTCCAAATTATTTACAACATTGCCACAAAATATGGAAATTTGATCCAACCTACTCATTACACTTCCAACAATATGCAGAGAATGAACTATTTTAGCAATTAATAATGGAATAATATACCAATGATAAAACAACCTACCGTATTTTTCGGAGTATAAGACGCACCTTTTCCCCCCTAAAAGAGGCTGAAAATTTGGGTGCGTCTTATATTCCGAATGCAGCTTTTTCGAAGCTTTTTTTCCCAAGCCCTAACGAGGTGCTAACGATCTTCCCCGCTCTTCCTGGCTTGCAGGATTTTTTCATTGCTACTTCCTCCGAAGAAGTTTTTTTCCAGCCCTAACCAGGGGATAATATAATGTGCTGAAGCTGACCAGATTAAAGACGCTAGCCAGATGAATACCTGGTAGGTAGATTTTTTCCCCTATTTTCCTCCCCCAAAACTAAGGTGCGCCTTATACTCCGAAAATACGGTATATCAGTTTTTCCTAAGCACAATATCCAGTGTGAATTTAATGTTTTTTTTCTGCTGAAATTCCCATTGTTACATAACAATTTTCTACCTAAATTCTTCACCTATTTTAATTTTTACTTAGTTCAATTTCACCAACAATTTATAAATGGGACACAGCAAATGCTCTGAATTTTGTGTTTTAAGTTTTTAAATTTATCAAGTCTCTTTGTAGGTAGTTCTTTTAAAATAGCAGGGTTTATTTGAAGATACTGAATACAGGTTAGATGATTTTGACCATTGCAAGGAGAAAGCCTCAAAACATTTTACTTTTCTTATTAATAGTCAACTCTTGCATTCTGTATAATAGTGGTTTTTAGTTTAAAAAATAGTGGTCAAGCAGTTTAAGAAGTACTGCTATATTATTCACCCAGTTACTCAGAAATTCTGGGTTGTACTGGTTGCAAGAACTGGAGCAACCAGGTCTTTCCAATGAGTGAACTTCTTTATGCTTTCCTCTTCATGAAAATAAAAATTCATAATGAAGCAAGAAATATGTCTGGACCGACTCTTTCCCTGTATTTATGCCAAATTGGTAATACTCTGATAATTATTACATTGTATTTTATAATACCCTGATAATTATTGCATTAAATTTTATTTAAAAAATTCTGTCAGTATATATTCAAAAATATTTGTGCAAGTAGCCTTCCATTTAAAACCACAATTGAGCCCAGTTGTTAAGTAAAACATTTGTTAAGTGAGTTTTGCCTCATTTTACAACCTTTCTGGCCGCAGTTGTTAAGCGAATAACTGCAGTTGTTAAGTTTGTAACACGGTTGTTAAATTAATCTAGTTTCCCTGTTGACTTTGCTTGTCAGGTCGCAAAAGGTGACCACATGACCCCAGGACAATGCAACCATTATAAATATGAGTCAGTTGCCAAATATCTGAATTATGATCATGTGACCATGGGAATGCTGCAACAGTCGTAAGTGTGAAAAACAGTCATAAGTCACTTTTTTAATGCCATTATAACTTTGAATGGTCACTAAACAAACTGTTGTAAGTCTAGGACTACCTGTATAGTCCAGCTGGGAGACTTGCTCCCTCAAGGGAGGTCATCCAGTTATGGGTAATACAAAACAAAGTTAAACACCTACTTTGATAATACACAGAATTCAGCATTGTTAACAATGAATGATAACAGTTCTCCAAAGTTTCAAATAGAAATCTTTCATAGCCCTATACAGAAATGCAGGATTAAACATGGACCTACAGCAATAAACAAACATGTTATCACAGAATATGGTCCTTCCACTGACTCAAAATAGGAGGGATGGGTTTCTGACCAGACAAATCAGTCCTGTAACCTTTAACCAATTTATAGGTTAGAATAATAAATCAGCCATTAAACATTTAAACTGAGAGAGAAGACAAGATCTGTATGAACAGCATAAGGTTGCTGCGAGCTTCGAGTGGGTGCTACGTTGCCGTCAGCGCTGCGCGGGCACTACTGTTGCCATCCCATTTGCATTGTGCATGCTCACAGCCCTGTTCGCACATGTGCATGTAAAGGCCCCTGCCCCTCCCCAAGGCCGCCAACCTAGAAAGGTTGGGAAATTCTGTCACAGACAACAGGACATAGCAAGAAGTAACAGAAAGTGTAATTTGTATTTAAGGTTGATAAACATTTCCAATTCTTTTATTATCTTTCTGATCTGTACTTCCTTTCATAGTTTGTCAATCTACATGACTATTAAAGGTGTAAGTTTCCCCTGTTCACCTGTGTCCGACTCTTGGTAGTGGTACTCATCCCTGTTTCTTAGCTGAGAAAGCCAGCATTGTCCAAAGATATTTCCATGATCATGTGTCCAGCATGACTAGATGCCGAGGCACACGGAATGCTGTTACCTTCCAACCAAAGCGGTACCTATTTATCTACTTGCATTTGCATGCTTTCAAACTGCTAGGTTGGCAGGAGTTGAGGCAAGTAACGGGAGCTCAGCCTGTCGTGCAATGCTCAGGTCTCAAACCCACTCAGCATCTTTAACCACAGAGCTATCACACACCCTATATGACTGTTAACAGGTTATCTATTCTTTCAAAAGGAGCAAGCACTTGAGTTATATTAATGCCAAAGTTAAATACCGTATTTATCGGCGTATAACACGCAGTTTTAAAACTAAAATTACAAGCTAAACCCCTACCTGCGTGTTATACGCCGGGTCCCAAACTTGCCGCTGCAGCTGATTCACCGGCGCCCATGTGCTCTAATGATACTCATAGCAGCGCAGCGGATCCCCATCATGGCAGCGTCGGCGGCTCTCCAGCTGCCTGCTGCCTGATTTAACCCTATCCTTGCAGCAGCAGCAGCGGCAGCTCTCCGGCCTCCCACTGCTCGCTTTAACTCAATCATTGAAGAAGCAGCTGCGGCTGGAGAGCTGCCCGCTGCTTGCTTTCACCCCATCCTTGCAGCGGCGTCAGCTCTCCAGCCACCCGCTGCTTGCTTTCACCCCATCCTTGCAGCGGCGTCAGCTCTCCAGTCGCCCGGTTCTTGCTTTAACTCCATCCCTGCAGCAGCAGCAGCGGCTGGAGAGCCGCCCGCTGCCTGCATTTCACACTCAACATGAAGTTACAAATTCTGGGCGAATGAAAAGACCTAGCATTTCAAAAGTGTGTCAGTGGGTGAAAACATCATGGGACGCAGTCAAAGAAGATATTGTTATCAACTCTTTTAAGAAATGTGGCATAAGCAATGCTTTGGATGGGGAAGAAGACGAACTGATCTATGAAGACAGTGAAAATAGTGAAAGCAGTGCTCAGTTTGATTTTGAGGATACAAGTGAAGATGAAGAATTTTTTGGTTTCCCAGAAAGCAGTGATTCTGATTAAGTTTTTTTCGTTCGAAGAGGTGCTTTTTCATTTCATATTTGCCTTATAAGAGGAGTTAATGTTATAATTCATGTTATAATGTTATAAATATGAATCCAACATTAAGTTCAGAGCTTCCAAGTCATTTATTTTTAATTAAAAAAAAATTTACTCAAATTTTATTGTTAAAATGGGGGTGCGTGTTATACGCCGGTGCGTGTTATACGCCGATAAATACGGTATTTCATTTTCAAAAATGCACTAGTTTCAAATTGCTACTTTTGTAGAATTCTGGTTTTCAGTAGCTTCACAAAGAAGCCAAAAATTACTTCTCTACAAAACTAATAAATGTGGGTATTTGGTCTAGTGCAGGGGTGTCAAACTGGTGGCCTGTCAGCCGGTTGTGTCACGCAGACCACGCCCACCCCAGCTCTTCGAAGGGAAAAAATGTCACAATACGTCACGTGACGCCAACGTGACACGGCAAGTTTGACACCCGTGGTCTAGTGGATAATGCATCAGACTGGAAACCAGGAGACTATGAGTTCTAGTCTCACCTTAGCCATAAAAAAAACCAGCTGGGTGAGCCTAATTGCATGCAAACCAGATAGTATTTGTTTTATTTAACTGTGACTTATTTAAGAACCTAAATGTAGCATCAAACCACACCAAAACAAATACAGCAGTTGTCACAACAGAGCAAAAATAGAATACCCTTTTCCCAAGAGTAATTATCATATTTACCTAATAGGTAGACTGTTTTTCTACACAACTATCTAGGATTCACTGCTAAGAACACAAAAGAATGGCTAAAAATTCAAATCATTGAAATAAACATTGCAGTAAAAAGGCAGTAAAGATTATTTTAAAGATTAGCCTAAACTTTAATTTGGGGTTGTCTTAAATTTTGGAACCATCTTCCTTAGAGGCACATAACAATACAGGTAGTCCTTGGCTTACAACAGTTCACTTAGTGACCATTCAAAGTTACAATAATGGCACTGAAAAATGTGACTTATGACCGTTTTCAACGGTTATGACTTTTGTAGCATACCCATGATCATGTGGTCAAAATTCAGATGCTTGGCAACTTGACCATTGCTGTGTGCCAAGGTCATGTGATCCCCTTTTGCGACCTTCTGACAAGCAAAGTCAATGCGGAAGCCAGGTTCACTTAACAACTGGGTTAGTAACTTATCAACTGCAGTGATTCATTTAACAACTGTGGCAAGAAAGGTCGTAGAATGGGGCAAAACTCACTTAACAAATGTCTCACTTAATAACAGAAATGTTGGGCTCAATTCTGCTCGTAAGTCGAGAATTACCTGTAGTAATTCTCTGAAAACTATACAAATTCTAAACATAAAAATCTACATAAAAATCTGTCTCTATCTTTAAAAAAACAGAATAAACAGCCTGATCTTTATAGAAAAAACATATACGGCATAAAACCCCCTCAAAACTTAGAAAGGCATATCCTCACATAAAGCCCATGAAATAGACAACACATGTACACCATTAAAGAAAGCAAAACATATAGAAATCTATAGAAAAAGACCTACAGAAACCTAGAAGCAGAAAAAAAAAATACTGGTTAGATCAGGAGTGTCAAACTCAAGGCCGGGGGGGGGGGGGCGCAGATCCGGTCCAAAGAGTGCTTAAATCTGGCCCACAGGGCTGCCCTGGAAACAGCAAAGGACCTCTGCAATGCCTCTGCGAACAAAAACGGAGCTCGGAAGGGCAGCCCGTGGCCCTCCTGAGCTCCGTTTCCACGGAGCCAAAAATGAAGTTCGGGAGCCTGTTTTTCTGGCAGAGCCCTCAGGCCACCACAGGCGCCCCCAACATGAATAACGTCAAGCTGGCCATGCCCACCCTGGCGACACCCACTCTGGCCCTCCAAGGTCAAACACAATCCTGATGCAGCCCTCAATGAAATCGAGTTTGACACCCCTGGCTTAGATGGTTAGGATATCATCTGAAGACTGGTAGGAGCAAATAAACCATGAATTGACTAAAGAAATCATGATTACTTTGGATCTGGTCTGTTGAAATGATCTTGAATCAAATAAATTGTGATTTAATATTCTGTTCACTGGAGTATGAATGAAATAAAGAAAAAGGAACTTCTGTTTTCTTCTTGGCCTTCCTATTACTTTACTTTTTTTCCCTTGCAGCATTTTTCCCGTGGAGAAATACAGTAATGATTCTTCAGGATTTCCCATCATAATGAATTAGAAGTTTGCAAATGAAAAATTGATTTTTTTACCACATCTAATGGCTTAATGACTCTAATCTATAAATTGGTTAAAGCCAGTATGACTTAAAGCCAGCGTTCAGCAAATTTTATCTTTGTGACATATCACATAATACATGTTAGAAGATATTTGTTATATATTTATTTATCTATATTTGTTAGTAGAAAGATTGCTTGAAAAGATAATTATTTGGCATCTATGTACTGTCTCCTTGAGCTAAGCCAAGGCAGTACAGTGGTACTTTGGTATTCAACTGCTTTGAAACTCATAGAATTTGGTACTCAACACATTTTGACATGAAAATATTGTCCCGGTATTCATCATTTGTTTGGTACTCAATGCCCAAGCTAAAACTTGTGTCAGCTGTCTTGTGTGTCAGTGTATTATTCCTTATGGGAAAAATCTGCTTGGTACTCATCATTTTTGGTACTCATTGAGCCTCCCAGAACCAATTAACTATGAGTACCAAAGTACCACTGTAACACCATTTATTCCAAGGGACTGCACTGACTTGGTTGAAATGAAGTCAATTACAACACGTGTAATTTCACTTCTTGGAAGCAATTATTTGAATTTTCCAATCTGACTAAATAATCCCTTACAAGAAACATAAATCTTAGAATAACTATTTAATGTACACATAATATATATTCATGTTATATACTTACTTGGTGTGAAAGCAAATCTGTGTTTACATAATTCACAGTATTCTTTTCTGCTGTGTTTGAGCCATTGGACTAAGCTGCAATTAAAATATATGGTAATAATGGATTTACAGTGTTAGAAAAAAACATAATATTCAAGAGTTCAGAAAGTATCTAAGAATTTATAAAAAAGAAAATAGTAATATATATTTTAATAACTCAATTTATATTTTATAATTGAATTATGATATAAGTACTGAATTTCTTCAAATACTTTTGTTAAGAATGAGTGTTTTTGAATTGAATAAGCAAAGCACTGGGCAGTGCTGATTAAACCAAAGTATTAAAAGTATTTTAAAAAATATAAATGATTGAGACATTTTGGCTAACTTGAGATACAGTGCTGCTTAAAAAAAAGTTCGTAAACCTGTTTGAATTTAAAAATGGGTTTGTGAAGCTATATTGAATCTTCACTATTTCTGAATTAATATGAACTAAGAATATGATACAAGCTGTCAAACAAACAAAATCATCCCAAGAACAAGATGTGTAATATTTCAGGAGGTCTCAAAGAACCCCAAACTAACATCCAAGGGTCTCTTTGCCTTGGCAAATGTCAGTGTTCATGAATCGAAAAAACAATGGGGTGTGTGGCAGGGTTGCAAGGAGAATGTCACTACTCTCCCGAAAGAACATTGCTACCCATCTATAGTTTGCGAAAGACCATTTAGACAAACTAGAAAGCTTTTGGAAGAACGTTCTGTGGACAAATTAGACCAAACTAGAATTTTCCCGCTTAAAACTTTTAAGCAAAATTACATTAATAAAATAAACAAATTAGAGCATAAAATAAACATAAATATTTAAATGAACATATAAGCAAAATAGAGGCTCAAAATGCATACTGTTATGATTATTTTTGTTTTAAAAATGAATTCCTCTATAGTAACAAGATACTATTTTAGATCCCACTAAAAACTACTTCTATAACTAATGCTACACCAGAGAAATCATCAAGCCTACAGTTTGATCCTGGCCAAGGTAACTCATGGCAAATGTAAAAAAAACGAGAAAACAGAATATAAAAAGATGCATATAATGGAAACTTTTATTACAAAATGTATAATGCCCATTAATCATTAATATATACTCCAAAGGACATTTACAGAATTCTTGCATAATTTCAATAAGAGGATTTAAATTATATAAACAGTTTGAATTCTGATCTCATATCCAGAATATGTTTTCATAATTAAGCATTTTCACATGTAAAAACATATTTAGCCCTTTAATAATATATTTTTCTTTAGTTTCTTGGAGGAAGATTTGGAAGCTTTAGTGAACCTCAACTTTGAAATGATAGGAACAAAAACTCTTGATAAAGTTAGCCCTGCTGGGAATATCAAAAAGAGCTTTTTAGCTAAGGGTAATCCACAATGGAAATGAAGGAAGGCTTTGCAGGTACAGTAAAAGATTAATGAATTCATCTGAAAGACGGAACTGTTATAAAGCAAACAACTTGGAAAGTATTCAAAACATGAAACCATACAAAGGAATGAAGTAACTTAGATATTCATAAAGGACATCCCTAAATTACTTTTATAACCCACTAAATGATAGGATTATTTCTAGAAAAATTAGTGGATATCCAGTGAACATAAATGTTAAACAAGTATATGCTACTTACACAATGTAGCATACTATAGGTGCAAGAGTGAAAGACACTGAAAAATTCTATGGCATGCTGAAAGAGGTGCTAACCACATCACCCAAAGGATGTATGGTTAGTTATTTCCAATTATAATTGGTGACTGGAAATGTTGGGAAAATGGAGGGTCCTAGAATTATTGGAAGATCTTGATTAAATAAATTCAATAATGCAGGAGAAAGAATTTTCTGAAAAAATATTTCTTAATATTGACAACTGCTTTGACTCTACAACTATTATTGTATTATTTCCTAGATACTAGAATCAAATAAACTACCTAATAAGGAAACAGAAGATGGAGAACTGCATTCCACTTCCAGAGGCAGATTATAAAAAATACCATAAATTATGAGGTCAGTAGTGTAGGTTTGATTTAGAAAATTACAGTGAACCAGCAAGATTTGATCTGAAGAGTACATAGTAAAAATATAAATCACATTAAGAACAGATTTTGTATAGTTACTTATGTAAAAGAGAACCTAAGAATTGATGGAGAAATTATGAAAAGTGAAACAAAAAAAATGAAAGGGAAAAGATCCAAGTGAGTTCCAACGTAAATTATCATGTTAGCCAAAGATGGAGATAAATAACTTGGACAATAGAAAGATCCATTGAATGCAGACTTTCAACATCAACCAAATAAGTCGAAGGAAAGCTATGTCAATCTAAAACATCAATACATGAAAATGCCAAGAAAAAAGGGAAATCATAGGAAAATTTGTAGTCAAAATAGGAATAATCAAAAATAATTATTAGAAGAGAGTAAATAGAGGCAAAGGATGTAAATGAAGTTGGGAAGACTAAACTGAAAATCTTTACAAATTATACTGAAGAATGATGAAAGCACTTTCAGGGAGAAAATATATTAAATAAGCAACTCTAGAAGAAACTGAGGCATTATCGACTAGCTGAAGAAAAAAACCAGGTGTAAATATAACACCTTCTGAAACTGTAGAGATAGTTAAAATGCTAAAGACTCTATGAAAACAAGCATGGTGTGTGTTTTTGTGGTCTTGAGATTGGAAAAAAATGTACCATATTTTTTGGAGTATAAGACGCACCTTTTTCCTCCCTAAAAGTGGCTGAAAATTTGGGTGCGTCTTATACTTCGAATGCAGCTTTTTTTCCAGCCCTAACTAGGTGCTAACAAATCTTCCCAGCTCTTACCTTGCAGGCTTTTTCATTGTTACTCTCTCAGAAGAATGTTTTTCCAGCCCTAAGTCTTTGCATAATTTTTTTTCATTGCTCTACTTGCTCTGAATAAGTTTTTTTCTAGCCCTAACTAGGTGCTAACGATCTTCCCAGCTCTTACTGGCTTGCAGGCTCTTTCATTGTTACTCTCTCCGAAGAAGGTTTTTTTAAGTCCTAACCAGGAGATAAAATAATGTGCTGAAGCTGACCAGACTAAGGATGCTAGCCAGATGAATACCTGGTAGGCAGATTTTTCCCCCCTATTTTCCACCCCAAAAACTAATGTGCGTCTTATACTCCAGTGCGTCTTATACTCCGAAAAATACGGTAGTTAAACTTCATTTAACTGACAGTTTGGGGAAAAGGGATGTCCGTTACTCCCAAATTTCCATTACATATGTCACTGTTGCCTAATGATGTTGTTAAACCAACAACAGAAATAGTATTGCCTAAATTTTACAACACATATATGGATGTGTACATCATAACACTACAGTAAAATTAATGAAAATTTGACTGCTTCATCCAGACTATTTTGTATGCATGAACCTCTCTGTTATTTTAGTATGGTATCCAGATGAAACTTGATCCACGACATCAAAGTCTACTTAAGTGGAGTTCCATTAAATCAAGATTACAACTTTGAGCTATGCCGAAAAGGGCAAATGCAAGAGAATGTAAATACTGCATCACTGGGCTAATTTCTTACACAAGCAAGATTTAGCTTCAGAAATTCTAAAAAAAAATTATCCCTATCTATACAGAAGCATGGCAAGTTCAAAAAAGGCAGAGAGCCAAGGGATCAAATAGGTAATATAATAATGAAGACAGCAACAGATTGAAAGAAAAACCTTGAATACGTAGATCATGCCAGAATGTGTAATATATTTAGGGTAATAGAACATCTGAAGAATCATTACAATAAGGAAGAAAATGCTGTAAGAACTGAAATTGAAATGATAGTAGTTCAGAAAATGAGAAGTAGCTAGAGACAGGAGATATGTTGCCCCTTTATCTGTTTAACTTATAAAGCAAACAAGCAGTATTAAGAGATGACACCTAGAATCAAAATAGGAGCCTGAAGCACTATATGTTGAGATACATACCGGTAGACAACATAATTTTATTAGATGAAAGTAAAGAAGATTTAGAAAAGCTCAATATAAAATTAAAAATGGAAAGTGAAAATCTGGGTTAATGTTTTAAATATTAAGATGAGAAAGATAATGTCAACCAACATGCTTAGTGAACTTACAGTTGAAGGTGAAGATGTGAAGATGGTACATAATTTGTTTTCTTGGGCTCAAGAATAGATAAAGATGGACAGTAGGCTGGAGAAGTAAAGAGAAGATTAATCCTAGGGTGGAAGACAAGATCTGTCAATAGAGCAAAATAGTGGAAGCAGTGATCTTTCGAGTGGGAATGTATTGCTATGAAATCTGGATATTAAGAGAGTGAGAGAAAGACCCTTTCAAATTATGGATCGGAGATGGCTACCGTAATAAAGTACTATCAACTACAAGAAACACCAATCAATGAAACCTAGACAAAACTGAGACTAATAGCCTTGTTAAGGAAAATATCAGCAAGAAGAAATCCACCTATTTCAGTGATGACAATTTAGAAAAGCTATTCTTGGCGAGGTTGAAAGCTCATGGATAAACCGCATGCTCATTATCAAAGTTTATATGGTTGTCTTTGGAGGATTTACAAATTATTAGTAGAGATGTTAAGGAAGCAAATATTTGTAGAAGGTCAACACAAGTCTAGAGTTAGTGCTATTTAATTAATTCACTCCGTACTAATATCTAGTATACGATCATTTTGAAAATAACTTATTGTATTGTTTCTGTGCACAAATGCCATCTATAGATATTTCAAATGAAAAACAAACTTACCATTCTTGATGAATGAATTTAATACTGCCAGTACATACACATGGATGATAGAGAGGCTTTTCAGGAGTTCCTTCAGATCGACATACTCTACATATGTCTGTTGACAACAAAGAGAGTTGATACAGAATAAAGTAAATATTTTATTTTTTTAAGATATTTAAAAGTGGAAATAGAGAAAAGGAAAAAAGAAATGACATGAAGTAAGGGGAGAGTGACAAAGAATATTTAAGGAATTACAGAATATAAAAATTACATAAGAATTTACAAGATGCTAAATGAAAAAGAAACAGTATATTGAAACAGATATAAAGATAATCATGTATCAGTTTGGCATTTTAAGAACTAATATTACAGGTAGTCCTCGACTTACAACTGTAATTGGGACCAGAAATCTAGTCGTTATTACAGTAGTAAATTAAGACAACCATATGACCAGAAAGAATTTTCAAGCCTTTTTCATGATGGTAATTAAGCAAACGTGCTGGTCATTAAGCAAATGCTGTCATTAAATTAAAACATTCATTTGAATGGGGAGGGGTTTTGCCAGAAACCAGCAAAAAACATCGTGAATTGTGATCATGTGATTGTGGAACATTGTGATTGGCCATAAAGCTGATCCATCCAACCTGCAGTCACATTTATGATAGACATTTTGTGGCAATCGTAACCAGTGGTGGTATTCAATTTTTTTTACTACCGGTTCTGTGGGCATGGCTTGGTGGTCATGTGAGTGGGTGGGCGTGGGTGGGTGGTCATGTGAGTGGATGGGCGTGGCCAACTCAATGTCACTCCCACCCAGTCACATGACACCCACCCCAGCCACACCTACCCAGGTTTTGTGGCTCCCGGTATTTTCTGTGGGAAATGGGTCATGTGACTGGGTGGGCGTGGCCAACTTGATTGGTCTCACCATTAGGAAATTTCTCCTTAGTCCAACTCACAATAAAATAGCACAATAAAATAGCACTGTTCCAATATTTAGAATAGAATAGAATAACAGAGTTGGAAAGGACCTTATGAAAAAAGTCAGAAGAGGTTGATATATATATCAAACAACATAGGCCAGTGATGGCGAACCTTTTTTGGTTCGCGTGCCAAAAGGGGGGGGGAATGCGGGGGATCACGTATGTGCGTGCCCACACTCATAATTCCATGCACCCCCGCACATGCACGCATGACCCCCCCTGCTCCCAGCATGCAATGGCACGCCCATTTTTCACTCTCCCCAGGCTCAAGCCTTTCTAGGAGCCTGGGGAGGGCGAAAACGGCCTTCCCCACCCCCTCTGGAGGCTGGAAACAGCCTGTTTCCCGACTCCCAGTGGGCCCAGAAGGCCCGAAAATCAGCCGGCTGGTGCACACGTGCATGACGGACCTGAGCTCGCGTGCCCACCAATATGGCTCCGCGTGCCACTTGTGGCACCCGTGCCATAGGTTCGCCATCACGGACATAGGCCATTAATCCCTAAAATTATTTTTATTTTCATATCCCCAAAACTGATGAAAGGTTTTATTTAAAGGGTATAGTTGAGAAGGTAATCCTATAAATGAGAAAACAGTGGTTCTTCAGATGCTGACTGAAGAAGATTGAATCCATTTACTCCGCCTTAAGTTTCATGATAAAGGACAATATATGGTCTATCTGCAAATAAAATCAAGGTCAAGTTGTATTTTCCTTTGTTTATAAAAAGATGAAAAAAACCTGTAATTTAATGAGATGCTTTAATTATAACGCAGCTTAAAAGTCTATGGAGATTCTCAGTCATCCAAAGGTGCTTCTTCAGCTCTGACTGGATGATGGGGAATGGAAGAAAGGCCAGTTTCCTCCTGAAAAAGCACCTTTGGGACAACCATGACCTGGATGGCTGAGAATCTCCATAGACTTTTAGCTATGCACTTTGGTATGAACACCCTTTGAATGGTTTGGGAGTATGAACGAATTTCCAGCAAAATTACAGACTGCAAGAACTATTTGTACTTCAGTTTGAGATTCAGACAACATAGACTCATCCCCAACAGCCTGCACCTGTCTTCAGGATGGATAAAAATCGATGATTAAAAAAAATCAGAGATGACAATTACTCTTAAAAAATTATGATTTAAATCGAGTTGATTTAAATCAACCCTTTTTACTAGTGATTTAAATCATGATTTAAATAGTGATTTAAATTGACTTGATTTAAGTCAAACCCACCCTGGTTATTTACCAATGTTAATGTCCACCTTTATTTTTACAGAAGAGCTCTGTTTGGGGCATAACTAGTTATCAATTACAGGTAGATTGCAATTTTGTTTCATTAACAGTTTTAAATGATACCCAGTAGATTTAAAATTTTAATTAGTTTATAATTAAAAGTTTATAATTAAAATTCTAAGCACAGGAATATCTTAAACTGAACTGAAAGATTAACAGTGCAATTTGAATTAGTTTTATTTCCTCAATGGATTACATAAATCTGCTGCTAGCATAAAATTGTTCTCTTTTATACATAGTATTCTGATAATATTTGTCATTGTGCCATATCAAATTTTCAGATACAGCAAATGATAGCAATACCACCAAAATTCCAATTAAGAAATGCAAAGTTCTGCATAAAATTTTAATTACCGTATATACTCGAGTATAAGCCGAGTTTTTCAGCCCACTTTTTGGGCTGAAAAAAGCCGCCTCGGCTTATACTCGAGTCAGTTAAAAATTTCACTTGGAAATTTTGCTGCCGCTGCTGCTGCCTCCTCCTTTCCTCAGCGAAAAGCAGTGGGAGCCGAAGGGGAGGCTCCGTCGCCGCAACAGCCCCAGACCTCCGATCCTGAAGCTCTGCCGGCCGCCTCCTTTTCTCGCCTCCCGCCTCCCCTTCGGCTCTGCCGGCAGAGCTTCAGGGCTCCTGAACGGTGAGGAAAGGAGGAGGCAGTGGCGACGGCAGAGCCAAAAAGCGGCGGGAGGCAAGGAAAGGAGGCGGCGAGCAGAGCCTCCCCTTCGGCTCTGCCAGCCGCTTCCTTTCCTCGCCTCCCACCGCCCCTTCGGCTCTGCCGGCAGAGCTTCAGGGCTTCTGAACGGTGAGGAAAGGAGGAGGCAGTGGCGGCAGCAGAGCCAAAAAGCGGTGGGAGGCAAGGAAAGGAGGCGGCGAGCAGAGCCTCCCCTTCGGCTCTGCCAGCCCTTCCTTTCCTCGCCTCCCACCGCCCCTTCGGCTCTGCGCGGCGGGGAGAGCTGCGAGACGCGCCTTAAGAAAAAAAAGCTAGGATGATCATGATGAGACTGACAGCACCCAATCATGGACAAACCCAGGAGGGTTCAACGCAGCCTGGATTGTTTCCTATTCCTGCTTGTAACAACGATATGTATAAGGACATCATGTCTATTTTAAAATGGAACGTCCTAGATATATTCATATATAACAGGAACTGAAAAGGAAACCAAATCATTTAGAGGAAAAGGATTGAATAAAGCAAGGACTTCAACTTGCTTATTGAGAACCCCTGGACTATTACAATAAACACACTTTTCATTTGCCAAAACTCATTTAAGCTTCCCCACACCCAACCACGTTTTCCTGCCAACCCTATGTCAGCTTGGATCATTAGCCATTATTAGCCTGAGACAAATACTATCTACAGAGTACAGATAATAATTTCATTCATGAAGTCTACATAACTAAAGCACAGCCTCCCCCAAGTCTTCTTGTGTTTTCCACTGACTTAAATAGGACTTAAACCTTCTAAATCCCCAGTATAAAATGGGATATTCTTTACTGTTACACAAAATTTTATTGCTTGTGAATTCCCACACAAAAGTAACAATATACTGTAAGTCAAGTTTTTTTCCTAGAGAAAGGGAGAAGACTACCTTCAATAACATGATTTAGCATTGTAAGGTTCTACAATATGATTAGTGTTACTGTACTGTTTTCAAATACCTTGATTCTAAAATCATACAGGCCAACAACAGTTCAATGCCATCACTTCTAAATCATCCTAACGTGAAGGTTATTTATTTATTATTTATTTATTTATTTATTTATTTATTTATTTATTTATTTATTTATTTATTTATTTATTTATTTATTTATTTATTTATTTATTTAAAATTATATGACTGCCCATCTCATCTGCAAATCTGAGTGGCTAAGAATTAAAACATCAATATAAAAAATAATTTAATAACACCTAAAAAAATCGATCAAGACACTACAAGTAAGATTGCAAAAAATTAAGGCATTTGGATTTATTGTTTTGCTAGGGCAAATTAACAGAACTCACAAAGAAAAGATTCAGTCCAGAGATAAACAAAACATAGACTTGCAAAAGAAATCCTATCTGACTGATCCCAAAAGAGACACTTCTGTCAGATTCCTTAAAAGAGACAGCTTAATTGATCTCTATTAAAAATAATGTAGAACATATAGACCACTATTAGATTAATCAGAACAGATTAATGAAAATAAAAGTCATTTCAGAATATTTCAATTACTTAAGATAGTTTAAACCTGAATTTACGATGAAATAAATGCCTCTCTTCAATTCAAATTGAATAAAACTCCATGGACATATCTAAATAATTTCCTTGGCAACAACACAGCAGTGGCTTGTCATTGCCTTCTTCTGGGATATTTTTTTAAAAAATTAATATTTACTGTTTTTCTTTGAAATAAATATTCAAAAACATTATTGGTATCTATTTTTATTTTTGAAATTTACCGGTAGCTGCTGCATTTCCCACCCTAGGCTTATACTCGAGTCAATAACTTTTCCAGTTTTTTGTGGTAAAATTAGGTGCCTCGGCTTATATTCGGGTCGGCCTATACTCGAGTATATACGGTACTTTAAAACAAATCCTCAGGCTATTACAAAGAAATCTCTACCATCAAGAAAGATACCTATAAAAACAAGTAGTTAGTTTAAATATATATATATAGATGCTTTCATATAAAAAGAAAATGTGGTTACAAATTATATTGCAATGCTGAATGTTGTTATAATATGCTGATAGTAATCTTTTCTCAGCCAGCATTTCATTATTATAATGTATGTGAATTTCCCAACCAAACAAGATGTCAAAGTTTCTCACTGTGCTTTGCAAAAAGAAATCAGGAGATAGAAAAGCATTATTTCTACCATAAGATTTAAAAAAATCTAATTCCATATCAAGAAAGTTGAAATTTGTTTACAAAGTAAAAATTATGGCTACGGAATAATGGCTTTAGCAAACATCTGTAAATAATTTACCTACTTATCCCACTAATTAAAAACTGAAAGGATAAATACTATAAAAAGAAAAAGTGCATAACTTAAATATTCTCCTGAGTGATAGCGGGAGAGTCCAAGAATGGGATTGACGATGTCCTTTCTGCCCAGATACTGAGTCATAAATTGTAGCCACACCCCGTTGCCTCCTCCCTGGCTCCAGTTTTCGACTCAGTCTAGCCCAAGAGACGCAATTCTGGACAGTTCGGACATCGAAACCCCATTATTGGACTCTGGCAACGGAACAGTTTTTTTCTTGCGATTTGCGGCTATTTGAGATCATGCAGAAGCAGCAGGAGCTTTGCCCTGCATTCCCACCACCAGAGCTCAGCTCAGTGCTAACCGGTCGCGCTGGCCAATCCAGGTGTTCTGGCAATGCCGCCGACCTAAAAGTCCCTCAGCTGGGACCCATGAGGAACGTGCTGGCTAGCCCATCTACCTGGCACAGCCACCAACCCACGGAACTGCCTTGATCGTGCCCTGACTGTTTTTACTGCTTTCGGCATCGACTCTTAATTACAAGCCACTGTGAGTGCACTAGCTAGTTCGGCTGTCGACTCAGCCGCCACCACTCATTGCCGCTGTCAGCCAGGCTGACTTCCGTCGGAGTCCCTGCCTTGATTCCAAGGCACACTCTGTCTCTTGTCAGAACTGAGCTGTCAAAATGGCGGAGCGTGCCTCCGATGACAGGAATGGAGCTAACAGGTGTTCCCCAGCTTCGCTGGAGTCTGCCAGCAAAGAATCGGCTAAATCGAGGTCAGCATCCAAGAGAGCAGCCGAAAGGATTAAATCTAAGGCTCTCAGATTCTCCAAAAATGCCAGTGCTGAAGAGAAGGACGCTATCAGATGCCTAAAAGCCCTGGAAAAGCAATTTTCAAGGGCTGCAAAGAAACATGGCAAGCAGCCAGCTTCTCCACTGACAACTCCAAGTAATTCGCATGCTTTTCAGTTAGAGCCATTGGCTCAGCCACAAGAGGCAGTTCTGCTGGAATCACCACTAGAGGGAGCAAGGGAGCTATCTCCTCCTACCTCCTCACAGTTTGACAGCAGAGAAAAAAGCCTAGATCCTTTTGCTTGCTTAGCCTCAGACAGACAGCTGGGATCTTCCAAGAGGTCAGCTCCTGCAACTACGTTTACACTTACTGCGGCGGGGCTCTGCCCAGGGGACAGTCAGGGTCCTGAGATCCCTCAGGAGATGAGACTTATAATTTCTCAGGCCATTTCCCATTTGTTGCAGGTTTACAGCAGACCTACCGTCCTGACTCTTTAGCACCGGAGGGCCCATCATATTTTTCTTATTCTTCATTGCTTTCGGCTGACAAACCTTACCAGGGACCTCAATCCCACAGCACCTCTGAGGGGAGTCAGGACTCCTTCTTGTGTGATGAAGGCCGCAAGGAGCTAGAGCTCTCAGAGGATGAGGACATGGTGCCGGACCCTCCGGCCTTTACTGGGCTCTTCCCTCCAGCCCTATTTAAGCCTTTACTACATAAGGCTAGATCCACCACCAAATTGGAAGCGCGGACTCCATCACCAGAGGCTCCTCAAGACCCTTCTGAAGGTATTTTTCACGAACCTAAGTTAGCGCAGGAGATCCCTACTCGCAAGACTCTTTTGGATGTTATTCAGAAACAATGGGATCTCCCTGGGGCTTTCCCCACCCTGACCGGCAATGACAGGCTTTTTTACAATGCTGGCCCTAGAACTGCCTGAACTTTTGCAGTTGCCTACAGTGGACGGGCCAGTGGCAAACCTCGCCTCATCCATTGTGGCCGGGGATTTGGCTGACAATCTGAGGGCCGAGGACAAGAAAGCCGAGCTTGTCCTCCACAAGACAAGCAGCAGCCTGGGCGATGCTTCATTTTTTAACTGCACTTCCTTGTTCTGTCTCAACCAGTTGCAAGAGAAGGTGCCACTGCAGGAAGTGCGTCTGCATCAAGATATCAATAAATTGATGGCCACCACACAATTTTTAGTAGACGCTACTTTAAACGCTGTAAAATTTGCATCTCGCGTCCTCTCCTCCTCTGTCACATCAAGGAGGTTGTTATGGCTCCGCAATTGGCAGGCGGATGCCAGGTAAAAGTGGCGGCTAGCCTCTGCCCCATACAAAGGGGCCATCCTATTTGGGGAAGCTCTAGACTCAATACTAATAGAAAATAAGGATAGGAGGAAGGTCATGCCGGGCACGTTTAGGAGAGCGGATCACAGACCTTCACCATACTACCATAGACCTACATTCCGGTATTCCGAAACAGACTTCGGTCCACCACAAAGGTTTGGTCCACAACACCTGGATCGCCAAATGGAGAGGGCTGGGTTTCGTGACTGACCCACACAAAACTTTCAAAACCAGTGGCCCTTTTGTGGAACAGGAGGTCACTCCTTCCGTAAAGCTAAGTGACTGTCAGACCAACCCTCCCATTGGGGGCCAATTGGCGCTCTTTTTCCAATGGGAGGAAACCACCACGGACAACTGGGTACTCAATACGGTGAGGCTAGAGATGTAAAATTTCCGGAAATTTTGAAGCTCGGGAAAAAACCCGGTTTTTTCCCGTTTTTTTCGGGGGGGGAACGGAAATTTTCGCAAAAATTGAAAAAAATGCTACATTAGCACTTTTTTGTCTTTTTAAGATTGAAAGTCATCCTGTTACTTTAGGAACATAAAATATGAATATGGACAATTTGACTTGGCATAAAATTATCACAACTAGCATATTAAAAATATAGTGTAGCCAAACAATTATCACAAACAGAATTTACTTTTTTATAATATTTATTTGTAATTGTAACAAAGGGAGCAACAATCTCCTGAACTGCTTACTAGTTTATGTGGAACAGCCAAAAAGCCTCCACAAAACAATTTTCAAAACCAAAAGTAACAATTTTTCATATTTCCTCTCCACAGTATTAAATAAAAATAAAAATAAAAACCCCATTCTCATAAGTCCCTTTATTCAGCACAGATCCTTTTTGTTGCTCTGTATTTTCTTCCAATGCTTTTGAGGCCTAGTGAAGAGGACAGAACAAACCAACCACACCCACTAACATGCAAAAGCAAAACTGAAACCCTTTTCTTGTTACAATAGCAGCACGTCCTAAAGGAAGAAATGCATACTGTTCTTGCATTGGAGGGTTCAGTTTGTTACCTAGGACTTGCTTGTCCTCACTCAGTGCACAGAAATTAGAATAATCTGATATCATACTTTTTTTTTAGAAATGATTTGGAAAATATTTGAACACACTGTCTTAAAATATTTTATTCATCATGTTAAAATAAAATATTCCACAATGTTTTTTTTTCTTTTTTCAGTTTTTCCAATTTTTTGGGAAAAAACAAAAAAGCCTTCAGGAAAAAAACGGGGGGGGGACGGTTTTTCCCCCCAAATTTTTCCAGATTTTTTCCGGGCCTTCACATCTCTAGGTGAGGCTAGGCCTCACCCTAGATTTCCTCTCCATGCCCCTGAACCACTCTGTGCGTTGCCCTGTCTCCCAAAGCACCGAAAAATGAGGCCTCATGGAACAGGCCATCCAACACCTGTTGGGTATTCAGGCCATAGAACTGGTTCCTCAGGATCAAAGGAGACAGGGGTTTTATTTATTTATTTATTTTGGTATTCTTATATGCCGCCCAACTCCCGAAGGACTCAGGGCGGATTATTCAATTCTCTTCACCATTCCAAAGCCTTCAGGGGGGGTGGAGAGCGATTCTGGATTTAAAAAATCTGAATACCCATTTGGTCTACCGGAAATTCAAAATGAGCTCCCTTCAGTCCATCTTGGAGGGCATACGGGAGGACGACTTCCTGTTTCCATCGATCTCACGTAGGCGTACCTCCATGTGCCGATTCTGCCAGCCCATTGTCGGTTCCTGAGATTTCAGTATGGGACAGAGCATTACCAGTATAGGGCACTGCCCTTCGGCCTGGCCTCGGCACCCAGGTGTTTCACCAAGGTACTGGCGGCATTGGTAGCTCACCTTGCCTTCCCACCTCTGCCCCTCATTCAGGAAAGTACTACTAGAAAGGGCGGAGGTACTGTTGGTGGCTCCTCACTGGCCCAGACGTCTGTGGTATGCGGACTTGGTGATTCTGTCGGTGGCCCGGCCCTGGAGGATCCCTTAGGAGAAGATTTCCCTAAGCCAGGGGGTCCTGATCCACCCAGAGCCTCAATGACTCCAGCTGACTGTCTGCCACTTGAGGGGAATCTCTTGAGGGGGGACAGGTATTCCTCCAGGGTCTACAGACTATTCAGGCCTCCAGAAGGCCATCAACTACCCGGATTTATAATGCCACCTGGAAGGCTTTCACCACTTGGTGTTCAAAGAGGCCCACTGAACCATCTGCGGCCTCGGTGCCCCAAGTCCTAAGACTTCCTCCAGGATGGTCTGGATAGGGGTCTTTCACACAACACCATCTGCAGGCAAGTGGCAGCCCTCTCCACGGTGTTGACTTGTGGGGACCGGGACTCCCTTTGTCATCATCCGGTGATCAGGCAATTTATCAGAGGTGCAGCTAACTTACGTCCGTCTGTGGTCCATAGATATCCCACTTGGGATTTGCCAACGATACTGCAGGCGCTCACCTCGGCACAATTCAAGCCACTACGGACAACTACTTTCCGTTTTATGACCTTTAAAGTCGTATTTTTAGTGGCCATCACATTGGCCAGGCGAATCTCGGAGTTAGCGGCCCTGTCGGTTAGAGAAGACCTCTGCATATATCACACAGATAGAGTGGTCCTCAGACTGGATCCCTCCTTCATCCCAAAAGTAAACTCCTGGTTCCATCGGGCCCAGGAGATTGTCCTGCCTAACCTTTGTCCAGGGACATCCCATTGGATGTACAGAGGGCTCTCCGGATTTATATCAAGAGGATGGCCAAAGATAGAAAAACATTCTTTGTAGCATTCCAACCATCATCTCTGGGAACTCAGGTGACCCCGTCCACAATTGGTAGATGGTTGAGAGCTTGTATAGCCAAGGCTTACCAATCTAAGGCCCTGCCACTTCCCAGGGGAATAATGGCCCACTCAACTAGGAGTGCAGCGACAATGGCAGCTTGAGCAACACAGGCTTCCATTGAAGAAATTTGCAGAGTGGCGACATGGGCTTCCCCGTCGCCATTTATTCGGCACTGTAAGTTAGACACCTTTGCGTTGGCCGACACATCCTTTGGGAGGAGGGTCTTACAAAAAGTGCATTCCTCAGGGGGGACTCCGGACCAAATGGCTTCCCATCTTAGAGCAGTAGGCTTTGATAAATCCCACTCTTGGACTCTCCCGTTATCACTCAGGAGAAGGGACGTTGGTCTTACCTGAGATGCTCCTTCTCTGATGGATAGCGGGAGAGTCCAAACCCATCCTGGCAACCATATGGTCCAGAGTCCAGGGGCGACTAATGGCACAGGAAGACTTTTATTTACAGCTACGCCATCGTCGAAAACTGAAGCCAGGGAGGAGGCAACAGGGTGTGGCTACAATTTATGACTCAGTCTCTGGGCAGAAAGGACATCGTCAATCCCATTCTTGGACTCTCCCGCTATC
Organism: Diadophis punctatus similis; assembly: GCA_023053685.1. Taxonomy (NCBI): domain Eukaryota; kingdom Metazoa; phylum Chordata; class Lepidosauria; order Squamata; family Dipsadidae; genus Diadophis; species Diadophis punctatus. Next base: position 117,183,242 of record JALIGW010000003.1, on the reverse strand, counting down.
CATCAGAGAAGGAGCGTCTCAGGTAAGACCAATGCCCCTTCTCAAGATTTCTGATGAAGACATGGTAAGCTAGACAACCCTGAAAGAACAAGGATGGCCAGCAGGGAAGAGACCCGATGGAGCGGAATCAGGAGGTAGACCTTTATCCTCTGAAAGGTCTAGAGTGCCAGTCTCTTCCTCCTCCAGGTAGTACTCCTGGCTCCACGCGTCAGACAGTTGGTCTGTGTCCATGTACTGCCTGGTGCTCCTATAATATGTGGCAATGTCCTCAGCTGAGGAAGAGGCATGGCAAGTGGCCTGGGTCGTGTGGATCTGCCTGCTGGCGGAACACCTGTTGGAAGGCGGCGCCCAGCAACTGTTGCAGGAGGGCCAGATCAAAGGGAGTAGAGGAGGTCTGGGCCTGAGCTTGAGACCCCGAAGTTTGAGGCAGAGGAGGGGCAGCAGAGACTGAAGTCTGTGTGGTAATTCCAGCTGGTCCCCATAGCTCCGGGGCACAGCGGATCACGCCCAGGGTGTCTAGCGCCAGGCAATCATCAGCCATTGATTCCGATGCCCGTGAGGCTTGACCCCTGCCCTGAGAGGCCTTGGTGTTACCAGACCTCTCACAGATCTTGCGTATTGCCTTGTCACGCCTTTCAGCTTTCTCTAAGGCCTTGGAGGCTGGACGGCCCTGGGGGGCCCCCCGCAGCCGAGGAGGGATGGTAATCATCCTCTGGCACCGGCATGTCCTTTTTGTGAGATCGCTTGCCTGGTGGTTTAGTGGAGGAAGAGGGCCCCCCGACATCTCCCTTGCTGTTAAAAGGGGCGCTGGAATTAAATCGGTCTTGAAAATGGCCACCAGGAAGGGAGCGTCGCTTGAACGGCCACCTGAACTAAATTGGCGTTCAAAATGGCCGCCAGGATAAGGGCTTATAAAATGGCTACAGTGAGCGGGAAAGACGAGGCCTGAGATTGTTCCCGTGTTCCTGCGTCCTCCCGAGCAAGCTCGGAGGGAGAGAGGCTTGTGGTGAGAGGATTTTAAGGGCTCTCGATGGCGCAGAAGGGGATTCCCTGGGAGGGCAGACACACGCCCGATGGTAAGCGGCAAGCCCGGCTCCGGCTGTTTTAATGATCAATTTGATCACAGGCAAGCAGCTCCCGATCGAGCTTTGTTATAAGGGCCATCTCCCACGTTGTAGCAGGGGTGGCAAGAAGACGCCATCGGTCCCACGCCAGAGCAAGCTGAAAAGACAGACTGTAGTCCAGTGGGCCGACTTTATTAAAACCCAAGGTCTCCAATAGTAAAAGAAGCAGCGCTTTGGTTGCAAGCTGTCAATTTAGTTGCCTCGGGCCAAGTGTCTGTCAGATGTAAACGGAGCTAAGCTCCTTAAACTCCATGTGCTGTTGTAACCGATGTGAGGGAGGAGGGGGGTTCGAGAACTCAACCCTGTGGCAGACCGGACCGAAGTCCCACTGGTCAATGCCACCGCCCACCTTCACCACCCGCTGAGAAAATGTAGACAGTCTATTCAATAATCTGAGATGTTAATCAATTTACAAACGAGTCCTGAACAGTTGAAAAGGGAGAAAATCCAACGTCGGGATGGGAGTCTGTTTTGCCACGTTTCGTCCTGCTGAGGACTGGGCAGATCCCGGCAAAACAGACAGACTTGGTTCTTCAAGCTGACAGGACGAGGACAACTTATCCTGACTGCAGGCTCCTCCCAAGATGGAGAAGATCCCAGGTGGCAAAATCTCTCCAGAGCAAAAAGAAAGCATGGGTTGCCCAGGTGTACTTCGGACAGCTGCCCCTTTTTAGTAGATTGCAAGAATCAGGGTTTTTGTGGTCACTTGGTGAGTGGAGTCAAGAGATTCCATCTATGCTTACAACTTGAATGTAGCCTAACACAGGGTGGATTTGATTTAAATCAAGTTGATTTAAATCACGATCACTAGTAAAAAGGCTTGATTTAAATCAACTCGATTTAAATCATAATTTTTAAAGAGCAACTGTCATCTCTGTCCCCCAGCAGCAACTTCTCTGACCTGCTGTTGACTTACCGACAGTCCCAATATTGCAGTATAGCCTCATGCTACATAACAAAGCTCCATTTCATGCTGAATAAACTAAATTATTAATGTATCTTAAATAGAAAACTATCTTTAGATAAATTTTTACTCCAAAAGCATTTTATTAAAATAAATTTGATTTTAAAAAATCTGATTTAAATTTAAAAATCCAATTTAAATTTAAAAAATGATTTTTAAAAAAATCATCGATTTTATCCACCCTGGCCTAACATGATACAAAGTTTGGCTGAGCCTTCTTTCTTAATCACTTTTGGAATTACTTTTTAACCGCATTTCAAATAAAAGTAATAGTAAAAACCTTTGAAATGACATGTTTGATGGCATTCACGATGAGTTTCCTTCAATCCTTAATTAAAGAAATCTTAAGTATGACTTTATGGACTTAGCAATTTCTAGGAATAAATGGCAAAGAGGATTAGAGTTTTGCTGTTGGAAAGTTATAAATGGACTAAGGACCTAGATCAATCCTCCCCAAACCTGGGTAACTTATTCAAAGTTGTGTAAAAGTAGGCAACAACTGGGTAATGGGTTACAAAACCCATTATGCAATCATAACTGGGACATTTAAACTGAGTTACAGTATTTTATGTACATTGGCTAAAAAGGACTTTATGAGAAGCAGTTTTGGATAATGAAGAAAAGGTTTGGGAAGCATTGGTCTAGATTAGAGACTACTAAATTCATAATTTTAAATCCCGCAGACCACTAATATTATCTGCCTAATGACTGGCTTGGCGGGCGTGGCTAGGTGGTCATGTGACTGGGTGGGCGTGGCCAACTTGATGTCACTCATGTCGAGGGGCACCTCGCCGGCCTCTACTCGCCCCTCCCCTGCCAGCCACTTCTCGCCTGCCCGCCCGGGCTCCTTAGGGCCCCAATAGGAAGCAGTTATTGGAGCTAAGCAGCCACCACGAGAAAGAGTTGGCAAAATAGCTGGCTCAGTTCAAATTGGATCTGACCCAGAAGGAGGCTCAGCAGAAGCACCTCACTGAGGACTACGAGCATAGGCTTTCAAAGCAGAGGGAAGACCTGCGGGTGTGCAAGGCCAGGTACCGGCGCAGCAGGCTGAGATGGTCAGCCAGTTCCAGGCCATGATACAGTCCCACTACAACATAGCCCTCCGGCTCTTTGCCACCAGCGGTGCTTCCCTCCAGCCTTTCACCCAAAGCCCTGCACCAGTAGGCTGAAGCAGACCCAAAGTTGGAATTTCTGCCCCCCACCCGCACAAAAAGACCCCAAAGGGGAAGACTATCTGCAGCAACACAAGCATTCATTGCACATATCCTGCCCAGGGGCCGTAGTTTGAGGACCCCTGATTTAGTGCAATATAAAAAATGCAAATAATTTTTCTGCGGACCACCAAAATTTTCTCGCAGACCACCAGCGGTCCACGGACCACCAGTTGGTGACCACTGGTTTAGATCACAAGTGTCAAACTTGCAGCGTCACGTTGCCATCACATGACGTTTTGCAATGTTTTTTCCCTTCACAGAGCTGGGGGCGTGGCCTGCGCATGACACATCCAGCCCACGGGCCGCCAGTTTGACACCCCTGGTCTAGATGGACTTGAAATGGGATTTTGAAATAAACTGAATGAATCCTTCCCATGGAAAAAAAGCTTGTGTTTTGTATTCTGGGGGAAAACATGATAGAATGAGACTTTGAAGGTTGGACACTAAAAAGAGCAAAAAGGAAGTAAAGATTACAATTACAAGACTATTTGACTTCTTAATACAGATTTTAAGGTTCAAAAAATAAATAAAGGTTTCCTGCCACTTTCAGCAACCTAGCAGCCATACTAACAATAAAATAGTTGCTAAAATTAAGTGAAAGTTTAGATCTCCAAAAAGATCATGTCTATAAAAGTCTGCCATAAAAGTTGTTAATTCCTGCTTTTCTTGATGTTGGGTGGCTGAAAAAGGGCCATGCCAAAATCCAAGCACGATTTTCAACTATGAAGCAATTACAGCCCCAGAGGAGAGAGGCAGCAGGATACGATAAGGAGCATGGGCGCCTCAGGAACCCTCCTGAAGGGGAGACTTTATGAGCCCTGGTACAAGCAACACGTCTCCCACTCAGGGACTGAAAATCCTGTTTGGATATCAGCAGGGAGGATGTTCAGCTCCTGACCAGAGACATACTTCCGTCCAGGGTTTCCCCACTCCAAGGTACTCTGCTCTCCTGTCCAGGGATTGTCTGCTTAACAACCCACAAGATCACTTAACAATTGCAAGGCAGTGGGGAACTGATAGAATATTCACTCCCCTCTATGAGATGTCCAAGTTTTTTTGTGAGTTCTTTGGCTATGTTGCAAGTTGGGATCCCTGGTAATAATACAATTGGACAAAGTGGTATATTGGGGTTGTGTATTTTGGGGTGAGGGATGAATCCATTGCTTTTCATAAAATATAAGATTTTCATATTTTGGGTATGGTATTGCTGCATGGATGACTGGTTAATAGAAATATTAATTATTTGATATTAATAAATATATAGAAATTAAATAAAATTTAGTATTTGACTTGGCCTTGCACTATAGGTCTAGCACTCCAGACAAGTAACAATCTGGTTCCCAGCTCAGAAACACTTGGATAACCCTGCTCTAAACTACATAATTAAATAGAGTGAAACCAATATACCATTTTAGTACTTTATATGGTACTCTACACAGTATAACAGCAACAATAAACACACTCCAAATTAATTTGTATGCATATCTCTATACAATTTTAAGAGTACTAGTTGTTAAAATTGTTTAACCAACTGAACCTTTTCCCAATCTCAAATGTCATTACCCCCACAAAAACAAAAACAAATCCAGATTGTTGTTTTACACATGTATCTTGGCAGCAGGAGTCCCAAATTGAATTCTCAACTCACAAACCAACAATTAAAATTGCTTCATTATCCCAGATGTACTCAAATTACCCACTTGGGGTAATTACACACAGTTTAAGAACCACTGCAGTAAAGTAATACAAGGGCCAGTGAGCCAATATCCCCAGACTGGTAAGGGCAGAACCTTTCTGCACAGGGAATTTTCTGAAACTTGCTTTCCAGTAGAGCTGATGGCAAGATGTCAAAATGCAATAGTACAAAGGTTTATGAAATATGTGAACTGTATATACACTGTGTGTGGGGTGGAGGACTTCTTAAACAATAATTATCACTATATATGCAATAATTTTATTTAGGGTAGCACTCTATAGTTTTAGGAAGAAGACTCATTGAAAATTCGACTGTCTAATAGTCAAGCTAGATATCATAAACATTGTTACTTTTATTTTAGAAAATTCTGTAAATGAATATCATTATTAAAGACAAACATCTCTAACTTTCAATTCAGAATCATGCTACCAAGATTTTCAGATAGCAGATCTTGGTTTGTGTCAAACTAGTGTTATAATTTATGTTTGTTAAAAAGAACCAGGAATTATATCTGAATAAAAGTGATTTCAATTTACAGAATGATAGTAAACAAATACACAGTGGCTGAATCATTTTGATGGGAATATCTTCAATGTTACAGTTTGCCATTTTTTAAAGTTACAGCAAAACATGAGATTTTTGTCCCATAAAAAATAATGAAGTGCACTGTCATTTGAAGCAAACAGAAATGTGTTAGGAATAAACAACCTCTCAATCAGTTGGAAATTAGATGGACAGGCTTGTGGCAACTACTCCAGAATCATGAATGGTGCTGAAAATGAAAAGCCAATTTCTAAGCACCCACCTAATTTCTAATGGTGGGATTATATCCAGAAAAGGACCCATCATGCTTATTGTAATGCAAAGGCAAGGTGAGCTTACCAATGGTTTTCTATCACGAATGCTTGTTTCAAGCTTTTAGAATTTTAGTTAAAAACAATACTTCAAACTGTACAGGTAGTCCTTGATTTACAACAGTTCATTTAGTGACTGTTTGAAGTAACGAGAACTCTGAAAAAATGACTTATAATTTTTACACTTTAATTTTTACATTTTGAGGTTGACTCAGCCTTCCATCCTTCTGAGGTGGGTAAAATGAGGACCCAGATTGTTGGGGGCAATATGCTGAACTCTGTAAACCGCTTAGAGAGGGCTGTAAAGCACTATGAAGCGGTATATAAGTCTAAGTGCTATTGCTAAGTGCTATTTTTCAGAGTTATGACTGTTGCAGCATCACAATGGTCAGATGCTTGGCAACTGACTCATATTTATGATAGCTGCAATGTCCTTGGGTCATGTGATAATCTTTTGCGACCTTCTGACAAGCAAAGTCAATGGGGAAGCCAGATTGACTTAACAACCATGTTACTAACTTAACAACTGCAGTTGTTAATTGCAATTAATTTAACAATTGTGGAAAGAAACGTCATAAAATGGGGAAAACTCATTTAACAAATGTTTCACTTAGCAATGGAAATGTTGGGCTCAATTGTGGTCATAAATCAAGGACTAGCTGTATCCAGTAAATAACCTGGACACCATGAATCCCACTTCAAAACTTGTGACCACTAAGCTAGCTCTTCCATTTCCTTATTTGCTATGTTTAACACCAAATACAATTCCAAGCAAACCCAGATGGCATTCAATATGAATGCTAAGTCCGACTAATCTATCTGTGTAGAAAGAAGGCTGAGTTAGTAAAAGATATTCCATCTATTTAGCAATGTATCATATTGGCAATATTTGGTAAAAAGAATATTATTTTGCTAATACCATACTATATTCTAGTTCTCTAAATGACCTAACACAGCACTAAAAGAAAATAAATAGCCCTGGACAGCAAAGAAACCCTCATATCATATTTTGGAAACAATCCAGTGATATTGCTTCTAAGATTTGCAATTTTCAGTCTACACAGATAATAAAAATGCCATGTTTAAAATTAAAAACTGATAAGGAATAGAAATTAGCAGGTGTATTTTCCTTTCTTCTTTCCTATGTACTGTAAATCTTGCACTAGGATAAGCAGGCTACCAAAGAATATGTTGAAAGTGACATCAATATTAAGAATCAAATAAACTTTTATTTTAATGGTTCTGTTTTGTAGGATAGGCTTAAACACAGTTTCCCAAAATTAAGACCTCTTGTATAAAGTTGAATAGGTGTGTGGCAGGAGAAAAGAGAATGTAGATACACAGTGTGTTTCAAACTGAATAAACTAAGTGTCTAAAGCAGGCCATTGTACTTAAATATGTAAGGTATTTAGTAAATTTGTATCTTAAGGAAGTTCTAAAATTATCTCATAATAGTTGCAAAAAAAGAGATATAACATTAGAAAGCTTGTTACACTTGAGAGTATTGTTTTAAAATAATGCTGGGAGCTTACCTAGAAGCTAAAGTGTATTTTTTCAGAAGTCACGTATACTGCAAATACTATCTATAAGGATATTTTGGAGATTAAATAATAGAAGAAATATAATGATACTTTTAAAGAGCAGTAAATTGTAATCCAAATCAAATCTTGGTTGAACGTAAAAAATGTGGCTTGCAGTTTCTAGAAACATGAGAGAACAACTGATGCTCTTTGCTAATGATTTAATATTCCCTAAAGTCCAAACATTCAAACACTCTTTAAAATTACAATATAATATCAATATTAATCGATTTCAAGCTAGAATCAACAAATTATGTAAAAAGATAAAGGGAAAGGGAAAAAAAACATTCAGGCTTGCATCAGTTTTTTCTTCATTTTCATTGCAGCAACACAAAATTTAGGTACCATAGAGGTGGTAATTTCATATCTGAGAGGAAAGTCATAAAAATTACCTGTTGTTCCAGGGTATTAACACAGCAAGATAAACTATTCCAAATATCCCTGTAGAACATACAGTTCAGTAGCATATATTGTTCCTATTTTATTTCCCTGTATCCCTATAGGAAGTTTGTTCAACTAATGAGGTTTTACAAATGTGTATTGAGAAGCAAGTTATGCCTAGCCTGAAAAACAATTTTCTCAGCCTAGGAAAGTTAAGAATATTTAAATATTTTGCAGGTTCCTAAGTATTCTTTTAGAATCCATGTTTAATTGTCCTGTAACAACAGCTTCAGTCTGAGGCTCTATATATTTAATCTTTAAGAGGATATTTCTTTAGATTGTACATATCCCAGACTTATTTTAAAATCTGCTGATAACTCACATGATGCTATTTTTCATTCTACTGTAACTTCCCAGTTTGAAGAATAACTGTCAACAAAAAAGCAATAAATCTGTTGGGGAAATAATGGATCATTATCTATAGCAGTGATGGTGAACGTTTTAGACACCGAGTGCCCAAACTATGCGTGCGCACATGCCCAAACTGAAAGGTGCACATGTGCGCATTTGCAAACATGCATGAATGTGCGAAAGCGTGGATATGCATGAACATGCACATGCGCAGCAAAGACCCGAAAACCACCTGGCTGGCGGGAGGCAGCGCATCCCAACACTAGCAGCGTGGCAAGAGGTAAGATCTTTTTCTTTCGCAAGCTTCTGTTTCGTCGTTTGCAGGGAAAGAGAAGCTCACGAAAGAAATGCCAAAGAGATCTGACTTGGGGCGATGGTGCGAGTGCCAGCAGAGGGGGCTCTGCGTGCCACCTCTGGCACACATGCCATAGGTTCGCCATCACGGATTTATAGCTAATAGTAAGTCTCTCAGACAATATTCCAATTTTAGATATCCCCATCTCCAATGTGAGCAGGGCATTTGTTTCTTAGAAGCAAGTACAGAACTTAACAATTTTGTTTACATTGGCTATACTGCATTTTTCCAAGCAGAGATTTCTACTTTTGCACTTTGTAAGGGACTTTTTATTTAAAGAGTTTTAATACTTCGGATATTAACTTTAATTTTTTTTTAAAAAAGCAGTTGGCAGTGGTCAAAGATCTTGAGTCAATTAGAAGACATATTAATGTTATGCATTCCAAAACCTTGGAATGGAAAACTACTACAAAATATTATTCTATTATAGCTTATGATACAACCTTGATGTCTGTTTTTTTTAAACAAAAGCTGGTGGGTTGGTTGTTGTTGTTGTTGTTTGCCACAATACATTCTTAGTAGATCCTTCTCTGTATACATGTCATGTCAGAGAACAGCCCCTTCTGGATTGCATTTCACATATTACAGTATAGTTTCTGGATTTTAAAGAAGTAGTAAACATATTTCTGAGTCTCTCTCATAAAGTGATTATAGTGAATCAAAATGCAAATCTTGCTTGTAACTTCCAGGAACATGAAAACATTATGATGGCCTTTACTGAAATTTTAAATTACTTCTTAATGCTCAAAAGATGAGAGTATCCTTTAAAACTACAAATTAAATTCTTTTAAGATTTCTGCAACTGAAAAAGTATGTTAACATTTACTATCTTGATACTCCAATGCACGGGTGTCAAACTGGCGGCCCGCGGGCCAGATGCATCATGCGCAGGCCAAGCCCACCCCAACTCCGTGAATGGAAAAACGTCGAGAAACGTGACATGGTGAGTTTGACACCTGTGCTCTAATTGGATTGGCCTGCTCTACTTGCTCCAGCAGAAGAAGCTGCTGCAGACATTATCAGTCAAGGAATTCTGGCTTTCAGGTTCCAGGAGAAGAATCTTTTCTGCCGTGGCTCCTGCCCTGTGGAACATTGTGCCCCTTGAGCTGAATTTTGTCCCTATCCGCTTGGTCTTCGGGGGGGAAACTCAAAGCTGGTTCTGCTAATTGATTGACCTTGGGCCCATTCCATATTGAGTGGTTAGTGGATTAAAAAGAAAAGCCCACTTCCACTCCATTGTATACTGATTCCAATCTTAGCTAATTTAATTCTAATTTTCAATATTTTATATTGTCATTTTTATCAAGCTGTAAGCTGCCCAGTGTCGCCTGATAGCAAGATGGGCAGCATATAAACTGAATAAACAAATCAATAAAATATCCAGATAATTCTGCTTCTAATTATGTTGGGACAGATCATAGAGTTTGATAAAAATGTTGTATTTAAGTTTTTTTAAAAACTGGATGTATTTCAGAGGTAAACGGATAAAACAAATGAAAGAAAGAAAATATATTTTCTATACCAAGGCGGCTAGGCAATGAAGACACTTCTCACTAACTGTAGCCATTATTCCTTTGCATTTCTCCAAGGTGGAACTGGATGTGCAAGTACTTTGCTTTCAAATTCTGATCTCTAACCTCCAAAGATGAAAACAAATATATTCTAACAGTTATAGAATTCGAACATCTATCTTTTCCCTCAACCTGTAAATCATAAAAAATATAAGGTATAACATTGGATTTGTAGGACCTCACTCTGAAAATCAGTAAAGAACAGTGTAAACTTAGACCTGATAAAATAACTGTCCCTTCAGCTTATAGCCTGATTCCTCTAGCTGCCATTGCCCCTATCAGAGCTGCCATTGCCCCTATCATTGTCTATCAGAGGAGGTAGCTGCAAAATAAGACTACCAAAGACAGAATTCCTGCTTTTGGACTTAAATTCAGCTCCTTGGCCAGAAGCATTCTCAATTATGTTATTAAAAACATCTTTTCTCTTTTTTGTGCTTTGTAGATTTAGGCTTGTGAACAAGGACATCTGCAAATCACTATAGGGACACTTTTTTTTAGCTAAAAAAGGAAAATAATTTGCCTTCAATCATTCTCAATAACATTTTCTAGATGATCTTGAATGCCAGTATCATTTATTAGTTTCAATTCAACTAATTCAAACTAAGGAAGTTTAATTTAGAATGACCAAAAGCAATGTACAGCAATTGTACACTGCGTTATAATGAGGACCCAGATTGTTGGGGGCAATATAAATATACATTGCTTACTGGTGTAAACCGCTTAGAGAGTGCTTGCACTGTGAGGCGGTATATAAATCTCACAAATAAATAAATAAATAAATAATATTACTAAGCAGCTTGTTTGTTTATTCTTCCGCCATGGAACCCAAAGCAGCTTCACTTCAGTCCGTTTCTTGCAGATGTTAGTATCTGCATGATTTCTCAAAGATTTTTCAGAGCGCAAGATTTCTGATGTAAGCTCATGACCCAACATGCACACAATACTTCATTCTTTAAACATGGAGTTTGTGTTGCTTTAAAAAAAATTGTGTGCAAATGCTCTTTTGTAATCTACCCCATTATCTTTCCTCCTTTCAAGCAGAAAATAAGAGATAAAACCTACTCCAAGAACTCTTTCAACTGTAGCTGCTTTTAACTGCAGACTACCTTTCCAAATAATTGCATAAGGGACAGTGAAAACAAATGGGTACAGCTGGCTCAGTCATCTCTTTTTATTTCTTAATGCCAAGTTCGGTGTAACTCCTTAGGCATACTTCTCCAAAACACCTGCATCATGTTCCCTAATCCAGGCCACAACTTCCAAATAAACCGACACAGATCAAGGCCTGTGGTGTAGGGTTTCCTGCCTAAGCAGGGGGTTGGACTAGAAGACCTCCAATGTCCCTTCCAACTCTGTTATTATTAAGGCACCTCCAGATGTGCCACATTTTCAAACAAGGTAACTTCCTTCCTATTCTGACCCAATACTCCCTTTAGGAATAGCAGCCCGTACCACAACATCAACAACAACACGCACGCAAGCACACACACACAGTGTTTGCTGAACCGTCTCGGCCACTTGCCACATGCCTCAATACGTACACATATATGCACCAACTCCACTCTCCAAACTCTTTCTTAGTGTTGTACCCATTACACTATAGAGCAACTCACTACATCTGCAGGCGCCTCAATAGGCCTCGGACGGCCAGGCACTAGTGTGTGTGTGTGTGTGTGAAGAACACAAATACGGTCCCGGAAGGTGGCTACCTTTCTCCGGCTCCCCAAGACTCTCCCACCCTCGCTCTGGCCCCCGCCCTGGCCTTAGCCCCGCGAACGCGAGTGGGCTCTAGGACGTTACCTTCCTCGGCGGTCTCCATCTTGTTCGGGTGACGCAGTCCGGCCGCGCAGGCGGGTGAGGTGTGATGCGAAAGTGGGACGGCTTGGAGACGGAGAGCGCACGATAGAGAAGAGGCCGAAAGAAGCGGTACGGAGCAGGCCCAGCTGGCTCCGGTAGCCTGGGCCCCTTGCGGCCTTGCCGCGGGCTCCCCCTAAAGGTTTTGAGCCGTCGCTACCTCAACTGCCATGGCCTCGCCGTGAAACGTCACAGAGAAAATGCAGAGCGTAGGGAGACTGCTAAGCCGATGCGGTGGTAACGCTGTCAGGAAGGCAATCACGCAGTGAGCCACCTAACGCTGCATGTACAGGCAACGCTTATTTAAAGCAATACATGAATCCCTTGCGATGAATGTCGTTTTCAGGCCGCCGCAACGTCCACACAAACACGTCCAACAGACTGACCAAATATATCTCACACTGGAGGAATGCAGGAACTGAAGTTTCCATAAAAAGGAGGTGTAACTGATCAGATGCACGTTTTTCTTTTATTTATTTTGTCAAGTACGTATTTGATAATATACATAAGTATAACATTATTTGAATACATAAAATGGTTACAAATAAAAGGGAACATTTGGACAGGGATGGTAGGCACCCTGGTGCACTTATGAACGGCCCTTACAGACCTCTTAGGAATGGGGTGAGGTCAACAGCAGACAGTTTAAGATTAAAATTTTGGGGATTTGGGGATGTAACCACAGAGTCAGGTAGTGAGTTCCAGGCATTAACCACTCTGTTGCTGAAGTTGTATTTTCTGCAATCGAGTTTGGAGCGGTTCACTTTGAGTTTGTATCTGTTATGTGCTTGTGTATTATTGTGGTTGAAGCTGAAGTAGTCGTTGACAGGTAGGACGTTGTAGCAGATAATTTTATGAGCTATGCTTAGGTCATCCCAAAGGCAACGTAGTTCTAAATTTCTAAGCCCAGAATTTCAAGTCTGGTGGCGTAAGGTATTCTGTTGCGAGCAGAGGAGTGGAGGACTCTTCTTGTAAAATATCTCTGGACACATTCAATTGTATCAATGTCCGCTGTGCATAGGGTGCCCAGATGTCCTGATTTTATCAGGATTGTCCTGATTTTTAGAAGGTTGTCCTGATTCTGAAAATGTCCTGATTTTGTCCTGAAATTCGAGTTCCCGTCCTGATTTGTCCTGAACTTTTGTAAAATTTTAGGATAAATGAAAGTATGTTTGCACTACTTGTGTTTTAGTTCAATCGCTTCATTTTCAGGCAGATTCTCTTACGTATTGTTACGGAAGATTTCGTGTGCATTTTTAGTGTGTAATATTTTAATGCTTTCTTTCAGGGTTGTGATAAATTACTTAAAATACTGTAAGTGTTTTCTTAGTTTAAATTCTAGTTAGCATAATTTTTCAATTCCTACGTCAAACGTGGCTATGGAAAAAGTATTTTCCCTGTGCAAGAAGCAGTGGACAGACGATCGAAATTGATTAGATGTTAAAACCGTGAAATGCTTGCTTCAAATTAAAATAAATCATTCTTCTTCATCGTGTGGCAAAATGTATAAAAAGATTTTGGGCGACGAAAATTTGCTGAATAAGATAACTCCCTCGGGAGTTGGGCGGCATATAAGAAAGCCAAAATAAATAAATAAATACATAATAGTAAATACGTGTGAATATGATGTTTTATTGGCTTTGTTGGAGTAATAAACGTTATCTTGAGAAGTGCTATTTTTTTTAAACTGTCCTGATTTTGGATCAAAGGTATCTGGGCACCCTAGCTATGCAGTGTGGGTTCCAGACAGATGAGCTGTATTCAAGAATTGGTCTAGCAAATGTTTTGTATGCTCTGGTTAATAGTGTAATATTACCAGAGAAGAAGCTACGCAAGATTAGGTTTACAACTCTTAATGCCTTTTTGGCGATGTTGTTACAGTGGGCTTTGGTACTTAGATCATTAGATATGAGTACTCCAAGGTCTTTGACAGAGTGGGGGTCGTCTGCAAGGTTGTGTCCATTCAGCTTGCATTTAGTGTTCTGATTCTTTTTGCATTTGTTGGTTGAGATTTGGAGTTGCCAGTTGTTCGACCATTTTGACACAAAGTCAAGGTCTTTTTGAAGGGTAGCAGTGTTGTCGATGGTGTTAAATAGTTTTACATCATTGGCGAAGAGAACACAGTTGCTTATAATGTGATAGCAAAGGTCATTTTTATAAAGTATAAAGAGTGTTGGTCCTAGTACGCTGCCTTGGGGGACATCGCTGTTAACAGGTACGGGATTTGATAGGGCGCTCCCTATTTTGACCACTTCTTGTCTATTTGACAGGAACACAGCTATCCAGTTATGTAGGGATCCAGAGATGCCGTAGGATTTTAGTTTCAGAAGTAGTTTGTTGTGTACCACTGAGTCGAAGGCTTTACAGAATTCTATGTAAATTATGTCTGTTGTTTTCAGTGGTGGGTTCCTACCAGTGCGGTCCACTCTATAGCACCGGTAGTGGCCCGCTGGTGATGTCACAGTACCGGTGCGGTTGGTTGCTGGTGCCTGGGCGCTGCCATTTTTTTTAAAAAAATAATTTTTAAAAAAAAATTTCTTTTGCGCATGCCCAGAAACCTGACAATTAAGTCTTTCCCCATCCCTTCGCTTGAAAATAATAAGAAGCTCGCATTTGACACTTTTCCTTCACTTTTGCCTAAAGCTTCCCAAAGTGGGTGTTTTCCGAAAGCTTAACCTTTTATACTGTTAATTTTATACAGTTTTATACTGTTATTCTTTAGATGAAAACATTGAGACTGTTAAAAGATACTGTTCTTTTAACAGTCCTCAATATTTTCGTCTAAGGAATCCATGACTGAAACCAAAAATGCTGTATGAAACTTGCTTGTCTTTTAACTATATCATTTTCTGCATATAAAGGTTGCTGTGTTGCCATGGTGTAACACGCACTTTGTATGCAAAGCTTTTCATGTAAGGTATAAAATAGCAAAAATTGTAGTAACATCTCTCTGAAATAACTAATATATGACCGGCAAGCCACACCCACCCAGTCACATGGCTGGCAAGCCACACCCACAAAATAAGCCACACCCACAGAGTGGTAGTAAAAAAATTAGGAACCTGCCCCTGGTTGTTTTGCCCTGATCAAGTTTTGAAGTCCATATGTTTTTGCAGTGTAGTAGTTGTAGATTACAGGATAATTTTTTTCTGAAATCAAATTGTTTGTTGGAGAGTAGGTTGTTTGTTTCTAGGTGGAGGGTAATAGATTGGTTAATGATTGAGTCTATGACTTTGCAGGTGATGCAACATAAAGAGATTGGTCTGTAATTTTCAACTAGGTTGGTGTCACCCTTTTTGAAGATGGGGATGACTGTGGTTAGTGACCATATGTTTGGTAGGGAGCTGGTCCTGAAGGATTTTTCAAAGATTATGCTTAGAGGTTCAGCCATAGCAGTGGAAAGCTTTTTTAGAAAGTATGCACATAGTCCATCAGGTCCAATTGATAGAGATGGTTTTAGGCTGCGTAGTGCCTTTTCAATGTTGTCTTCTGTGAAATCTATTTGTGTTAGATCGTTGTAATTATTTGTGGTATGACTAAGGAATGTTGGACATGAGCCGTTGCTGTTTACAAAGACTGAGCTGAAGAATGTGTTGAAGAGGTTGGCTTTAACTGTTTCATCATTACATTCTTTACTGTTAGCTCCTTTTAGGGGTGGGATGGATCTCGAGTCCTTAAGTTTGTTGTTTACAATAAGGCGCAATTGGATTTTGTGCGCAGAAGATTTTTCTCTTGTTTGCTGTGATAGTTGGAGCATTCAGTCTTTATTTGGTGGCATATATTTTTGTAGTGGTTTTTAAAGTTTGCTACGTAGCCAGTTTTGTTTTTCCGCCAGAGAGATTTTTTGGGGGATTGGAGCTTCCTTATTGATATGGACAGTTTAGGTTTTTTTGGTTATGGTAGTTATTAGTGGTACATGTAGTTTGATAGTTATTTTGACTTCAAGCAAGAAAATGTTATAATAGTCATCGGCAGTGTTACAGCCAGAGAATAGAGTTTGCCAATCAAGAGATGAGAGGTCGGTGTCTATGAGTTCATAGTTGGCTTTTTTGAAATTGTAATTGGGTATCCCATCTTTAAGGTGATTTTTGCAATGGTGTAAATTGAGACAAAAGTCAATCATGCTGTGGTCGCTGTTGGAAAAGGGTTCTTTTATTTGTAATCCATAAATTGAGCTTAAGTTGTTGCAGAAGATGAGATCGAGGCAGTTGTTGAGTCTAGTGTTGTTAGTTACTAGTTGATCTAGTCCCAAATTAGTAACAGCGTTGTATAGAGTTGCATGAATGGGTTCAGTCGTACATTCAATTAGGGTCCAATTAATAAGCGGTAGATTGAGGTCACCAAGAAAGATAAGAGGGTATGGGCAGGAGGCTGCCCGCGTTAGCATTGAGGTTAATTTGTTCACATGTGTGATGTTGTAGTCAAGGGCTCTGTAACATCATAGGAAGCGAAGGGTGGTATTTAAGGACAGTTTGCAGACGACGGTTTCAGGAAGAGTGAGTTCATGTGTAAGTTGAATATTTTTTAGGTTTAGTGTCTTTTTATAGAAGATAGCTACTCCGCCTCCTCTGTGGGTTTCACGGTCAGACAGGTAAACAAGATAGTCTCTTACTGTGATAATGGAGTCTGGGAGGGATGCGTTTAGCCATGTTTCGCAGACAAATATTATGTCGAATGTAGCAGTATTTAATAAAAGGAAGAGTTCAGGCATTTCATTTCTAATATTATTTTGTTTCTAATCCTAGGAAAATATTAGAGATTAGCAGTACTTTTGAGACTGCAAACCTTTTTTTGACTGATGTGCACATTTGCAATTATAAGAACGTGTGGGTTCTTGCAAACTGCCTGCTGAGGTTGGGAGGAACTTGAACAAATTGTCTGTCATTGAGGATCTAAAGTCTAAACAGTTGGGAGGCACCTGTTATCCAGCTAGATTTTCCCTTCCTAGCATGATGCTTCATACTGACTGGATGTTTTCCAGATAAGAGGACATAGAGCCAAATAAAGCATGGAACCTGCAATTCATTTATACTGTCTAATATAGCTTTTGGAGCCTATATGCGGTTTAGAGGCATTCTTGGAAAAATCTTTCAAAGATAAAGCATGAAATAAATTAAGGAACATGGCAAATTCTAAAAACTATAGAGCAAGAAGCAAAGCACTGCTCTGTATCTAGTAAACTCAATTTGCAAGTCGGGAAGATTCTCCACTACACATCTAATAATGTCTCTAAATAGAGATGTGATTCAACCACATTTTCCCATCCCACTCCCTTTTCCCCATCTTGTCTCATGAAGATTGACATTTAAGAGCTTGCAAGGATTTTATAAAAGTTCATTTGTCTAATTAAAGCATTTCTTTTAAAGCATTAGGATACTCTCCTCCCACTATGCATGACCAAGTCACTTATTACTGTATTTTCTAAAAGTGCATGTTATCTTTTATGTATATTTGGTATGTCCAATATATAGTGATTTATATTTGTGGTCAAAATGATTCTTTATAAATGAATGGCCACACATATAGAATATTATTTTGACAGGAATTGTTGATATAGCAGTCCCGTATACCATCTCTCATCTCAAAAAGATCCAAAATATGGATATTTAATATTTAGAGCATTTTATTATACTCAGAAGAGGTTGTCATGTCTCCAGCTTAACTTCCAATTCAGAATCAATATTTTGTGAGATTAGCTTTATAGGTAGTGATAAATAAAAAAGATCAGCTTAACCAATTAAATGCATATTCCCACTATGTATGTATGTATGTATGTATGTATGTATGTATGTGTGTGTGTATATACTACAATCTATTTTTTGTTTATTATGTGGAAAGCTGACAGTCTGGGTTTGAGCAACAGGGTGAGCTCCTGTTACTTGCCCTAGGTCCATGATGGCGAACCTATGGCACGCGTGCCACAGGTGGCATGGGAGCCTTATCTGAGGGCACGCGAGGTGTTGCACTATGTCAGCTCCAATGCGCATATGCGCGCTGGCCAGCTGATTTTCGGCCGTCTGGAGGGTGGGGGGAGGTCATTTTCGCCTTCCCCAGGCTTCAGGAAAGGCTCAGGAGCCTGTGGATGGTGAAAAACAGACCCAACGGCCCAACCGGAAGTTCGGAAACAAGCTTCCGTTTGGGCCATTGGGCCATATGTGTATACACATATTGTAATATCACACAAAGGAATCAGACAAAGGGAAGATTCAAAAATTCATCATTGATTTGCTTTTCTTCGATCAAAATATTTTTTGTAGAAATCAAATAAATAAATAAATAAATTCAATAAATAAATAGTTTTAAAAGGCCCAATAAAAATGTACAGTGTTTGCATACAGTGTAGAAATATTTCAGCCTTATAAAATATTAAACTTCAGATAGTCACATTTACTAGCTACATCTTTAAATGGTTAATTTTCAAACATTGTTACTGAATTTAAAAATATATTTTTAAAAACACATTGTATCATGAGCAGATCATGATACAAATTAGGAAATTTGAAGCAAGAATTTCAAGGTTGACTCAGCTTTCCATCCTTCCGAGGTAGGTAAAATGAGGACCCAGATTGTTGGGGGCAATATGCTGAACTCTGTAAACCGCTTAGAGAGGGCTGTAAAGCACTATGAAGCGGTATATAAATCTAAGTGCTATTGCTATTGCTATAATTTGGAATGCTCCTAGGTTTATTAGAATAATGATCCATGCATGCTAATGGCCACAGGTCAGAGTCCAGTTTAGGGAGAAAAGGGGAGATGATTTGGATCTTAAAATTACTCAGAATAAAACAGGTCAGAATGAAAAAAGATCAGGGAATTATCAGTTCCTAATATTTCAGAAAGCCAGGAATTCATTATCCTTTCATATTTATGATTATGAATTACATTTTAGCCCTGATTATGTATTTTTGCTTTATGTGTGATTTTTAAAAAAATCTTTTGCTGACTACCATATGCTTATCTTGTTCTTGATGTAAGATTCTTGATGTGATGTTTAGTTTGGGGCAGGATAGCATACCTAATTCAAATAAATGCATTATATTTGGGATATCTTTCAAAGTGAAAATGGTGGGAAAGTAGGGGATAAAAAATGGAAGAAGAAAAGGTGTAGGATAAAAGGGGAGGGGAAGAAACAAAAGCATTGACTTTTGACTCCTTTTAGCACAGTAGAATAATATACTTAAATCATCTTTTTCAACACACAATCTTTTTCTATTTTCCTTTTCCTCAGCCTCCAGACTTCATTGCTACATTGTCTTGAAGCAAAATATATACAGTATATACTATATATAATACCACTCTGAGCGGGTAATTAAAATTGTAACAGTTGACTATATCAATTTTCAAGGGTTTCAAAATGCTCTTTTTCCTCAAAAGAAATGTAACAAAACAGACATTTGATTACTGTTAATACATATTGAGAATTACATTACACAAAACTTCTCATCCTTTGTTTCACTGAAATTAAAACAGACAAGATATTAACACTTTTAGCTTTAGTGATGTACAATTGCATATAATAATTTATATATCAATATCAAATAGTGTATAAAGGTCTGAGAAATTTACATAAGAAAAAGACATTGAAGCATTGTGAAATCTAAATATAAATCCCAGGAAGAGAATATAGATAAGAAGATAACAGTTGTTGCTTAGGTTTTTAAATCTACTAGCTTTCTCTGTTGTTTTTATTTAGCAAATTTTGCATCCTATGAGGAACAAGATGCCAGCACATACTGGCTAACCTCTGTCGCTAAATCCAGCACTGTCATAGCTCACCTGGATAAACAATGACATCATTAGCTCGTCCAGTGAACTGCTTCTAATCATGCCTCTCTGGCCATCTTGGATATGTAGGATCGCCATTATCACAATGAGAATATTTTGGCCATACTACTATATTATTTAGAATAATACTAAAATGTATAACAGGCTTTTATATTGTAACCATATCTCCTCCACCATACACTAGCATAATGACTCTTCCGCTGAATCATACAACCAAGTGTAAGCTTTTTTTTTTCAGATGTTGCCTTTATTTTAAAAAATGGAGACTTTAATAACCCTAGAGCAGGGGTGTCAAACTCGCATCATCATGGCAGCGTCACATGATGTATTGGGATCTCCCCCCCCTTTGCTAAACCAGGCATGGGGTGTGGCCAGCCCGTAACACATCTGACTCGTGGGCCGCGAGTTTGACAGCCCTGCCCTAGAAGGCATGACTGAATATTGCTTGTTTAGTAAATCTATAGATAGTTTCAATCTAAAAAGACTCTAAATGATGCAGAACAGGTCATCTGTGAATCAGCAGGTCTGTGAAATGATGCAGATGGTGTGATCATTTTTATTGGCAAAGTTTTGGGTATCTCTTTGGGAAGGAGATGCAGACGTTACTCTACATGGGTTGGGGTTTTTTTAAGTTCAAATCATTTTTAGAATATTAAAAGAAACCCAAATCAACAAATAACTGCTACCAAATTTTGATGGTGAAATCAGCAGAATGGGTGACTGTCTTTGCTATAAACTTTCAGCCATCAGATTTTCACCAGAGCACTGTATTTTATGTCACTCATGAATATTATCAGATTTGTACCAGACTAAGGCCTGAAATAAAAAGAACCAAAGAGCCAACTTTAGTGATGCAGAGGACATCCTCTCTCAAGATCTCCAGAAGATGGGTGACTACTTTAAAAAATGATGCCTCCAACCAAGCCTAACAAAAACAGAAGTAGCCACATTCCATCTCAGCAATAGGTACACCAGCTTTCAGTGAAGTTCCAGAACCATACTTTATAATGTAATAATTCTCCCAAGTACCTGGGAGTAACACTGGACAGATCAATAACTTTTTGGCAACACCTGGAAAAAATAGCAAAATTGAAAAACCACAACAATTTACTAAACAGACTCAGGTGCTGATGCTGGGAACCATCCTGGGGTGCACCCTAGGTACAACAGCCTTGACTTTGGTTTATTCCACAGCTGAATATTGTGCCAGCATATGGTTTAAAAGTGCCCACACCCAAATGGTTGATGTCCAACTCCTCCAGAGCATGCGTATCATCTCTGGCACATTGCATCCCACTCTTGTGCACTAGTTACCAGTACTTAGCAATATCATACCGCCCTACATTATTTATTTGTGAGATTTATTTGTGAGACTTATATACCGCCTCACAGTGCAAGCACTCTCTAAGCGGTTTACACCAGTAAGCAAATGTATATTTATATTGCCCTCAACAATCCGGGTCCTCATTTTATCTACCTTGGAAGGATGGAAGGGTGAGTCAACCTTGAGCCAGTGAGATTTGAATCGCTGACCTGCGGATCACAGTCAGCTAAAGTGGCCTGCAGTACTGCTCTCTAACCGCTGCGCCACCTTGGTTCCTTAGAAGACAACAAGCTCTCATTTGGCTATGATCAAGGATGCTGAATATCAAGGTTCTCCTTATTCACCAGGATAATGCACAGCCCACCACAAGATTGAAATCCCGTAGACCAGCGGTCAACAACTGGTGGTCCGTGGACCACTGGTGGTTTGTGAGAAAAATTTGGTGGTCCACAGAAAAATTATTTGCATTTTTTATATTGCTCAGCATCAAGCCATGAGTCCTGAAATCCATATTTATGTCTTGTTTCACTATCAGGCTAGAACAGTGGTTCCCAAACTTTTTCAGTCCACCGCCCCCTTGGTGCTACAAACTCATCCTCAGTGCCCCCACCCCTATAAATAGCATTGTTCGGAATAGCGGTTTGCATGACCCACTAAGGAAGATAGTAATAGTAAAATTCAAAACTGTAACAATAAATTGCACATTTATTCAAAATCAAATTTAAAAATCTTTTGTTAATTCAACAAAATTGTTGAACATGATCCAGTGATACCAGGTTTTCAAAGTCTGATAGTCATTTATCAAGAACCTTAGTAACTACTAACCTAGTAAACTCAGTAAAAATTAATAACTACTTCACTGTTCAGTAAATTCTTAATGTGATGGATGGGCTTGATGAAGTGATACCAGTTTCCCAATGTCTGGTTTTAAGTCACTTAGCAGGAATCTTAAATCACCACGTTCAGTAATCTGGAGTTGATTTCTTTGCTTGGAGAGAAGTTGGATGACCACACTGAAACCACATTCCACCAAATATGATGTTGGAAATACAACAAGGAGCTTCTTAACCACTGTCCATAGTGCAGGATAGCGATCAGAAATTTCCTTCTGTAACCAAAACTCTTGGTACGAATTCTTAAACTTTGGCTTCAGCTCAATGTCATTTTGCAACTCTATTAGTTGTTCCTCCACTACCCCATCTTCCTCAGTATCTGAAAATGGATTTATCACCCAATCTGGAATTTCCATCAAAAGAAAATCCTGATATCGCTCAGACATATCTTTATGCAGCATGTCCAAATGGTCACAAAAAACTTGCAGATCATCATCTTGTATCCCACTTTTCTCTTTTAGCTCAGACAAGCTCGGAAATTGGTATAGCTCGCGATGGTCTATATTGCGCTTGAATAGAGTTAACTTTGAAATAAACATAGAAATGACAGATTTGGCCTTAATAAGATTGACCTCATTTCCTTGCAACTGCAAATTCACTTCATTGAACTTTGCAAACAGTTCTGATAAATAAGCTATGTCATGCCTGATCTCTTTGAGTTGATCACTGAGCAAAGCATTCTTGTCTTCAAAAAACTCCACAACAGTGTCAAAAAGATTGTAAAAGTGTCTCACACAGTTGCCTTTTGATAGCCAACGAACTTCTGTATGAAGCAGCAAACAATCAAAATCTTCACCATTCTCAACACAGAGTTCTCGGAATAGTCAATCATTGAGAGCATGTACTTTAATTTTGTTCACTGCAGTAATGACAGTGTGTAATGACTTGTGTAAGTGATCACTGAATTTTTTTGCAACCAGATGTTGACGATGAATGACACAGTGAATGGTAAAGACATTTGGCACTGCTTTTTTCAAGTAAGCAACACACCCACGGTAGCGACCAGTCATTGATGGTGCTCCGTCAGTTGCACAAGCAAGTATGTTGGTAAGTGGAATTTCCTTGTCTTTGAAAAACTGCTCAACAACATGAAATATTGACTCCCCTTTAGTATCTGTTTTTAGTTCACACGAGGGTCCCAGGCTGGCAATTTCATTCGAGTAATTAAATTTAAAAATTGCAAAGTTGAGAGGGATCTCTTGGAGTGTCAACCCTGAAGCCATTTTGGCCTGACGGGCATCTTGTCCAATTGCATTATCACCAGGTGCAGAAAGCATATTTCTATTTGGATATGATTTTTTTTAAAAAATCAGAGGTCATAAAATCAATGGTATTTAAAGTACTGTTGCTTAACTACACTTCAGGTAGCCTTGACTTTTAAGCAAAATTGTCCAAGAATCCAGGTTATGTGTAAACAAATAATTTAAAAAGTGTAATGTTAAAATTTACCATAAATAACATATATATTTTTCTGCTACAGATCTCTTTGCTGGAGGAAAAACTTACAGAATATTGTAAAGTAAACTATAAAATTAAAGTATATCCTGGACAAGTTCATGGTTTTGCACAGTGTAAGCCTGAAGACATGAAGCCAAAAGATGTGCCATACACCGAAGAAGCAAGAATGGATTTAATAGAATGGCTGAACAGATACATTATGTTTTAAAGCGACATATCCCATAGTCCTCTAACTTCCACAACAAAATGCCCTTTATCTGTTTTTTTAAAAAAATATTGTAAAAATTGTAGGCTTGCCTATTAGAATCTGAAGAAGGGAAAATGTATTTGAAAGATATGGCAATATTAACCACTGAGTATCTGTCGTTAATGGATTCATTATCGTATTACTCCATTACTCCTATGGAAAATTATACATACTTGAAGATTTTTCCTACATTATATACTGTGTTATCTTTGTGTAAATATATTGAGTATATTCAGCATTTCAGCATTGATACACTTAGCTTAGTTCTTAGTTTTATTACCACTATAACATCTGGGCTGCAAACATCCAATTTTCTCTATTTCTTTGCTTGTGCTGGTCTATAGATTCAAATTAGACATCACCTTGAAGACACAGACTTTGCCCCCAAAATCTTTCTTCTCTAAGTCTTCATTTGTAGTAGTTAATCAATGAGAACAGGAATATAATTATTTATCTGTGATGCAACATAAAGCAATGGATTTAAAGTTGGAGTCCGTCTCAAATGAAATTTTGTCTAATTCCAAGGCAATATGATTCTATGAATAATACAATCTTTTTTTGAAGATGGAGGGGACCAATTTTTTTAAAAAGACACAAAGTAAAAATAAGGCATCATTTTTTTTTTAAAAAAAGGGATAAGATGTTTGTAATTTTCCATCTCTCCAAATAATCGAAAGCTGAGAGTTTTGAAACTAAATAAGGAACACTTAAACTGGTGGTATAATTTGACTGAATACTGAAATAATGTATATCCAAGTAAACATTATTTTCTCACACTAACTTTGGGAAAGAGTTTTTTTTCCACTACCAGGCAGATGGAGGTATAAATTGTGGAAGTTCATTAAAAGTATGCAGAGATATGAGATATGATGCATGAGATATGATCTCTAAGCTCAACAATCTAACTTAATCAAGCTCTAACTCCCATTTACTATTTTGTTTTTTAAAATATCTACTTGTTTGCAGTTTACAGTGAAAATTATAAGGAAACACTTCACAAGTAATGTGTGAAAAAACCAATATAGCAACTAAATCAAACTTAAACTTGGTGTGAATAGCCTGCCTCCAGCAATTTGTCTTTAGAAAGGCAAATGCACATATTCCTGGTTGGCAGTTTGTATTCCAAGATATTCCTCACCCATCTAATTTCAGTACAAATTACATTAAGATTTTCAAGAAGCTCTCTTAATCGGGCATGCTTTCTGGAGTCAGCTGAATAGTCTTAATGCACCAAAGGAGAAATAATTCAATATCTTTGAAGTAGATTTTTGCTTTCCTGTCTCATCCTCCAGTATTTTCTGAATTACTGAAACTTTGATACACCCTTCCCTCTGGCTGACATCAGAAACAAAGCAGCAGCAGCAGCAGTTTTAGTTAAGCTATGATTCTTCTGATAACTCTGGTAGTTTGTAACATTGAAAGAAAAGATGACCAGGAAACTACAGACCTATCCGCCTGACCTTAATACTAGGGAAGATTCTGGAAAAGATAATCAAGCAACGAATCAGCAAACACCTAGAAGCAAACAAAATAATAACCAAAAGCCAACATGGGTTTGTCAAAAACAGATCATGCCAGACTAATCTTATTGGTGGTCACTGGTGGTCCGCGAGAAAATTTCGGTGGTCCGCAGAAAAATTAATTGCATTTTTTATATTGCACTAAATGCTATTTATCTTTTTAAAAAATTCATATTAGTGGTCCGCAGGATTTAAAATTATGGATTTAGTGGTCCCTTAGGTCCGAAAGGTTGGTGACCACTGCTCCAAAGCACCTGAGGGTAGAACAAGAAGCAATTGGTGGAAACTAATCAAGGAGAAAAGCAACTTAGAACTAAGGAGAAATTTTCGGACAGTTAGAACAATTAATCAGTGGAACAATTTGCCTCCAGAAGTTGTAAATGCTCCAACACTGGAAGTTTTTAAGAAGAGATTAGATAACCATTTCTCTGAAGTGGTGTAGGGTTTCCTGCCTAAGCAGGGGGTTGGACTAGAAGACCTCCAAAGTCCCTTCCAACTCTGTTATTCTATTCTATTCTATTCTATTCTATTCTATTCTATTCTATTCTATTCTATTCTATTCTATTCTATTCTATTCTATTCTATTCTATAACTGGTTACCCAGAAAAAGAAATCTCTCTTGAAAACTTGCCCTTTATATAATATATACGAATCAGCATAATCAGATAGACGAAAACAAACACAAATAAAATTTGAACTCTTTTTCTAGGAGAGTTAAACTCTTCCTTGCATGGGGAAGTGCAACCACATTAAAGACTAAGGATGGAACCAAGAAGTCAAACAAAGAATTTGGTTTTGCCATTTGATCAAGCCTGTTCTCCCTCATCCAGGCTCACGCTGTCTCCAGGTACTGGATTTGGGAGTACCATAAACAAGGGTGGCCAACTGATATACTTTTTTTTTTTACAAATATAAGATTTTGTGATGCTTAATAAAAACACCACCACCACCACCACAACAATCTGGGCGGCTTACAGTTATATCTTAATTAAAACATAAAATGTTAAAAATCAAACCTTACAACCAAAGACACATGGGGAGGATGGAGGTGGAGTGGGAGGGAGCTGGGATCTGTTATTACTCAATCAACCACCTGCATTGCACTGATCCCCCACTGGAGCCCTAAGCCAACTGGCACAGCCATGTCTTAAGGCCCTTACGAAAAGATAGGAGAGTTGGGGCTAACCTCACATCAGGGGACAAGATGTTCCAGAGGGCAGGAGCAACAGCAGACAAGATCCTCCTCCTAGACCCCGCCAGTCGTGTTTTCCAAACATGGAAGAATAATCCAAACCGATTTTTGCATTTTTAACCATATTTAGAAAATGGCTTATTTTATGGATTCTCTAAAAGAGATAACTCATTTTCAAAACTTTGTTGGAAATTCAATAAACTAAAATATACTAAATGTGCATTTTTTTTAAATGTAGCATGCTAAAAGAAATAGGTTTTATCTAGGTTTTGTGTTATAGATTCATTTGATGGATTATGTCATTTTGCTAAAATCTATGACACTTCATAAAAAATTATGTTAAACTCTTTTTTTTTTTAAAAAAATCCATTTTAATGCCTAAACAAAAGTGCTGCACTTCCCTTCCAGAAGGGAAACAGAAAGAGATCCAGCTCAGAATTTACTGAAAAGGCAGATATAATCATTATAAAAAAATGTGTATGGTATAATTACAGTTGCTTACTTATTAAGCTTTCATTCCTTCATGTAACTCTTATTCGTTCTCTTTTCGTTCCTTCATGGGAAATAATGCACTATAACTAAATTCTTCTAATATTATTCAGCCAGTTTTTATAAAGCCACTTTTATACAAAAGACACTCTATATTAGACATCTCAAATGTGGCTTCTAGCAATTATTTCAGAAGGCAAACACATGTAAGAATTAAAAAGAACAGCATGTGTAGGATTTGAGATTAAATTCCTACTTGGGATGAAATCAAATGAGGCTTCTTTGGCGTGGCTGTCCACTTCTCTTCATTTGGAGGTAGCTTGAAAAAGGATTTGTTCCCAGTAATGCATCCTTTCAAAATTAAGCATCTCCATGTTTTGCTATCAAGGACAACCCACTAGAATAGATATTATCATGACCTAGTTTCCAAGTGGTAAAGGCATAAATTGTGAGCTCTAGGCAGGGGCGGGTTCTAACTTACCTCGCTGCTGGTTCGCTTCCTCCCGCGCCAGGTAGGCGCACCTCGTGAGCGCGCATGCATGCACAGTGTCGAAAAATTCAGAAAGAAAAATAAGCCAAAAACAAGATGGCGACCGCATGCACAGTGCCAGAAACTCGGCTTCTGCACACGCTCAGAAGAAAAATAAAAAATAAAAAAATTAAAAAGATGGCGGAGCTCACGGACTGGCACCGACAGAACCAGTTCCGTGACATCATTGTGACATCACCAGCGGGTCACTACCAGTTCGAGTGGAACGGTCCAAACTGGGAGGAACTCACCTCTGGCTCTAGGCCAGAATTGGAAAACAGCCCAGAGATTCTTTGCTAGATGGAACTGAGCCCAGGCATCGAAGCTGCAAAGTCCAAAGCAATATTCATACCTATTTATTTATAAGGTTTGGGGATCCAGTTAGTCAGGGGTATCCACAAGTGATCATGTGGTCATGTGACCAAAGCCCCACGCTTTTATACAGGACATTGCGTTAAAAAGGGTGGGATTTCCAATTGTGTGATCAGAACCACTACCTTTTTAAAATCACCTACCCCTTTGTATGGACATCCCCATGCATTTGCAAAGTGGCTTTCTTTTTTAAATTTTTTTTTAAAATAAGCAGATTTTTCTTTCAGAGAATGCATGGTATACATTTTGGTTTACAATGTAAGTAAATATAAAGGAAATAGAGGTCCGTTAAACTTGGATGTTCTATCAGAATCACAGAATAACAGAGTTGGAAGGTACCTTGGAGATCTTCTAGTCCAACTCCCTGCTCAAGCAGAGAATGCAGAGGTGAAATCCAGCAGGTTTTAACAGGCTCTGAAGAACCGGTAGTGGAAATTTTGAGTAGTTCGGAGAACTGGCAAATACCACCTCTGGCTGGCCCCAGAGTGGGGTGGGAATGGGGATTTTGCAATATCTTTCCCCCAGGAGTGGGGAGGGAATGGGAATTTTGTCAGGCAGTGATTTTATGTTGCCTGTTACATGTATATGCAGGGAGATGCATCCCTATCAAATATAATGGTTCATTCCTGAGCACGTGATTAATATGTTCCTAGTACGCATGTGTACATTCCTTTCTTTTGATTCCTTCCTTTTGTTCTCTGCTTCTGACGAAGCAACATCTCTTTTATATAGCCAGAATGTAATTAACTATTTTTGATAAGAAATAAATATCTTATACATTAGAATTATAATGCGGTTTATTTTGGCAATGTCAGAGTTCCAGGAAAAGATTCATTTCGCCTCTGATAAGAGTAATTCTTATCCCAACATGATAGCAGAAGGATTGGTTCCTGGACCTTAATTAATTCTGACAGATTTATTGCGTTTAGCCTAGTAAGAGAAAGATAAGAATGTCTTCTCCGGAGAAAGAATTTTTACCCCTCCTCGGCCAGCCGCTTGAAGAGATTCAGAGACCTCAACATGCACCCTATCTGCCTGCATCTTCTCCGATGCCGAGAGAGACCAACATCGCATCTCTGCAAACCTCTCCGATGCCGTCTCCCACACCTCCAATTACAGCGGAAGAGGCCCTCCAACAAGAAAAAGATTTGAAAGGTCAGTCAAAGTCAAAAACACATATTTTCTCCCGGGGGCAAGTTCAACCCAAATGGGGGCCATTACAAAGATTACTCATTATGAGCCAATTCCGACTCAATTGCTTGAAAGTTTTTCTGAGGAAGTTCCCTCAACCAACGTATCTGTCACAGAAAAATATATTGATAAACGCCATAAAGACCTTCTTGCTAGTAAAGACAGAGAAATTGAACACTTAAGAAAGCAGTTACTAGAAAGCCAATGCCCATATGAAAAACAAGATGTCTGCCAGATCTCTTATATTTCAAAACCCATTACTGGGCCTTCTTTTCCGGTCTCTCCAACATTAGAGTCCCACCCCAAAATGGGTGTTACCTTTCATAAGCCGGAAAGGGAAAGGACATATGACTATACGTCAATAGGGGCTGGCTCTGATCAAAGATTTTATGAACAAAGAGACTTTCCCAAAAGTAATGTTACAGTGCCATCTAGTGGACAAAATATAGAACTTCTATTCCAAGCAGTTTTACACAAAATAGACATTTTGATCTCTGAGAAAAAACAACCTTTGTCAACTATAACCCAAGAACAATTTCTTCAGCCTGCTCAAACAATACAGGCACAAAGTGCACCACACATTTCTATGGCTGCACAAATTATGCTGCAAACTCAAGCTGCTTCGCAGGCTGAAATTGCTACAGCTACTGCTGTTCCAACTATACAACAGCCAGCCCAGGCACCACCACCTGCTCCAATGCAGGCTCCTTTGCCGCCGCCTCTTCAACCTCAAGTGGGTCCACAGGCAATTCCTCAAGCCACACACTTGCAGCGCCCCCTAGCTGCAACACGTCTTCCAAATAGAAGACCCCCAAAGAGGAAATACACTCCAAGATTGCTACGTTGCCAATATTGTGATCGTGTAGGTCACACAAGCAGAGATTGCATCCAATTGCAACGCACTCAATATCCTGTCCAGCCCAGAGGAACAGATTTCAGGGATCAGTATCAACCCAGAGGCACAGCCTACAGGAGAAGTGCATCCCAGCCCAGAGGAACAGTTTACAGAGGCAGCAGAAGCAGAGGTGGCAGCCAACGTCGCCCAGGTCCAAGGCGTGACCCATTTGGCCCATATGCCACTCTTGCCATCACACAAGCTGTCCAACCCTGTCAGCAATATATAGACATTTACTGTGGACTTTGGACTCAGGTGCCTCAATTAGCATTACTTACCAAAAGCACCTTTTCAAAGAAATGCATGCACCAGAACCAGAACTTCGTGAACTTTATACATTCACTGAACGTCCTTGCAAAGTTGAAGGAAAAGGGACTGTTTACATTGAAGAGTTAGATACACTGGTTCCAGGTGTTTATTATGTTCCTGCTGCAGCTTTTAATTTGCTTAGTTATACCCATTTAATCAATATTTTAGATTTTCAGATTCATCATTTTAAGAACGCAAGCTACATTGTTAAGAATAGTATGATTGTTGCAGACACAATTGTGATTGCTGGAGTCTTCTACTTAAGGCCAAAACCTGAGCCTCAAAAACAAGCAAGTATAATACCTTCCATTAATGGCAATGCAGGCCCAGAGAGAGATGTCCAAGAGAGAGATCCTGTGATTGCCTCACTGACTCCTAAAAGCAAAGCTAAGGTTCCTAATTCGAATGTTAACCTTGTTAATTCTCTTACAGGCAGACCCTTACATTACAACTGTATACATAAATGGCACAGGAGAATGGGGCATGCCAGTTTTGACGTCCTTAAGCGGATGCCATTGTTTGCCCAAGGTTTGAATTTCAAAGGATGTAAGGCACATTTGGATTGTGCTGTTTGCAAAAAGGCAAAATCAAAGGCAGCAGCCATTCCAAGACATGCTATACGTAAGTCAACACGCATTTTTGATTTGGTTCATACTGATATTGTGGGTCCTTATGGCCCAACTATTGGCGGTAAAAAGTATTTCTTAACTATTGTTGATAATCATTCTAGATATGGTTATGTCTTTCCTATGAGAGAGAAATCTGAATCGTTTCAGATCTTTAAAGATTTTGCTGACATGTATTGTTATACAGATGCAGATTGGGCAAGTGATAAAGAGTAAAGAAAAAGCACATCAGGTTTCATAATGTACCTAAATGGATGTCCCGTTCATTGGAACGTGAGAAAACAGAGTTTTGTTTCCTGTTCTTCCACAGAGGCGGAATATGCGTGTATTTCTGACGCTAGTAATCAGTTAACTTGGTTCTATTCTTTAGTTACAGATATCTGGACCAAACCAAAGAAGCCAATCACCATGATGGAGGATAATCAATCAGTTGTTTACATTTCAGAAACACGTTTCACAGGTTCTAGGTCCAGACACATTGACATTCGTTATAAAAATGTTAGAGATTTAGTGAGACAAGGTTTCATTAAGTTAGAATATGTGCCAACAGAATATCAGATAGCTGACATCCTGAACAAGCCGTTACCAGCAGCAAGACATGAATCTTTGACATATCTGATGTGTGTAGAGTGATATACGCATATCCATCCAACAGACAAAGAAGGGGTGTCAGGCAGTGATTTTATGTTGCCTGTTACATGTATATGCAGGGAGATGCATCCCTATCAAATATAATGGTTCATTCCTGAGCACGTGATTAATATGTTCCTAGTACGCATGTGTACATTCCTTTCTTTTGATTCCTTCCTTTTGTTCTCTGCTTCTGACGAAGCAACATCTCTTTTATATAGCCAGAATGTAATTAACTATTTTTGATAAGAAATAAATATCTTATACATTAGAATTATAATGCGGTTTATTTTGGCAATGTCAGAGTTCCAGGAAAAGATTCATTTCGCCTCTGATAAGAGTAATTCTTATCCCAACAATTTTGCAGTATCCTTCCCTTGCCATGCCCACCAAGCCTCACCCACCAAGCCACACCACACCACACCACGCCCACCAAGCCACGCCCACAGAACCGGTAGTAAAAAAATTGGATTTCACAACTGAGGGAACCTATACCATTTCAGACAAATGGTTGTCTAATCGCCTCTTAAAAACCTATAAAAACCTTTAAAGTTATAAATTGTTAGTTTAACGTTGTCAACCTTTAGGTTCTAATGTGTGGATAATAGTTAAGGAAAAAGTGATTGCAGAACTGTAAAAGTTGATTGTATTACACAGCAGACAATTAAAATAAGACTGCAACATTATTTAAAAACCTGGCAACCTCAAAATATAGAACATGGGTCCTCAAACTATGGCCCGCAGGCCACATGCGGCCCGCCAAAGCCATTAATCCGTCCCGCGCAGGACCATGAGGCTGCCCTGCCCACATCGCCTTGCCCACCCTTCAGCCGAGGGCAGGACTTACCTTCGCGAGCCCTGCGGGCTGGAACTGAAAGGTAAGGCTAACAATTTTGGCCTGCAGAAACATTCTGGAGGCGGGGGAGGTGAAAAATAGGGCGAACAGACGGCCCAGGAGGCCAAAAAATGGGCAAAAATGGCCTGTTTTTCACTCCCTTGCCTCCGGAAGATAGATAAAGAGAGAGAGATAGCCAGAGAGGGAGGGAGGGAGGGAGGGAGGGAGGGAGAGAGAGAGAGAGAGAGAGAGAGAGAGAGAGAGAGAGAGAGAGAGAGAGAGAGAGAGAGAGAGAGAGAGAGAGAGAGAGAGAGAAGAGAAAAGATTTTTCAAGCTCCTTGGGGCTGAGAAGAATTGCTGCAAAACTGAGTTTCCTGAAGTGGACCAGTAGACTGCTAAACAACTGAAAAAATGATCTAGTAAAAAGAAAAGTCAACCAAAGGAGCAGCATGCAAACAAAAGCAAATAAAACATCCCCAGGAGCAAAACTAATTAAAGTTTAATTTGTGTGCATTGTTTAATGGACTGTTAAATTGGCCACACCCACCTAGTCACATGACCTAGCCACGCCCACCCAGCCGGTCAGGCCCCCCAACAGTCTGAGGGACCGTGAATTGGCCCCCTGTATAAAAAGTTTGAAAACCCCTGATATAGAACATAGTTGTGACAAACCACTGTATTTTTTTTTACTCAAAGATTAACATGCACGATAGTGGGGAAATTATACATTTCTGAATACACTTCATTAATAATAACATAATCTGTGGCACGCCATACAAAAGGGCTTGTATGGAATCCCTTGAATGCAATGGTTACATGAATTGAGCTATAATAACCTTATTTCCTCCCAGCAACTCCCCAAAGGCCTCAGCCATGTCTTAAAACATCATCAAAACTCTTTTTCAAGAAAGTTTTACACTCCAAAATTGTGGCTTCTCCCCCAAAGCTGGGCTGAGGAATAAAGAATAAAGAACCCAGTGATTCAAAAGGACGTGAAACATGAAAAGCATGTGATGCATGATAGCGTGGAGGTCAGTCATGGAGGAGGAGTTGTTGAAATCCTCCCCACACCGTCTGTCAACCTTTGAGCTCTTTTCTAATAAGCAAATATTTTTGCTGCCTTTTCAGTGGAGCTGTACCAAGCAAGGTGAAAGAAGCTGCAGCATTCCCCAGCAGCAAGCAGACTGCCTTAAAGAAACAGTTTCCAGCCCTCTCAAATTGGCTTCAACATTCCAGGTACTGTTGAAATCAGATATGTTTCATCATATTGTTTTCTGGAGAAAGGTTAAATCGGTAGCTGAAATGCTGATGCCTTGCTCTTCAGGAGATCATAACTAAATGTATGGAAGGGAGAAAGAAAGTTGATTGTGAGTTGGTAGCATATTATAGCTTCATTTATAGAATATTTTGCACAGATGTGTAAAAGACAGCTGCTGAATGCGATAAGATGCAGAATGTGAGTAAAGGGTATATGATAAGTTGACCAGATTTTAATATTTGTAAAGCGGGACACCATTGATGGTGGGGGGTGTTTCTAGGGGAGCAAGATGGGAGGGGTCCGTCTCTCTTATCCTGCAGCTTTGTGCACCCCCCCAAACACCCCCCCTTCATCGCAGCCCTTACCGCTGCGGTAAGGCCGGGGCTCGCCTCTGCTGCGTCTGGCCCAGAGAGGGACAGCGGCAGGAGAAGGAAGAAAGCAAATCGCGGCTGTGGTGCTTCAGGAGGACGGGTGGTGAGGGTTCTTCACAGCCGCGTGCTGCCTCCATTGCAGAAGCCGCCGCCAGCCAGCCGGGCAGCAGCCCTCCATATGGGGAGACGGCCAGGCCTGCGCTTGGAAGAGGCTGCCGTTCTCGCTGCCCGCTTTCTTCCTTCTCCCGCCAGAAACAAAAGTGAACTGTGGCAGCGCTGCTTCGGGAGGGCAGGCGGACATCTGCAGCCAGGCAGGGAGGGAGAGCAGTGAGAGCGGCGGCCCCTTCCAAGCGCAGGCCTGGCCCTATACACGCCTGGGGGACTGCCACCCACCCGGCCACCAGCGGCTTCCGCGCCGCACTTGTAGTCGCATGGCCGGCCGGATTAACAGGTGGGGACGCCTTGCCCGCCACCTCCATGCGCTGCACTTGGCAGGGGCCACTGCCCCTCTCACTGCCCTCCCTCCCCGCCTGGCAGTAGGAGGCAGGCAAGGCAGCAGGCAGAGGGGTGTGCAGGGCTCGGCTCGGCCGCTGAGCATGTGGAGCACCCGCCCCAGCTCTCGGGCTGCTTCCCGCTTTGCGCAAATTCAAATTCAAAAGTGGGACTTTTTTGAAGCCGCGGGACGCGGGACAAATTATTAAAAAGCAGGACTGTCCCGCCAAAAGCGGGACGTCTGGTCACTTTAGTATATCAGATAAATAGAATGCTTAAGAAATGGTTCACGGGTAAGTCAGGTAGAATGGGGATTTATAATAAAAGTCTAAATAATTTGATTGAAAGCTTTGAGATGGAAACTGTTGCAGTTAAGAGTAAATTGGGGGCCAAAAACTAAAGGACTTCACTCGTTAGCATTGCATAATTTAACAGCAAGTGAGAATGAGATATTTCTGTTACAGCTGGAGGATTTAATATTTGTATTGGCCTTTTGGCCTCAGCAACATTGGAGAAAAACATGTAAAAGGGAACTCCTGAATTTCCATCCTATTTATGGTTTACAAGTTTTGTCTCCAGTCTCAAGATGAGGTTTGTTTTGTCTACTCAAGCAGGATGCTAGAGTACTTCCATCACCAAAATGTATCATAGTTTTGCAACGCCAGGTCAAGCAAACACAAGCGATGTTAAAGACAAATCAATGTATAGGAAAAACAAAGGTCACCAATGTCTAGTAATATGATTATTTACAAGAAAACCCAAAGTCAAAGGTAATTGGGTCTGGCTTGTGCTATGAAAAACCTTTGAATAATAGCAAAGCTAAGTTCTTCTTGCATGTGATTCTGACAGTCTATACCAGTGATGGCGAACCTATGGCACGGGTGCCACAGGTGGCACGCGGAGCCATATCTGCCGGCACGCGAGCCATTGCCCTAGCTCAACTCCAGCATGCATGTGCGTGCCGGCCAGCTGATTTTTGGCTCATGTGGAGGCTCTGTGAGGGCATTTTAGATTTCCAGAGGGCCTCTGGGGGGTGTTTTCACCCTCCCCAGGCTCCAGGGAAGCCTCTGGAGCCTGGGGAGGGCGAAAAACGGGCCTACCAGGCCCACCAGAAGTTGGGAAATGGCCATTTCCGGCCTCCAGAGGACCTCTGTGGGGGCAGGAGAGGCCGTTTTCGCCCTCCCCAGGCATTGAATTATGGGTGTGGGCACTCACACGTGTGTGACAGCGCGCGCGCGCATGCTTTCGGCACCCGAGGGAAAAAAGGTTCGCCATCACTGGTCTATACAATGAAAAACTACTTTCTCTGCAGCTACATATCTCCTACTACAGTTTGTATTCTATGTCTAGGAGCTCCAATCTACAATATGTATTAATATTAAAATTGCTTAAGATCTTCCAGTGCAGAACCTTCATGAGTCTGACATGCCTGGCAAGTTGAGAGCTAGAAGTGGATCTCTAGATATATTTTATTTATTTATTTATTTATTTTATTTATTTTTGTCAAGTACATGTTGGTAATATACATAGATATAACATTGTTTAAATACATAAGATGGGTACTGATAAGAGGGAACATTAGGACAGAGACAGTAGGCACGCTGGTGCACTTATGCACGCCCCTTACTGACCTCTTAGGAATCGGGTGAGGTCAACAGTGGACAGTCTAAGGGTAAAGTTTTTGGGGTTTGTTCACCTTGTTCTCACTTGTTCTGCCAAGAGTTTGTTCTGCCAGCAGTTTTGTTTTAAGCTGTGCAGAGATGATCATCTCTCTCTCTCTCTCCCCCTCCCCCCTCTCTCCTACATATAGTTTAGTCAAAGAACATAAACCTTCACAAAACTCAGCTTGCTTCTATATGCATTTCTAACAAATAAAGCTTTTTTTAAAAAATGTCTATCCTGATTGTGGCATCTTTCTCTTGAATTTCTTCACACAATATCCAGAAAAGATAATTCTTGATCTGTCTCTTTCTCATTAAGACACTCAACATATTTCTTGTATTACCATAATCACATGTGACTCCAAGATGATAGTAAGACCCAATTGAAAAGTAAATCAGGTTTTGGATGTTTGGTTTGGATGTCAAATCCTAAATACATTAGCGTAGCTATAAAATTATTGGTAAATTATTGTAATGGTCAGTTACAAGGCTTATATGTAGTTCCATTTTTAAATCTGTAAGTTACAGAGTGTATGCATGCACCCCATCATCTACAAACAGGCTAAAGAATTGTCTCCCAGATGTGTCCCATTACATTTACAGATGGCAGAGAAGCCTACATTTTGTCCATGTGACCTTGGAGACGTGTTTGATTATCAACCTCTTGGATGTGAAGTGTCAATTGAGCATATTAAGGCCTATGTGAAGAAGCCCTCTTTTCAGACTGATGCAGCTGTACTTGTGATTCATGACATATATGGATGGCAACTCCCAAATATTAGATATATTGCTGATTTGGTTGCTTCCAATGGATACATGTAAGAAATGGATTTTATTTTTTCTCTATCATAATCTTCTCTCCTTTATGTAGTGTGATTCTTAATTCAAGGTGCCTTCTAATTTGTCCATTTATATGTAGTTTGTATATCCAAGCTTATATATATGTAATGGAATAGATATGTAGAATCATAGCACAGCATATGAAATACAACATGATAACAATGATTTGTACCTGGAGCTGATTTACCTGGTTATTGTTAGGTTTATAAAATAAAACCTATCTGGAAATGACCAATAACTTGATCGATTGACTGATTTTCAGTTATCAATTCAGTAAGCTACCGTATTTTTCGGAGTATAAGACACACCGGAGTATAAGACGCACCTAGATTTTAGAGGAGGAAAACAAGAAAAAAAGTATTCTGAGCCTAATGGTGTAGTAACATATTATTTAATAAAATACCATTATAGCACAATACTTTTTACAACCATGTATACTTTTTACAACCATGTACACTTTTTACAAACTTCAAACTTGACAGCTTTAAGACTTGTGGACTTCAACTCCCAGAATCCCCCCTCCAGTCATGCTAGCTCAGGAATGGGAGTTGAAATCCACAAGTCTTAAAGTTGCCAAGTTTGAAGACCCTTGCACCCCTAACCTCTATTCACCCTCTCAATTCCTTTAAAATAATAATCTTGAAAACATTTTTTTCCCCAGATGAAAAGGAATGCTTTAATTTCTGGTGCTACCAGACTGCTGATTTTGGATTGCCAAGATTAACACAGATCTCCTACATTATGTAATGTAGGATGTTTTAAAGAATATCTCTCACCCCCCCCCCCACCTCCTTCATTACACTATGGGATACCTTATCTGCGGCCCAAGTACATTCAGAAAAAAAATGAAGAAGGGAAATCTAGTTTTTATTATACATTTGGCATCTTGTAACTGCAGCAAGGAAAATATGCATACCATCCTTCACATAGACTGCACCAAGTCCTACCTATAAATATATTTGAAAATCTCTAAATTGTAACTGCAAAGGATTGTTGGGGAGGGGGGGGGGAAGATGTCTAATCAGAAAGTTCAAGTTTTGATAGAAATTTATTTATCTCTCTCTCTCTCTCTCTCTCTCTCTCTCTCTCTCTCTCTCTCTCTCTCTCTCTGTGTGTGTGTGTGTGTGTGTGTGAGTTGTTCATTTAAGAAGATTGTGTTGTCATACTTTTTAACAGGCGGCTCTGTAGATGGAACATGTCAGATTTGCCAGTCAAAGAGAGAGAGAGAGAGAGAGAGAGAGAGAGAGAGAGAGAGAGAGAGAAAGAGAGAGAGACTTGATTTTGGATAGATTAGAGCAGGGGTCTTCAAACTTTGAAACTTTAAGATTTCAACTCCCATTCCTGAGCTAGTTCTCCTCTAACTGTGGCCACTTTGCTCTTTGAACTTCCCAGCTCTATTTACAAAGAGCCATAAAGATGATCACTGGAGATTAGGGAAAGGAAGATCAAAGGGGGAGATCACGAAATTACGGTACTTCTCTTGCCTATTGGAACTGGAGGAGCAGAAGCGATCCAAACGGCAGCTTCACCAGAGAAAACAAAAGGCAAGGATGCAAGCAAAGAAAACAGTTTCCTTCCTTCCTAGTCACCCACGTGCAGATATATACCAGTAATCCAAAGGAGTGTGCATGTGGTCGTACTGCTGCTGACTCTATCGTCCTGTCGCCTGCGTGTCTTTCCTCCTTCCTTTCTACCCTGGCAGGCAGCTCGCTAGGGCAGCGGCGACTCCTCATGTGGTCTGGGAGCAGGCTTTGTGCAGGAAGGGCAGCAGCGTTTTTCAGGCAGCAGCGGTGGGGAGGGCTTGCTTCAGGCAGCAACGGTGGCAGCGGCAGCTCTTCCTCAGAAATTGAACAGAGACACGGGAATACTGCCAATCAGCTGTCTGTTGCCACCCATTGCCGCCATTGCCACCATTGCCGCTATTACCGCCATTGCGCCAACTCTCTCCCCCCTCCCCTTGGGTATGTGTGATGCAGCATTCGGTGTATAAGACGCACCCAGTTTTTGACTCTCTTTTGGGGAGTAAAAAGGTGCGGCTTTAAGGCATGTTATTATTCTTTTCTCCCAATGAAGTTTTGTAAAAGAGAGGGAATTGACTGTGTTATAGATGACTATTAAATTAAAAAGTTTTTAATGAATTATTTTGTTTTTATTTTTTTTGTGCAGTACAATTTGTCCAGACTTTTTTAAGGGAGGAGAACCTTGGAAACCATCTAATGATATGTCTAAATTAAATGAATGGCTAAAAACACGGGATCCCAAAAATATAGATAGGTAAGATTTTATTTTGAAAGGTATTTACTTTTTTTTTGTACACACACACATACACACACACACACACACACACACACACAGACAGACAGACAGACATAAATAAATTTCTATCAAAACATACAGGCCAAAACACACAAACCCTCTCCAGATACTGCAGATTTTAATATATTTTAGCTCGTACTTCCTACACTTTTTTCAGCCAGCTTCAGCAAAATGTTCTGAAAAATAGTGTTTAGTAGAAATGGTTAAGGTGCTGGCCTAGAAAGCAGAAGACTATGAGTTCTAAGCCTTTCTTAGGCATGAAAGCTGGCTGGGTGTCTTGGGGCCAGTCACGTTTTCAGCCCAACCCACCACCTCACAGCCCAATCCATCTCATCTCACCGGATGGATGGATGACTGGATGGACGGATGGACGGATGGACAGACAGACAGACAGACAGACAGATGATGCAATTATACACTTAAACCGCATTGGCACTGACAAAAGTCTCCATCAGTCAATTGCAAAAAGATTGCCTATATTGAAGCTTGTTCCAAAGAAACAGCTGGCACAAGTATTAAAAGCTGCCAATAGTGTAATATCAAGTATAAAACCAGCTCACTGCAAGAAACAAACCATTCTTGAATAGCACAACTGCAAACATAACTGAAGAACTTGGATGCAAAATCCACAAACAAGAAAAAAAGTGCATCACCAAAATGAAAGATCAGGTTGGAAAATAACATCAACTTGCTAAGATCAGATGTAAGAAAGCTAGAACAAATGGGGGAAAAAGAAGTTGAAGAACAAGAAGACCAAAGAATACCTTATCAACAAATATCACTCAAGACAAGAAAGTTCAACAGACCATTGGGAAATAATAAAACAGCAAATAACAGCTTAGTCAAGAAAATCAGATATGAAGCTCAAGCTGCACACTATAGACAGAATCTCCAATTTCAGTTATATCAGAAATGTTTCTACCAATCCATCAATGGAGAGAAAGAACTGAAGAAAATCACAAAATACAAAGATCTGAAAATAAAAGTAAAATAAATGGCAAGAGAAAGCAAAGAGAGTACCAATAGTAATGGGTATATTTGGTAAAAATCCTAAAACATCTGGAATACCACTTGAACATCATCAGCATTGGTAAAAACCCCATCAGTTCACTGCAAAAGGCAATTGTGCTTGGAAGACCTTACATCAGTACCATCAAACAACAACATCTGCCTATCCATGGTGGGAAGATCTCGATAGGTAGATTAAAAATGTCAAATCCAGTGTAAATATCTGGCTAACGGTGAAAACAACCATAATATTGTCTTGTATTATGCTAATTCTTTAGCTTGATATAAGTACTGTTTGCCTTCATTTTAACTGGCCAAACAATATGCCTGACAGCTTTGCCACCAATTGTTATGTAGGTTTCCAAAATTCATTCCTGTCAGAGTTTGTTGCAGCAATCAAATCCAGAAAGCACACACAGGTAACTGATGCAGCAGGATTCATTAACTTCTCTTTATAGACATAATAACACATGAGACATATATACAATACCAAGTGTGGTTCTTCCAACGTGGTAGAGAGGAGAGATTGGTTTCAGTTCCAGCAGCAGACTAGACTTTGCAGCTTCTTGGATAAAAGTTAAACTAAGACACACCCAGGCTCCTAGCTGTCTCCAGCAAATACTGTTTCAGTTTCCAAACAGCGCTCATTGGCTAACCCAGTTGCCACGTCTATTCATTGGCTGACCTTGTTGCCTATTCCAGTCTATGAATATACTCTGAAAATTCCAGGTCTATTAAGCCTTAGCAGTCCAGTTCACCTCATTTCACTACATGTCCTTCACTAAATCTAGAACAGCACTTAGCAAAGTTTAGTTGTGCTAGAGCAAAGGGATGCAAAAAATACAGGCTTTGTACTTCCTGCTCCTTTTTGCAGCCATCTAAGAACTTGTTCTATGTGGTTTGGGATGAAAGACAGGATAAAAGAATTGTAGGGGAAGGGGGAACGTCTAAAGAGTGCCTTTCAGCCACTGTTACCCTATAAGGAGCCTCCACGACTAGATCCTAGTATTTTGTTAATACAAGGAGCCCTTTCCATTCATAAAATGGTTATCCTGGGTCCATCTGCGTGTGCTTTTATGTATTTTCCTCCTCCCAAGGTTACTATTTTT
Source organism: Diadophis punctatus similis (assembly GCA_023053685.1). Lineage (NCBI taxonomy): Eukaryota > Metazoa > Chordata > Lepidosauria > Squamata > Dipsadidae > Diadophis > Diadophis punctatus. The sequence goes on along the minus strand of JALIGW010000003.1, from coordinate 117,141,888 downwards.
CTGGTTGATTTCTTTGCTGATATACTTTTTTGTGCCTTAGGGAAATCGGTGTGGTCTTGAAATATTTGAAGGAAGAATGTAATGTGACGAGGATAGGCGTCATTGGCTTCTGTTGGGGTGAATCTGCTGTACATCATTTGATATTGAACTATTCTATATTTTCTGTAGGTGTGTCCCTCTATGGTATGTGTTCAATGCAATGGAAGCTGTGCAGTTTATTATTTTCAAGGGAATGAGAGATAATAGAAAAATAGGTGATATAAATAGTTTGAGATATGTTTTCCTGAAAAATCTATTAGGGAATGTAACCATTTCCATACTAAGAATTTTGGGTTTTGCAAAATTATTGGCAGAGTCAGTGTTCACATTCTAAGGCAAGCAGTGATTGAATATCAATCATGAGTCCTTTCTTGTCCTGCTTATTACTCTGATAGGAATACTATGGTGGCCTGGACTAATAGACAATTCTTGCTATGATATTATAGGGCTCTTCATACAAACAACTTACTTTTCAAGTCTATATTTATTTACAGAAGATTAAGTGAAACGAATACTACAAATGGGTAGTTTGGGGGGGTAATATCTCTGAATTTGAATTGTTTGTATGATACAAAAGGGGTTTTTGTGATGCCATTTAATACTAATATATTTGGTCTTAATATAGCTTTTGGTCAAATATATTTTAGGAGTTGTCAATTTAATGGAGGACAATTTCAACCTGAAAAATCCCACATTATTCATTGTTGCAGAGAAGGATGAGTACATTCCTGTTGACCAGGTAAGATATTGTTCTGGATAGTGAATTTAGAATCTCAGCTCACATGTACAAGTAGTATAACAATCAACTGTATCAGTAGGAATAGATTTGTAATTCTCCTCTTTATGGAGTTCTGGCTATTCTGGATGGATGCAGTTGATGATTTTTTCAGATACCCGACACAAAACATATCTAAGCATAACATTATTGTATATATTCCAGCAATTTCCCCCCTTTTAAAAGAGTCACTCCTCAACAAGGGGTCTGGAAAGAAACATTGTTCTATAAAAGATTTAGACTGTCTTGGGACTCAGAGGCTAAAGAATCTGCTTCATGAGAGGGAAATGTTGCTTTGTGAATTCAGAAATAATAATGTTTGGGATTAATGTGAGAAGGCAAATTAAGCCATCCTTGCAATCCTAGTGCAAACCTTAAAATAACATTATGAATCACAAGATTTTTCATATTTTTAAGATATAGAATTCCAAATTTTCATATAGGACAAAAATTGAATTGGCTGATTTTAACTGGGCATATCACAAAATAATCATGCACCTATATTGACATACTTTACCAGAATAATTGGCTTCTAGGACTCTGGACACCATTTTGGCTCTTTAGCTACACCCCCTTTGTGTGATCATGTAAACCCATGTTAATCATCAAAATGTATAGTTCATCCAAAAATGACACTATAGAATTTGAATCCCAGGATACTGAATTGCAATAAATTTCTATTTAATTACTGTACCTGTAAAGATCAGGAAGTATATAGGCTGAGCCTGAGGACATAAATGTCTCAACTCCTAATGAGATGAGAAAACATAAGGGGGCTGTGGACATAAGATGAAAATAATTTCATACCATAATAAAAGGAAGTTTTCTGTTACAGTATGCTCAGCTAACAAAGAAGTTGGAACAGCAATGCAAAGTTGATTTTGAAGTGAAAATATATCCTGGGCAGACACATGGCTTTGTACACCGCAAGAGAGAAGATATTAATCCTCAAGATAAACCTTACATTGAGGAAGCGAGGAGGGATATGTTGGCCTGGCTGTGTAAATATATTTAGTAATTGGTGTATTCAATCAAAATATGAAATAGAGTTTTCATTAGTGGAAAAAAGTAATGCTAAATGTATCTTTAACACCAAGATGTAAGTTGTGAGTACTTAAATGCATAATTTTCTCTGCTATAAGCAAATGTCTACAGCAATAATGTCTCAGCTGCTACTTGGAACAATCTCCTCCCCTAGATCACATACCTTCCAGAATCAGGTTTAAGAATGGAAATATGGTTCTTTGTTCTTACATGCAAACTTGTTTTATACTTTTCTCTCCAATACCATGCTGTCAAATCAGCAAACAAACCAAATATGATATGGCAACTTTGGTCATGGACTATCACCTGAATTACAGGGGCCAATCAATATACTGCAGAAAAAACAGTTGCTACCAACCTGCCTTCCATTGAGGACCTGTATACTGCACGAGTCAAAAAGAGGGCTGTGAAAATATTTACAGACACCTCACATCCTGGACACAAATTGCTTCAACTCCTACCCTCAAAACAACACTATAGAGCACTGCACACCAGAGCAAATAGACACAAGAATAGTTTTTTCATGAACGCCATCACTCTGCTAAACAAATAATTCCCTCAACACTGTCAAACTATTTACTAAGTCTGCACTTCTATTAATCTTTTAATCGTTCCCATCATCCATCTCCTCCCACAAATGACTGTATGGCTGTAACTTTATTGCTTGTATCCTTACAATTTACATTGACTGATTCCTAATATGATTTGATTGCTTATTTGTACCCAGACTATCATTAAGTGTTGTACCTTATGATTCTTTTATGTACACTGAGAGCATATGGATATCTAGAAGTAATTTTAGAACATTTACTTTACGAAACTTCTAGAATCATTTTACACTAATATTTTTAATTATGCAAACACAAACTATATAAGCTTTCAGATTTTTCAACAGCTTTTGTCAATCTCATTAACAAGCCAAGAGAAAAAGTGGCGGTGACTGATCTCCAGGTCATGGAAGCTGCAATTTTGCTGTGACATTCCATACTATTTCTTGGTCCAGCATGGAGAATCAAATAAAATGTGGAGCCATGTAAAGATGTTTTGTTTGTTTGTCTGTTCTAAATCTCCTTTTGGTCAGTTTCATTGAATAATTCCTCCTCCTCCTGTGGCCTCCCAGGTCTTGTAGCTTAAAACAAGAAGAAAATCTTATCTTGGTCAAATTTTTCCATGCCATGTATAGTTTTTTACACCTTGATCACTTTCAATCTTTTTCTAAGAATTCCTAGCATGTGTTTTACAAAGCAGATTCTAAGAGGCAAAAAGCCTTAAAGCTCATATCTGGATATAGAAATAAGGGATATTACATGGGCTAAACAAACCACACAATATTTATTCCCAGAAGGAAAGTATGAGGTGCTCCTGAGATCAAAAGTTCATACACATCCCTTTGCTAGTTTGCTATGGCTGCTACAAGTGCTGGTGCTCAGACTTTTTGTAGTCAATTATTGTCAACAATATGGAATGCCTATCTTGGCTAATATTGACTAAACAAACATCCTGCTCTCTTCTATTTAGAGTACAGATTACTTACTTAGCTCTTTTATTTAGAGTACAGATTACTTACTCAGCTCTTCTGTTTTGAGTACAGATTATTCTATTGTTCTATTTAAGAGCAAAGGTTAAACTTGCATCACACGCTCACCTATATCTTAACATGATCTGTTTGTATATTAATAGACAGATAATAGATCTGTCTGTATATTAACAGACAGCTATAAGAATAAATGCAGCTGTACAAGCAGGAGAACTTCTTAGCTTGGAAAAGCTTTGCTCAGAAATCATGTCTCTGTGTCCATGATTACTACTTCTGGCGCCCGTCACAGGGACCTCCTAAGAAGCCTCCACCCTGTTCATCATCATCTGGCATAGACCCCACAGTGCACCTTCATCCTCTGGGAACCTTCTTCCTCAGGGACCCCTCTTCGTGGTGAGTATGGGTTGCAATCTATCTCATGCCCAGAAAAAACATGTACAAGAGCTCAAGTATTTAGTACAGAAATCCAGCTGGTCTGTTTCTGATACTCAACTTAGGACTCTGGTGAATGAGATAGGAAAACAATGTCCTTGGTATCCTGAATGTGGATCTTTGAAGATCCGGGATTGGGAAAGGATAGGTAAAACATTCCATTCAGAATCTAGTGCAGCAGTAGAAATACTTCATTGCTGGCACCAATGTTGTCATGCTGTTGAAAAGGTTAGTCCATTAAATCAGGTGACAGGTCAACTTACTAAAGATCCCCCTCCTCCATATAGTACTTTGCAAATTGTTCCTCCTACAGCTCCAATGTGATCTCATGAATCTCCTCCAGTAGAAAAAAAAATACTGGTCTGATTTGTAAAATGCTAGAAGAGGAATTAGAAAAAGGTCAGGGTGATCCTCATGAAATTGCTCAAATGCTTGCTGTTTGTTGGTTCACGTTACAGAACAACTTGATGCTCAGGGAAGAAATATAGTTGAATATCAACCCTTATCATATCCTATTTTGACAGAATTACGCAAAGGAATTAGGGATATGGGTATTGGAAGTACTTATGTTCAAGGTATGTTAGAAGCTACTATGAGAAATCATATTCTTATTCCAGAAGACTGGAAGACTACCATTCGAATGCTTCTTACCCCTGCTCAATATGTAGTCTGGGATAGTAAATATAGACATCAATGTCTTATTCGAGGGGCAGCCTCAGGTGGTCAATATACACCTGATCAATTATATGGATCAGGTCAGTTTGCTAATGTAGATGCTCAAATTGTTCTTCCTGCACCAACTTTGCAAATTTCTTCTGAATGCGCCTTTAAGGCTTTTCACAGAGTTCCTTCAGCAGGTAAACCAGCACAAACTTTTTCAAGCATTCGACAGAAACCTAATGAAGCATATACTGACTTCATTCATCATTTGCAGGACACTTTGAAACATCAGATAGATAATCAGGAAGCACAAACTGAGTTACTCATGAAGCTTACTAAAGAAAATGCTACTTCAGAATGTCGAAAAGCTATTATAGGACTAGGAAAGGATCCTGAATTGGCTGATATGATTAAGATTTGTCAAGATATAGGCTCTCCTAGTTATCAAACTAATTTATTAGCTGCAGCCATGCGGCAAAGTAACAAACCACAAGGAAATTGTTACAACTGTGGTAAGCAGGGACATTTTAAGAAAGAATGCAGAGCTCCTGGTGGGGGTAATAATTCTCAGACACATTCTATGTCTGGAGTTAAAGCATGACCACGTACAAAATGTCCAAAATGTGGAAAAGGATTTCACTGGGCTAATGAATGTCAGTCAGGAAACTGCCTGACGGGCCTGTCTCTGGCCCTAGTTGAAACAGAGACTTGCAGCCATTAACTAAATACTAAAGCAGCTACTAAGCTGAGTGCAGGTTTGGATTTATATCTTCAACATTTATATCTGCCCCCGCCCCCATACCCGCTGCCATGGTTGCAACACCAGTGGCTTTGAGAGGTGCTGGCTGGCAGGGAGAGAGGACCCGGCCCAGCAACCTTTGTAGCCACGCAGCTGCAAAGCTTGCCGAGCTGCTCCCCACCTTCCCCACCACGGTTGCAATGCCAGTGGCTTCGGAAGACGCTGGCCAGCAGGGAGAGGGAAGCCGGCCCAGCAACCTTTGTAGCCACATGACTGCAAAGTTTGCCGAGCTGCCCTTCACTTTCCCCGCCGCAGTTGCAATGCCAGCAGCTTTGGAAGATGCTGGCTGGCAGGGAGAGGGAAGGTGGCCCAGCAACCTTTGTAGCCACGTGGCTGCAAAGCTTGCTGAACTGCCACCCTATCCCCGCTGCGTTGCAATGCCAGCGGCTTCGGGAGGTGCTGGCAGGTGGGGGGGTAGGCTAGCCCGAATGCTTACCTGTGTGTAGGCAGGAGGCAGTTGGATGCACGTGGCGAAGGCGAGGCAAGGCGAGCATCTCAGTTCGGGGGCATGGCCAGCCAGAGGTCACTACCGGTTCGGAGAACCATGCCAAATTTCCGCTAACGGTTCTCCTGAACCGGTCCGAACCGGTAGCAACCCACCACTGCTATACGCCAAGGCCCACGAAACGCTGTCATCTTCCCATCAAAGTATTTAATCACATTTGCATACTGGAACTGGTGCAAGTAACAGGAGCTCACTTCCTTACGCAGCACTCAGGTCTTGAGCCCGAGCTCCCAGCTTTCCAGTTGACAAGCTCAGCATTTTTAACCCCTGAGTCATTGGGCCCCCATTGAGAAGGACTTAATATCATGCAAGAATAAAAATAATAATAATGTAAATTTCATGGTGATAAATATTAAGCTATCCGTACAGAAATAGTATCCTCTTCAAGCAAAGATCCACTTTCTTTTCTTCTAACTGCTTTCCCACTGCTTCAGGCAAAGATCCACTGCTTTTTTCTTTTTTTACCAATTTTAATCAGAAGCAAATTTATTCAAAGGCTTGGAGGAATGTTTATTTGGTACTTTTCCCAAGCTGGGTTCACAGTTTTGTTTGAGTTCCTCTCCAAGTTTTAAAAGCCCCCCCCCTTTTCTCTTTAGCAGAGGGAGAGTCTGGAGAATGGAGCTTCTCTGTTAGATGACAAAGGGAATGTCAACTTCATGTGTTTTCTCTGTCTGTCAGCAGCCTGTGCTATTGTGAATGTCTGGCAAGGAGGCTACACCGCCAACAAACCTATTAAAACTCAATATCTTGTCTCAAGAGCTGGGGATTCTGCTTTTGATTTGTAGTGAGCACCTTTGTCTATGCATGCATCTACAAGGACACGACCTTGTAGACGACCCTCACTCTGTCAAGGACCTTGGAGTACTCATATCTAATGACTTAAGTGCCAGAGCCCACTGTAACAACATTGCCAAAAAGGCACTAAGAATTATTAATCTAATCTTGCGTAGCTTCTTCTCTGGCAATATTACACTGCTAACCAGAGCATACAAAACATTTGCTAGACCAATTCTTGAATACAGCTCACCTGTCTGGAACCCGCACTGTATATTGGACATCAATACAATCGAGAGAGTCCAAAAATATTTCACAAGCAGAGTCCTCCACTCCTCTGTTCGCAACAGAATACCTTATTCCCCCAGACTTGAAATTTTGGGCTTAGATAGCTTGAAACTTCGTCGCCTTCGATCTGACCTAAATGTAGTTCATAAAATCATCTACCACAATGTCCTACTTGTCAATGATTACTTCAGCTTCAACTGCAACAATACACGAGCACACAATAGATTCAAACTTAATGTAAACCGCTCCAAACTCGACTGCAGAAAATATGACTTCAGCAACAGAGTGATAAATGCCTGGAATGCACTACCTGATTCTGTGGTTTCTTCCCCAAACTCCAAAAATTTTAACCTTAGACTGTCTACAGTCGACCTCACCCCATTCCTAAGAGGTCTGTAAGGGGCGTGCATAAGCGCACCATTGTGCCTACCGTCCCTGTCCTACTGTCCTATTGCCTAATTTACCTGTACCTACTTTGCTAATATTTATGTTTATACCAATGCCTACTATCTTGTACATGTTTGACAAACAAATAAATAAAAAATGCATCCATCTGCATACTCACACATTCTCCAGAACAATCTCCCTTCCAAGAAATGCCTTTGGAGCTAATCTCTCACTGGAGGCTTGCAATCTTAATGAAACAGGTCTCTCCCTGCAGAATATCCCAACCCAGACAAAAAGTCTCATGTAGTTGTTTTCTCACTCTCTTACATCTCCTTCTTTTTGCATTTATTTATTTATGAAATGAATAAGGCTTCTTATTTATAATTCTAGGTAATAATTTTAAATTTTTAAAAAACTCATTCAAAATAGAACAAACAAACAATAAATAAAAAACATCCCATAAGGGTTATAATTTAATTCCTCTGTCTATCTGGATCTCTTCCAGTTGGTTTTATTCTTCACCTTCTTTGCTGGCCTATTGAAATTGGGCAAAAGCACAGAGTGTGGAAGTCTGGATCAATTCAAATCTAGGCTCTGTTGAAGAGACACCATCCTTTGCCCCTCAATTTAGTCTACTCAATATTGGGCAATGGGAACACTGATAGCTTTTGGTGCCACATGTATTGGTTGGACTCACATAACTGCTGTGATGAATATTGGAAGCCCCTTCTCTAGATGTTTCTTTTTCCGTCCATTTTTCCCTTTTTTTCCCTTCCTTGCACCTTTTATTCTTTGTTCTAGGTCTTTTTCTAAGTTTAGTCAGTATTTGCTTATACTCTTGTAATCAACATTTCCCATTAAATTTTAAAAATAAAATAAAATAAACAATTTAAAATTAAAGAAAATATGATCTGGAAAATATGAGATTGATATCTTTGATTAGGAGTTCATAATGTAAGAGACCATGAAGATCTTTATCTAAATCGTAGTCCGGTGTTTCTCAACCTTTAAACTGCGTGGATTTCAACTCCCAGAATACCCCAGTAAGCACGCTATTAAACAGTGTTAAAGAAGTTGCTTAAGCAAAACCTGCTTGTAATGCAACCAATAATTAATAATTTTTTCTTTGAGATGTCAGTTAAGTACTTTACTAGAACTCACAACTGCCATCTAGTGACTATTGTATGTTAAATATACCATAGATAAAAGTGAGAGAGATGAAAAATGGAGGGAGGGAATACTTTGAGGGAAATGTAGAGTTTTCTTTAATGGGTCAATATTAGCTAAATTATATTTAGACTATAACTTACATACAGTATATGTACATGGTTAATAAAAATACAAGTAACACAAATAATAAAATATAAATTAAAGTGATCATTTCTCATCTCTTGAGATGAGTCTCAGAATAGAAGTATTAGTATGGAAGAAATACCTTGACACAAGAGACAAACATCCCTACACATTCCTGAAATTATAATTGCAAGAACATGTTATACAGGCATTTCTCCAACCCATTTCTCCAACCCAAGAAGGCTATGATTTCCTTCACTAATGAGTCAAATTCCGGCCTGGAGTTTCTATCCTTATCTGAGATCTGCCTATGCCTACTTCATTTCAGTTAAATGATGGAGCTTACTCAACAGGACACACTTAGTGCTTACCCACTTAGAGTGGGGTCCATACAGCAGGTAATCTCATACAATGGTGGTTTGCTGCCAGTTCAGACCGGTTCTTTAGAACTGGTAGTGCTGACTCCACACCGAGAGGGAACCGGTTCTATGTGTCTGTGAAAGTGGGCCCGCTCGCCCGCCCCTGCGTTATACTGGCCTTTATCTCTGCTTCCAAAGCCCAGCTGATCAGGGGCAGATTGAATTGCCTCTCTGCAGCTGTTTTCCGTGCTCCGTGCCTGGTTTGCAATGCAGAAGTGCTATTAACTCTGAACTGGGCACGCACGTACACACGCGCGCGCAGTGAAGCGCACACTTAGCGTGCACTCAGTGAACCAGCAGTGACGAAAAGCGGAATCCACCCCTGATCTCATAGCACCCCAGGCCTTAAGAATCTACTCTCCCAGAATCTTCTGGAGAGGTAAAGATCTCTCCTGATAGCACATGTGTCCTGGAGCCCTAGGACGCTCTAATATTAGTAAAAAAAATAATTCACCTGTTTAGGTGACCACTCATAGAAGAGTGGTTGATTGTGCACTTCACTCTTGTAATTGGACATACAGTGACTAGAAGATCACTTCTTTAACTTGAACCATCTCTTTGTAGAGCTGAGGCAAGAGCAGGTCAGTTGCTTGCCAAACTCCTTTCATGCATTTCTCTTGTCAATTTATAAAGTGACTAATGCGGAGGACACACTGAATGATGCCTAGTTAGAATGCCGCCCATCATAGAAAAGAATGAAATGTCAAATGAGGCAAATAAATTGATTATTTAAAGCACACACATTCATCACATGAATAATTTGTTAACTATAATGTTTAAGACAAAAAGCAACTCTAATTGCAATCTCTTCAACATCTTGAAAAACTCCCTTGAAACAATATAAATATGATTTGCTAAATTGTCCAGTTAATTGAGTAAAAACCGATCATTGATTTTATGCTAACTTAACCTAATCCTTCACTATAGACCTTCTTTCTCAATTTTCCTTTCTTGTTTCTTTAGGGGGACATCCAGAATTATGGCAAAATATAGACTGGTTCTGACTTCCAGTGTCAAGCAGTTGAATTCTAAGGCTGGTTGAGAGACTGACAAAATTGAAAGCTGATAAAACTGAGCTGCCAAGGACTGCCATCTTTGTTAAATTATATTTGCACAAGATGCTAATTTCAGTTTGTTTAATCATGATTTATTAAACACAACTGTGGTGGTCCTGGAAAAAAAACACTTTTTGCAACACGCTCAAACATTAATTGTGAGGCATAAACCCTAATGATGGAGTTTGAACAACATTCTAAGCCTAAACTAAGCAGACTATATTGGCTGTTTATGTGAGTCCAACCAATACATGTGGCACCTTTCCATTGTCCAATATTGAGTAGACTAAATTGAAGGACAAAGGATGGTGTGTCTCTTCAATAGAGCTCAGATTTGAATTGATCCAGACTTCCACACTCCATGCTTTTGCTCAATTTCTATAGGCCAGCAAAGAAGGATAGACACAGATCATGTCACAGGATTATCTTCTCTGTTTACACAGATGCTGAAAAGGAAAGCAGGAAGTAAAAAACATTATTGGAGTGTTCCTCTTGATAACTTCTGCTCTCAAAAGTTATCCCTCCCCATTAAAAGTAATACTTGAGGAACAAGAGAAGCTTGCCTCTATAATTCATGCCTCTGCCTCTTTCCTGTCTTCCTCAAACAAAGGAGCCTCCTTCTTCCCACAACTACATATCTCTTAGCACATCCGAAATTCAAAGTGGTGTAGCTGGTAAGCAGACACCCAGATAGCAAGCTGCAGTTACTGGTTTTTCCTTCAGCGGAGTAAAACAAACACCTAGGCTCTTTCAAAAGGAGTTTGTCCTGGTTTCCAATTACAAGCTTCCCAAATCAGGTATGTACAGGTGGAATAAAAATATCTGCTCAACTTTTCTTGAGGTAGAAAAGTGATAATACTGCCAGTATAGGACTGGAGAACATTTTGAAAACATTTCCTGTCATGGCTGATGTTAATTCATACTGGCCTGGTAGTAAGTCAATTATTTCACAAGCAATAAGGGAAGCATTATTAAAATTGCTAATGCTGCAATGGCATGTTTAATATGCAGTTTGTTTTTAATATCTAATAGAAGCTCAGTTCTTGGCACTCTCTGTACATGGTTGATTGCTTGCAGATGTTTCATTACTTGACTACAGTAGGTAACATAATCAATGCTAGTGAGTGTGGAATTTGCTCTCTGTTTTTATACAGAACTTTGCCAGTGTTGGTGGAGGTGTGGTTTTCTCTTTGGTAATTCCATGATTAGAGTATTTTCTCTTTGATTGTTTGTCTCTCTGGTTAATCTCTGCTTAGCTGGGTGTTGGTTATTGGAGAAGATATGTTTGGTCTTTTTGCTTAGTTTTTTTTTTAAATTCTCTCTTTTGCATGATATGTAGATGTGGTTTATCTCTATGTGTCCATTGATGAGAGATTTGTCTGAATGCCAAGCTTCTGGGAATTTCCTAGCATCTTTTGGATTTAGCTTGATCTAGAATGCTCATAGTTTCCCAGTGTAAACTACATTCACTCACTAGCAATGAGGATGTTACCTGGTTATTAACATCTGCAAGCAAACAACCAAGGTAATAAAGCAACAAAGAATCCAGTTTTTTTAGTATCCTAATAAAGTTTTAATTATTGTAACTGCAGGGTCCTGTTATTAGAGGATATACATCAGCGGTGGGTTGCTCCCGGTTCGGCCCGGTTCTAAGAACCAGTAGCACCGGCGGCGGGAGGCTCTGCCCACCCACCTGGGAGGCTCCGCCCACCCGATCGGGACGCACGCGCACAAACCAATAGTAAAGGGTTTTAGAACCCACTACTGATATACATACATTACAGTACTATTTGCGCTTTCTCCTTTTTTAGCCAGAGCAGATTTGTTGGAATTAAAAAAAACTGCAAATATCAAAAGAAATGTTCAGATGCTTAAAATAGTACATAACAGCAACTGCGTCGTGAAATATTTGGGGGTAGAAAAGCAATTGTAGCTTGCTATATTTGAGCATAGGAAATCTGATTGATCTGATTCAATGCAAAAACTATTCCATTGCTGTTATTTATATATTTTTAATCTTCTCCTTTCTTTATGATGTGAAGGGTGACACAGTTTTATGTGTATAAGAATGTATCTGATGTAAGTAGTTAGAAGAGAGGAATTAGTCTAAGATTACTCACAGTTCATTAGAGCAGGACTGAGAACTGGGCTCTGCACTTTTTCCACTTTTTCATTCCTCCATTCTGCAATGGAGTTCATGCCCACATAAAAGCACCGTAACATTAGTTGATTTTAGCTTAGTATATTGAGTGAACTTAGTTGATGTTGGCTTATTAAATAAACCAGGATTAGCAAAATAATGATGTGTGAATTGAATGTTTTTTTCACAGAGTATAATGTAATACTTCTATGATTTGTTGAATTATAATTTTTCATTACAGCTCAATGGGGATTATTCTTTTCCTATTAACTGAGCATGCAGCTAGAGTTTGGGCCAAGTTTCATGCCTGTGTTTAGAAATAGGCTATAACAAAATGGCCTGATTTGGATATAAAAAGAAATTGTGGTTTAATAAATCACTATAGAACTGCTAAATGGTACATAAATAAAAGCATAAGGATCTCATCATCAAAGGCAGAATATCAACTCATTGACTAATACACCATGAATTAGATAATGAATAAAATAGACAATGAACTGAATTAGATTAGCAAAAAGTCATTCAGTGCAGTAAGGAAAACTGATGAATTCAGGAGATGGGATATAACTACTGTAGCTCCTATAGACAAGTTTAGGCTGCTTTGTGCACAGCCTCCTCTTCCATTCTTGCCCTGCCCATTTTACTTGAGTTCTGGAGAACACTGGACAATGGCCTCTACAGTAAAGTTACATAATGGTTTATTGGTACCAGACAGGGGTAAAATCCAGCAGGTTCTGACAGGTTCTAGAGAACCGGTAGCAGAAATTTTGAGTAGTTTGGAGAACTGGCAAATACCACCTCTGGCTGGCCCCAGAGTGGGGTGGGAATGGAGATTTTGCAATATTCTTCCCCCAGGAGTGGGGTGGGAATGGAGATTTTGCAGTATCCTTCCCCTGCCACGCCCACCAAGCCATGCCCACCAAGCCACACCAAGCCCACCAAGTCACGCCCACAGAACCGGTAGTAAAAAAAGTTGGATTTCACCACTGAAATCCAACTTTTTTTACTACCGGTTCTCTGGGCGATATTGTGTTTGTCAGGTCTTACGTGTGTTTATCTCTCTTTTCAAAGAGCATTTGTGTTGCAAAACAAAAACAAAACAAAACAAATCCTAGCATTCTAGTCCTGTGTTACATAGAAGTTTGATTTAAGGCAGGAAAAAGAGCAGATTTTTGCCAGTTGTGGGGTGATATTTCTGTCTCACCATCGGTAATGTCAGATTGCTGGTTTCCTATTGCTTCTGACAACAAGAAATGCCATGTCACTGTATTTCTCACATTATCAATACTATTATTATTTTAAAGACTCTCAAGAGCTACAGCTATGCTTTGACTGGTGAACAGCCGCAGAATCAGTATGATGATACTGCAATTCCCATGTTGCTTGTGCAACACACCAGAGTTCTTAACTCTTGCAGAGACGGCAATGCCTTTTTGCCTAGTCCATCTCTGCTTTGGCAGCCCTGGGTGCCATGGTGATACTTTTGTAATTACATATGGGCCAATCACAATTGCATGTTCTTTATGGCTGTCCTCTGGCCACTTCTAGCTTCTGTTAACTATGAAAACTGGGTCCCATGATCACTGCTTGTACTGATATTCCTTTATAGTCGCAACTAATGATGGAGCTTGCTCACCCTTGGAAATGCCTTTTCATTTGCCCTAGCCCCTGTCCTCACCTTTGGCCTGTCAGTTATTGTTAAATATGAATTTAATGCTTTTTTGGAAGGGCACTAGACAGTCTGGCTGACAAGTCATAAGAGTAGAGGAGGAGATGGACCCAGCAGGAGCATCTGGAGATCTTCCTGCAGCTTTCCTCTCTGCCTTCCATCAATGCCTATCACTTCTCAGTTTACTAACAGTCCAATCCACGTGCCATTCCCAGAACACACAGTCATCCAATCTCACCCCACTACATGCTAAAGAGTGATCAGAATTATTTTACGTACTTGCTTAATACAAGGGAAAACAAAGGCAGGGAAGTCCAACCATTCCTTTCCTTAATTTGAGCCACATTATATCAGTAATGACAATACTGTCTGCTGGTCTTATTAAAGAGAAGACAGATTGGCAATGGGGACAGCACAATTTATGCCAACACAGAGTTAGGTTGAGTCAGGGACACATCCAGCGGAGGGTTCCGGTTATTTTCACTACCGGTGCACATCGCGAGCATGCGCAGAAGTGAACTCGGGTTCCATCGGGCGATTTCACTTCTGCGCATGCTTAGGACGACGACATTACAAGCCGAAACACAGCTGAGGAGCTTCTCAGCTGTGCTTCGGAGGAAGAATAAAGGTCGGTATTAAAACAAGGGCGGGTGGGAGGGCTCAGGACACGGAGAAGCGCCAGAAAATGACATCATCACCGGGTTCCTACCGGAGCTGCGCTCCACACCACACCGGTAGGAACCCACCACTGGACACATCCATATAGAAAAGCTCATAACTAGCATTATCAGTTCTATGAATAATGAATACAAATATGAGTTATCCTATAAAGTCAAACATTTATGACCAAAAATAACTGGCTAGGTAGAAAAATTCTCTTATTTCAGAATTCTGGGAAAGCAAGTGATAAAAACCTTTAGTACGGCACCAGCATAAAAAAAAGTTAGCATTGGTAAACCAACCACCATTGACAATGTCTCATAAAGTATTAGCTTCATGTGTCATAATAAAAAGAATTCCAATGCATAAAAATAATTCTAGAGTGAAAAACTTTTAAAAAGTTTAGGAAGACATATATGTTTAACTTAGAGAAAGAACGTTCAGAAGTGATATTTCAAAAGCTTGAAGATGTACTGTAACTAGGAATAGGTCCTAGTGAATCAATGAAACTTAGCTCTAGTCTAAAGAGTCAAGTCCAGATTTGCATTGCAAAAATAAAACATAAGGTGGGGAAAAGTTCTTTAAGTCCAGTGAGGGATGATTACATTCCTAAGAATATAATAGGGAAAAGCTTTTCCCTATGTATGATCCTAACTGGCAAAAGCTCTCTTTTCAACATTTTCTCCTGGCCACCAGCACCTAAGCCTGTTATTTGGGAAAGTGCTGATTTGTATATATCTGCCAAACTTCATTTTTGAAAAATTAGGGGATTGGAGAAAAATATCTGTCATTGATAGCAGAATATGAATGGAATAATCAGTTCTTTTGTTTGGATCTACCCAGTTCTTATAAAGCCAAGCTTATCTGTGAGATCAAGTAAGCTTGTAGAAGGACTTGAGGCCTGGATGTGGCAATCCCAACCTGTAGTTGATCTTTTTTCCTGGATAAATTGTCTGCACTGGTTTAAATTAAACCTGTGTTCCAGCATGTAATCTCTTTCAATCATCGCTTGTGAATTAATGCTTTTTGCCAAGAATATAGCCATACCAACAATAATGTAAATATTCCCACAAATGTTCTAAATAAATAAACAAGGATTTATAATGAAAAAAGAAACAAAAGTAAAATAATAGCAACAGCGACAACAGAAGCTCGCCATTCCTGCTCTGTACTATTGAAATATAGAAGGGAAGAACAAGCGTTGCTGACTTGCATAATACTACTAACAGAAACTGTAAAGAATAATGATGAATTGTTGGATGGAGAAGCAGGAAGAAAGTATGCTTCCAATTCCACCTACATGTTGGGCAAATTTAAAGTGGAAATGAATAATTAATATGTAAGATCCTTGGGCTAAACAGGATGGCAAAAAATTGCTCACCTTTGCTAGGAATAAATACATTACTAAATACCTATTGGGGTAAAAACAAATTGGTCAGAATATAAACTAAGAATAAATAAATGCTAGAAGATAAACTTGGTTGCACTAACAATTTTACTCTGATAAGGTAAGAACTTGCCATTTCCAAGGTGTTACGAGATAATTAGCTTTAAATAGAGAATTGCAAAATTGAGTGGTTTGTCACAGTCAGTCCATTCTTCTTCAGGATGTGTTGATCTGAATATGCTAGAATACTCTAAAATTTTGTATTTATCCCAGACTGGCACTATTGGTACCTTACTGAAACCTGTGTAGCTCTTGATTTTTTTTTGATCCTGCCTATTTTGACATTAGTCCTGGAAATTGTAAAAGAAATGCATCCATCAAAGAAAGGGACTGAGCCACTTGGCATTAAATTCACAGATTTCCTGGATAAACATTTAAACTGAAATGTTTCTTCCCAGGTTTCTTGATATCTGGATTAAGTTTATGACATGAGCTGCCAAGGGACTCACATTCGGTCTTTTGATTCTTTATGTCCAGTCTCCTTTCCATTGTTTTGTCAGCATCCCCATAATCTCCTATCATGACAATGAACCATATTACACTCATGGGGAAACAATTGGTCCACTGCAGGGAGAAAGTGGCAAGAAAGTGACAAGCAACAGGGAGAAAGCAGAGCTACTTAACACGTTTTTTGCATCTGTCTTTACATAAAGGGAAAAAACAGTCCAACCTATCAAAAACAGCATCACAAAAAACATATTAGGAACACAAGTTAAAATAGGGAAGAAAATGGTAAGTGAACACCTGTCTACCCTAGATGAATTCAAATCACCAGGACCAGGTGGACTACACCCCAAGGTTCTGAAGGAACTGGCAGACGAGATCTCAGAACCACTGAACTATATCTTTCAAAGATCCTGGAGCACCGGGGAACTGCCAGAGGACTGGAAAAGAGCTGATGTAGTTCCCATCTTCAAAAAAAGGGAAAAAACAGATCCAGGAAACTACAGACCTATCAGCCTGACCTCAATACCAGGGAAGATTTTGGAAAAGATAATCAAGCAACAAATCAATGAACACCTAGAAGCAAACAAAGTAATAACCAAAAGCCAACATGGGTTTGTCAAAAACAGATCATGCCAGACTAATCTTATTGCATTCTTTGACAAAGTGACAAAATTAGTGAACCAGAGGAATGCTGTCGATGTGGTTTACTTGACTTCAGTAAGGCATTTGATAAAGTAGACCATAACCTACTACTAGATAAAGTAGAAAAATGTGGGATGGACAGCAACACCACCAGATGGGGAGGGGGATTGCATTACTGAGTATGCTAGTTGGCATGGAGGCCGCAGCTTATGGCAGTAAGATTTTTTTTTAATGAAATAATTCATTTAATTGAATAGCTTTTTCTCAGAGTGTCATAAAAAAGCTATAACTTGATTTGTTGTGCTTTTTAAATTACAAACATTTGGATATCAATTCCTTTAATAGTGTGTCTGCTGAGTAAATATTTTCTGAAAGCAATTTTGAGAAATAAGAATTTCTCACCATCAGGCAGGTGGAAGTACGGGAATATGCAGTTGAGATGAAAGTACATTAAAATAAAAGGAGGGTGGATAAGATCTCACAGCTGATCTATGTAATTTAGTTAATCAAGCTCTGCCCTTTCATTTACTCATTTAAAATATTTATTTGTTTAAACGAAAGGGAAGCCATTTACAATAAAAATGAAATATGTGTAACCAATGAATGTTTGCACAAACATTAAACAAGGTGTGCCTCTAGCAAGTTGTCTTCAGCATCACTCCATCTTCACATTAGCAGTTTGTACTCTTTTCAAAATATCCTTTCAGCAATATAGTTCTATGTAGATTGTGTGCATCTCTTTCAATAAACTCTCTTTAATCAGGCCTGTTAATCAGGACAAATAATGCAATGAATTTGAAGAACATGTTCATCTTCCAGTCTCCAGTATTTTCTGAATGATGATGCTTTGATACACCCTTCCCTCTGGCTATTTACACATTAATGCTAACAGAGATGACATATTGACATGCTGATGGTTAATTATAACTTGTCTTGAAGATTATTTGGCATCTTCTTTGATGCTGAATAGATTTTTGCTTCATTAATGTTATCAGTGATAATTATTATGACTATCACCACAACTACTTATTATCTTAATCTGAAGCACCACCAACATATATTTAAAAGCTCTTAGCCACCCCATTTCCACAGGATTTATTTATTTATTTGGCAAAATTTGATTTTATTATTGGATCAAAACTAACAGTTTTCCTGTTTAGCTTAGCATCTATTTTTGCTCATAGAATGGATTAGCGTTCCAAGCATTTTTATTTTCAAACTTTGTAGTTTGAACATTCTTTTTCATACTTTGAGTCTTCTTTTAAATAGTCTTGTTGAGCAGCATGAAGAAACATTAAAAAAAATAGTAAGTGTTTAGGAAAGAAAGAAACAAACAAAAACTCTTCTGAGCTTTTAAGATGACCATGTATCACAATGGTCTGACAACTGGCAACTTCAAATCTCAACCAACAAATGCTCTGTCTTACACATTGGCAAAAAGAATCAGAACACAAAATACAAACTTGGAGGACATGACCTTGTAGATGACCCTCACTCTGTCAAGGACCTTGGAGTACTCATATCTAATGACTTAAGTGCCAGAGCCCACTATAACAACATTGCCAAAAAGGGCACTAAGAGTTATTAATCTAATCTTGCATAGCTTCTTCTCTGGCAATATTACACTGCTAACCAGAGCATATAAAACATTTGCTAGACCAATTCTCGAATACAGCTCACCTGTCTGGAACCCGCACTGAATATCGGACATTATTACAATTGAGAGAGTCCAGAGATATTTCATGAGAAGAGTCCTCCACTCCTCTACTCGCAACAGAATACCTTATTCCACCAGACTTGAAATTTTGGGCTTAGATAGCTTAGAGCTACATCACCTTCGATCTGATCTAAATGTAGTTCATAAAATCATCTGCCACAATGTCCTACCTGTCAATGATTACTTCAGCTTCAACCGCAACAATACACGAGCACACAATAGATTCAAACTCAATGTTAACCGCTCGAAACTCAACTGCACAAAATACGACTTCAGCAACAAAGTGATCAATGCCTGGAATGCACTACCTGACTCTGTGGTTTCTTCCCCAAACCCCAAAAACTTTAACCTTAGACTGTCTACAATCGACCTCACCCCATTCCTAAGAGGTCTGTAAGGGACGTGCATAAGCGCACCATTGTGCCTACCGTCCCTGTCTTACTGTCCTATTGTCCAAATTTACCTGTACCTACTTTGCTTTTGTTTATGTTTATACCAATACCTGCTATCTTGTACATGTTTTGACAAAATAAAAATAAAAAATAAAAATAGATAAATGCTGCAATAGAGGGTCTGTTGCTTGTGTTGTGTATACAGAGCATAGATTTATGTCTAGAAAACATGTTGAATTATTTTTATAATGCTTTACATTGTGAACATGTGTTCAGCCAATTCCACTATCAATTCATTTTAAAATAAATTTTTTTTGCCATTGATTCTTATCAGGAATCAGCCCTAATCTGAATATAGCAAGATAGAACGGTCAAGAAAGGAAGATTCTCAGTGTCATGAGATCCATTCAGAAACATTTAGAACAAAAGATCTCTTCACAGAATCTTTATGCAGAGGAAAATTGCATCCGATGCCTTTCTGGCTGTTATTTTTTAATTAATAGCAAAACTTGAAACTAAACATGAAAGCCTTACCCATCAAACGTGGGCTATGTCTAGCAATAAGGAAGTGGAAAGTTCCCATCTTTAACAACAGAATGGAAACAGAGTCGGATTCAAGGCTGTGACTAGGAAATTATCCTTTCATGTTGCATTGGCTTCTTTTCTTAATGGCAGGAGGAGATAATGTTGATGCTGCTCATTTAGTCATGTTTGTCTCTCAGCAGTTCTATGGACAAGCTCTCATTGTTTTCCAGGCTTTTTATCTTTTTGCTTTACTTAAATTGTAATTAACTTTTTTTTTTTGCTGACTCCAACTCCTCTCCTTATAAATAAAGTTGTCAGAGGCAACAACCTGTAGGGTTCTCACTGATTTTTGGGAGTAGCTGATTGCTACTCCTGATAAGAGAAGTTGTTCTCTTCCTGACAACTTTGAAGAGACAAAATCTGAAAAGTCACATAATTGCCAGTGAGATTTCATTTTAATCTTTTTCTTTTGTGTTACCACCTGGAATGCCGTTGGTGTTATTATAGCTTTTGTGGGGCTTAAGACTAATGATTGCGTTTCTCTTTCAGTTTTTTTAAAATGACCAGTGGAGATTTGCCTTTCCAATATGACATCGGAAGGAGGAGGAATTATGAAGGGCGTGGCCAGGAAGTGCAAATTCAGAACATCAAAGCATATGTTTGTCAACCTGCTTCTGATACAAACACAGCTGTGATTTTGGTTCATGACATATTTGGGTGGCAATTCCCAGACACAAGATATGTTGCTGATATAATTGCTTCTAATGGATACACGTAAGCAAGGGTTCCTATTATTTCAAGAATGAAAAAAAAAAGTATAGTGAGGGTGGTGATAAATGGTGAGGACTACCATACCTGTGCTACAACAGTCTGGCCAGCCTTTAGATGGCAGGAAAGGGACACAGCCATTTGTTTTGCTGCTATCTAATGGCATTCATATTTGTCAGCCCAGATATAGTAGCCCTAATTTAGAAGTATGAATAAATTGCCTCATAGCAAATAGAGATTTATTTTATTTTATTTATTTTATTTTGTCAAACATGTACAGTATAGTAGTTGTTTGTATAAACACAACATAAGTAAAAAGTACCGATAAAAGAGGACAATAGGACAGTAGGACAGGGACGGTAGGCACAGTGGTGCGCTTATGCACGCCCCTTACAGACCTCTTAGAAATGGGGAGAGGTCTACTATAGACAGTCTAAGGTTAAAGTTTTGGGGGTTTGGGGAAGAAACCACAGAGTCAGGTAGTGCATTCCAGGCATTGATCACTCTGTTGCTGAAGTCGTATTTTCTGCAGTCCAGTTTGGAGCAGTTTACATTAAGTTTGAATCTATTATGTATTCGTGTATTATTGCGGTTGAAGCTGAAGTAATCATTGACAGGAAGGACTTTTTGATATATGATTTTATGAACTACATTTAGATCAGATATGAGTATTCTTCTTTAGCTCATGTAATCAACACTGCCCTGCAGGAATGCAGCGATTTTTTTAAAAAAAGGAAAAGCATACATGTTGTCATTTATTTAAACTATGCAGTCTTACAACAATGTCTCTGGGTGGCATGTAAAGTTAAAAATGTAAAGACTCCAAATCACAAATGTCCAAGGTCATAAACAGCAATTTCAACTGATAATAAAACAACCTCAGCCAGCAGAGTGTGCTTACCAGCCAGCTCCTCATTGCACAAGGAAAGGCAAATAGGGTTGAGGCTATCGGCTGTTCTATAAGGCAGGCACTGCCACAGAGAAGGCATGAGTCCTGGGTATTCAACAAGATAATAGTGTTTAGTGGAAGGGACCCAAGGTGTGTTTTCCTTGTTAGAACTGTTGGGATGGACAGAGATGACTGGAGACAAGCAGTTCTGCAAATAGTCTGGTGCCATGCCATGTAGAGTTTTGGCTTCTTCAGGAGGGGGAAGATATCTGGTTCTTTCAAGGTAGGCAGACCTATCCCTCTTGCAAAGAAATATTAATCTTTGCATGAATCTAATCACAGTTCATCTCCCAGAAGACATTAATCAACTAGCAGGGATGTGGATCTAAAATACTAATGGCCAAATTCATGGTTCCAAGGAGTCTGTCCACTTCATCAGAGTCAACAGGTACAAACTCTTCCGAGGTAACCAGGCAAGGTCATTCCTCGGGTAACTCCGTAGAACCAATACAGCCAGATTCTATCTCTGAGAAAATCCAAAGGACTTATGTAACTGATGCTTAGAACAGTCCACGCAGTCCACAGAGCAGACCTGTAAGTGTTCCCTAGGACTCTCCTTACCCACAATGGACTGGGATACACTAAAAATGGCCACAGCTTAGTATTTTGCAGATGCAGTAAGGGTGGAAAAATAGCTACACTTTGCCAGCATTATTGCCATGAGGCCAGCAGTGGGTTGCTCCTGGTTCGGCCCAATTCTAAGAACCGGTAGCGCCAGCGGTGGGAGGCTCCGCCCACTTGCCCAGGACACTTATGTACATGCGCAAGAGCGCATACGCGAACTGGTAGCGAAGGGTTTTAGAACCCACTACTGCATGAGGCAATCCTTAAAGAAAACTCTTAATCTGTGTTTGGGGCATTTACACAATTTTCCTATTGTGGTACTCTCTTACACTGAGACATTGTCCAGAACTCTTCTGAAAACCAGGAGCCATCCAGGATCAATGTGCATAGGCTCCTTATGGCTGTGATCCATGTTGTCATCCTCTCATTCCCAGTCACAAGAAGCCAAACTGTGCACCAGAGCCCTAAGAAGAACCCCAATTTTTAAAACTATTCCACTTCCTTTTCCAATAAAATGTTTAGCTCCTGTTTACAGCCCTGCCCACTAAAACAGAAGTAATTTTGGCAGAATCACGCCTACATATTACACCTGCCTAGATGGGATCCAAGAAGCTTAACAAAATTTCCCAGCTAGATGGTGTCGCTTGCCAGGAAATAGACCTCTTTTATGTCCAAATATAATGTGAAGGCTTAATGCATATCATTATTAACACATCCACTAAAGCTGCAATCATACATAATTACATAAACCAGAGTTTCTTAAAGTGTGGTCCTAGGAATCTGGGTGTCCCCCAAGACCCTTTCATGGGTTCGCAAAATCAAAATTATTTACCACTCTACCTTGAAAAATAATACAATATTAAAAATAATACAATATGAAAATCCCCTCAAACAATCATGAGAAGTGGTAGTGGCAGTGAATATGTCCATTTTCAAATTTTAATACAATATTACCCCTTGAAACAAAAGCTCTTTTGGAGTCCTCTAAAAATTTTAAAAGTGGGAAAGAGTCCTGAGAGAAAAAGGTTTAAGAAATAATTATGTAAGCATTAAATTATAATTGCATTTAGTGGAAATTCCTTCTAAGAAAATCACTGGACAGGTTAAAAATTAGAAATGTGTTATTTAACTTTATTTTTAGTAGTTAGCTTTAATATTTTGATTTGATTTTTTAAAAACAATTTATAGAGTTACTGGGAGTCAGGAGTATACAAATTTAATATCTACCTATCTAATCTTCATGCTTCTTAACTTCTTAAGAGCTAGCTTGTTTTGTTCATGTGTGTGTGTGTGTGTGTGTGTGTGTGTGTTTTGTTTCTATGTTGACCGCATTTTGCCTCATACTTCCCTCCGACCGGTTAGGGCCCACAGAGTTGGTCTCCTCCAAGTCCCGTCAGTCAAACAATGCCGGCTGGCGGGCCCTAGGGGGAGGGCCTTCTCTGGGGGGGGGCGTGCTCTGGAACCAACTTCCCCCAGAGACCCGAACTATCCCCACCCTGCTGGCCTTCCGAAAAGCCGTCAAGACATGGCTTTTCCTGCAGGCAGGGGGTAGAGACTAGTCCATTTGAGCTCTCCCCCGGGTATGTCTGGTTGATGGATATTTTTTAAATATTTAATTTTTTTAACTTTTTAACTTGGTTTTTAATTAATGTTTATTTTCTAGTGTTCTTGTATATTGCTGTACGCCGCCCTGAGTCCCTCGGGAGTAGGGCGGCATATAAGAACCAATAAATAAATAAATAAATAAATAAATAAATAAATAAATAAATAAATAAATAAATAAATAAATAAATAAATAAATAAATAAATAAATAAATAAATGCATATTGTTTTAATGCAGTGATATTTATATAGTATTGACTGGAGATGAATAACACTTTTAATATTTTAGATAACTTAGACTACTGCAGAAAAATAAAGAGAGAACTAAAGAGATAGCTTGGGAATTCATCTGTCACAGAAACCTTCAAATAACTTATGAATGCAATATTCTACAGAACCATCTGCCCAGATTTTTTCCTGGGAAAGGCATCTTGGACACCTAATGATCATTGGCAGAATTTTGGAGACTGGTTAAAGGATCGAGATCCCATGAAAGTGGACAAGTAAGATGAGTGTTTATTTAAAAGTAAATGCAACTGATGTGTGTCTGATTAAGAAAACACATTAATTAAGCAAAGGCAGAAAGTTATTCATAATGGAAAAGCAAGCAAAGAGCGGGGAGAGAAAATTGCAGCCTTGATACCCTTTAAGATAAAATATGTTTTAGCTTCACAACAGTGAAAGAAAGATCAATGTTTTCGTTTCTTTAGGATTTTTTGTTTACATTGGATTCACCAAAGCATACATACTTGCATACCATCATACAACTTCTTTTCAGAATAAACAACCTTGCCTTAGGCAGGGGGTTGGACTAGAAGACCTCCAAGATCCCTTCCAGCCTTCTGTGATGTTGATTCAAATGCAGGCCAATTGCTGAGCACCTTAGGTGAAGCACAGAAAAAATTAAAGTACCGTAGTAGTAGTAGTAGTAGTAGTAGTAGTAGTAGTAGTAGTAGTAGTAGTACCGTAGTAAGCAAATAAATTAAGGGAAGATAAAAGGAACTATAAATCTAGTTTATACCAATTCCATTCACTTAACAGTACACCTCACTCTGTCTTTGCAAACTATCTTCGCTTTCACCTTATCTTTGCACCAGTTTCCACATTACATATTGTTCTTTAAACTTCTCATTTTTTGTTGTTGAGGATCTCATTGGTTGCATTCAACCATGATTTTCTTTGCTTTTCCCATTTATTCTTTCATCATCTATCTTGCAATTTTGATCATTTTCTTTATCTGATCTAACTACTTCAGTTTATTATACACAATGGAAGCCAGAATTTCTCAAGACAGGAATGTCAGTTATATCGACAACAAGCTGCCATTCGACATTTGAGAAATGGAAGAAAAATGACCATTAAGTCATTTTTAGTGTTACTGTTGTGCTGCAAGTTACACCTGGAATTGTAGATGACTTTACATATCTGTGTGGAGCTGTGCCATTTTTATTGGTGAACTATACAACCTAACTACCAGTATGTGATTGAGGGAAGGATGATGCAAGCAATGTTTTCATGTAAAAAATAAATAAATATAAATTATATAGCGACACATACATGTGGTCCTTGACGTACGACCACAATCGAGCCCAAAATTTCTGTTGCTAAGTGAGACATTTGTTAAGTGAATTTTGCTCCATTTTATGACCTTTCTTGCTACAATTGTTAAGTGAATCACTGCAGTTGTTAAGTTAGTAACACGGTTGTTAAGTGAATCTGGCTTCCCCATTGACTTTGCTTGTCAGAAGGTCGCAAAAGGGGATCACATGACCCCGGGACACTGCAATTGTCATAAATGTGAGTCAGTTGTCAAGCATCTGAATGTGAATCACATGACCATGGGGATGCTGCAACAGTCATAAGTGTGAAAAATGGTCATAACGTACTTTTTCCAGTACTTTTAACTTTGAACAGTCACTAAATGAAGTGTTGTAAGCTGTGGTCTACCTGTACTGCATTGTTTTGCATGTAGAAAAAAAGATACTGTAGTCCCATTTCTCTTCTTTCCTTCCTCCTTCTCTCTTGCTTGCCTATACAGTATATTAATTTAATGGCTTTCTTTTAACCTAGAGTGATTTTCAATCTCTCTCTCTCTCTCTATTGTTAAAATGCTTGTACTTAATGCGACAGAATCACCAAAGTGAGCATCCACTGAAATCTCACCATGCAAGTTAAAAGTAGGCATCTTCATAAAGATTTAAAATAGTACCGAGGCATTTTTTAATTATTTTTTTAAAAATAAATTTTATTGGAAGTTCAAAAAATCATGCTTTTAACATTTAACACGTCCATAATAGTAAAACATACTGGTAGTTCAGTACTATGGCTTATCAAGCAATGGATTTCATCAGACACCATTCCAAGTAAATCTGTAGACCAGGAATGCTGCCAATTGTGTTTATTGCAAAACATCTTTCTTGGATACTTTGCATTTTTAATTGCTTTAGGATGGAATTCAGTGGAGTTAAGCAGTTAATGATAGCTAAAAGTAGCAGGTTGGGGCATGAGCGAGGCATTTCACATGCCATCTTCAACTCAAATTAAACCATACTCCAGTACCAAGACAACCTATCCTTGCTTTTTGGCTCTCTGAACAGAAAGAAGATTTTGGGAGCTTCCCAAATTAAAGGACAACGACCAGAAGAACAGTTAAAAAAAAAACCAATTCTCTGTAAAAGTGACTGAGCAGAGCAAAGGGACAATAAGGCTCCAGCATTATTATTTATTTATTTATTTATTTTGTTATTCTTATATGCCGCCCAACTCCCGAGGGACTCGGGGCGGCTTACAACAAGGAGAAATACAAGAATAAACAAAGAAATTGCATAAAATTTAAAAACAAGTACAAAAATTTAAAACAATTATTTAAAACAGCAACATCCATTCGACACATACATTATTTTGTAGTTATGCAGGTTATAACATTTCAGTATTTGTCATTGGTGCATTTATTTGTAAATGAGTACCAAATACAACAATAAGTTGTTCACAACTGGCATTTAATTTCAGAAAATCCATTCTGAGGACTTACCGTAACTTGGTAGTGTATTGCCATCCTCTTAAGAAACCAGCACCTGAGTGGATAATGTTTTATAAGAATTGTTTTTAATGAGCAGGAAAGATACATTTTGATAACCGTGTAGTTTGTTTTAGGTACATACAAAGATTTTTGTTTATTTGTCATTTTTGTTTATGCATCTCATTTTCTTAGGACAGTCGATACGGTCTTGAAATATTTAAAAGAGCAGTATAATGCAATCAAGATTGGTATTGTTGGATTTTCCTGGGGTGGAATGGCTGTACATCATGTGATGCTAACAAATCCTGAATTAAAGGCTGGAGTCTCCCTCTATGGTAACAAAGAACACTTATTAATTCTTCAATTTGAATAGTATTAAATCGTTGTTTGCAAGGATAAACTGCACTGTATAAGTAAGACCTTTTTACAAACTGAGTGCTCTTTTCTGTTTCTCTCTCAAACAAGGGGCATATCTGTGCTGTCTAATTGCCCCATTACCAGGCAGGCACACAATTTATTCTGGAAGGAAAAAAACAGATGTTATCACTCTATTCCAACGGTTCTCAATCTGTGGGTCGCGACCCCTTTGGGGGTCGAATGACCCTTTCACAGGGGTCGCCTAAGACCATCAGAAAACACATATTTCCGATGGTCTTAGGAACGGAGACACTGCTCTTCTATCCGTCTCCAGGCGGGTCCACCCACATGCAAATAGACTACTGCAAAAAAAAATCTGTACCATGGGAACTTCTGAGCATGCGCAGAAGCTGAATTTCCGCCACTGCGCATATGTCACCATCTAGTTTTTGCCTTTTTTTTTGCAATTTTTAAAAAAACATTCGGCACTGTGCATGCATGCATGTGCAAAGCGCACGAGCGGCCACGAGGCACGGCCACGCAGCGCAGGAGGAAGCGAACCGGCAGCGAGGTAAGTTAGAACCCACCCCTGAGTTTCCTAATAATTTTATTATTTTATGGTTGGGGGTCACCACAACATGAGGAACTGTATTAAAGGGTAGCGGCATTAGGAAGGTTGAGAATCACTGCTCTATTCACTGTCCGAGACCTCAGGTTGCATTTTTCTGCTGTATTTCACTTTTGAAGTACACATCTATATGTTATGTCACCTTTAGGCTTTTGTTCATTTCAAATAATCTGCTTCAGTTTGTTCCTGAGTAACTGTTGCAATTCATTGGACAGTTGACAGGGGAAAGATTGCTCTTTCAGCTGAGTCGGTGAGCGCCCTGCTAATGTTTTTTAAAGCTTGTTTTTTTTTAAAAAAGGGTTCTGACATAGCCTAATGGCTCTAACTTTTGCTTTACAAATAGAAGATTGCTTGTTTAAAATCAGCAGAATTTTTTTAAAAAATATACTATTTTTTCCCTACTATTTTCTATGCTTCTTACTTTTTACTGTATGTTTTTGTAAAGTAGTGAACTATTTTTGTTCCTGGGAAGATGATTTTACTGCTTCTGTCATTTTCACTTTTCTCAGAAAAACTTAAGAAAATTCAGTAACATGAAAATTTTTTTCCTGTTTTATTATTAAATATATACAACATCATCTTATGCATGTTTACTTCCCCTTAGCCCCAATAATCATACAGATAGCCTTCAACTTATGACCACAATGGAGACCAAAATTTATGTTGCTAAAGCAAGACAGTTGTTAAGTGAGTTTTGCTCCATTTTATGATCTTTCTTGCCACAATTGTTAAGTGAATCACTGCAGGTGTGACGTTAGTAACACGGTTGTTAATTGAATCTGGCGTCCCATTGACTTTGCTTCTGAGAAGGTCACAAAAAGTGATCACATGACCTGGGACACTGCAACCATCACAAATTTGAGTCAGTTGCCAAGCATCTGAATTTTGATCACATGACCATGGAGATGCTGCAACGGTCATAAGTGTGAAAAAACAGTCAAAAGTCACTTTTTCCAGTGCTGTTGTAACTTTGAATGGTCACTAAATGAATGCTGGTAATTCAAGGAATATATAGGATATTCTCTTGGGTTGTCTCACAATTTTTCCAGGCCACTCAGGTTGAAAAGCTTCAACCCAAGCTCTCAAAAACCTCCATAGCCCCCTTACCCATCAACATGTGTGCATGACCGTGCACATGCACGTGCACACACACATGTTCAGAAAACCCACCCATTAGCAAGTGCTTTTCTGAAATATAAAGTAAGACGGCACGGCAGCAAAGGATTGGTATAGTTAAAGGATATGATTTAAATTAATATCGTATCAAGCCAGCATGAGCACAGATATGGCCAAGAGAATATCCTATATGGGAGAAAGGGAAGTAAACATGCAAAAGATTATGTTGTATATACAGGAATATATTCTTGGCTAGCATATTGATATTTCTTTTCAAAAGTGGAGATAACAGAAGCAATCAAAACCTAGGTTAATTTTCTTATCGCAAGTAACAAAAATAGTTTATTTGATTTACCCCAACTTAATGCTATTAAAATCATTTTTTATCTATTTACGCGAAAAATATAAATAGCTTCTCACTGATTACCCCTGGCAAATAAAAATACTAGCAGATGGTCAGATAGAAATGCTTTATAAAAGTAGTTTATTTCATCACTACATCGTAAATGATAAAGACAGCTAGGTTAGTAAACTTGATGACTGAAATTATTAAATTTTTGTAGATTCACTTACAAGACAGAATATTATAATATTTGCACAGTGCACATACTTCTCCATTCTTTAGACCAGCGGTTCTCAACCTGGGGGTTGCGACCCCTTTGGGGGTCGAACGACCCTTTCACAGGGGTCGGGAGACTTTGCCCGAATGCTGCCATTTGGGTTCTTTTACCCTCTGCGCATGCGCAGAATGCTTTGCGCATGCGCAGAGGATAAAAGAACCCAAATGGTGGTGGTGGGGCGGGGGTCACGGCGGCGGGCACAGCAGCAGAGTGGGTCGCGGTGGGGGCGCGGGGGCAGGGCACGGGTCGCAGCATTAGGAAGGTTAAGAACCACTGCTTTAGACTGTTCCATAGTTGGTTTAATTTGTGAAGAGTGTATGCCCTTTAGAAACCAAATATATGCCCCAAAGTCTGTAAATATGTACAACTCATGTTCTTCAAATAATTGTGGAAACAATTTTCTGAAGGCCCAAAGTTTATTTTTTTATATACATATCAAGCTGGTGCAGGTTTGCAATCTCTGTTTTAGAACTAGATCTACCCTGAAAGGGAAGTGGTATCCTGGATATACTGAACAGAAAATAATACAGTTTATAATAGGACTATGGAAGATGATATACGGAATATAATTTAGTACGTTCTAGGAATTGGGGATACACCAGTATCATAGAAACTACAGGAACCGGCTGGCACTAATGCTGTTTTCAAAATTAATAAAGAACCGGTATATATAAGGCCCTGAAGCTCATATTGGAACTGTACCAACATAAATCACTGCAGAACCACTTGAAGTCTCAAATAACATTTCATATTTTTATTATATTTTCCAATTATACCCTAAAATGTCTGCATCATCATCACATAACATAATAATTAAGGTAAATGGAGTATTTGTTCTCTACTTTTATTGTTTGCCTTGAAAAAATTTAAAGTTTTAATGTAACTTCTCTTCTTTTAGGAATTATTAGAAATTCTGAAACTAGATATAATTTACTGAATCCAACCTTTTTCATTTTTGGCGAGAAAGATCATACAATTTCTCTTCAACAGGTAAACAATTGTCTTCAGATTCTAAATAGCTTTATGACTGATACCTCTGCAATATACTGTACTTAGAGAATGAGTGAAAATGGGGAATAAGCATTGCAGCAGATCCTTATTTTCATTTAAGGATCACTCCAAAAAATTATGAGTCTGCTCTTATTGTAGTATTACCAGTGGGAACATTTAGCTAGCAGCAACTAATGTGGTACTGGAGCTCAGCTGAAAAAAGCTGTTCATCCCCTCCTCCATAGTGTTTATGTGGAAGAAGGGAATTCCTACACAGAGGGAGAAACATTTGAAATCAATTTAATATTTTCCTGTCCGCCTGATTTTTAGCATGGATAATAATTAGCAGGGTAGTGTTTTTTTAGTAGGGACAAAGTACATGCTTACAAGCAGAAGATAGCTAAAATGTGCTATTTTTCCAGAAACCACCTCTGCAATACAAGGTGCAATTCAGGGGTGGGTTCTAACTTACCTTGCTGGCGGTTCGCTTCCTCCCGCGCTACATGGCCGCGCACGTATATGCACAGTGCAAAAAAATCCCAAAAAAATTTCCCCCTCAAAAAAGCCAAAAACAAAATGGTGATGCATGCACAGTGGCGGAAACTCAGCTTCTGTGCATGCGCAGAAGAAAAAAAACCCGGAAAAAAGTTCCAGCCCCCCCCCCCCAAATTGGCGGGGGAATCTGAAAAAAAAAAGATGACAGCGAGCACGGACCGGCACCGACCGATCCGGTTCTGTGACATCATCATGGTGTCACCAGCAGTTTGCTACTGTTTCGGGTGAACTGGTCCGAACCGGGAGGAACCCACCTCTGATGCAATTACTCCAAAGCATTTATTCTACTCATTGTGTGCTCAGAGGTATTATACAATATCATTCTGCATATGCGCCCCATTTCCGAGGACTGAAAATTATTGAACTGCCCACACTTGATGTTCAGAATTTGGTTTGCTCAAGTGGAATGGAGTAAAAAAAATTATGTTTCTGTGGTATAAAATTTACTAGTAGTCCTCTGGTTAGGACCACTCGTTCAGCAACCATTCCAAGTTATGATAGCACTGGATAGGGGGCACTTATGACCGTCCTCAAAATTGTGGCCATTTCAGCATCCCACAGTCACAGGAATGTAATCTGGGCACTTGGCAACCAACTTGCAATTACCTTGATTGCAGCATCCCAGCGGCCACATGATCACCATTTGCAATTTTCCCTCCTGGATTCCTACAAGCAAAGTCAATGAAGAAGCAAGTAAGCGGTTGCAAGTTATTCCCATTGCTTTTTCTCCCAAGGAGTCCCCAAGTAGCATGGAGAATGGAGCAGTGGCGCAGTGGTTAGAATGTAGTATTGCAGGCTGACTCTGCTGACTGCCAGCCGTTCGATTCTGACCAACTCAAGGTTGACTCAACATTCCATCCTTCCGAGGTTCATAAAATGAGAACCCAGATTGTTGGGGACAACATGCAGACATTTGTAAATTGCTTAGAAAGTGCTGTAAAACACTCTTGAGCCGTATATAAGTCTAAGTGCTATTGTTATTGCTATTGCTACTCTGTAGCACCTGCCTGCTTGCACTCTGTAGTGGCCCACTTGTCCCCACACTCCCTAGTGCTGGCCAAGAGAACCTATCTGCCTACCCAAGCTCTGCAGTGCCTGCCTGTGGAACTCATCCACCCATGGGTACTCTGTAGCACCCACCCACAGCACCTACCCATATTCTGTAGTGCCTGCCTGCTGGCTTGCTTGACTGGGACATGGTTTCAACATCTCTTCCCACAATACAATCATGTGAGGTCCTCATTTAACAACCTGTACAGTCCTTGCTTAACAATGTCAACAGGGACTGCTAGGATTGCTGATGTGAGATTGCATTTAAAACCACATTGCTTAGAGGTTATAGTCCCAACTGCCACTGTAACCCAAGGACTACCTGTACTTGTCATAGAGATTGAGTCCGAGTGTTGATGTTCCATCATATTTCTGTTATACAAGGATCCAAAATGCCATAGGATTCCATCTACCTTCTTCAGTTCCAGGTCAGCCTGACTTCTTGATGCATACTGTATGTACCCCATACTTCCTAAGTGTTGGAAGAAGGAGAACAACTTCCTGGTTTCCTTTTAAAACACAATCACTGCTATTCATCATATCTTCTTGTTGAATCCTTGACTACATTGCACAAGGGTCCCAGGCTGGCAATTTCATTCGAGGAATTACATTTAAGAATTGCAAAGTTGAGAGGGATCTCTTGGGGTTGCCAACCCTGAAGCTGATCTGGCCGAAGCCTATTAGGCCTGACAGGGGCATCTTGTCCAACTGCATTATCACCAGGTGCAGAAAGCATATTCCTATTTGGATATGATTTTTTTTTAAAAGTCAGAGGTCATAAAATCAATGGTATTTAAAGTACTGTTGCTTAACTACACTTCAGGTAGCCTTGACTTTTAAGCAAAATTGTCCAAGAATCCAGGTTATGTGCAAACAAATAATTTAAAAAGTGTAATGTTAAAATTTACCATAAATAACATATCTATTTTTTTGCTACAGATCTCTTTGCTGGAGGAAAAACTTACAGAATATTGTAAAGTAAACTATAAAATTAAAGTTTATCCTGGACAAGTTCATGGTTTTGCACAGTGTAAGCCTGAAGACATGAAGCCAAAAGACGTGCCATGCGCCGAAGAAGCAAGAATGGATTTAATAGAATGGCTGAACAGATACATTATGTTTTAAAGTGACATATCCCATAGTCCTCTAACTTCCACAACAAAATGTCCTTTATCTGTTCTTTAAAAAAATTATTGTAAAAATTGTAGGCTTGCCTATTAGAATCTGAAGAAGGGAAAATGTATTTGAAAGATATGGCAATATTAACCACTGAGTATCTGTCATTAATGGATTCATTATTGTATTACTCCATTACTCCTGTGGAAAATTATACATACTTGAAGATTTTTCCTACATTATATACTGTGTTATCTTTGTGTAAATATATTGAGTATATTCAGCATTTCAGCACTGATACACTTAGCTTAGTTCTTAGTTCTATTACCACTATAGGATCTGGGCTGCAAAGATCCAATTTTCTCTATTTCTTTGCTTGTGCTGGTCTATAGACTCAAATTAGACATCACCTTGAAGACACAGACTTTGCTCCCAAAATCTTTCTTCTCTAAGTCTTGCTTTGTGGTAGTTAATCAATGAGAACAGGAACATAATTATTTATCTCTGATGCAACATAAAGCAATGGATTCAAAGTTGGAGTCCGTCTCAAATGAAATTTTGTCTAATTCCAAGGCAATATGATTCTATGAATAATACAATCTTTTTTTGAAGATGGAGGAGAAGGCACAAAGTAAAAATAAGGCATTTTTTTAAAAAAAGAAAGGGATAAGATTTGTAATTTTCTCTCTCTCCAAATAATCGAAAGCTGAGAGTTTTGAAACTAAATAAGGAACTTATTTAATTTGACTGAATACTTAAATAATATATATCCAAGTAAACATTATTTTCTCACACTAACTTTGGGAAAGAGTTTTTTTTTCACTACCAGGCAGATGGAGGTATAAATTGTGGAAGTTCATTAAAAGTATGCAGATATATGAGATATGATGCATGAGATATGATCTGACAGCTCAACAATCTAACTTAATCAAGCTCTAACTCCCATTTACTATTTTGTTTTTAAAAATATCTACTTGTTTGCAGTTTACAGTGAAAATTATAAGGAAACACTTCACAAGTAATGTGTAAAAAAAACAATGTAGCAACTAAATCAAACTTAAACTTGGTGTGAATAGCATGCCTCCAGCAATTTGTCTTTAGAAAGGCAAATGCACATATTCCTGGTTGGCAGTTTGTATTCCAAGATATTCCTCACCCATCTAATTTCAGTGCAAATTACATTAAGATTTTCAAGAAGCTCTCTTAATCGGGCATGCTTTCTGGAGTCAGCTGAATAGTCTTAATGCACCAAAGGAGAAATAATCCAATATCTTTGAAGTAGATTTTTGCTTTCCAGTCTCATCCTCCAGTATTTTCTCAACTACTGAAACTTTGATACACCCTTCCCTCTGGCTGACATCAGAAACAAAGCAGCAGCAGCAGCAGTTTTAGTTCAGCTGTGGTTCTTCTGATAACTCTGGTAGTTTGTAACATTGAAAGAAAAGATGACCAGGAAACTACAGACCTATCAGCCTGACCTTAATACTAGGGAAGATTCTGGAAAAGATAATCAAGCAACGAATCAGCAAACACCTAGAAGCAAACAAAATAATAACCAAAAGCCAACATGGGTTTGTCAAAAACAGATCATGCCAGACTAATCTTATTGCATTCTTTGACAAAGTGACAAAACTAGTGGACCAGAGGAATGCTGTCGATATAATTTACTTGGACTTCAGTAAGGCATTTGACAAAGTAGACCATAACCTACTACTTGATAAAATAGAAAAATGTGGATTAAATAGCATCACCACCAGATGGATTAGTAACTGGCTGACCAACCACACTCAACATGTAGTCCTCAATGGGACTGCATCTACATAGAGGGAGGTATGCAGTGGGGTACCCCGGGGCTCTGTTTTAGGCCCAGTACTTTTCAACATATTCATCAATATTTGGACGAGGGGATAGATGGGGAACTCATCAAATTTGCAGACGACACCAAGCTAGCAGGAATAGCCAACACTCCAGAAGATAGGCTTAAGATACAGAAGGATCTTGACAGATTTGAACATTGGACGCTATCTAACAAAATGAAATTCAATGGTGAAAAAAGTAAGGTTCTACATTTAGGCAAGAAAAACAAAATGAACAAGTACAGTATATGTGGTACCTTGCTCAACAGTAGTAACTGTGAGAGGGATCTTGGAGTCCTTAGTGGACAATCACTTAAATATGAGCCAGCAGTGTGCTGCAGCTGCCAAAAAAGCCAACACAGTTCTAGGCTGCATAAACAGAGGAATAGAATCAAGATCACATGGAGGTGGAGTGGGAGGGAGCTGGGATCTGTTATTACTCAATCAACCACCTGCATTGCACTGATCCCCCACTGGAGCCCTAAGCCAACTGGCACAGCCATGTCTTTAGGCCCTTACGAAAAGATAGGAGAGTTGGGGCTAACACTTCACATCAGGGGGAAAGACGTTCCAGAGGGCAGGAGCAACAGCAGACAAGATCCTCCTCCTGGACCCCGCCAGTCGAGTTTTCCAAACATGGAAGAATAATCCAAACCAATTTTTGCATTTTTAACCATATTTAGAAAATGGCTTATTTTATGAATTCTCTAAAAGAGATAACTCATTTTCAAAACTTGGTTGGAAATTCAATAAACTAAAATACACTAAATGTGCCCTTTTTTAAAAAAATGTAGAATGCTAAAATAAATATGTTTTATCTAGGTTTTGTGTTATAGATTCATTTGATGGATTATGTCATTTTGCTAAAATCTATGACACTTCATAAAAAAAATCTGTTAAAACTTTTTTTTTAAAAAAATCCATTTTTAATGTCTAAACAAAAGTGCTGCACTTCCCTTCCAGAAGGGAAACAGAAAGAAATCCAGCTCAGAATTTACGGAAAAGGCAGAGATAATCATTATAAAAACAATGTGTATGGTATAATTACAGTTGCTTACTTATTAAGCTTTCATTCCTTCATGTAACTCTTATTCGTTCTCTTTTCGTTCCTTCGTGGGAAATAATACACTATAACTACCAGTAAATCCTTCTAATTTTATTCAGCCAGTTTTTATAAAGCCACTTTTATACAAAAGACACTCTATATTAGACATCTCAAATGTGGCTTCTAGCAATTATTTCGGAAGGCAAACACATGTAAGAATTAAAAAGAACAGCATGTATAGGATTTGAGATTAAATTCCTACTTGGGATGAAATCAGATGAGGCTTCTTTGGAGTGGCTGTCCACTTGTCTTCATTTGGAGGTAGCTTGAAAAGGTATTTGTTCCCAATAATGCATCCTTTCAAAATTAAGCATCTCCATGTTTTTCTATCAAGGACAGCCCACTAGAATAGATATTATCATGACCTAGTTTCCAAGTGGTAAAGGCACAAATTGTGAGCTCTAGGCCAGAATTGGAAAACAGCCCACAGATTCTTTGCTAGATGGAACTGAGCCCAGGCATTGAAGCTGCAAAGTCCAAAGCAATATTCATATATATTTATTTATAAGGTTTGGGGATCCAGTTAGTCAGGGGTATCAACAAGTGATCATGTGACCAAAGCCCCATGCTTTTATACAGGACATTGCGTTAAAAACAGTGGGATTTCCAATTGTGTGATCAGAACCACTGCCTTTTTAATCTCACCTACCCCTTTGTATGGACAGCCCCATGCATTTGCAAAGTGGCATTTTAAAAAAAATAATAATTAAAATAAGCAGATTTTTCTTTCAGAGAATGCACGGTATACATTTTGGTTTACAATGTAAGTAAATATAAAGGAAATAGAGGTCCGTTAAACTTGGATGTTCTATCAGAATCACAGAATAACGGAAGGTACCTTAGAGGTCTTCTAGTCCAACTCCCTGCTCAAGCAGGGAACCCAGAGGTGAAATCCAGCAGGTTTTAACAGGCTCTGGAGAACCGGTAGTGGAAATTTTGAGTAGTTCAGAGAACTGGCAAATACCACCTCTGGCTGGCCCCAGAGTGGGGAGGGAATGGAGATTTTGCAGTATCCTTCCCCTGCCATGCCCACCAAGCCACACCACACCACACCACGCCCACCAAGCCACGCCCACAGAACCGGTAGTAAAAATTTTGGATTTCACAACTGAGGGAACCTATACCATTTCAGACAAATGGTTGTCTAATCTCTTCTTAAAAACATATAAAAATCTTTAAAGTTATAAATTGTTAGTTTAATGTTGTCAACCTTTAGGTTCTAATGTGTGGATAATAGTTAAGGAAAAAGTGATTGCAGAACTGTAAAAGTTGATTGTATTACACAGCAGACAATTAAAATAAGACTGCAACATTATTTAAAAACCTGGCAACCTCAAAATATAGAACATAGTTGTGACAAGCCACTGTATTTTTTTTTACTCAAAGATTAACATGCACGATAGTGCGGAAACTATAGATTTCTGAATAAACTTCATTAATAGTAACATAATCTGTGGCACGCCATACAAAAGGGCTTGTATGGAATCCCTTGAATGCAATGGTTACATGAATTGAGCTATAATAACCTTATTTCCTCCCAAAAACTCCCCAAAGGCCTCAGCCATGTCTTAAAATATCATCAAAACTCTTTTTCAAGATACTCAAAAGTTTGACACTCCAAAATTGTAGTTTGTCCTCCAAAGCTGGGCTGAGGAATAAAGAACCCAGTGATTCAAAAGAACATGAAACATGAAAAGCATGTGACGCATGATAGCCTGGAGGTAAGTCACAGAGGAGGAGTTGTTGAAATCCTTCCCACTTTGGGGTAGAGTTACAGTCTGTCAACCTTTGAGCTGTTTTCTAATAAGCAAATATTTTTGCTGCCTTTTCAGTGGAGCTGTACCAAGCAAGGTGAAAGAAGCTGCAGCATTCCCCAGCAGCAAGCAGACTGCCTTAAAGAAACAGTTTCCAGCCCTCTCAAATTGGCTTCAACATTCCAGGTACTGTTGAAATCAGATATGTTCCATCATATTGTTTTCTGGAGAAAGGTTAAATCGGTAGCTGAAATGCTGATGTCTTGCGAATAGAATAGAATAGAATAGAATAGAATAGAATAGAATAGAATAGAATAGAATAGAATAGAATAGAATAGAATAGAATAGAATAGAATAGAATTCTTTATTGGCCAAGTGTGACTGGACACACAAGGAATTTGTCTTTGGTGCATATGCTCTCAGTGTAAATAAAGAAAAAATAAAATACATTCATCAAGAATCCTAAGATACAACACTTAGTGATAGTCATAGGTTACTAATAAGCAATCAAATAGTACTAGGAAACAAATAGAACAATATAAATTGTAAAGATACAAGCAACATGATTATAGTCATAAGTGGGAAGAGATAGGTACTAGGAAGGATGAGAAGAAGAATAGTAATATAGTCTTAGTAAATAATTTGACAGTGTGATGAGAATTAGTTGTTTAACAGAGTGATGTCATTCAGGGCGAAACTGTCCTTTTGTTTTGGTGTTTTGGTGTGCAGTGCCCTATAGCGTAGTTTTGAGGATAGAGGTTGAAACAATTTATGTGAAGGATGTGAGGGATCTGTAGATATTTTCATAGCCCTTTTTTTGACTCGTGCAGTAATACAGGTCCTCAATGGAAAGCAGGTTGGTAGCAATTGTTTTTTCTGCAGTTCTAATTATCCTCTTGAAGTCTGTGTCTGACTTGTTTGGTTGCAGAGCTAAACCAGACAGTTATAGAGGTGCAGATGACAGATAGAACTGAATCTCTGTAGAACTGAATCAGCAGCTATTCTGCCATATTGAAGAAAAGATAACAAAAAGACATGAAAAAACTACAGGGGAATTACTTTCTTAAGGATACCAAGGAAGGTGTTTGGCAGAGTTCTGAACAAAATATGTATGAGAGGTAACAATAAGCTAATTTGGGAAGAGCAATAAAGATTTCTACTAGACAGGGACTGTGTAGACTAGATTTGCTCTTCAGGAGATCATAACCAAATGTATGGAAGGGAGAAAGAAAGTTGATTGTGAGTTGGTAGCATATTATAGCTTCATTTACAGAATGTTTTGCACAGAAGAGTAAAAGACAGCTGCTGAATACGATAAGATGCAGAATGTGAGTAAAGGGTATATGAGATAAATAGAATGCTTAAGAAATGGTCCAGGGGTAAATCAGATAGAATGGGGATTTATAATAAAATTCTAAATAATTTGATTGAAAGCTTTGAGATGGAAACTGTTGCAGTTAAGAGTGAATTGGGGGCCAAAAACTAAAGGACTTCACTCGTTAGCATTGCATAATTTAACAGCAAGTGAGAATGAGATATTTCTGTTACAGCTGGAAGATTTAGTATTTGTATTGGCCTTTTGACCTCAGCAACATTGGAGAAAAACATGTAAAAGGGAACTCCTGAATTTCCATCCTATTTATGGTTTACACGTTTTGTCTCCAGTCTCAAGATGAGGTTTGTTTTGTCTACTCAAGCAGGATGCTAGAGTACTTCCATCTCCAAAATGTATTATAGTTTTGCAACGCCAGGTCAAGCAAACACAAGCGATGTTAAAGACAAATCAATGGATAGGAAAAACAAAGGTCACCAATGTCTAGTAATATGATTACTTACAAGAAAACCCAAAGTCAAAGGTAATTGGGTCTGGCTTGTGCTATGAAAAACCTTTGACTAATAGCAAAGCTAAGTTCTTCTTGCATGTGATTCTGACAGTCTATACAATGAAAAACTATTTCCTTTGCAGCTACATATCTCCTACTACAGTTTGTATTCTATGTCTAGGAGCTCCAATCTACAATACTTATTAATATTAAAATTGCTTAAGATCTTCCAATGCAGAACCTTCATGAGTCTGACATGCCAGGCAAGTTGAGAGCTAGAAGTGGATCTCTAGATATATAAAGATCTTCACCTTGTTCTCACTTGTTCTGCCAAGAGTTTCTTTGTAGAAAGCAGCAGTTTTCTTTTAAGCTGTGCAGAGGTGATCATCTCTCTCTCTCTCCCTCCCCCCTCCCCTTCCCCCCTCCCCTTCCCCCCTCTCTCTCCTACATATAGTTTAGCCAAAGAACATAAACCTTCACAAAACTCAGCTTGCTTCTATCTGCATTTCTAACAAATAAAGCTTTTTTAAAAAATGTCTATCCTGATTGTGGCATCTTTCTCTTGAATTTCTTCACACAATATCCAGAAAAGATAATTCTTGATCTGTCTCTTTCTCATTAAGACACTCAACATATTTCTTGTATTACCATAATCACATGTGACTCCAAGATGATAGTAAGACCCAATTGAAAAGTAAATCAGGTTTTGGATGTTTGGTTTGGATGTCTAATCCTAAATACATTACTGTAGCTATAAAATTATTGGTAAATTATTGTAATGGTCAGTTACAAGGCTTATATGTAGTTCCATTTTTAAATCTGTAAGTTACAGAGTGTATGCATGCACCCCGTCATCTACAAACAGGCTAAAGAATTGTCTCCCAGATGTGTTCCATTACATTTACAGATGGCAGAGAAGCCTAAGTTTTGTTCATGTGACCTTGGAGATGTGTTTGATTACCAACCTCTTGGATGTGAAGTGTCAATTGAGCATATTAAGGCCTATGTGAAGAAGCCCTCTTTTCATACTGAAGCAGCTGTACTTGTGATTCATGACGTATTTGGATGGCAACTCCCAAATATTAGATATATTGCTGATTTGGTTGCTTCCAATGGATACATGTAAGAAATGGATTTTTTTTTCTCCATCATAATCTTCTCTCCTTTATGTAGTGTGATTCTTAATTCAAGGTGCCTTCTAATTTGTCCATTTATATGTAGTTTGTATATCCAAGCTTATATATATGTAATGGAATAGATATGTAGAATCATAGCACAGCATATGAAATACAACATGATAACAATGATTTGTACCTGGAGCTGATTTACCTGGTGATTGTTAGCTTTATAAAACTAAAACCTATTTGGAAATGGCCAATAACTTGATTGATTGACTGATTATCAGTTATCAATTCAGTAAGCTAATATTTAGATGCAAAGAGCAACTAATACTATGCATGACAACCTATATAGGATATGAATTCATATTTGCATTTAAAAGCAGGTAGCTACATATATCCACCCTGTCATTTGATCTGTTGGTTATCCTGTTCCTCTAGGAGACCTTTGGAATGATTTTCCATATAGGAAATTTTCCCTTTGTATGCACAATGGTGAAATCAAGAAAGTTGCTGACATAGGTTAGTTATGCAACTTATATAGCCATGCATCAGCATTCATACAGATCAACCACTGACTACACCAATCATGTATTTTAACCTAATGACAATAATATAGTTTCTGCTTCTATCGTGAAAGCATGTGGTGAATATGGGGTTAGGCTTTATTTATTTATTCGGTCCTCATCCAATTTAACAACTCTCATTGTTTAAGGCATATTATTGTTCCTTTCTCCCAAAGAATTTTTGTAAAAGGGAGGGAATTGTCTGAGTTATAGATGACTATTAAATAAGAAAGGTTTTAATGAATTATTTTCTTTTTATTTTTTGTGCAGTACAATTTGTCCAGACTTTTTTAAGGGAGGAGAACCTTGGAAACCATCTAATGATATAACTAAATTAAATGAATGGCTAAAAACACGAGATCCCAAAAATATAGACAGGTAAGATTTTATTTTGAAAGGTATTTACTTTTTTTTGTGTACACACACACACACACACACACACACACACACACACACACACACAAATAAATTTCTATCAAAACATGCAGACAAACACACACAAACCCTCTTCAGATCCTGCAGATTTTAATATACCGTATCTTAGCTCGTATCCCCTACACTTTTTTCAGCCAGCTTCAGCAAAATGTTCTGAAAAATAGTGTTTAGTAGAAATTGTTAAGGTGCTGGCCTAGAAAGCAGAAGACTATGAATTCTAAGCTTTCCTCAGGCATGAAAACTGGCTGGGTAACTTGGGGCCAGTCCCCTTTTCAGCCCAACGCACCTCTCAGCCCAATCCATCTCATCTCAGTGGATGGATGGATGGATGGACGGACAGACGGACAGACAGATGATGCAATTATACACTTAAACAGCATTGGCACTGACAAAAGTCTCCATCAGTCAATTGCAAAAAGATTGCCTATATTGAAGCTTGTTCCAAAGAAACAGCTGGCACAAGTATTAAAAGCTGCCAATAGTGTAATATCAAGTATAAAATCAGCTCACTGCAAGAAACAAACCATTCTTGAATAGCACAACTGCAAACATAACTGAAGAACTTGGATGCAAAATCCACAAACAAGAAAAAAAGTGCATCACCAAAATGAAAGATCAGGTTGGAATATAACATCAATATGCTAAGATCAGATGTAAACAAGCTAGAACAGATGAAAAAAAGAAGTTGAAGAACAGGAAGACCAAAGAATACTTTATCAACAAATATCACTCAAGACAAGAAAGTTCAAGAGACCATTGAGAAATAATAAAACAGCAAATAACAGCTTAGTCAAGAAAATCAGATATGAAGCTCAAGCTGCATACTATAGACAGAATCTCCAATTTCAGTTATATCAGAAATGTTTCTACCAATCCATCAATGGAGAGAAAAAACTCAAGAAAATCACAAAATACAAAGATCTGAAAATAAAAGTAAAATAACTGTGGCAAGAGAAAGCAAAGAGAGTACCAATAGTAATGGGTATATTTGGTATAAGGCCAACTTGTAAAATGTGGTGAAAGTCACTTAACAATGCTCTTGCTTAGCAACCAAAATTTTGGGCTCAATTGTGGTCATAAGTCTTTCTTTCTTTCTTTCTTTCTTTCTTTCTTTCTTTCTTTCTTTCTTTCTTTCTTTCTTTCTTTCTTTCTTTCTTTTTCTTTTCTTTTCTTGTCTTTTCTTTTTCTTTCTTCTGCAGTAGAAAGCAACTCCCCCAAGGCAAATATCTTGTGACAGCAGCTATGAGATGCTACTAAAATTCCAAATTACTC
The DNA here is from genome assembly GCA_023053685.1 of Diadophis punctatus similis. Taxonomy (NCBI): domain Eukaryota; kingdom Metazoa; phylum Chordata; class Lepidosauria; order Squamata; family Dipsadidae; genus Diadophis; species Diadophis punctatus. The sequence continues at coordinate 117,098,979 of JALIGW010000003.1, read as the reverse complement.
ACCAACTCCCAAGATGGGGATTCCTGACATAGAGTTTATGGTTTATAAAATGGTTCCATGTGTGCAGGTATATCTGGATGAGAGAAAGTGAGGGCGTCCCTGAATGTGTGAATGCACATGAGAAACATCCATGCCTTTTCCAATCTTCTTTCTTTCTTTCTCTTTCTCTTTCTCTCTTCTCAGCAGTGGGAGAAGGAAGAAAGTGCTCTGGCTGGTGCTCGGCTTACTTTCCTGGCAAGGCTTGGAGACCCCCCAGCATGCCTATCCGCCAGCTCTCCAGGCAGCACCACTTTCTCCCTGTCCCACCAAGGCCCCCGCCAGCCCGGAGGCCAGCAGACCCCTGAGGCTGGTGGAGCTCTGTAGGTGCGCGCCCTGACGCTTCCTGGCCCACAAAGGTGCAGGAGCTGAAGCTGGGAAGGCGAGTCCCCTGTCATGTGCCGTCCTGGAGCGCGGTCTCTGGGCTGGTGGGGGTCTTTGCAGGGTAGGGAGAAATGGCGCTGCCTGGAGAGTTGGTGGATGGACATGCTGGGTGGTCTCCAAGCCTCACCAGGAAGGTAAGCCGAGCGCCGGCCGGACCCACGTGCTCCCACCTGCCCCTCGCTCTGGTCGTCTCCCAGGAAGTTTGTGGGAAATGGCGGTGGGCGGAGCTGGGCAGGGCGGAGCCGCTTGTGCAGCAGCGCCCAGTGAGGAAGGCCGGGTGGGGAGGCGTGGTTGATTGTCTTGTTCACGGTGCCATGGGGCGGATGGGCTGGAAGAAGCGCAGTTGAGTGGGGCCGAGGCAGCACAGCCTATTGTGCCTTCTGTTGCCCCGCTCTTCATCCCGGAGGGCCGCGCATCCCCCCGCCAATCCTCCGTACAACCCGCCTGCCCTGTTTCTGAAAAGGCAGAGCCCTGCAGGGCGATCTAAAGTGGGGAGGGGGATGCTGTAGAAAAGGCCACCTTCCACCCACGCCTCCCGTGCCAGCTCCGTAAAACTTGGGGCTCCTAAGCAGCCCACTGGCTTCCAACCCGGCACCGCAGGCCGAGTTCCCAGAGTGGCGCCGGCGGTCGGCTGGGCCGATCCGCAAAGAGAGCAGGCAGGTGGCCGGGTGAGAAGCCAGTGGGCTGCTTCGGAGACCCAAGCACTGCGGAGCTGGCATGAGTGGAAGGCGGCTATTTCTGCAGCAGCATCCTCCCCTCTTTGGATCGCCCTGCAAGGGGGGGCTCTGCCTTTGCAGAAATAGGGCAGGCACATGTGCAGCAGCCCCAGGACATGTGCTTGCCCTTCCGCCACCCCTCTCAGCATCTGCATTTCCACCAAGGGCCGCCCGCCCACCCACTAGCCGGGCCAGGCTGAACGCCGACCTCGGAAGGCAAGTGGGCCTGGGGGACTGCTGGGAAGGCCATGTGGAAGGCTGCCAAACATGGCAGGTCTGCGGGGAAGGGAGTAGGCTGCTACCTCCCTTCCCCGCCACTGTTCTGTCCCCACGAAGCACACAACCACACAAGCAGATTGCACACACTTATTTAATGAAACAAAGGCTACTAATAAAATGTCTTAGTAGTAAACAAGATGCACACACCAATTTACAAACAGACTGTTATCAGCAAGCAACCAGCTATCAATTAAGCTTCATTAATAGCTGGTATCAGTTCAAAGAGTTTGAAGACAATGATGAGCAATTGAGTCTGTTTATCTTATGGAGTTTCTAAGAGTTGGCAAAGTTCCTAGAAATTAGTCCTTGAAATTCTAAGCCAACACAGAGAATGTCAAAACAAGAGTCATGGCCAGGCCATGATCAGACAGGCCTCTATGATCAGACAGGCCTCTTTTTCAACCGTTGTTCTCTGCAGCTTGTTAGCTGCAACTGATGACCTTAAATAGACTAGGGGAGTGGCCAATTAGCCCCAAGTCTTACTCCCAAGTAGACCTCCTCCGGAGTAAACCTTTCTGCCTCTTGGCAGCCCTGCGTGCTCTTGCATTCAGGAAAGGAGTAGCCCCTCCTTTCTCAGCACTGCCAAGAGGTACTGAAGGTTCCAAAGGCCCAGGCTGCACAAGCTCTGAGCAGGCCACAACAGCCACCCCGACATGCTTTCCTGCCTGCCACATGGCCTCTTAGTGCCCCTGCCGCCTCCTTGCCTCTTAGCGCCCCCCTAAGTCACCCCACCGCCCCCCAGGGGGTGGTACCACCCACTTTGGGAACCACTGTGCTAGAGCAAAGGGGTGTAAAAGATACAGGCTTTGTATGAATTTATTTATTGATTATCCCTTGGGCCATATCAAAATGCAGAGTTCCAAAAACAGATCATTACAAAAGTTTGGTAAAACAATTTAAATGAAATTGGAATAACACATGATTTAAAATAAACTTAGAATAAAATACTATCTAAAATGAGATCAGAATAAAATACAATCATTTGAGATAAAAATTATATTATATTATAATATCACCCCTGCATCTACCCAATCAGTCTTAAAACTACTATTAAAATTACATTATTAAATCAAATGATCTTTCCTACAATCTACCACATTCTGCTGCACCAACTTTGTCTTTTTTTCCATCAACTTTACTGCAATTTGGCAATCCATTTCACCAACTGCAAGTTAGAACCTAACAGACAATGTTGCAAGAAGCGCTCTTTAGACTTAGGGGTGCTGGTATAAAAGATCCTGCCCAGCTGATGTTCCCTCAAATCTGAGTATAGGGGGCAATCAAACATTACATGGGACATTGTTTCAACTTCCACATAAACAGACTCTTTCTCTTACAGGGATACCCTTATACCTACCCCAAAGCATATTTGTTTGAAGTTGGTCTAATCTCAATTTGGTAAAAAAATCTCCTTATGTTGGGAAATAAAGGCACAGTTAAATATTTTTCTATTTTAAAATTTTGTTTATTGGCTGATAACCAGGGGCAAACTTTTACTGCTGTCACCTGTGCAATATCCAATTGGGCACTTATGTCTTTAAATCTCTGTGCAATCCAATTTCGAATCTGCCTATGATCGTACTGCTGCCAATTTAAAGGAATACCAGAGCTAGATACCTGCTTCAGAACTCTTGATAACCAGTTATTTTTATTACTTGAGATAATCTGCTTCATTAGAGTTAATTTTGGTAGCCTCCCTTCCTCCATCTCGATTATTCTTAACCAATAATAAAGAGACTTCAACAAGGCCCTAGTGCCAATCACATGGACTCATTTCTGCCCTTACTACACATGCTGGGGTTCCAGGGGACACTGCCAAAATTCTCCTCAGGAACTTATTTTGAGGAGTTTCCAGACCAGGCAACTTAACCGACCCCCATATTTCTGCCCCATAGGTAATTACTGGTTCAATTTTTGCCTGGAGGAACTTTAGCACTGGGATCAATGAAGATAGTTTTCTCTAAAATAAGTTTGTTTAATTGAGCCATCCGAGCCATGGCCTTCCGAGCTCTGGCTTTTACCTGCTTATTCCATTTGCCTGAAATGCTAGCCCTAAATAGGTAAATGACTGAACTTGTTCTATTCTTCTGTCATTTAAAACCCATCTCCTCATATTTTGTTGCCTGCTAAATATCGTTACCTTTGATTTCTCTACATTAATTGTCAGGCAATTTTTTATACAATATGCTGCCAACCTCCCGAGTGACCTTCGTAGCCCCACCTGTGAGACCGACAGCAAAATTATATCAGCATATAACAAGCAATTTACCTGTCTTGTTCCTATACTAGGCCCATGGAGTGATATATCTTCCAAACATTTTGGAAGATCATTTAAATATAAGTTGAAAAGTGTTGGGGCTAAGATGCAACCTTGTCTGATGCTCTTCTTTATTGGGATTGCATTTGTTACTGATCCTATCCTATTCACTCAAACTCTTACCTGGGTTTCCGTATATAACAATCTAATTAGATATAACAATTTCTTTTCATTTCCCATGGCTTCTAATTTATCCCATAAAATTTGTCTATCAATTGTGTCAAAGGCTGCCTTCAAGTCTATGAATGCCACAAACAGTGGTTTTTTCCAAGACTTAAACTTTGTTATTAGATGATCCAACACAAAACAAATATGCATAGTAGATCTTCCGCTCCTGAAACCTGACTGTTCTTCAGCTAGAATGTTACTTCCTGCTCCATTTTACAGCCATCTAAGAACTTGTTCTATGTGGTTTGGGATGAAAGACAGGATAAAAGAATTGTAGAGGAAGGGGGAACGTCTAAAGAGTGCCTTTCAGCCACTGTTACCCTGTAGGGAGCCTTCACTACTAGATCCTAGTGTTTTGTGAACACAAGGAGCCCTTTCCATTCATGAAATGGTTATCCTGGGTCCATCTGTGTGTGCTTTTATGTATTTTCCTCCTCCCAAGATTAATATTTTTCTGGTTGATTGCTTTGCTGATGTACTTTTTTTGTGCCTTAGGGAAATTGGTGTGGTCTTGAAATATTTGAAGGAAAAATGTAATGTGACGAGGATAGGCGTCATTGGCTTCTGTTAGGGTGGATCTGCTGTACATCATTTGATGCTGAACTATTTTATATTTTCTGTAGGCGTGTCCCTCTATGGTATGTGTTTAATGCAATGGAAGCTGTGCAGTTTATTATTTTCAATGGAATGAGAGAATAGAAAAATAGGTGACATAAATAGATTGGGATGTTTTCTTGAAAAATCTATTAGGAATTTTTTTTTTAGATGGAATAGATAGAATTCCATACTAGGAATTTTGGGTCTTGCAAAATTATTGGCAGAGTCAGTGTTCACATTCTAAGGCAAGCAGCGATTGAATATCAATCATGAGTCCTTTCTTGTCCTGCTTTTTACTCTGACAGGAACATTATGCTGGCCTGGACTAATGGACAATTCTTGCTATGATATTATAAGGCTCTTCATACACACAACTTACTTTTCAAGTCCATATTTATTTACAGAAGATTAAGTGAAACAAATACTACAAATGGGTAGTTTTTTGGGGGTAATATCTCTGAATTTGAATTGTTTGTATGATATAAAAGGGGTTTTTGTGATGCCATTTAATACTAATATATTTGGTCTTAATATAGCTTTTGGTCAAATATATTTTAGGAGTTGTCAATTTAATGGAGGACAATTTCAACCTGAAAAATCCCACATTATTCATTGTTGCAGAGAAGGATGAGTACATTCCTGTTGACCAGGTAAGATATTGTTCTGGATAGTGAATTTAGAATCACATCTCACATGTACAAGTAGTATAACAATCAACTGTATCAGTGGGAATAGATTTGTAATTCTCCTCTTTATGGAGTTCTGGCTATTCTGGATGGATGCAGTTGATGATTTTTTCAGATACCCGACACAAAACATATCTAAGCATAACATTATTGTATATATTCCAGCAATTTCCCCCCCTTTTAAAAGAGTCACTCCTCAACAAGGGGTCTGGAAAGAAACATTGTTCTATAAAAGATTTAGACTGTCTTGGGACTCAGAGGCTAAAGAATCTGCTTCATGAGAGGGAAATGTTGCTTTGTGAATTCAGAAATAATAATGTTTGGGATTAATGTGAGAAGGCAAATTAAGCCATCCTTGCAATCCTAGTGCAAACCTTAAAATAACATTATGAATCACAAGATTTTTCATATTTTTAAGATATAGAATTCTAAATCTTCATATAGGACAAAAATTGAATTGGCTGATTTTAACTGGGCATATCACAAAATAATCATGCACCTATATTGACATATTTTACCAGAATAATTGGCTTCTAGGACTCTGGCCACCATTTTGGCTCTTTAGCTACACCCCCTTTGTGTGATCATGTAAACCCATGTTAATCATCAAAATGTATAGTTCATCCAAAAATGACACTATAGAATTTGAGTCCCAGGATACTGAATTGCAATAAATTTCTATTTAATTACTGTACCTGTAAAGATCAGGATATCACAGGAAGTATATAGGCTGAGCCTGAGGATATAAATGTCTCAACTCCCAATGAGATGAGAGAACATAAGGGGGCTCTGGATATGACATAAGATGAAAATAATTTCATATCATAATAAGAGTTTTCTGTTACAGTATGCTCAGCTAACAAAGAAGTTGGAACAGCAATGCAAAGTTGATTTTGAAGTGAAAATATATCCTGGGCAGACACATGGCTTTGTACACCGCAAGAGAGAAGATATTAATCCTCAAGATAAACCTTACATTGAGGAAGCGAGAAGGGATATGTTGGCCTGGCTGTGTAAATATATTTAGCAATTGGTGTACTCAATCAAAATATGAAATAGAGTTTTCATTAGTGGAAAAAAGTAATGCTAAATGTATCTTTAACACCAAGATGTAAGTTGTGAGTACTTAAATGCATAATTTTCTCTGCTATAAGCAAATGTCTACAGCAATAATGTCTCAGCTGCTGCTTGGAACAATCTCCTCCCCTAGATCACATACCTTCCAGAATCAGGTTTAAGAATGGAAATATGGTTCTTTGTTCTTACATGCAAACTTGTTTTATACTTTTCTCTCCAATACCATGCTGTCAAATCAGCAAACAAACCAAATATGATATGGCAACTTTGGTCATGGACTATCACCTGAATTACAGGGGCCAATCAATATACTATACCCATAATTACCTCATAGGAACTGTGCTAGACGGACACAAGTTTAAGAATTATGGCTTGAGAAAATAGATCTTGGGACTCCATTGCAAGGCAATGGTTTTAACGTTTTTCAAAAATTTCTTTTAGAGTAAGAATTGTTCATAAAACACAACACTGTATTTTTTATGTTCCTTAACAGTTAAAATATGGAGATATTTTAAATCTGTTTTCCATGCTGATTCCTTCATTCTATAAAATTTTAAATTTTGATATCAGTTCAGTGGATATCTAGAAGTAATTTTAGAACATTTACTTTACAAAACTTCTAGAATCATGTTACATTAATATTTTTAATTATGCAAACACAAACTATATAAGCTTTCAGATTTTTCAACAGCTTTTGTCAAGCTCATTAACAAGCCAAGAGAAAAAGGGGCGGTGACTGATCTCCAGGCCATGGAAGCTGCAAGCATTTTGCTGTGACATTCCTTACTATTTCTTGGTCCAGCATGGAGAATCAAATCAAATGTGAAGCCATGTAAAGATGTTTTGTTTGTCTGTTCTAAATCTCATTTTGATCAGTTTCATTGAATAATTCCTCCTCCTGTAGCCTCCCGGGTCTTGTAACTTAAAACAAGAAGAAAATCTTATCTTGGTCAAATTTTTCCATACCATGTATAGTTTTTTACACCTTGATCACTTTCAATCCTTTTTCTAAGAATTCCTAGCATATGTTTTACAAAGCAGATTCTAAGAGGCAAAAAGCCTTAAAGCTCATATCTGAATATAGAAATAAAGGATATTACATGGGCTAAACAAACCACACAATATTTATTCCCAGAAGGAAAGTATGAGGTGCTCCTGAGATCAAAAGTTCATACACAACCTTTTGCTAGTTTGCTATGGCTGCTCCAAGTGCTGGTGCTCAGACTTTTTGTAGTCAATTATTGGCAACGATATGGAATGCCTATCTTGGCTAATATTGACTAAACAAACATCCTGCTCTCTCTCTCTCTTCTATTTAGAGTACAGATTACTTACTCAGCTCTTCTATTTAGAGTACAGATTACTTACTCAGCTCTTCTGTTTAGAGTACAGATTATTCTATTGTTCTATTTAAGAGCAATGGTTAAACTAGCATCACGCGCTCACCTATACCTTGACATGATCTGTCTGTATATTAACCTGTTACTATTTAGCTATCTTTGGGGTAAGTCAATCATTGTAATTGTGTACACAAGAAGTTTGCTATAAGAATAAACGCAGCTGTACAAGCAGGAGGCTTTTCAGCTCAGAGAGAACTTCTTAGCTTGGAAGAGCTTTGCTCAAAAATCATGTCTCCGTGTCCATGATTACTACACTTTTATCTTGTTACATCCCTTGGGACATCTGATATAGGCAGAATGGCTCCTTCTGGGCATAGTCCAAAGCCCTGATGGCTGACACTATCTTTAAGTGAAACTTTATGGATTTTTTTTTTTTGGTCATGCCTGGGCTTAGTATTTCTGCCAGGAGGGGGTTGACTATATCTGTCATAGCCCAAGTAGTTAAAGACTAAGAAGCTGAGGAATGAAACTTGGCTTGTTATAGTTTAACCTACAAGAGATATCCTGTAATGTGCGGAAAAAATAACCTCAAGAAACAGAAGGAGAGCCCCGAACAAAATACTGGTCAGATAAAAGAAATGCCAGTCTCAGACAGAACCCTCCTTAGTTCTCACAAAGTGAAAATGAAGGAGGAAGTATATTCAGATTTGCAAGATTATATTACTGTAATCTTACAATAAAAGTAGTATTAGCATTCAGAATAGTATTATTTGGTTTCCTGTTTTGAGGTGTCTTGAAGTGCTGAAATATCTCTAATTATATACATTAGAAGGCCCTATTGAATGTTCAGAGGTTTAAATATTCAGAGGAAAACCATCAGAACAATTTATTTCAACATATTTCATGTCCATGGATTGCTTAATGCCTAATTGATTTACAGGGAAACTACAAATATTAATACATCATAAATACTTCTTGGTTCCGATTCATAATGACACATTACAACAATTATATGCCTGATTATTGTTATTTAAAAGGAACTGTTTCTTTTTATTCCTATTTCTTCTAATCATGTATGCTATCGTTAAACCACTCACATAAGCTTTCATAGTATCCCATAAATTTTGTGTAGTTGTGTCATCATTCCAATTTTCTTTTAGAAACTGTGTCAATTCTTTTTCAATATATTGAGTGTACTTTTTTTCTTTTATAACCCTCTGGTTCATGGTCCATCTCCCTTTCCTTTCTACTTCTCCCTTTAACTTACATGTTACCGGATTGTGGACTGCCCAAATATTTGGTGCTATCTCTATCTCTATGACGTCCTTCCCCAATTCCAGATTCATCCATATCATATCAATTCTGGACCATGAACCATGAGGGTTAGAAAAGAATGTGTACTGATTTTTTTGCGGGTTTGCTTCTCTCCATATATCTCTTAGATTCATTTCTCATGTCATTTCGAAAAATGATTCTGGTAATTTTCTCCTTTGGTAACTTTTTTCGTTTTATAATCCTTTCTTGAAGCATGTAATTTGCTTTTTTCTCATATACTAAGCCAACATCTGATGGCCAATGAGCGACGTACAAAGACTATTAAGTTTTCCTGAGGAGTTACAGATAGCTCATCCCCATTACAGCATGTTAACATTTTTTGCGGCACTGCACTTCACTTTGTATTTATTTAAATTGAATTGCATAATATGCCACCTGACATTCACCCATGTTAATGAGGTCCTTCTGGAGATTTTCACGGTTACTTTTTTCCCATTATCGTAAACAGTTACTATCATCTATAGACAGAACAGTTCACTGCTCATCTATGAATTCAATACAGCCTCTGTCACTTACTGACCTATGTAAAATTCAGTGTCATAATTGGTAGGCTTGATCTTAGTGGGGGGGGGGGAGAAAGATGACTTGAAGTCTCAGGAGACATACATAATGTGTATTCAATGTATTAAGAGGCAGTTATTTGATAATTCTGTTCTTAGATTTGTGAGTTCTGGTTGCAGCTGTACTGCACGTTCAGAGCATACAAGTAAATAATATAAAGCAAGATAATCTAAAGAGAGTACCACACATACAGAAGCATGCAAATGTTTATCATTGTATAAGAACAGTGATACACGTAGTGTTCATGAAGTTCAGCAACAGGTAGGTAAATGAAAATGTTAATGCTGAGGAAAAAGAAATGGGGAAAGTTGCTACAAATGGAAAAATTGATCACATTTATAATTAATTATATTCTTAATTATAGTTGCACAAAAAGAGCTTTATGAGCCAGTTTCCAGAACCAATTGAAAATGCTAATTCAAATCTCTAAAACCTTAATTGACATGGAAGATCATAGCAATTACTGTATAAAAGTAACATGGGAATATGACTGGGACAGAGATGGAAGAACATAATCCAAAGTATTCAAAGCAAAAGATTTTAATAAACCAATTCCCTTGAGTTTATATGCAAATTATTTAAAATATATAGTAACACATTGTTCTTTATCGTAATCACTACAAAAAGAATTTAACTCTTCTATTAAATAAAAATGATATCCTTTCAGACCTTTAGTGTTAAATGATTATGATTTTTTGATATTTTAAAAGACTGTAAGCTTTAACTTCCATTTTGTTCAGCAGCTGTATATTTTAAGTATGGTCCTTGGTATATTTTTCCTTACAATTCTTTTAAATCTTTCCTTTGAAGTAAGGGTTTGAGGGTTGTTGTTTTTTTGCTTAAAATCTATCTGAATCCTTACACTTAACATTTCTTAGCCCAAATCTATTGCTATTGCTATTCATTTGAACTTATCACGAAATTGAAAAAAAGTTACTTATGACCATAATTTACTTATAACAACCATGGCAAAAAAAGGTCATAAAATTGGTCATGACCCACTTACAACCAACTTGTTTAGTAATTGAAATTCTGGTTGTAGGTTGAGGACTACCTGCAGTTGATAAGTTTGAGAAGTTGGTTTCTGAAATGGTGAAAAGATAGAAGGCTGTATGTAGATGAATTTTTATTATTCAGCCAACATATTTCTAGCTATATTAAATAATAGTGGGATTTTAAAAAATGAGATGACATAAAAAAGGCTAGGAAGACTGCATTAAATAGAATTGGCATGTCATTAGAAACAAATAATCAAAAGTAATAATCAACCTACTACAAAAGAGATGAAAGCAGGCAGATAATTATAATCTCTTCTGTACAGAGCTGATAAGTGTCATTATGACTTTTTGGTTTCCTTAGCAGCTGTCCCATATTTATACAATACTCTTACAGCCTTACAACCCCTTGTGATTTATGTATTAGTCCTAAACTCACTACAGTTCAAAATAACTGTCTTTTCTTACTATTTATGCAGAACATTATTTCCTAAGTGTTTATCTTTGGGTTGGAAATTGCTCTTTTCTGAATCACAAAACATTTCACTCACTTTTTAGGTTCTGGCTCCTGCATTATCAGAAAAATAAAAAGATTACATAAATAAAAAGCATTTTTATAGTAGAAAGTTTTTTTAAAAAAATTTGGGCGGTTCATGGGGAAAATACTTATGTTAAATATATAATTTTTTCATTGATTGGAGATAGAGGCTGAAAGAAACAAAAGCTATAGCATTCTCTTAATAATTATTTTGTAAAGTATGATTTATTTGGATGGAGAAGGTAACATTAGAATAATCATAAGATAATTAACAATTTGGGATTGTGTGTAATTCTTGTCAAATAGAAACCCTTTGGTTTGGTCTTTTTCTGTGGTCTTTCAAGAAATGTGTGATGGGTATGGATTCAGCAATACTTTTTAACTCCTTAATTTGTCCATGTGCTCAGATGAAATAAATGAAATCTGCAAGACCATAATACTGACAGTTTTTTTAAACTATGAAGACTAGATAAACTTGATTTAAAATAAATATTCATAACTGCATTATGCCAGTGTAGCAGGGCAGAAATGCTTTTCTGGAAATAAAGTCAAATTTTTACAGCCCTTTGAGAAAAACATGAGCTGCACTGGGAATGTGGGGGTGAGAAGACTTTCTGCCTGGTTGGCTGCAGCTGTTTTTCTCAAGCATGGAAAGCAAGTCCAGCTTCACTTCCTCAAGCATCTCAGTCATGAATTATTATAAAATAGCTGTTTGTTCTTAGTCTTCTCCCATATTTGCAATGTAGAGATAATAGTGCTCTTTCTTTTATTATAAGGATCAAGCATTTTTAGTAGTTTCACTAGTAATTAGTTTGCAACAGTATAATTATTCTGGCCTTCTCAGTGTAAATGGGAGCATACCCTCAGTGGCTCCTTATATATTTATTCAGCTACTAAATGAAGAAATGAATTCTTGGCTACTGATACACCAAAAAAATGTGCTTTCTGTCTAGAGCTGTGAAAATATCTGCAAGAGATTAATGATTTGCCCCTTCAATTCTTCAAAAATTCTTATCTGTTGGTGATATCATCCATATTAGTTTTTCCATTGCATAAGATTTTCTCTTCTGTTGACAGGTACTTGCTGTTTCATTTATTTAATAGTTGCTTATCAGATGGGTTTTGGTAAAACATCTTATAATAAGAACTCTTGGGGTGAAAGTGATAAGGTGATGAAGAAAGCAATTCGTGAAGGACATCTCTTTGGTGATAAGAATTTGAGATCACTAAAATCAGCAAAAAATAATAATTTATTATCCTGTCATCTACAGACAATGAGAAAAAATATATTAATACTATTCATAATTCAATTTCATCTATTATTCTAACCATAATCATCATTCCATGGGAAAATCTGGGTTCTAATCTAGCTGGGTTCCCACAGAACACAGATGCTTGGAGTTGAGATAAGAGTTTATTCTGACAGTTTAACATAGAGTACAGCAATTGAAAGTTAGATTATAAGGTTAGAAAGCTGAGGAGGATAGTGCTTATAGCAACAAGGTTTTCAACTGTGAGGTAATGGACTTTGAGGTGAAGGTGTTAGATGTGCATGTCACCCTGGGGACGTGTGAAGTCACGTGCACGTCCACGTCCAGAAGAGGAAGGTCCATTTCTTATCCTGTGGGATGTGATCTTAGATGGATAAATCTCTTCCGTGGTGTGAAATTTTATTAGGAATCTTTTATTAGGAATGCCATTTCTGCAGGAAAATAAGTACCACAATGTTTTAAAATCTATAGTCTAAGGACTACTCTTGATTACAAAGATAGCACAAATGACACCCCTCAAAATAACATTTTTTAAGAATGCCAAATCTTTGTCTTTTGGGGACCAAAATCATTCAAGATTTGGAAACAGAAAACAAAATCTTAGCAAAGGGTATCAATCTTGTACAATTTCAACTATTTTAAATTAAGATTAATTTAAAATTAAAATTGGGGTTCTGCAGCGGGAATCCTGTGTGCAAACCCTCTGCACTGCAATGCTAACGGTTGGCTAATGAGGTGATCTACAAAAGATCTTGCTGATGATGCAGTTATCTGTATAATCAGTTGAATGAATGAATGTGGCTAATTGATATGGCTAATAACATGGTGAGTAAATACCACAAGTGTGAGAGTAATTGTGCCACTTTGGAGCAAACATTCCACCTGAAAACAAAACTTGATCCATTTTCATCAATACTCCTGTGTCTTGAAATGAGTGTGTCTAAATTATTTGCATACTTATGTCAGTATAATCTTTTTTGCAATACTTTTTAAAAATTAAGACCCCAGACATTTTCAAGTAATGTGAAGCGATGTATGTCAGTTATGCTTTTGGGAGAGGACAGAACTAATAAAATTCAACCTGTTTTAGGAGCACTGAATTTGGGACAAGAGGACTCGGAATAAGTGTAGCTTAAGATTTACAGTATTTCAGGCTTAATCTACTGTGTAGTCATGAGCTCTAGTTGGCTACTGCTTACCATTCCATTTACACTTGTGCTCCAGCTCTCTATATACTACTGCTAAAAAGTATTACCATACTTACAATATTTACTTTTCTTATATTCTAAATTGGATGGAGTCTGCAAAGTAATTGTACTGCTAGGGAAATTGAGTATGCTCCCCTGCAAATATTGTTTTTTAAGTAACATTTTAATGCTTTTATTTAGCTTTTAACTTTATATGCTGCTTAAGTTCACAGATGTGAGATGGGTGACTATATAAATCTACCAAATAAATAAACAAATCACCAAGAAGTATCAAATCACAGAAACCTAGAACAAAATGTTTAACTTTTCATACTTTTGTGTGGCTTTTCAATATTCTAAAACACTTTCCTTTTCTTTGCAGATTAATTCCCCCCACCCCTTTCATTTCACAGTAGATATTTCCATGACATACATCTCTAAAAGACTTTTTGAAAGGTCTAAAATTTTTCAAATAATGGCTCAATGTGCCCTGAAAATAAAACTTGTAAGGGCAAGAGCAAACGTATAAATTTCATGAAAAATACAAAATAAGATAATGGAACTTGCATTTTAACATACTTCTATCAATTTCATCTTAGTTTTTAGTTTACTTGCACAATACCCTCTACCTGACCAGCATTGTTCCTGTTGTGCACTCTCCCCAACCCTGGACGCATCTCATGCAACCCCCTCATTCCCTTCCCCACTGAGCAACAGTCACCTACCTGGTTGCTGGCCTTCGGGCTGCAACTTCCTGTCGACTTTACCACTGACTTTGTTTGTGGGAAGCTGACAGGGAGCATTGCCAATCATAATCAAGTTTATATTTCCTACTGACTTTCCCACTGACTTGTGGGAAGCTGTCAAGATTTATTTATTTATTTTATTTAAATGGATTTATATGCCGCCCAACTCCCAGGGGAACATTGGAAATGATTACATGACAATAACAACATGGCACTAGCCACAACTTTCCCAAATTTTAATCTCATGGGAGTAATAAGTCCTGGACTTTGGACACATTCTGTAAGTTAGCTTATCTGAGGTACCTTAATTCAAAAATTGTTGCTCTATGTTGTACTGTTTCACCCAACTGAGGTTTATAAACAAAAAAACAGAAGAGTTTTACACGTGTGTGTGTGTGTGTGTATCTATCATCTATCTATCTATCTATCTATCTATCTATCTATCTATCTATCTATCTATCTATCTATCTATCTATCTATCTATCATCTATCTATCTATCATCTAATCTACACACACACACACACACAAAACCACCATAATTTGACAATTGCAATAAAATACTAGTCCAATCTAAAAATACTTCAAATATGAAATACTGATAGTTTCCAATTATTCTAGAAGTATACTGAGCTTAAAAAGGATTCAAAGAAAAGTTTTGTATTCAAGAAGGTATTAAGAAGAAGAAGATAGATAGAAGAAGATTAAGTCCTAGGAACCTGCAAAAGTCACTTCTGAGTTGAAATTCAGAGTATCGCAGTGCATTTGAAATTTAATTATTCTTCCTCAGCTACATATTGAAATGTTATGATTTTTGTTGAATTGTGCTCTTAGTATTTGTCTTTGTAAAGACGATGTTCTAATGTTTGTAAAACATTAGAAAAAGAAAGAGTTAACATGCCTGATTTAGTTTAAGATGATCTGATATTCACTATTAAAGTTTACAGTCCCTTGAATGTCACAATTGACTTCCTATAGTAAGAGTCCCCAACCCACAGTCCATGGACTGGCATCGGGCTGCAGCATGCCAGAAACCGGGCTGTGCAAACAAGCAAAGCCCCATCCCCAGGATGCAGGCAGCACCTGAAACCACACCCCCTCCGGTCTGCAGAAAAGCCTGCCCAAATGTCTTACAGCATTTCAGCAGCCGTCATTTTTATACAATTCACAAGAACTTTCAGGTAGATTTAAAAAAAATATCCATTGGAAAGTTTGTACTTTATTACAGACTTCTATTTCAGATTTATAAAGTCAGCCATTTATTACACCACTGAAATTGAAAGCAAGCAGAATGTGCACATTTGTGAATGTAAAGACTGAAATAATGTATTAAAAATTAATCGTATATTGGTATTTTTTTTACTTCATCATTTATATTATATTATATGAAATGGCATAAAGAATAATTTCCATTGTAATTTTCACATTAGATTATACAGAAGTCAAAGCACACAGAGCATTAAATAATCTGAGCAGTTCTGAATATATATGTGTGTGTGTGTGTGTATTACTAAGCCACATTCTTGAATGTTATCTGCACTATTTGCATATATAAACTTAGTTGCACCATCCATAATTTTAGGAAAGAACAGTGTGCAAAAACTTGTTCTAAAGAATTCTCCCTCTCAGTTATCATAATTGCACAAACTAAATGAGAAATGAATAAATGAAAAGTACAGTATAATTTAAAAAACTGAGAGGTTAAGTCTTTATGAAAATATCACAATTTAGCCAAACCACTAAAAATAAATACCTGTTTTAACCCCTTAATATTCACATGGCACTTTTTCACCAAGCAACAGCAGGATCAATCACTTTGAAACCACGTCACATAAATAAAAAGTGCAAAGCACTGAAAATGAATAAACATTTTCTGTATATGTGACTTCTTATAACAAGTCCACATACACAAATATTGCTTTTAAGTTAGTACCCTGTGCCTATCAATTTATGCAGATAAACAATTCTGTCTAGAACAAGCAATGAATAGAAATGCGCATCTACATCCTTCCTCTGTAAAGATACAATTGGTTTATATTGTAGTTTACTTGATAAGCACTGGGTTTCCACATTTACATACATTCCAATTGATCTATTGCACATTCTTCTTTAGTTTTATTCAAAGTTGACACATACCTAGCAACCCTTCTGCCTATGCCTGTAAGCTCTCTAACAAATGTGGTAACTCATCAACAAATTGAATATAATCTGTCTATACCACGGGTGTCAAACTTGCCGCATCACATTGCCTTCACGTGACGTATCGTGATGCTTTTTACCTTCACAGAGCTGAGGTGGGCATGGCCTGCACGTGTCGCATCTGGCCCGTGAGCCACCAATTTGACACTCCTGGTCTATACCTTTTGGAGACACAAAAACTTTCCATGTATACATAGTCCTCTATAGTGCACTGGAGTGGTACTAGCACAACTTCAGTATATTGGTAGTGAAATGGAATGGACCATGTTTTCGGTATTTGGAAACAGAAAAATGCTCAATTTTTAGTTATGTTGCCAATAGGTTTCTACATAACAATAATGTTCTGTCATTCCTTTGGTTATTAATATCTATGAGAATGCTACTTTGTTCTTTGTCATGGGCTACTTATATATGAAAAGGAAGTAACAAGATTTAATTATAATAGGTATAAATACATGCCATATTATTTAATTCACCATCTCTCTTGAATTAAATTCAAACATATTCCTACATTTGAGATATGACTATTTCTCATGTTAGTTTTCAAGCCATAAAAATGCTTGTTTGTTATTTTCCTCTTTGAATGCCATATGCTAAATAAATAAATAAATAAATCCTCATTGAAAAATAAACCAGAAATTAATATTTGCAAAGTATTAATGAGCAAAAGCTATAATCCAGAAAAGGTCAGGATATCCTACATGAAGTAAGATGTCACAGACATTTTGTAGAAAACAGGCTACCAATTTATAAAATCAAGGTAACTAACTTACCTTTCATATATATTCTTTCACACTATGGTGGCAGCCTGATAACACACTTTTGACATCAGAAGTTTCTCGCAAAGGGAAGATTAAACAAAGGGACGACATTAAGGAAATTGAAAGCCCTCCAGAAACAGAATGCCATTGACAATCTTCCACCACCACTTTATTCATAATTGCCCATAATTTCTGTGTGTGCTAAGAATTACTAATTTAAACAAAGTAGCATTATCACCATAGCCAAACATAATCATATATGCTACTGTTAACTGAAAAAAAGAAAAATTCTCACTCCAAATGTATACATTTACAAAATGAATATTCTCCTAACCCTACAAGGGATAGAAAATCTATGGCGCTCCAGTACTTCTTTACTGCTGACTATGCTGCCTTGGGCCGCTAGGAATTATTGTGTAGTCACATTAGAAGAGCCACAAAATTAATTCCTTACTGTACAGTCACAATTTGAAAGGATCTTGCATTTAAAAGAAAGAGTGATGAAAAAGGCCACCAAAGTTTAGAAACAAATTGTGCCATTTTCTTGATCATCAATTCTATTGTTACTAACAGCATGAATCTGAAATTCTTATGGGACTATTTTGTGTATATTGTGATTTTAACTTTAGTGTTTTAGCAGTTCATCTAAGTTTACAAATATAATCAGAATTCTCCCTTATACTTTATTAATAATCACTGTTAGGTTTCTGCTGAAATTTTTTTACACTAGTTCTTTTTTTAAAGTTTTTCCCTTATGCCTTCAAGAGAGGTAGAATAGGTGATGCTTGCTGGTACTACTCCTGATCCTTGAGATCCACATACAACATAGATGAGATTCTATGTTGTACCAGGAATTCTTTACATACCTCTGATTAACCACTCAATGGTTTACATAAGAAGCTGACTGTAGATGCATATATATAATTGTGGTCAAATCCCATTTAAATTATTCAATCACAAATGGTTATATTATACCGTGCCTTACTTACAAATGATGAACCATTTCTTTTCCTCTGCTGTTTACATGATGAACTTCAAATATATAAAACAATATATTTTGACAAAAAATATCCTGAACACATTTGTAGTTTCACTTCCAATTTTCAACAGTGTAATTCTATGTTAATCTCATCAGTCTTGTACATCAAAATAGTCAATAACTGTCTCTTCTTTGAACCGTCTCTCTGTGCTGCTACTCCCAGGCCTGAAAGTTAAAGCAAAAGATTAAAAGAATTTAGTATAAACTTTGTGGGTGAGAAAAATACAATCTATGACTTTCCCTTGCAGGAATGTCTTGTACATACTTGACTTATGCAACAACGGTTTCTTTTATTTGGCAAGATTAAATTACTCTGAGAAGGAAGTTCCCTGGTCATATATGTGTGACTTAGCCAACTGTTCTACAAATAAGAAGAAAGGATACCTGAAACAAGGAGACTACTCTACAAGTATGTTTCCAGACAGATCAACAGCTCTCTGGATCTTTATATCCTATCTATACTTGCTACAATATTTTCCCCCAATATCCACTTTTTTTGTTCTCATTCCATCATGTAGCTACTTCCTTTGCATTATTCCTTCTGTTCCACCATTTATCACCTCCATCATCACTGATTTGCCTCTTCTTAAGGTGGCATCCACAAAAGAAGGAAAGCCATCCTTTGTGTTACAGAAGTATCTGATCAAAATAAATATGAGGATAAGGTGAAAATAAGACACCACAATGAACCTACTTCAAGTTTTCTGCTTTGAAAACTAGATCCTGCCAACTTTTTAAGGATTGCCTTTTAATTAATTGTGAGAATTCTGAGGCCCTTCCATTTATATATTATACAAATTTAAATGATAACCATAAGAACAATGAAAATGCAATATGCTATGACATTCTAAATTGCCAAGGATTATGTAGGGATTATTTATTTTGATGAAAATTCTTTTGATGAAAATACAGGCCAGAGTCTGACTCTTAATTTTCATCTTCTGGTTCAAACTTGTCTTTTTACCTTCTATGCTGGCTTGGCTATAATAAAGTTTAAAATTTAGTCTCAAATGATTGATGAGAAAAAGATCTGTGACAAAAACACTAACATTATAGTCATATCTTTTCTTTGTTATTGGAATGAAGTGGATACCTACTAGGCAAGTTACTGATAAATACATTTATGCTAATCTCAAATAAACTATCAATAAAAATGTATTAAATCAAGCCAGATATTTAAAAGAAATGATACTTACTTTTCTGATTGTTTGTGATGAGGAATAGGTGGGGGAGGCCTGGTCTGCTTCTCCTTCGTAAGTAGTGATGTCAGAGTAACTGTTGGGCAAACTGATTTCCCTCTACAGATAAAAAAAACAGGAACACTGTTACTTTCCTGCATGCTTATATGCAGTACCCATTCATCTACTAGCATTTGCATGCTTTCCAACTGCTAGGTTGGCAGGAGCTGGGACAAGTGACGGGAGCTCACTCCGTCTTGCGGCACTGGGGTCTTGAACTCCCAAGCTATAAACTTTTAATGGTCTAAGACTTAGTGTCCTAACCACTGAACTGCCACATCCCCCTTCTCTACAGAAAGAAAATCTTACTATTAAAGAGCTTGTTATATGATGCCTGCTTAGACTATTCTTCTTACTGCATTACTGCGACTCCTATTTTGAAAAACAGGAATTTTGTAGGTAGGTATGGGGATAAGTATTTTTATAAAGCTCTCTGGAGTAAATAGATTTTCAGGTTAGATTAATGCTTTCAATAAATCACCCAATTTGCTAAGAATTAAAAAATACACTCATGCCATATAGAAATATTAGCGACAAACATCATGTATGCTGAGGTATATAAACAGGCTTTTCTTTAAAAAACCCTAACATCTTTGGACTAGAGAGACCTGGGGAAATGAGCCTATGTAACTCATGATATTTATGTGGATTATTATTATTATTTTAATTATGTTTTAATCAAAGTATTACAATGTTCCTATATATAAAGAGAAACTAAATAATCAAGGACATTTTCAATGAAGAAGTGATCATGGGAATACATCTTTCCTAAACACAGATATATTAAAATTCCTGGCACACAAAGAATGTTTAAAATGTTTGCACAATATCAATGTAAAATCAAATTGGTTCAAATACAGAACATAAAAATTATATTGTTTATTGGAAGATGGTAAATTTGCCATTTATAACAAGAAAACAGAACAACATACTTCACCGCACTGATAACAACATTGCGCTTTGGTTCGTTATCATAGCTCACACTCTCAATGCCGTAAACCTGAGCAAGTTCGTGGATGATTCTACGGTGTTCTCGGTTCATGGGTGGAAAACAATGACTCTTCTTTGTGTGCTTGCTCTGCATTGGAGAGATATAATATTTTGATGAAGTTTGGAGAAGACTGAGCCATACCATCTATGTTCGATTTATGCATGGAGAATTGGGCAATGATTTTAAGTGTAGCCAATTCCTTGGTATATTTACTGAACAAAAAATCCCCTGTGATTAAGTCTCAGAAGATTTTTTAAATTTGTATTATATCCATTTTATATATTTATATACCTTTTATGCAACTCTGTTTATATTCTTACAATAAACAATTTTATAATTGAACAGAGCTGAAATAAAAGCCCATACTTAAAAGTATTAAACTTGAAAAACACTGCTGGTTGGTGTTTCACACAAACACCTCCTTCCTTCTGAAAGGAAATCAAGAAATATGATACCACTTTTATACAAGAAACCTGAGCCCTGAAATCAGAAGGATTCAAGTCTTTTATTTTAAGGGCAAGCTCACTTCCAATAATGAACATTTTTGTGGTGGTCTTTGCCTATTAACTGGTTCTAATTTTATGATACATGAATTCTGCTTTACCTGTTTGTCCTCCAGTTCCATATCGCTGAACCCGTAGGTCAATTATTATACATTATATTATTTAGCATCTATATTCCTCCTCAGCTGCTTATGACCCACACTGAATGACATCTGGAACATCTGAATTTTATATTCTGAAGGAGTACATTGCTCCTGCAAATCTCAAATGAAGCCAAACACAAATCTTTACTTGCTATTATTATGATTTAATAGCATCCTTCTTTGTTGTGAGGGAATATTCCTCCTGGAGGTTCCAAAGATTTTGGAATAAACTAAGGAGCTGGAAACTATTCCAAATGACAGTTAAATGTGATTTTTATATATGGAATAATTCTGTCATGGGTAGTTGTGACAAAGAGCACACCTACTGAGAATGGAATAATTGAAAAGCATTTTACTGGTTTCATCTGATTTGACATACATTGTAACTTCCTTTCTATTGGCAGGTGTCTGGATAATGACCATATTCTAGTAATCACCAGACTAGCAGTTTATGGCCCTGACCATAATAATAGATTCTTGATTCATATTATTCCTCATCTGGAAAAGGGCAAGATAGTGTGGCAGGACCACATATGTCCTTGCAGTCTCTATGGAATCAGATTTAGAATTTAAAATCAGATACTCCATTTGTGATTATCTATTAATATAATAGTTAATGATTTCAAATAAATAAAATAGAAACCCTATTGCTCAATATAGAACTTGGACTCAAACCATAACTTTAAATGTTAGTTTAATCAAGAATGTAACAGCAAAAAAAGTTATGAAAAACTGTAAAGTATATAGAGCTTCATGTTGCAGTATTTTTTGAGGCAGCAATCTTGAGAGAGAAAAAATTATGAAATACCTCTAAAAAAGAAGCAGCAGCTTTTAAAATGTGAAAAAATTGCCCAAATCATGAAAGCAAACATTTCTTCTTCATTGTGGCACTTTATTTTTCCTACTCTTTCTGAAGGTCCCTCTTGATAGGTTTAATATTTTAATTCAGTGACACTATCACTCTATTCTCTTCCTACTCTTCTATGCTTCTACATACTGAAAAGAACAAATAAAGAGATTGTTCCCTAATGACCAAATTCTCTCAATATTTTCTAGAGAATTAGGGAGGGTGCCTTCTGCAACGCTTTCTCTATCTCCTTCCTTCTGTGGCTGAGATATCTCTTTTAGGACAGTTGTTTCAGTTGTAGCATTTCCTGCTGTCTCCCAAGGTTATTCTGAGAGCCTATTACACCTTATTATATTTCTAATTATTTACTTAATGCAGAGATTGGCTAAATATGATGGGCTGCAACCAACAAAATTAGACAGCACATTCAATGGTACTACTTTACAAGAGCATCTTTATCCATACCACAGGATATGTTGATTATATTTTTCTCTTGTCTTTTTTTTAACATACCTTGTTGTGAACATTTAATTATATTACTTTCATCTAAATATTGCCAAATATTAAATAAAGCCAAATGATGAAAAAATTTTCCAGCTCACAGGATGCCATTTGTGCAACTGCCATTCCAATCTGTCAAAAATGGTTTAGATTACGACAGTATATTTAATTTTATGCAACTGTCCATAGTAAACATGTTGATTGTGTTACTGGTTGTTCCCTATAAAATGTAATGATTAGCACTGGATTTAACTGCTTTCTGCCTATATTACTATATTGGTTTTGATAGAAGATTTAAGACTTTATGTACTTGGAAATGAACATGTTTTCTACATTACCAACCTTATTGACTGCTTCTATAAGAGCTTTCATTTCTTTCTCAACTTCACTGACAAACTTTAAATCTTTTCTGCAGCAGAAAGAAATAATAATTAGGACAAGAACAACAGTTCTGTAACTAAGGATTTTTCTTTCAACCTATCTTAAGCTCCCCCCTCCCAGCATAAACTGGGTATATCATCAAAGGTTTCTGATTTCCCATAAATTTCATTTTGTTTCTTAGAGAAGAAAATTCATTCTGTTTTTTAAACTCTGAGATTGTAATTCCATATATTTTAAAAATAATGTTTTTTAAAATGAAAGTATAGTCTTCCCAAACCTGTGAAGATACGGTAGGAAAAATTATCTTTTTGATATTTTATAGTTGTTAGAACAAACTGATCAACAATTTACAATGTCTTTTTTAATGTTGTATACGCTGTTATGCATTGTGGACTGTGCATGTATGTCATTGGAATGAGCAGTGACTGATTATATGCCACCAGATTGGTGCTGACTGTTAGTGACCATGTATATTTTCTCCATGATGATCTATCTCTCCACAACCTAGTCCTTCAGGTCTTCCAATAGTGTGTACTCATTGCCAGTGCAACTGAGTTCATCCACCTTACTGCAGGTTGTCTTCTTCTCTTTTCTTCCACCTTTCCCAATTTTACAGACTGCCCAAGAGAGCTGGGTTATTGCATCATGTGGCTAAAGTATGATAATTTCAGCCAGGAGTGAATATACTGAGCTGATACATTTGTTTTTTTCTTTGGTTATCCACAGTATTGCCAGAAGTCTTCTCCAGCACAAAGCTTCAAAAGCATTAATGTTCTTTCTATCCTGCTTCAAAGTCCAGTTTCCACACCCATAGACTGTCAAAGGAGACTGATGAATGAACCCTGCTCCATTCTGTTCTTTGTAGGTACAGAAACATAACAGCACCAGAGCCTTCATAGCTATCTTGTCAAGTGCTAGTTTGTGATCTATTTCTTGACTGTTGCTTCTTTTATTGTTGATAGCTGCTCCTAAAAGTCAAATGTAATTCACCACTTCAGAATCTTTATTGTTAAATTTAAGGATGGTTTTTGTACCTGTTGCTTGGTCTTTTTAATAAGAATAAGATACCTTTATCTTAATCCCTTAGTTTTTTTTAATTATGCTCCTTGATTTTCATTTGCTAGAACTAGAATTTTAAAATCATTTGAATTCTCAACTATAAAGAAGCACTGTCAGTGTAGCACAGGTTATTGATGCTTCCTCCAGTTTCAAATCAACTTCATTTAAATTTTAGAATATATTCAACATTTAGGAAGAATAAATGATGGGATTGTATATGTCCTTTTCTCGCTTCTTCATCAACCTGGAGTTTTACCATGTTTACCAGGTTCTATCTAGATTGGTTTCCTGGTCTGTGTATAGCTTTTGTATGAGGGCAATGAAGTTTCTGGGCTTCCACAGCTTGAAAAAGTCAACACAATCAAAAGCCTTTCTATAATCAATGGAACACATACTGACTCTTTCTGGTATTTTTTTACCTAGGCAGTTGGAATGATCTTTACACCTTTGATGATTTGCTGGGATTATATATTCCTGGCATACATTCCTAGCATTTTGCTTATCCCTCCCAGGAACATCCTACCACTACAGGTAATCCTTGTTTAGCAAATGCCTTATACTGAGGCCGCAATTATGATGGTGATGAAAAAGTAACTTTGAAATCCATCTTCATATTTACAACCTTTGTAGGTCTGTAAGCTGAAGTAAGACATAAGCACAGTTGTGGTTTCACCTACAAGACTTCGCTTAACAACTGGTCCCAATTGTGGTAGCTAAACAAAGACTACCTGTATCACAATGGGCCAACACAGCAGGACTTGCAGGAGACAATGGTGTATACTATAGTTTAACATTGTAAAGACATAACAGGAATAGCAACCAGCAGACTTTTTGTGACTGCAGGCCAAATTATTTCTCACAGCAGAACTGTAGATTCAAATATATGTTCTATGAATCATAAATAAAATAGTAACAATACAAATGGCAACAGAAGTATTTACATAGGAATATCTCTGAGAAGATGGGCCAGTTAGAAATAGGAAATATAAACAAACAAATAGATAAATATTTGATCCCTTTCTGTCTAGCCTGAAATAGGAAATAAGAAATAGATATATTTCCATCAAACCAAATTTAGATACTGGAAGAGAACTGACTGAAAGGAAAGCAAGTAAAAAAGAAAAACAGCAAAGTACAGAAAAATTCCAAACTGCATTGTCCAAATGTCCCTCAGCCATGATTTTCCATGCAACAGGAGAAACCATCTCTTACCATTGGTCATCATACATACTTCTGACTCTGAAAATTCCTCCAACTTTAATAGAATATTAGAAAAACGTTCCAAAAATTTCTGAATCATGTCAAGGGAAAAGGGTTAGGGCTAGGGCAAATTTAAAAAAAAAATCCTTAGTAGCAAAACAATCCAAATCATTGTCAGATTTTAATATCTTCACAAAGGTCAACAGAATGCCTGATTATGTGAGAAAATTATGTGACACATGAAAAATAATGATGCATACCTGCCATCCTCTTTCAACACATCACTGTACTTGGGTGCAGAGACACGAACATTGAATGGATCAGAATTGTCGTCTATGTGAAGAGCCTCAGCAAACCGTCTAATAATAAATAAATATTTAATGTTATCCAGTCTAGCAATAGTCAAATCCCGATTTTTAATTTACTGTAAGAGATTATCTATTTCCTTCCAGTCATATAATACTTCACATATTGTTTATTGCATTGAAATCAATAAAGCAATTTACCTACCTGTTTCTTTCAAGAGCAAAGCATTCTTCATCACACTGCAACCTAAATGAACAAGACACAGACATATGATAAATGTTTATTTGAAAATGTTGTTGCATTTATGCACAAAGAAAGAATATTTCACAGAACAGGAACTTATCTTGTCTGGCACAACACTATGCCAGACAGAAATGCAATTGATAATCTCAGGTTAGCAACAATAATGGATTAAGCAAACTGGAATATTACACAGTAAGTTCTGCAGGCATGCCTCCAAGCCAAAATTGCTATTTAAGAATCACATTTGATTTAATTACTTTATTAAAAGTCTATCTTTCCATTTCAAATACTTAGATGGTATAACAATTTCAATTTTATATAATGAAACAAAATCAGTAAAAAACATATCAATAAATTGCATCCGCCAACTAAAATGTAACTATATAATCTCGCAAACAACATAAAAGGCAAACTCTAGCTGAATTTAAAAGGTCTTCCTCCACTGATTCATAATTTAGTACCTGGTTTGCTTCATTTCTTTTTTGGTAATCAATCTACTTATCTCTACTGAATCTCCAAGTTGTGGATCTGTTAACTTAGAGGCAATCGATATTGCAGCTATTCTGCAAAAAAATAAAATAAAAATATTATATGAAATATATACAGTTCTTCAAAAGAACCTACAGAAATTTATCTTTTATGTGTGCTAAGGAGAAAGTCAG
Organism: Diadophis punctatus similis; assembly: GCA_023053685.1. NCBI lineage: Eukaryota > Metazoa > Chordata > Lepidosauria > Squamata > Dipsadidae > Diadophis > Diadophis punctatus. The sequence continues at coordinate 117,072,675 of JALIGW010000003.1, read as the reverse complement.
AATGTATATTGTAATTTCAGAAATCTTTGCCATTTTGGACTGAATTATTGCTTTAATCAGAGGCAGTGAAATAATATAGCCTATGAATGCAACTTTGGCATCAATTCTGCAATCTGAAAAACTTAAACAAGTATCTACAACATGCATTTGTGATTTAACTACACTATTATATTACTTTATTTCTTAACAGGTTTTAGTGTTAGATTTCAAGAATATCAGAACTTAATCCCCCCTCCCTGAAATTGTAATTTAAAAATTAGATAATGCTCCCCTTTATATTTAGTCAACTTTTGAAAGATTTGCTATTAACCTCATACACATAGAGATATAAAGAGATGTTTTCTGGCGGGTTCTCAGTTAATCCAGACCGAGTCCCTAGTTATAGGCCTGCTGAATTAACATCATCAGTAGAATTAATTTATTATCTCACATGTCCCCCACCCCCGCTTATGAGAAATGAGTGATGGGAATTCTACTGGCTACAGCCTTCATACAGAGAATAAATAATATGAAGTATTAAATATTAGCAACTTCATACAGAGCCAAAATTATCTCTGGCACTAGGAACACCAGTCTGCTGAATGTTAAATATCTCCCAGGAGATGTGCATGTGGATGCAGTATATATTACACAGCCATCCAATTTGGAGCAAGAAAACTCATTACAGACATGTTCAATATGAACCAAGGGAGTAAAATTAGTTGAGCAGGAGAACTGTCCATGACAGCTAGATTAATTGATACTATATGAATACATTCAAAAGGAAATGAAATCAAAGCCACACAATATTTTTTTAATTCTTCTGCTTCTGTGCAATAAAAAAATGCAGGTCATTGCCTTAACAGACCTTTGATAAGTACTTGCTGCTTCTGAGCAAATCATAGACTCTTTTTTTCTTCCACACTCACACTGAAGCTCAACCTATAACACCAGAAAAACAGTAATTAGTATCACAGAAATTTAACATCCTAATTGCTAAGCAGCAACAAAGGGCACATTTACTTACTGGAATGAAATGGACTCTTGTTAATTTCAAGACAGCTTAGTTTTCTTATGTCACAATTATGACACTAAACAATTCTGATTATTTGCTAAAATTTAAACTGACCGGACTAGAGGCGTTTCAAGGTAAAATCTATGAGATATTATGCATCTTAATCATCTTGCAATGACAACAAACTGCATTACCAGAAGTGTTGGGGGAGATATGTCCAGAGACCTGTACTTTGGAGAGTGCTTCAGGCCTCTCTACTCTCCGCTTCTTTTTACACCTACATGAAACCACTGAGGAAAGCCAAAGCAAGGGTTTAGCTATCAGGGATATTGTGGTAATACCCAACTATATTTCATGGTCCCAGGCCAACAGGTTCTATAGTAGAGCTACTAATCGTGTGCCCAGAAGTGTCTGAATCAGACAGTAGGTACTGAGACTTAATCCCTTCAAGACAGAGGATCTTTGTGGTTGTGGCTAAAATATTTTATTTATTTTATTTTTATTTATGACATTTGTTTGCTGTCCATCTTGCTGTGAGGTGACTCTGGACAGCTTACAACAGTAAAAGCAATGAAACCACACAGACATATATATCTAACTCAGAGGTGAAATGCTCCCAGTTCGGGCGGGCCGGTCGGTCGTTGTAGAGCTGATAGTGATCGCAGCGGGAGGCTTCCCACACCCGCCTAGACGCTGCCATTTGGGTTCTTTTACCTTCTGCTCATGCGCAGAACGCAGGCGGGTGGGGGAAGCCTCACGCTGCGATCTCTATCAGCTCTACGACAACTGGCTGGCCCACCTGAACCGGGAGCATTTCACCGCTGATCTAACTGCAATAGAAATACAAATTCCAGGGGAAGATCATCTTTGATTGCCCCATTCAGAGGTAGTTTGCAATTGAGTCTTCCCCCAATTCATAGGTCCTATTCAATCAGCAGGTGATTGTTGTGGCCAGGACTTTTGTATGGTTATATCTTAAGTGCCACTTGCAGGAATGTCTGTACTGATTAAAACATGAGTGCCTTAATCACTTCCCACCTAAATTAATGTAGCAAGCTTTCTGCAGGGTTGCTTTTAGAAAGTATTCAGAAGCTATTGGTAGCACAAAATACTACAGCCTAGGTATTTTGAGGTATGAGTACACTGTACATTGCAACAGATTTGAATGCTCCACTGCTTTGGGAACTATATTGGTTGCCAGTTGGCTTCTGGATGCCAGCTGTCATTTTTAAGCCCTTATAAAACTGTGAGTTGGATTACTTATGGGAACATATTCTCACATCTTCATCTACCCATTCAATCAGGTTGAAAAAAGTAAAAACCCTCCAGGTCCTGTTTGAAAATGCTGTCAAGCCAGGTTTAGTAATTGGCATTTTTTATCACCACTCCCTACTTTGGCATCCACAAAAATCTGATCTGACAGGATATAAAGTAAATAAACTATGGAGAAGGTGGCCTAGTTAGCTTGGATGTCAACTTTCTTAAGTTATTTTAGATCATTTGGCCAGTTTAAGCTCAGGATCAATCTACTTCAATATATCAATTAAATAAAACATTAAGAAATCTTAGGATGAAGGAAAAACTTCACAGAGATATTTGGGCAATTACTATAGAATTTTTTTAGTTAAATAAACAATACAATTTGAAACCTAGAAATACACATAGCAAATATTTCAGCAAAAATGTAACAAAGCAGTATTTATCTGAAATACTGTGCTTAGGTTATTTGCTGAAGTGGCTTGCTTGAGAGGTGTAATGAATTGTCACAGCCACCTACCTTTGAACGGCAAGAAGTTGTAGGACAAGGTAAAGATGGATGGCATGGAGACATACATGGATGATTACAGTGAAGTCTAAGAATAGTGCATGGCTGTCTGCACTCTTCATCTATGAGGCACTCCCCCTTGTGACAGATCCTTTTACATTTGTGCATTCCACATTTTAACATTCGATCACAGGAAAGACCACAAGAAATATCAGTGAGGTAACAAGGAATATTGCTCCGTAACTGAATTAGAAAGAAAAAAGCAAAGAGATGGATGCCATCTATGTTAGAAAGGAAGTAGTTAACATGCTCCTTTTTAAATATGGAGATATATACCACTGACTGCAATCTCTCTGGCAGTCTACTGGAAGCATATATATCCAAACCAAGGGTGCTGAATCGGTTCATCAATTACCTGAAATTACTTGAAATTTCAGATTTCTTCTTCATAGTGAGATATCTGCAGCCAGATAAACTCATCTATTTTTTTCTTTTCCTTTATTGTTTTTTGTTTTATTAAATCAAAAACAACAATAAAATAAGCCTATCTAAAAACGTTTGTGCAGAGCTGTGCACAGAATTGTTCACAAACAATTCAAACTTGTTATTGTGTACCTCAAGAAAAGAAGTAGGACAATGCTGTTTGGTGAAAGTGAAAATTTATTACATTGGTAGCTGTGGTTTCATTTACTATTGAGACTATATTAGGTTAGGTTTTAATTGTACAGCCAATTAAATACATTCAAATGAGTTTTTGATTGTTTATACCTGACATATTGATTATAGCTCCTCTCAAAATTAACTATGAAATATTTTACTTTCATCATTACTTAACTTTACAAAACAATGAAATTTTACAAATTGTACAATTTTCAGGAAGAAATTAGGAATGAAAAACGTGCCTGAAACTTTTCTCCCCATATCATAAGGCATATATTAGAAAAAAAGAAAACATAATAAAATTTATCCCTAACAAAGGTAAAATACAATATTTACTTACTTCATGTCTTCCCATACACCATTTCTGAACAAGGTATGTACATGGTGGACATTTCTCTTCACTATGACAGGTATGATATACTATATATACAGAAAAAGGAAAAATAAACACAGGAATGCTCTCCAATAACACCTAATGCATTTTAGTATGTTATTTCAGCATTATATTTCCATGTTCTACTATTGATGTATGAGTGTAAACCAATTTTATCTTTTAATTTACTGTATAAAAAACTTCATGAAGGTATGAAGTTGCCATCCCATCCAAACTGTGTTTCTTTTTTAGTTACGGCAGCAACCATTCTAACATTTGAAAAATACTCAGAAATGCTTTACAATAATAACTTTTATAAAGCTAAACAAACATGTCCAGGTATCCAAGTGTTAAGTATAACAAATTAGTCATAATGTACACATTATTTGTCAGGCATTACAGAAAAATAAAAACACTTAGAGCCATCTGTATCCTAAAAACAAAACAAAACTGAAAACAACCTGTCACACTTGATCTTGATCCAAACAGCAAAGGATGGTAGCCCTTTATTAATAAACAAAATCTAAGCTGGGATTTCAGAACAGGCTTAATTTCTCTACTGGAAATTGTGGCATTGTTTTAAATTAGAACATGCTCTGTGACTTCTCCAGAATACACTAGTTGGAAAAGGCACTTCCACTTTTCTGTCAGCAGTTCTGCCATTTCTAGTAAAACATCTAACACAATGTCCATATCTATTGTAATCAAGTTGCACCGATTTGTACAATGGTTTGTTCAATAATCTGTGATAAGACTTGTGCATCTGAAATTAAACTACCGCATATGACACTCACACATAGATGAAAATGGGGCTTAAAAGGTAATAGAAGCTTTCTGCTAGCAGAATGGCAGCACTAGTTATAGATTGTGATTTCAAAGACAATTTCAATGCAACAGCACTAAGCCTAGAATGTTACTCTAATATTTCTGAAATCATCTAACCACATTATTTTGTTCCCTACACCACACATATTAAAATGTTTTGCACCTTTAGCAAATAAAAAACAGTTTAAATTTATACTTTACCTGGATGATCGCATTCATGAGGCCTGGTACATGAATTTTTACATTCTGGTGGCCGAGTACCACAAGGTACTGGGGGATAAATCACTGATCCACCACAATAACAAGTTAATTCCTCAAAACCTAGAGGAAAACAAAGATAAAATAAATTACTTCTCAATATTAATAGGGATATGCAATACAGATAGTCCTCGACAATTGAGCCCAAAATTTCTGTTGTTAAGTGAGACATTGTTAAATGACTTTTGATCCATTTTATGACATTTCTTGCAACAGTTGTTAATTGAATTGATAAAGTTGTTAAGTTAGTAAGCCGGTTATTAAGTGAATCTGGCTTTCCCATTGACTTTGCTTGTCAGAATATCGCAAACGATCCCATGACTGCAGGACCCATCGCAAACAATCCCATAACTGCAGCAACCGTCATAAATATGAACCAGTTGCCAAGCATCTGAATTTTGATCACATGATCATGAGGATGCTGCAAAAGTTGTAACTGTGAAAAATGGTCATAAGTCACTTTATTAAGTCCTGTTGTAACTTTGAATGCTCACTAAATGAACTGTTGTAATTTGAGGACTATCTGTACTTCTGATGTGGTGTCGTGATTGTGCAGTTGTTAGAAAACAATATTGCAGGCTAATTCTCCCCATTGCCAGGAGTTCGATCCTGACTGGCTCAAGGTTGACTCAGCCTTCCTTCCTTCCGAGGTTGGTAAAATGACTAGCGAGATTGTTAGAGGCAATATGCTGACTCTGTAAACTGCTTAGAGAGGGCTGTAATGCACTGTGAAGCAGTATACAAATCTAAGTGCTATTGCTATTGGTATGTGATATCCAAAAGATGCTTTGGAAAGCATTGTAGTGCAAAAGTAGTACCCCCTGCTCCTTGCTCCCCCACCACATTGTTCAATTAGTGTCAAATCTAAGACAAACAAGTTGAAATGGATTTAGATAATTAGGAATCATGAATACACACAGTTATACACTCAGTAACAACTCAAGCACTATGCCCAGAAAGAGTAGTCTTGCAATCAACCATTATTAAAATAGTCTGAATTCTGAGAAGGCTTTGCTATAAATGGCATAAATGTTATAACAGTGAGCAAGACTGCAATCTAAGCGTAACAGGGGAGGACAGTGCATTCAATAAGAAAATTCCCATTGAAACAGACCATAAATAGCAGGCACCTAAACATAAATAGATGTCTAAAGCAAATGCCACAGGGCTTAGTCATTAAACGTCATTAGATTATGCATAAAGCACTGAATCATCAAAAGTATGTAATTGTAAACAAAACATTATATACTGACAAACTACAGACAATCATGATGAATGCTTACTGGTCTGCCAACACTTTTGACAATTGCCACGGTGACAAGGTTCCTCACATCTGTGGATACCACAATTCAGTTTACGTCCACAAATCAAAGAGCACTTGTGCTCCTTATCCTAAAAAAACAAAATTTTTTAAAAAAAACATGATCCGGAACTAAAACATGACAAATAATTAGAAGTCTTCACTCGGCATAGAAATTCCAAATCAGTATCCCATCAAAAGCATTGGCATATACCTGTCTTCTCCCAATAATGATATTTGAAAAGTAGTATTTTATAATGAAAATTTGGAATAATATGCTGAGATTTTTTTATCCTTTCAAAATAAATTTCTAGAAGTACAAGCACATTATTTTAGCCAGTATCAAAAGGAAAAAAGCAAGTGCTGGAAAGCCTTTACATAGAACCTTCAACACTTTGAGGAAGCCTTCTGTAGCTACCTTGTCCTTCATATCAGAAGATGCAAACTGTGGAACAGCGGCTCCAAAGGATACTTTAATACACACGGAAAGAGATGTAACACAGACAATCCTTCAGATTCCCTTAGACTGGTAAGGATTGCCAGAGCCTGAATTAGATTTTCAATGGGAATGCACTCTCAAGAACAGGGAGATGAAAGAGTCACTAAATGATCTTGCACAGACTAATTTTCAGTGTATTAATCTTAATACTGACCATTACAACAAAGGATGGATTATGGAAGAAATCGTCAGGTGGGTCAGACAAGGTGTGGATTAAACCTAATTTGGGGCAATATTCTGTTATAGTATATGAAAAGTGTTTACTTATGCATCTCCAGGCCATTATATAAATAGGGCAGAACTGCATTTGTGTACTGTGTGGCATTTCCAATTCCAAAATACTGGAGAGAGAGAACAAAGCAGTTAATGGCTTACTGTGAGAAGTTTGTAACATTTTTTAATTAATAATCACCCAAATTTGTCTTAACTTGGAATTTAATGAGAGGCAGAACATAATAATCTAACTATGGCAACCATAAACCTTGTTGACCTGGCTTTTTTTCAGTTTGTGAACGTGAAGCATATGGCTCAAGTCTGGTGTGATTATTGCTGCCATATGTTTACCTGATCACTGCCCCTCCAAGCTGATTAAATCAATTAAAGAGAACTGAGGCTACGATTAAAGATCATATTAATGCTTTTTGTATCTTTCCCCATGAAAAAGAGGCAGTGAGAAGACCAATATTATATGTCTTCCCTTGATTCAGAGTGAAACAATCAGTGATCTCAAATGTCGAAGATATTATTGCTAACTACAGTCTTCTAGAAAATGATAGGCATCTGAAAACACATCTGAAAGATAGTGATTATGTGCATCTATTTCACTTGTATTTTTAGCTAAGATATAGGACTGAAATTGCTCTGATCAACTTCACTGACGTATGCAAGAAACCAAATGGGATGACTACAATCTATGCTCTTGAACTCCCGAATGCTATCATTACCACATTGTGATAGCCTTGTTTATCACTTAAGAACTAGAAATTGGTAGCCCTATTTTATGATGATAGTTCCAGTCCTACATGTTGGACTGTGACCATGAGGTAATCTAGGGGACTATTTTTCAGTATCAGTATAAACCACTGTGAGAATTTATCTGGAATTTTGAAATAAGATTCCATCGCTGTGCAGACAGACTTAAACAAAGAATTGATTCAATTGCCTGATGTTTAAGTATGGTAATAGGCTCAATAATGAAGAACAAAACAGATGCAATGTTTATTAGGAAATCGGGCTCTAGGACTGAAATTTACAAGGTTCTGGGTAGCATCCCTCCTTCCACGCACAAAACAGTAGAACTGCCATTAAGAAATGCTCCTTGGTCCTAGTTGTTCTGGATTTCCAGGTGGTGGAACTGGCAAGAAATGTGTCTGAACAATTACATCTTTGGTACTAGTTGTTACCATTAAAGATTTAATGGTAACAACTAGTACCAAAGATGTAATTGTTCAGACACATTTCTTGCCAGTGGGCCCAGCAACTCCAATTGGGCCCAGCAACTCCATTGCTAAGAGAAGTGGTTGCTAAGTGGGAAATCATGTGACTGCAACTGTGCTTTCCTTTTCCTCACTCCTCTGCCTTTCAGAATGTTCACCCAGAAGAACTGGACTGGCTGGTTAGAAACTGACAAGACTAAACAGTTTCATATCTTCTGCTTTTTTTAAGTAATAATTTTTAATGAAATTTAAAAACACAAAAATAAAAAAACTAATACAAACTGTACTCCACATTGTGTGCTAATAATTCCACTAGGGTGAGTGAGAAGTGGGTCAGGCACAGTATAGATTACTTGTAGAAATTGTTGGGGTTTTTTTTCCCAACCATGCTCCACTCTCCAAGTGGAGAGATTGGAAAGCAAAAGATTGCAAGAGACTACAGGTAGTCCTCAATTTATTATCAGTTGCTTAGTGACAGGTCAAAGCTATGACCAACCCCAAAAAGGGGACTTATTGCTTGTATTTGAAGTTCTGATGATTAGGCAAACTTTGGGAACTTGGTGACATGGCCGCAATTATGGCTGTTTGCAGTGTCCAGTCATGGGACCACGTTTACAATTGTTTTTCCAAAAACTAACACTTCCATTTTTGGGCACAATTGTGTCCATAGTAAACCACTAGTTTGCTTAACAACCACGATGTTTGCTTAACAACTACTGTGGCAACTGCTACAAAAAAGGTTATTAAATCATACATTTTATGACCATTATGACATACTACCATAATAGGAAGGCTCCATTATAGCCCTATGTAAAGGACCACATGTAAGTAGACATAGAGTGGGTTAAACTGTTTGCATTCATAGTGTTGGCACTAATGAAGTGCTTTCAATGTGTATGCCCCATTGTGAGTCTGCTTACTCTCTTGTAATTCTTTCCTTCGCTACCTCTGAAGTGGGGGGGGGGGACACAACAGATTAGGCATAGGACAACACATATTACTGTAATGATAATCACATGACTGGGGGACACTGTGAAAGTCATAAATGTTGGCATTAGTTGTAAAGTTATTTTTCAGCATCACTGTAAATGATTTCTGAACAAGGCACTCAATAAACAAGGACTACCTGTACTAAGCTATGTCCTTGACATAGGGCCATAATGGAGCCTTCCCATTATGGTAGTATGTCATAATGGTCATAAAATGTGTGATTTAATGACCTTTGATGATATGCCTTTGTTATTGTCAGGACCAAGTCTAAAGACTACAAAGTGAGATCCAATTGAATCCAATCCTTTATTTGTTTATACATAATGAACAGAATCTAGCCAAACTAAAGTTAAAACCTTGTAGCCTACTGGACATATCCTGAGAGATTCTAGGGTTGGCTTCCTTGAATTCTTCCCCTCTCTCCCATCCAGTTTGGGATTGTGCAGTCTCTTAATCTAGACCTGCCTAGACAGTACAGCTAGGAAGGACCTCTGAAAATCTGTGCTTGATCCTACACTTTCTGATTTTAGGAAAACAGTCAAAACAGTTTAGTAAGACTTTTTCCTGAATGGAATTAATAAATAATAACATTAAATTTCTATTACATTGCAACTGTTTATGTCTTGGCTTTTTGCCAGTTATCTTGACTAGCCACTTGATAAAAATAAGAAGTCAAAGTATACTCATGAATAATAACAATAAGGAAACTATTTCCAATTCATGTCTTCAACCAAATCAGTTTCAGTCACTAAAAACTAAAAAATGATTTCTTCAACTGATTATTAGTGAAATTCAGGATGATTATGCATTCTTATTGGTCAATCTTGCTAGATCTACACAATTAAAATAACAGCGTAATTATACTGACACAACTCCTTCTTTCACACATTCATGAACTTACCACACAGCATGTTTCATTACATTTGTGTCGTCCGCACGACAATTTCTTGTTGCATCTTTTGTCACATAAGAATGGAACTTTAACTTAAAAAAAAGAAAATGTTTAAATTATTATTATAAATTGATAGTTACTTAATGTAAGTTGAAGTAAATGTTTTATGTTCCCTGTTATTAGATATATTTAGCCACTGCAAAATCTTTATAATCAAAAGGAAGGAAAACAAATAACATTAGCTAACTTCAGAATTCAAAAAGCTTTTTAAGAAAAAAAATACTGAAAAATTACATTTCAATATATTTATTTTGCTGCTTATTCAACATATAATAGAAAGAAAAGCTAGAAATTGATTAATGGTAATTGCAAGCAATTATTCTGTACCTAAGAATAATCTGCATTTCATAAATGTGAAATAATTTTCTTCAGCTTCCATGAAAATGTCTAAACTATAATCTTGATGGGAATATGTTAACTATGTATATCATATTTATTTCCATCTACTAATGGAAGGGTGTCAAACTTGATTTCATTGAGGGCCGCATCATGGTTGTGTTTGACCTCGGGGGGGCATCATGGGCGTGGCCAACTTGACATCACTCATTTCGGGGGCGCCTGTGGGGGCCCAAACGCTCTGACAATGAAAATGGGCTCCCGAGCTCTGTTTTCAGCTGCAACGGCCTCCTGCAACCCTCTGTCATGGAAAACAGGTCAGAGGGCCGCTTGCGGCCCTCCTGAGCTCCGTTATTGGCTGCGACGGCCTCCTGCAACCCTCTGCCAGTGAAAATAGAGCTCTGTTTTCGCTGGCAGAGGCATCGAGGGCCGGTCTTTCGCTGTTTCCAAGGCGGCCCTGCGGGCCAGATCTAAGCACCCCATGGGCTGAATTTGGCCCACGAGCCTTGAGTTTGACATCCCTGTTCTAATGGATATCCTTCATTTTTTAATCTTTTGTTCTCTTTTCTATATGACCTCCTGCTGTTCTAGGATCCCTAAACCCAAGGTAAATATTGATGGTATACAGGAAGATGCATTGTTTTGCCCTCATTCTAATAGAAAATAGACATCACTAGCTAAAACCCAATTTTTTAAAAAACATATCACAGCATAACATATTCAATAAGCTCTTGCTCTTTCCAACTATTTGTGGTATGATATATCAAAATAGTAATATCGACTATTGACATATTTGTATAAATACTGGCTTTTCAACATCAGCTGTGTTAGAAAAAAGTTGACGTGAAAGTGGTCCTTAAATTGTTAATGGCTAGTAGCCAAATGCTTCTGACTAATATTTATTATATGCTAGTATATGATATTAAGATTATTTACCTTGATTTTTTAGAGAGGCACATGGAACTTCCTAAAAAGGAAATTAAATTGTAAATATTTATACTATCATTCTGACATTTAAGGAAGATAAAGCAGTATGTTACAATGTGTACTTCACAGTCTTATTAATTTATTTGCAAAGAACAAAATGTATTCTTTACACCAGCTTAGCAATTGAAAAGTTCCCCTTATATTAAAAAATACTGATTCTACGTGGAGTCAGCAAAGTTTTGGAAATAGGAAAATATGCATTTTCTTAGCTGAATTGAAATTAAACTCATATCTACAAATCTGAGAAATAGAAGATCTATTTGAAGAATGATTTACAGATTAAATATGACACAGTAGATATAGAAAGTCTACACCTCTGTTAAAATGCATGGTTTTCGAGATGTAAAAAAAATAAGACCAAGATACTGTAGGTCACTTCAGAATTGTTCCCACCTTTAATATAATATATAAGCTGTACAATTCAGTTGAAAAAAACCTGAAATCTTTTAAAGGGAAAAATAACAATAAAAACGAATAATTTGGCTGCATGAGTATTCATACCCTCTTATAAGTAGGGATGTGGCTGTGTTCAGAATCAACCAATCACATTCAAACAGATGGTAAATAGTAGTCAGTACATACCTGCCACCAATTAAAGTGACTCTGTTCTGGTAGGATTTTTCTGATATTGACTAAGCAAAAGCCATAGTCTGCAAAGAGCTTACAAAGCATCCAAGGGATCTCATTATCAGAAGATAGCATCAGGAAAAGGGTACAAAACAATTTCCAAGGTATTGTATATACCATGGAACAGAGTCAAGATAGACATCAACATGGAGAAAACATAACACAACAATGACATTTACCAACTGAATGTCCCTCCAAAATTGATGAAAAAAAGAAGAAAACTGGTCCTAGAGGTTGCTAAGAGACCTACAGCAACATTAAAGGAGCTGCAGAAATTTCTGACAAGTGCTGGTTGTGTACTACATGTGACAACAATCTCCTCTATTCTTCATATATCTGGACTGTGTGGTAGGGTGTCTTTTCTCACAAGAAAAACATCCAAGCCTGGCTACATTTTGCAAAAACCAAATCAAGCCTTACAAAAGCATGTGGGAAAATGTATTATGGTCTGATGAGACCAAGGCAAAACTTTTTGACGATAATTCCAAAAAGTATGTTTGGTGCAAACACCACATTGCATGTCACCAAAATTACACTATACCATAGTGAAATATGGTGGTGGCAGCATTATGCTTTTCTTCAGATGGAACTGGGACCTTAGTCAAGATGGAGGGAATTATGAACAGTTCCAAATATCAGTCAATTATGGCACAGAACCTTCAGGCCACTGCTAAAATGCTGAAGATGAAAAGAAATTTCACCTTTCAACACAACCACAATCCAAAACATACCTCCAAATCAACAAAAGAATGGCTTCCTTAGAAGATCAAAGTTTCTGAATCCAACTGTAAATCTGTGGGGTGACCTAAAGAGGGCTGTGCATAGGAGATGCTGTCACAATCTTACAGATTTGAAGTACTTTTGCAAGGAAGGGTGGGCAAAGATTCCCAAGGCAAGATGGGCATTGATATGCCATACTGATAGGCTCCTGAAAGGCTGAATGCTGTCATAAAACCAAAAGGTGCTTCAACAAAGTATTAATTTAAGGGTGTGTGCACGTTATTGTAAGTTTTTTTAAATTGTTGTTGTCCGTTGTGATTTCCCCCCTAAATGATTTCACTTTGTTATTCAATTATATTGTACAGCTTATATGTTAAAGGTGGGAAGTGATTTATCTGGTCTGATTTTTTTTTTAACATCTCAAAAACCTGGCATTTTAACAGGGTGTGTAGACTTTCTATATCCACCGCATGCAGGTAATCTTCAATTAACAATGGTAATTGAGATCAAAATTTCTGTTGCTAAGTGATGCAGTCATAAGTGATACAATGTCACAATCTCATTACTTAGTGATGGCAATCTTAGCACTCCCTGCTGCTGTCACTAAGCAGGATTATGTGTTATTAAGAGTCCTAGGTGGCTTACAAGCAGGGCCAGCAGGAACACAAGGTGTAGTGGGGCACCTGAGTGGGGGAAGGAAGAAGATGGCCCATAAGGCCTGAGTGTGGCGCTGTCAGCTGTTGTGGGTAGAGGGGAGGGGACCTGCTACAACTACTGTACTTGTGATCCTCCCTGAAGCTTCTTCAATGACTTTCTTGTGGACGCTGGTAGGGAAGGTTGCAAATGGCAATCGTGTGGGATGTTACAATCATTCTAAATGTGGGCCAGTTGCTAAGTACTCAGATCACATTCAAATGAGAGCAGGGGCATTGGGTCAGAACTTTGAGAACTGGTTCTAAGTAACACTTGTTCACTGAAGTCATAACTTTGAACAGATGCTAAACAAATGGTTGTTAAATGAGGACTACCTGTAATTCTGCTACATTATGTGTAAGCTTTGCCCACAAACCTCTGATGGCACAGTGGTCAAAATGCAGTATTGCAGATAAAATCAACCCACAACCTGGAGTTCGATTCTGACAGGGCTGAAGGTTGACTGAGCTTTCCATCCTTCCGAATTTGGTAAAATGAGGACCCAGATTGTTGGGGGCAATATGCTGACATTGTAAACTGCCCAGAGAGTGCTGTAAAGAACTATGGGGCAGTATATAAGTGCTATTGCTCTTGCCAACATTCTTTGATGCTATGGGTTAATTTTGCTTGTTAAGTTTTATTGACTGTATTTTCATTAGTCAATGACCAAAATAAAGTTTCTATTTACTTTTACCAATTATCAAGATACAAAAGTACAAGGGAAATCTTAATTTAGCAAACCCCTAATTAAGAACCTTAAGATTCAACATTTTCATTTAGATATCGCCCCAAAAATACATTAAATACAATGTAGTTCAGACAAGGAGCTTAAAAATAAAATGAAACATCCGACAATTATCTTATTTGTGGCAATTTGTATAATTTGTGAAATGATATTAAGAGAAATTATATAAATTGCCATAATAATGTCATTTTAAATTTAGAAAATTTGGAAAAATGGATGCTCTCTTTCCCCAAATGATCCATTAAATATACATACACATAGCCTTTTGGATCAAATTGTTAAACAGTGTTGCAATGAATAATTGGAAAAGCAATTAATGTTTCATAAATATATTGGAGAAGACACAAAACACAAAAGATTTTACAAAACAAGATTAAAGAATAATCATGTACAGGAAACAGACATAGCAGGTTTTATTATCTGCATCTGTAAGGTTTTCACTTTCAACATTTTGCTTTTTTATTATTACCTTTAATTTTAAGGCACATCTGCAGTAGACCTTTGATGTACGAGAACACTGCCCACATTCGCCTTCATGGCAGAGATTTTCACATGTATGCACAGCATCTATGTAAAATTTGAGAAGCATTTCTAACATAAGTTTTGGTGTTCTAGGATATTCCAACTGTGATTTTTATTACTAATCAACAGTCACAATTAAGCCAATTTAAACTTAAAAACAAAAACAAACGCACTGCTTTCAGAAAAAAATCTTGAAATGCAGATTTTTTATTATGTATACAGATAGCTAAAAAAAGATTTTGTGAGACAGGTTAGGAAGATAACTCCCTACTACACGTGGTCCTCAATCTAAGACAATTGAGACCAGAATTTCTGTCACTAAGCAAAGTGGTCATAAAGTGTGACATCACGACTACATTGATTAGTAATGACATACAGTTTCAAGTAAATTTTTATTCGTAAGTATTATATTTCTCAGGGATTTTCTGAAAAGCAAAAATCTGGTCTGCATAGCATGCATTACATGTTTTTCACACTGCAGCATCCCCCAAACTCATGCACAACCTGCCTTAGGAATCCCAGGGCCTCCCCCATCCCTGAAACACTACTGAAATCCTGGGACTCCGCTTAACAATCTGGAAAATCACTTAACCTCCACAACCGGGAGAGCTGGGATTGTGGTC
Source organism: Diadophis punctatus similis (assembly GCA_023053685.1). Lineage (NCBI taxonomy): Eukaryota > Metazoa > Chordata > Lepidosauria > Squamata > Dipsadidae > Diadophis > Diadophis punctatus. Next base: position 117,057,370 of record JALIGW010000003.1, on the reverse strand, counting down.
GTTGAGTGAAATAGTCATACACCTCATTTAATAACTTTGCTCTACAACTAACCTTTTGGTTTCAATTGGGGTCATATGTCAAGGACTACTTTTATTTGTTTTCTTCATCCATAGTCTCTTTCACTTCCTCATTCTAGGAGTGTGAATTCATACTTCCCGCATACTTCTGAAGCATTCTGTAACTTATTTAATTATGTTCCACGTTTTCTTATGCCCACGTCACATTGTGTGGAAGATTAATCTATTTATACTGTTTGATAAATAACTGCAGTCATTCTTCGTTCATTCTATTTTCTTTGTTTTCTTTTCTTCCACATCTATTTTCCCGAGACGCACTCCTGACAGTATTTAAAAAAAAGGTCTGTCTCTCATTCAGAATATTCATGTTAATGTTTTTACTGATTCTTTCAATCTTCCATTATAAACAAATCAGCCATAAACATCAATTTCTTATCCATCTTTCTCTCAAAATGTCTGTTTTTCTAAACTAAAATTTATCACCATGGAAATGAGTTATTTTTGTTCAAAATTATGCTTTTAGTATTTCATTTTGCAAATGTGATAATTAAAGCACAATACATTTTTAAATATGGAAGCAAGCAATGTTTAATTACCATAGCTACTACAGGGTAAAGGTTTTCCACATGTTCTTCCACATGATGGGATAGGATCTGTGCAGAGTTTACGTTCCGTACACCCCAACTCTAGTAATTTACTAAGAGAAGTCTGTCCACAAGGACAACAGTGCACTATTTCTGGAAGCCGTGGACAGGGCTGACAGGGCTGTGGATGGCATACTTGTTCACAGCTATGCATTCCACAGGATAATTTTCTGAAATTAGAATTATAATTGGTTTGTAATATTATATTGATAATAAATATGGAAAAATAGATCAATAAAATATATGTTAAATAAGCTATTTTCTTACTTCCCACAAGTTCTCAGGCATGAAAACCAATCTTCACTTGCTCCACATAACACTTCTCGAGAGATGCTCCCACAGTAACATACTAAACAGAAAAACACATCAGAGAATTATAATAAAGATGCTTAAGAAAAGTCCTGTTTTCTGAGAAGAAATTATTTCTTTAGAAATATAATACATATTAAGCACTACGGTAGTATTTGGGTCAGATAAAAATTTAATACAAAATTAATGAACTCACATGTATTTTTCCTATATATTTAATAAGTGTATGCTATTGAAAATTATTTTCATCTTTTACCCAATGATTTTTGTATTTTTATTTTGAATGAGTACTTATTTAATAAAATATTTGTGAACCACTTTATGCCCATAATTGTTCCAGAAAGTATTTTTAGTAATTTTATTATTGTCAAGTAGACACTAAAGTCCCTCGTGAAGGGTCTTTTTCACCCAGCCACTGTGAGAGCGAAAACATTGCCTGCCAGAGAGACTCCATCCTACCTGGGGCAGAATCTCTCTAGCAAGCCGCGTTTTTGCTGTTAAGGAAGCTCGGTGAAAAAAATCCCTTACGAAGGGACTTCTTCACCCAGCCTCGTTGCCACAAAAGTGTTGCCTGATAAACTGATTTCACCTCACGTGGGGTGGAGTCTCTCCACCAGGAAGGAGGGGAATTGCAATGCTGGGCTGCAGAAAAGAAGTTTGAATCACAAAGATCTGAGCTTCTTTTCAAAGATCTGAGCGTTGAAGTTTCATTCTGTGCACTGAGGGGGAATTCCCTGTCTCCCTTCAGCAAGCAGTTTTCTCTTTGTCCACTTTCTAGCCATCCTGGGAAAGCCATGATACAGTCGTAAAGTTGAGAAAGGTCATGTGGTGACTCATTTAATGACCATGACAATTTATGACCTAAATTTCAGGCTGAATTGTGATCATCAATCGATGACTACCTTTAATACCTAAAGAAATTAAGAGCTGGGCAATCCACTTTTAGACACACCGAATCAAACTGTAAGCTGTACTATATTATTTAAAACAAATCAAAAAAGACATTTATTGAATTATTGTATTACATAATTTAAATACTCTATTATATATTTGGCTTACGGGTAGTCCTCGACTTATGACCAATCGCTTAGAGGCAGTTTGAAGTTACAACAGACCTCCCAAAAGTATTTAGGACCTAAAAGTACTTATTATGTTTACAAATAATTCAAAGTAGTGAATATATCTAACATACCTTCTCCTTTGATTTTCTTCATAACAACAACAACCCTGTGAGGTGGATGGGCTGAAAGAGTGTGACTGCCCTAAGTCAACCAGCTGCTTTTCATGGCTAAGCCAGGATTTGAATTTACAATCTCCTGCTTTCTAGCCTGGTGCCTTAACCACTAGAGCAAAATGTTTGAATTTTTAGTAATAACTGACTTTTTTTAGCCTTGGAACTTTTACATGGAAATTACAGAAAAGAACAGTTCTTTTGACAAGATACTACATATTGTATTTTTTAACATTTATCATTATCATTCTACCATCATAGCAATTATAGTTTCTAATGCAAACTGTAAAAGGCCACAGGAAAGCCCAGTGTTGTATTCTTCATTATGCATATATATCAGTGCATACCTAGACCTAACCCTAGTAGAAAATTGGTCCTATAAAAACAGTAATTCTGTAAATCTCATACAAGTATACATAAATAAAAATTTAAAAATCATGAAATCCTTACCTTGTTTTACAGTCAATTCACATGGCAGGCATTTTCCTGAATGGCATATCTGGGTACAATTATGTTTACCACAATTCAAAACATTCCCACATATATTAGTACACTGAATTGCAGTAGAATACCCACAGCGAACTGAATGGCTATAGAAGAAGGAAACTAAATCAGTAATCAGCAATGATGGATCAAATTCTATATTCACACAAACTCTTTACTCTAAGATGTTTTTGGTTTTTTTACAAAAAGCTATTGATTAGCAGTCATGAAACATCCTGAAAACTTTGGTATTTGCTTTAGGGGTCTTGCTAAATTAAGAGGGGGTATAATTTCATAATAATGCAAACTATAGGGAATTTTATTTAAACAGAAAAATTATTTCCTCACAATAGGATCGTTTTAAACAACATTTTTGCACCACTGGAAAGCTCAAACCCATTCTTTACAATTATACGGTTGTAGCTACACATAGCATTTTATTCCAAAATGTAAGTTTACATTAGCAGTTTCAAGAAAGGTAACTGTATTTATCTGCTGTTGCAAAAGCAAGTTTTGTGCCAGTTTAAAATAAAAACTAAACTAAACCATTCCCGCAATGAACTTTGGTTCATGAAAAATTTGATAAAATATGAACTTTATAAAATCTAAGCTTTAACTATTTTTAATTAGTAATTTGGTTGGGGAAAACATTTATCTCCTCCCTTTCAGGTGCACATTTTTCATTAAGCTCAGATTAACTGTGTGTCCATATGCCAATATAACAAAAAATACAGAATAAAGGCAAAGATATCTAAAATTTATCCCCTTTATTTTTTACATCATGTGTTATCTTAAAAAAAATAATATTATAAAATCCTCACTAATATTGGCCTGGATAGCAAGATGTAATGGTTGGGTTTACAGAACCTAAGCAATAAATTATGGTTTATAAATCACAATGGCTGAGTTCACATATCATAGTAAGTAAAAATCTAACAAAATAGCTTACCCATCGCATCTGAATTCAGATTTTATCTAATCTAGAACTGTGTGTCATAATAATGCTAAACCTTACACAGTATACTGTTTACACATTAGGATAATATAACATTAGAAACCTGAATATTGCCTTACAATATTAACCATTCATCAGTTTTCTTAGTTTGAATGAAAGGACATAGTTTTACTCCAAAGCCTAAAGAAAAAGTATTTTAAGAACAATAATTTAAAAAATAGGATTGCCAAATTTTGGCATTTTTAATCTCAACAGCATGTGAAAAAAATGTAATGATAAATTCATAAATTATCCTTCACTTCTTTATCTCTATCAAAATTATTTCTAAATGCTAAACTCTTCTGAAAATTTTTATTTTATGGAATTGATAGTAGGGGCACAATTAATCCTAGGAACTACTTGTGTTGTAGATCATAAAAGATCATACTACTGCTAGGAAATTAAAGATACCATCTATTTCTCATATATTTTTACTGTAAAACCTTAAATATTATTCATTGTATCTACAGAAAACATAAACATTTAATTCCATATACTAAATATTAATTCCTTTTCCGTGAATTCGTCAAGGATTTTTTTTTCTAGCAGCACTATTCCAATTTTGGTAACAGATTGACTGTCATTAAAAAGCACTGGCTGAAACCCAAATAAGGGAGGGCACTACACAAGCATATTCTAACTACGCATATTCATATGTTGTCTAGGAGACTAGACCCTTAGAAAGAACAAGCCGATTCCCCAAGAATAGATGTTATACTTAACATTTGTAATATTGCAAATAACTTATAAAAAACAAGGTTTTAAGTTTTCTAATGCAGACTAAATTACCTTGTACGTCCACATTCACATTTTTTGGTCATAAAAGCAGGGCAGGATGGACAAGGTCCTGGATGACAAAGTCTAAGAAACAAATAAACAAATAAAAGACGTGCAGTATTTATATTTTATTTTTACCCAGTTGTGCTAACATATATTCCTATATAATTAACGTATTATTATTCTAATTTATTTCTGATTTAGAACCAACATGTGTTAATTCTGCATATTATGAATGAACAATTAACATTTGTGTTAATACAATAAACACAATTGTTATTATTGTTCTTATAATAACCTAGCTTAGCATGTCAGCTGCTACCTATTTATGTATACATTTTATGCATAAATATACAGAATTTATATACATTTTCTGATTCTTTGCCTAGATTCATATATGCAAGAAATTATGCAATTTCAGAAAGAACTACAATGTAAAAAGGATAGAGATGGACAGATGAAAAATAGGTAGATAACAGCTGACATGCTAAGCTATATTATTATAAGAACAAATTTATTGTATTAACTCAAATCTTGTGCCCAACTAATAAAATGACTGTGGTGTCCCATATTATCTAAAACCCATATTCAAGCTGTAAAGAAATATTTTTTTAAAAAAAGTATCAGCAGACTTACATATTACATAAATGTGGACAATCTTGAACTGTTCTTTTCTTTCTACACAATTCTCCACAACTATGTGGTATTTCATTTCTATTCCATTCAGGATTTTTTACCCGGCCTAGGAAGAACCCAGAAATATTTATTTATAACATTTAAATGTTATGCTTCCCACAAAAACCAAATCACTACATATATCCACAAACTGGCTTCATGCAATATAGGAAGCTATAATGTGAACTGTAAGGCATATTTAATGTACTATATGAATACACTTAAGTAATTAATACAATAGATTCAACTCAAATTGCATGATGATGGTAAGCACGATCAAGTTCCTAGAGATACCTTTTATCATTATCTTTCCTTCTCTATTTCTACTATTCAGTGTTTACTTTATATAAACTCCCATTCAATAATGGGAAACAGAAATAATTGTACTTGTAGCTACATTGTATGTCACTAGTTCATTTTGTAAGATGGGTGCCTATATAAATATGATAAATAAATAAATAAATTCAGCTTTCTGTTATTCTAACAAGTTTAACCTATAGTATGTATTCTTTCTCCCCATTACAGACCTTTAAAAATATACATCTCAGTTTTTAAAGAACTAAAACAGATTCATAGCTATTTGTATCTTACTATGAGTCTTAAATGTATCTAATTTTATTCAACATATACTTTAAAACATGGAACTGAATGTTTCCATAGTGATAAGCTATATAGCAATGAAAAACATGACAGTGTCTCTATTATGTAAGACAGGTGTATTTTATAAATACTGTTACCAATACTGGCAAATGAAAACTGCAGGTAGTCCTCGACTTATAACCACAATTGAACCCAAACTTTATTTTGCTAAGTGAGTTTTGCCCCATTTTACAACCTTTCTTCCAAAAATTGTTAAGTGAATCACTGCAGTTGATAAGTTAGTAATATGATTGGTAAATGAATCTGGCTTCCCCATTGACTTTGCTTGTCAGAAGGTTGCAAAAGGTGATCACATGACCCTGGGACTCAGCAACAGTCATAAATGTGAACCAGTTGCCAAGTATCTGGATTTTGATCACGTGACCATGGGGATGCTGCAATGGTTGTAAGTGTGAAAAATGGTCAAAAGTCTTTTTTCCCCCAGTCCTATTAACTTAGAATGGTCACTAAATAGTTTTAGTTGAGGACCATCTGTACTGGTAGTCCTTAAATTATGATCACAATTGAGACTTGAATTTCCTCTGTAAGTCGTTGCAGTAGTAAATTGAGTCAGACCTGATTTTAGGGTAATTTTTGGAGCAATCATTAAATAGTTCACATTTTTGTTAAATGAGTGCCTTTTGCTACAAAGTGGCAAAAAAGTTGCAAATTGCAATCACATGACCACAGGATGCTGAAACCATACAGGAAAACTGGTTTCCTAGTGCCTGAATTCTAATCACATGACTGCAGGAGAGGTTGCGATTGTCATAAGTGTGAGTACAGATTATAAATTGTTTTTCTGAGGCAGTCGCAACTTCAAACAGTTGTTGAATGAACAGTTATAAGTTGAGAATTACCTATTATATATGTCTGCATGCCCACACAAAAAAAGAGGCATACACAATGTTTTTCCGATTTTTATGTCACCACTTTATTTTACTATTCCAAAGGCAATTTTTTTCATTTTTGTTAGTGGAAACCAATTGGAGAAAAAGCAACATTAGATTTATATGTAGATAACTTTATACTAATAGATACCAGAATAGTAGAGCATCTTACAAAAACATCAAAAAGACTTCTTATAAATGTAACCTACAATATCCAAGATTTATCTCTAAAATCCTAAAAGTACAATTCACTATAAAAATGTACATTAATTTGTACAGGTAGCACACAGAACAAATAATCACACAAAACAATCTGAAAGTAAATACAGGTATATTTTAAATATATGAAACTTAAAAATCAGTTATTCTGGTGCAAATCTTAAAGTCAGCCAAGAAAAGTAAAGGGAGGAAGATCAGGGGTCATATTTTAGGATTGAATTACCCTGTTGTGAGTCAGCTTCGTAACAATGCCTTTTGCAGAGCATGAACAATAGCAACATATGCTCAGGAAAACAAACCTGACCTTGCACAATTACCATGCAAGCCCAGAAGACATGACTCCTTTAAAGAGTTCCTGATAGGTACAGTAAAGTTACCCTAGTTAAGCCAAATCTGAAGCAACTTTACTTGTTCCAGATGCAAATACTGCAAATTCTCTACTAATAACCTACTTCTGGAGTTTCAATAATCTCAAATTATTCGAGAAGACTAAAGAGATTCCAAGAAGCTATAAAAGAGAGAAGGGATGGATATTTTCCTTCCATTATTTTCTTAGAAATCAAGCCTATATATCTAAACAGAGGAGGCATTTAAGACCCATGACTAGGTATTTGCTTATGAAACTAATTAGAAAAAACACTCACCACAAAAACAGGTATAAATACTAGGAACTTGTGATGAAACATTTTGACACGCAGGGCATCTCCAGCCAATGTTACCATCTAGAAAACAAGCAAACACCCCTCCCCCAATTTAATTTTCCCAACTTATTTCAAGGTATATTCGATCACCTATTGTTTATTTTTATTAGTTTTTTTATCCCACTATTATTTTTAATAACTCCAGGTAGTGAACATACCTAATATTCCCTCCTCCTCCTATTTTCCCCATAACAAGGTGTGAGCTGGGTTGGACTGAAAGAATGACTGACCCAAAATCACCCAGCTAGTTTTCATGCTTAAGGCGGGACTAGAATTCACAGGCTCCTAGTTTCTAGGCTAGTGCCTTAATCACTAGACCAAACTGGCTCTAATGTTTTAAAGGAGTAGCAATATATTGAATAACAAAGTCTTATGTACTGAACCATTTGTTATACATGAAATTACTTGATGCATTCTTCTAATAATCTGGCTTAATAATGTATGAAAAATCAGAATGCTTGATTCCAATGTAATAAATTTCTCAATACATTTAACAGGACATACTAACCTTCAGTCTGTGCTGCTGGAGATCTTGCCCACTTCTTAATGCAGCTTAAGTGGAAAACATGATAGCAATTCCGGCAGCTCCAAACTGGGGCTACCACACGGATCACCTCACAACATACCATACATTCATATTTTTCTGAGGTAAGCTGCTCTATTAGAGACCCTAGGAGATATTTTAGTTTAGAAATATTAAACACACTAAATACTAGTACACAAATATTTATTTAGTATATTTGCTAAATGCAGTTAAGTCAGAAATATAACTATATTAATGTAGCATATTTGTTGCAAATTTAGTGGCAAGGTTCACTCAAGTACAGTGTTGTAATGGAGACTATTTGGTCTGAACTAGTATATAAAGCCAGTAACCCATTTGTTATGTCAAAGGCACCTTTTCAGATAGAACATCTGTCCCTGTGTAGCTAAATCATTCCAATGGTCCCCTTCAAACATCAACTTATTAAAAAACGTCATGCACTGTGCTATTCCCAGATACCCATTCTTTCAAATCCTGGCACTAACAGTACCATTATCTAAATATTCACTTTTTTTCATTACTGAAGCAGGCAATCTGATTTTCTGCAAGCACCAGTCCACCTATGCAGCAAGAGCATAATTGTCATTAAACATCAGACAGTGATGGAACATCAGGCTGCTCAGCAGTACAAGAAAGATTAAAAACATCACGTAGCTGCTGACATTACAATATTAGTTCAGTGCCTTTTCAGTGATACTGCATTTCAAGAAGTTGTTATAAATAATAACAGTCTCAAATGCATTGTTTTCAAAATGTTCAACTGTGAGAGAACACTTAATATATTGACAGCAACATCATAAGCCATACCATGGTCTAAAAATCTGAATATTGTGGTTTGCAAATCACAGTTTCTGGTTTAACAGCAGGCATGAACCCAACAAAATATGGCTTAGGCAAAACATGATTAAGCAAACCATAGCTTGGTACAATGTGTGAATTATGTCATTGCCTCAGTTGCTGTGGAACGTTACATGCTTGTGAGCTAAAGAAAATTTGGGACATGTTCCACATGTTCCAAAGGCAAAGATTAACTCTTAGGATTAACCAATAACCTTAAATGAACAAAGAGTGTCTTGCACCATGCACCCAAAGATCTTTACAAGCTTGAGACTTTAGACATTATGAAGAACTCCTGATAAATCTCCAACAACTACACAGTTCTCTAGGACACATTTTTAAGGCTATTAGTGCTCTAGTTGGAAAGCAAATAAACTATCACATTCAGTTCAAAACCTGAACTGTATCAAAAAGTAATCAGCAACATTATTCAACAGGAAGAAGAGCTGTGGAAGTGATTTCTCCCTCTCTTGTATATATCACTAACTGCTATAACAATTTGGAATTGCTATGTAAAAATAGGGGCATGGGAAATGGGTGGAAAGAGAGAAATAAAATCATGCTTATTAAGAGATGGCAATTTCTATTGCTACACAATAGTACAAGAACCAGGTTTTTCTTCTTTATCAATGGCTTCATACTGCAACATTACAATCACAAATTATACATGATAAGCTTTTTACTAAAGTATATTTCTACTGTATGACTTGGCTACAGTAATAAATCTGCTGTATTAAGAGTTTCTAAATTTACCTGTATGAGTTTCTTTGCTCTTTGGTGCATCATTTTGCTTTTTCCAGCGTCTGTTTTTATATCCTTCTTGAATAAGTGGTTTCCTCCCATCACGTGTAGTTGCTTCACAGAACGGCTGTTTCTCTGCCACACTCACTAAGTTTGGACGTCTTTCATGCAGCACAGATTCTTTCCTCTTCTCACTGGTGCGTTCTCTGGGAGGATGTGGAAGAGATGCATTCTTAACATATTTTGCATTTTTACTTCTGGATGTATCTTGTTTTTTGCCAATTTCTTTATTCCATGCAGGTTCCCTAAAATGCCTGTTTGCAAAAGGGTATTTTCTTCTTGCAATGCTATTGTCAGAAAACCCATCAGATACTGCTTTTCCAGTAGATGTTTCAGATGAATCTGATTGGGTCAGATCTACTGCTGGAATATTTTCAAAAGCCTTTTCCTTCCACTTAGTTGGTATTCTTTTTTCCCTCTCAGATGAATGTTTCTCTTTTTCTTTCAATCCCCTTCCACGTGAATGCATCAAATATGTCTTCTTCGGCTTTGCTCCTCTGTTATTTGCAGTAGCAGCCTCTTTCTCACTGTCTGAAGAGAAATCGCTGTATTGTCTATGATTCATCCTACGCCCTACAACTAATCTAGTGTCTAAACACGGAGAATCCTCTGTGCTCCCTGCAGGTATTTGCTTCATTTGATTTTTCCCATGTGTTCGATCATTCCTTGATCTTTGCCACCGCTGATTATGTAAGCTATTGCTTTTAGTTTTACCAATACTGTGAAATCGTGAAGAATTTGGCTGACATCCATGCTGGCTTTCTGGGCTGTAGAAAGTATTATGATCTGTAACTGAATCTTCACATTTACTATGCCTAGGTTGAACAGAAGAAGGTAAAGAATTTCTGCTTGAATCACAATCAAATTCCAGCCTGGACTGATTGCTCCAACTTGGATTGATAATCTGTCTTTCTCTTGGAACAAAATCAGTTGCATCTGGATTTAAGACACCTAAAAAAAGGAAAGCATATACTATGAAACAAGCAGATCACTATTCAGTGAAGACACTTTAATCAATTGGGGCAAATAACATAGAAGCTATTCATCACTTTTAGAAAAACATTCTTGTGAGCCAATGGAGAATATGCATTTATTATCAAAGACAGTTGTTTTCCTTACACCATGATATTATCACTTTCTCAAACAACAGTAAGACACAGTAATTACAACAGCACTGTTTTAAAAAGCAGTATAGTGATCATATTCATTAATACTGTTGTATGTTATAACATGCTTTAAATATCATATCTAACTTGTTTTTCAAGCTGTAGCTCAGTGTTAAACTCTCCATGAACATCTTGCTGTTATTTTAGGAAAGCAATTATCCTTTTAATTACAATTAGTAGTTCCTACCTGGCAACTATTCTGAAAATATTAATGCATAAAGCTAAATTTTAAAAGAAAGCATTTATTAATACCCAGGGTACTATTTTTAAAGAAAATAAATCTGAAATAAGTATACATTTCATTTCAAACCATCACCGTGCTTGACTCCAGAAAAGGAGGAAAATATATTTTCCGAGCTAAGCCACTGCTGTTCGGAAAGAACGTTTAACAGCTTCTACAGTCTTCATCTTTCCAAACTGCAATCTCTGGTACACACACAGCCAAAACCAAACAGCCTCTCAAAATAATTCCATGCAATTGGAAATAAGCCCAATTCCTTAGGGTGACCTTTGAGTTGATATTTTGAAGTTTTTAAAAGCATTCCGGTCTTGATATTTTGCTGTCCCACTGGCAATGATCTGGACTGGATAGTCAGGATGCCCCCTTTTATATGAGCCTCACATCTGTTGATGCAAGATGCACTGCAGCAGCAGAGCATCTGCTGGAATGAATATTCATTACTCTCCCCCCCTTCCCCCCCATATGATTTGCACGACACATTCCCGGTGTCTCTCACCTGGAAATATATGCCATTTAATCGCCTTGGTCATTTTAACGTTAAGAGCTGCTATATAGCACCTGATCCAGACAGGCGAGTATGAGAAGGACCTATAATAAATAAGAGAAGCCGTTCTTGCTCTCTTAAGTCCCACTGCAGTCAAGGGAGACAAGAACTTGCCTTGGCGGTCGCTGCACGGGAGACATTCCCGTCTCCTCCAGGCCTCTGGGGGGACCTCAGCTTTGCCGAGAAGGGACCAAGAGCGGAATAGTACCGTTGGCAGAGATAGTGCCCGAGGAGTCAAAGTGTCCGGCTTTTCCCCCCCTTCCGGGAACGGGACCGAAAGCCCGGCCTCCCACGGTCGAGTCAGGTCTGGCTCAGTCATCTCAGGCTCTTGTTCCACTCGTGGGTTGTTTTTCCCCAGTCGGGATCGTCCCGGGGTTACCTCCCCACCTTCCTGTCTTCTTCCAAGTCCCCGGAGGTCTTACCTGAGTTTGGCAGGGCCGCCTCCGCCATGCCTCGCGCCGAACCACGCTCCCAACCGACCCGCCACCTCAACTAGCCGAGCTCCCGCCCTTCCGCCAAGCTACTCCGAAGCGCTCCTACCCGTCCCTCTGCGACGCGCAGGCGCCGTGCTCAGCCCGCCCCCTCTTCGCCTCACGCCACCCTCCGGGCGGCCTCGGCTCGTCGCTCCATTGCCGGGGTCTCACCTGGTAGAGCGGGAAAATGTATAGGCTGGCTCTGGTTTCGACGGCTGGTGTTGCCAAACTAGGCCAACGAGTGCTTATAGCCAGCCTGCCCTGCCCTGCCCAAAACGAGGAAGCTCTCAGCGGCAGGGGGAAAAATTGGGAATGCCATATTCACCTCGATTGATAATCTAGCAGCGATCTTCAGAGAATCGAAACAGAGATTCATTGTGTGAGCTTTTCTCCCCAGGATCCTTTTTTTTAAATTGCCGTGAACAGGTGCCTTAAAACAAGTGGCTTTTCCCGCCTCTGCGATTTCATTTTGACCAGAGAAGCAGGCTGTTGGGATAGCACACAGTCGTGTATATGCGTATGGAGATTCTCAGTCATCCAGGTTATGATTCTCCCAAAGGTGCTTTTTCAAGAGGCAACTGGACTTTTCAGAAAGTGTATAGTTTGAATGCTCCCTCTGGATTGCGAGATGTAGCCCTGATTTTAATGTCTGTGAGGTTTAGTTGTCAGATGTTGGGGGGCAGAATTGCCTCTACTTTCAGCATTGTACTGTATGCTTTTTTTAAAAAAGGCAACTGGACTTTGTTTTCCTTGAAGATATTTCGCCTCTCATTCAAGAAGCTTCTCCAGTTCTGACTGAATGATGGATGACTGTGAATCTCTAGAGTCATTACAAGACACTATCCTATTCTTTTTCAAGCAAAATCCACACTACTTAATCTAGTTACCGTATGTGTTTGGAGTTAGAGGATAGCCAATTCTGGATGGCAAACAAAATGTGTTGGGTCATCTTTTAAATTCTAAAACCAACAGCAATATAACTTATATACCGCTTTATAATGCTTCACAGCACTCTCTAAGCAGTTTACAGAATCAGTGTATTGCCCCCAACAATCTGGATCCTCATTTTACTCACCTTGGAAGGATGGAAGGCTTGAGTCAACCTTGAGCTCGTGAGAATCGAACTACTGGCAGCAGAATTAGCCTGCAATACTGCATTCTAACCTCTGCGCCACCACGGCTCTTCAATGGTATATACCGGGGGTGTCAAACTCAAGGCCCGGGGGCTGGATCCGGCCCGCAGGGTGCTTAGATCTGGCCCATGGGTCCGCCCTGAAAACAGCGAAGGACTGGCCTGCGGTGCCTCTGCCAGCGAAAACTGGGATCCGTTTTCGCTGGCAGAGGGTTGCAGGAGGCCGTCGCAGCTGAAAACGGAGCTCGGGAGCCCATTTTCTCTGGCAGAGCGCTCGGTCCACCGCAGGCGCCCCCAACATGAGTGATGTCGAGCTCGCCATGCCCACTCTGACCATGCCCACTCCCCCCCCCCCCCGAGGTCAAACATAACCCTGATGCGGCCCTCAATGAAATCGAGTTTGACACCCCTGGTATATACACTAAGTTTGATAGCGATTAATACATAACCAAATCTAACTATCTAATAAATATATATGAGGTTAGGATCTACCTTAAATCCTGTCAAAATTTTGTAGAAAGTTTGTTTTCTGGAACAGCTCCTGTTCCTTTATGTATACGAGACCCATACATTTCATCAGTAAAGCCTAACCCATTATGCAAAAATCTTGTTACTGTATATCCATGAGGTAGTTTGCAAGACATAAGCCCTATTGGAACTAATGGTAGCCACCTGATGAATGTAGTAACATTGAGTACATTAAAACATCAAGAAGAATATTTGCTTCTCATTTTCTTAATTCAAGATTATATGAAGACTTAATTGTATTATACTGTTTGAATCTGAAAATGAACTGAATCTGAAAATGAACTGAATTATTTATACAAATTTAGAATATTTAACAAGGAAAGATAGGTTTGGGTTTTCTATATTTTTGATAATTTCCACCTGAGAGCATTGTCAAGCGGGTACATCCTAGTAAGTTACATGCCATTATTCTAAATATATGTATCCAGTGGTTGAAATTAGGGGTTAGTGCTATAAATTTGAAAGATAGTCCTTTGGATGATTTCATACTTAAATACATTTCTTAGTTAAAATACAAGCTTTTTAACACATACTGTTCCCACTAAGCTATTACCCTAAATCTAATTTCAATTCAATTTGATTAGTTTATTTCTGTGAAGCCCAATAGGAATAAACATGGTCATTAATAAATAACAGTAATAATCAACCTATCCCAAATTAGCTCCGAATTTTCTCTATACATCATGTGATTTAGTTTACAATTTAATGTATTCCATTTTTATTCAACACAATTAGGCTCAGGAATTCACCCAACAATAAATCTACAGTTACAGAAGTGATATAAATAGTTAAAAAAACCATTATAGACACCTAAAGAAATGATGACATTGCTCCATATTCTCCAGCCTACAGGCTCCCCAAAATAGTTCAGTTTTTAAAAGAAAACCAACAACATCAAGATCAATCAAATTTCAAGGTGAGGCTATTTTAGAGCATACTTACAAAGAAAAGGTGTATGTTAGATCCAGCCTTCTTTTCTTCACATAAATGAGGAATCGGCCAGTTTTTCATGGAATTTTCCAATCAGGTGAATACAATCCTATTAATTCTATAAGTACTTGGGTGGTGGACTATATAGAGCTTTATAGGTTATAATAGATTTTGAAGTGTCCTCAAAAGCTTAGAGGGAACAATTGCAGAACCAGCAGCACCAATATAATATTGGTAGTCCTCGACTTACAACCATTTGTTTAGTGACCTTCAAAGTTAAGGCACTGAAAAAAGTGACTTATGACTGTTTTTCACACTTACGACTCACGTTCACATGATCAAAATTCAGATGCTTGGCAACTGGCATGTATTTATGACAGTTGCAGTGTCCTGGGGTCATTTGATTACCTTTTGTGACCTTCTGACTAGCAAAGTCAATGGAGAAACCAGATTCACTTAACCATGTTATTTAACAACTGCAGTGATTCATTTAACAACGGTGGCAAGAAAGGTCATAAAATGGGGCAAAATTCACTTAACAACTCCCTTGCTTCGCAATAGAAATTTTGGGATCAACTGTGGTCATACGTCAAGGACTATCTGTATACCTATGCCAGGGCATAGCGATCAATAGCGTGGATATTGTATTCTAGACCAATTTCAGGCACTTTTCAGAGGCAACCCCATATGGTAAGCATTATGTTAGTCCACACAAATAAGGATTATGAAAGGAGTTGTGAAGATTACAGTTGTGGGGTCATCTTGCTCCAGGTAGGATTCAATTGGCAAAATCCCACTTGCTCTTGTTTTCACCTGCCCACTCAACAGTAACTCTTTCATATTGGGGTCACCCTATTGGGAGACCATTCATTAAAAGGCAGTTCAATGACAAATAATAATTTCATCGATCTTGGATTTAACCTGTTTCACCCATCCCAACCCTATCAACTTTCAGACATTAGATTAAGCCATTGACAACATTCTACCCAGCCTAGGGTAAAATATTCAATTGGGTATCATCACTCTACTGATCTATCTTGATGAATTAACTCTTGGTCCCAGAGATTTCATGTAAATATTAAAAAGTGCAGCCTGATTGTTAAAAGAAATGGCCTTAATTTACCCAGTGTGCTACGTTGAGTCAAATCAACCAATTTGTTTACAGTGAAAAATCTCTGGCCTCCCAAATAGTGAGGCCTGTGTTTTAATGACAATATATCAGGAGGAGAACAGGATGCCTTCAGCCAAAACAACTTCCACATTCTGTCTCCAGAATTAGAAGCAGATTGCAGCAAAGATGGCATGAACAGTTTTCCTCGCATATTTTCTTCTTTAATGATTGTTATCAGGATGTCAATATATTTTCAACACACATCCACATAGACAAAAAGAAGTAGGAATATGCAGAAAATCAAATCAAGATATGAGTTTATGAGAGGTAAGCAATCTGCCTTCTGTTAATAACAATAATATGAAAATGGGGTGTCACCAGCTAGATGAAGCCATTATAGATAGATCTGCATTCTTACAGAAAGAGCAGGTTTATGCTTTATTAATACTGCTGTAGATGTCACTGTTTCTGAAAGCCTGAATTGGAACTGTGGTTGGAATAATCTTTCTTGAAAACAGAATGACAGTTCAAAATAATTATTTCTCCTCTAATATTTTTGACCATCTTATCTTTTTCCCATTTTAGGAAGGACACAATAGTGGACATTATTTTTTTTTACTATGAATGCTGCTTAACCTTTGTTCCATCATGTACAATACTCTTCCCAATTTAAAAAAAATATGGAGAAACCCGAAACAGCTTTTTTGGGGGGGTTATACAGGTAGTCCTCATCTTACAACCACAATTGGAACTGGAATTTCTGTTGCTAAACAAGGTGGTGGTTAAGTGGGTCATGCATGATTTTATAATTTTTGTTACCATGGTTGTGAAGCGAATCATTGCAGTTGTTAAGTGAATCACATGGCCATCAAGTGAAATCGAGTTTCCCCCATTGATTTTGCTTGTTGGAAGCCGGCTGGGAAAGTCATCAATGCAATCCCATGATCCCATGATGCTGCAACTGTCATATATACATGCCATTTGCCAAGTGCCCAAATTTTGATCATGTGACCATGGGGCTGCTGCAACAGTCATAGTTGCAAGAACTGATCATAAATCCCTGTCTTGGGTGTCGTCGTAACTTCAAATGATTGCTAAACAAATGGTTGTAAATCAAGAATTACCAATGCTGTATTTACTGCATTGAAAATTACAGCTGACACATTTGCTGTCACTACTGCTTCTCATAATTGTTTGATAGAATTTTAATACTGTTATTATTTTTCAACACAGACAGTAACAGTAACAAAGTTGGAAGGGACCTTGGAGTCATCTAGTCCAACCCCCTGCTCATGGAGGAGACCTATATACTAGGGATTCGAACAGTCGAACTGCCGACCTTTCTGATTGACAAGCTCAGTGTTTTAGTCATTGAGCCACCTAGTCAGGCTGGCAAATCATTTTGATTTCATGGACCCCTGAAAGAGTGTTGACATACCCCCAGGATTTTTCAGATCACACTTTGAGAAACAGTGTTCCAGGAAAAACAGCTGCTGAAAAAAAAAGCTGGTCATGATTTTGAATTATTTATTGGGGAATTGAGAACCATTTAATATGCCTAATATCCAGTAACCACAGTGTCAGTCAAGCCACCCCACCCCCACCTTAGACATTCTTTCAACAAACACAAATCAGCAATATTTCCAAATGAGGAAAAAAAACCCCAGCAAAATCCGTATTAGGCATCTAGGACTTTATATTCCTAAACAATTAAGTATGTTACAAGTATGTTATAATTAAGTATGTTACAAGCCTTAGATGCTTAATTCCTTAAATATTAATGGATGGATTTAAATTCTGCTAAATTGATGGGGTAAAATTAATGATATTAAAATGAATGTTGCTTCAAGATTAATCTACTGTATGTATTAAGATGTATTCCAGTGTTTGTGTCGCATAAATATTTATTTGAGATAGATAGGATATTGAGGGGAAAAAGGAATTTATATGGGAAAGAAGATAATCTAGGATTTCAGTAGCTAAACAGAGATAATCTATTAAGAATGGTGGTTTTAATTTACCAGAGTTCCAAACATATCATTAGGCTTATATTTCAGCAACTACATGTGCACTGAATGAATGTTTATGGACTCTGTTGTTATGTATTTCCATTAAGGGGCTGGTGATTGCTAGGATCAATAACATAATAGACAAGGTATACCCGTCTTAGATTAAGAGCAGCCAGACATGATTGTGGGTCATAGATTGGGTTTTGATGTTGAGACTCATGAATATTTAATTTTGTGGGAAAAGTACTGTAAAAGTTATGAGGCAAAAAGTTGTATTCGAAATTGCAGCCACAACCTGAAATAAATATTTAAAACCAAGTACTTTGTAACAAATATTTTAAGGATTTTTCTAGACTTCAAGCAGAATTTTGTCTCCATAATTCACAACAGATGAATCAACAAGCATATTTTAAATCTCAGTATAGACTAGATACTTCAACTGTGTTTGAGAAATCTGAACTGTAAATGTACCTGAGGGAATAAATGTTTGGATGTTTGAAATAAAACCGTATCTTTTTGTATAAAAACAACAACTAATGCAGCACCTGTAGATATCACCAGATGGTATACAAAAAAATCCAGCTACATTTTTGGTAAAAGGAGATGGAAGTGCTCAGTTATAACAGCAAGCCATGGCCAAGGGCTGACTGACAGATTACTATCTGCTCATGTGCAGGTTCCAAGGTAAGCTAAAACAGAAGGAGAAAGTCAACCAATTTCCACGATGTAACATTTTATGGCATATATGCCCACCACTTTCACAAAATTTTCCTGAATGTCACTGATAAAAGAAAAACAGAAATGGTTAGAATAGTGGAATGAATTTAAAGAAGCTGTTAAGGATTAATATGAAAAGATATTTGAAAAGATAAATAGAAAAAAGCAAACTGGGTGTCGCCACAAAAGAAGAGATGAGAAGCCAAAGCCAAGAAAGAAAAGTTAATAAAGAATTACAGAGAGCTGTTAAAAGAGATAAGAAATAGCATTATGATATATGTAAAGGCACTGAAGATGGAAACAGACTTGGAAAAACAAGGAAAATTTTCCACAAGATCTCTGAATTCAGAAGGAGGTTCCAACTTCAAATTAATATGTTAAAGAATGCCAATGGACAGTAACTAATTCAAAGATCAAAGAAAGAGGAAGGATACTAAAATACTGTATAGTAGAAACATCAGGATCCAAAATACAGGGAAGATATTTCTTATCTAAAAGAACCTTTAGTACTAAAATATGAAGTTAGCAAACACTCCAATTATTACCAAATCAACCTATATGATATATATATTTTATGATATATATATATATATATATATATATATATATATATATATATATATATATATATATATATATATATATATATATATATATATATATATATATATATATATATATATATATGTAGGTCTTTGGATATTCGGGTTTTCTCCCGCGTGGAATTGGAAGTGTCTTGGTGACGTTTCGATGAAGTCTCATTCATCATCTTCAGGCTGGTGTCTTCTGCTTCCTGCTTCTAGGAGCAATGTGAGATTGCTGCTGTTTCTTCCTTTTAACTGCCAGTGGAGGTTTGAATTGATAGGATGGGAGCTTGGCTGTGTTCTGATTGGTTGGAGGTGTGTTCTGATTGGTTGGGGGCTTGGCTGTGCTCTGATTGGCTGGGGGGTTAGCTGTGCTCTGATTGGCTGGGGGTGTTCTCAGGTTACTCTGACTTGCAGGGGCATTTGAGCTGGTGAGCTGCATTGCTGCTGTTTGGCTTCTAGTTCGTGGTCGTGCCACATCTTCATGGAGGGTGTCAGTTTGCTTCATGTATGGATTGGAGGGGTTTAAAGTGGCTAATGATGCAGCTGTAGTATGGCTTCTGGTTTGTGGTCGTGCCTCATTGGTGTGGGTTTGGGTTTGCTTATTGCGTGGATGTGTGGTGGTGACATCCTGTGTGGTTTTCGTGAGTGTAGGTTTGGTGTCATTCTTTGTGTTAGGGACTCGTTTGTCAATAAGGGCGGGTTTCCAAATGGCTGGTAGGCGGGAGGTGTCATCTCATTTATTCATGCTGTGTGGGCGTTTTTTTATCTTGATGGCTTCTCTGATTATTCTGTTGTTAAAGTGTTCAGTTTTGGCGATAGTTCTGGTCTTTTTAAAGACGGTTTCATGTCCTGTGGCTTTAAGATGTTGGACCAGGGAAGAAGTTGGTTCCTCTTTTTTGACTGTGTTCTTGTGTTCTTCAATGCGTGCACTTATTCTTCTGTTGGTTTGTCCAATGTATGTGGTGGGGCAGGCGGTGCATGGAATTTCATATACTCCTTGATTTTCTAACTCATTTTGTCTTTGGGGTTTCTTAGGATGGTGGATATTTTTTGGTTTGTGCAGAATGCTGTCTTGATGTTGTGTTTGTGGAGGATCTTGCTGATTCTGTCTGTGGTGCCTTTTATGTATGGGAGGAGGGCTTTGCCGTTTTCTTGTTCTCTGTCTTGGATTTTAGTGGGGGTTTCTTTTTGGATTAGGTGATCTTATTTCTTTGGAATCCATTGGATGCTAGTACGTTAGTGAGAGTATTTAGTTCGGTTTTTAGGTGTTGTTCGTCAGCTAGGCGTTTTGTTCTGGAGATGAGTGTCTTGGCTACGGAGTTGATCTGTGCTGGGTGGTGGTGTGAGAGTGCGTGCAGATAGCGGTTAGTGTGAGTTTTCTTCTGGTAGATGGTGTGTCCTAGGGAGCCATTGGATTTCTTGTAGACTAAGACATCCAGGAAGGGAAGTTGGTTGTTAGCTTCTGTTTCCATGGTGAACTGTATTTTGGGGTGTAGGCTGTTGAGGTGTATGAGGAAGTTGTCCAGTTTTTCTTTCCCATGTGGCCAGATTATGAAGGTGTCGTCTACATATCTGAGCCAGAGTTTGGGTTTGTGATCAGATTTTTCTAGAGCTTGGGTTTCAAAGTGTTCCATGTAGAGGTTTGCAATGACAGGTGAGAGGGGTGATCCCATGGGTGCTCCTTCCATTGGTTTGTATTTTTGTCCATTATAGATGAAGTATGTGTTGGATAGGCAGTGGTTGGTCAGATCTAGGATGTGCTTGGGGGGGTTATATTTGTTTTGGATAGCTGTCAAGGCTTCTTTGATTGGCACTTGGGTGAAGAGGGATAAGACATCGAAGCTCACGAGTAGGTCGCTGGGCTGTAAGTTTTGTTTCTTTATGATCTCCATGAACTGGAATGAGTTTTTTACATATGAGGTGATGGATTCTGCATAAGGTTGTAGTTGTTTTGCGAGAAATTTGGTTAGGTTTTGTAGAGGTGAGCCTATGGAGCTGACTATGGGTCTAAGTGGGGTTCCTTCTTTGTGTATCTTAGGGAGACCATAGAGCTTGGGGCATCTGGATGATTTCTCTCTGGGAATGATTCTTTGCTGGATCTCTTCGCTGATGGGAGAGGCTTTTATTTTGGATCTAGTGGTTTTTTCCAGGTAGGTGGTGGGGTCTATGTTTAGGGGTTTGTATGTGGAGTCTTGGAGTAGGTTGGTTAATTTGGTTTGGTAGTCAGATGTGTTCATAACTACCGTGGCGTTGCCCTTGTCTGCTGGTAAGATTATTATGCTGGTGTCTTCTTTCAGGTTACGTAGTACAGTCTGTTCCTCTTTGGGTAAGTTACTTTGGGTAAGTAAGCCTCTCCCATCAGCGAAGAGATCCAGCAAAGAATCATTCTCAGAGAGAAATCATCCAGATGCCCCAAGCTCTATGGTCTCCCCAAGATACACAAAGAAGGAACCCTACTTAGACCTCCTCCTCCTATTTTCCCCATAACAAGGTGTGAGCTGGGTTGTACTGAATGACTGACCCCAAATCACCCGCGAAAACCTCAGAAAACATAGATAGATAGATAGATAGATAGATAGATAGATAGATAGATAGATAGATAGATAGATAGAAATATATATATATTTCAATCAATCAATCTAGATTCTATATACTGAATACATCCACCCACACGGAAGCTTGTTTGGAAGAGATGAGCATAATATTACACTGAAAGAAGAAACATCAATAACATCAAGATGACACTATACTGATGCCCAAACATGTAAAGGATCTATTCTAAAAGCTCCAGTGATAAAAGTCAAGGAATACAGTAAAAATAAAATGGAACTAAAATGAAATATGAAGAAGACTAATGTCAACAGGTTAGGGTTACAACCAGCCTTAGCATTGACAATGAAGATATCAAAGTGGTGGATAGGTTCTGCCTTTTATAGGTTCAACCATCAATAATAAGGAACAGGCAGACAAGTAATACACTACAGACTAGCACTTGGTAGAGTAGACCTGCAGGCCCTAGAACAGGGGTGTCAAACTGGCGGCCCACGGGCTGGATGCGTCACACGTAGCCATGCCCACCCCAGCTCGGCGAAAAGAAAAAACATCATGGTACATCACGTGACGGCAATGTGATGCTGTGAGTTTGACACCCGTGCCCTAGAAAATATTTTCAGATGCTGCAATGTATCTATACCTACAAAGATCAGAATGAATAGTCAAGAAAATAAACAAATGATCATTGAACAAAACTTGGAATTATTACTCAGGGCACAAATGATCATGCTTAAATTACTACACTGTAATGTCTATAATGCTGGGAAAAGTAGAAGGAAAGAGAAGACGACAATGACCAGCAGCAAGGTGGATGGATTCAATCACATCCACCTTGGTAATGGATGCAATGACCCCCCTCCCTCTCTTCCTCCCTCCCTCTCCATTTGATTGGAACCAGGTGAGGGAGTGGAACTGTTAAATTGGTGTCTAGCTGCAATAATGGATTAGGGCCAAAAGTGATGCAAAACAAAAGTGCTATTATTAAATTGTTTATCTGTCAAGATAAGTAGGGTTTTATCTACTGTAGATAGAGCTGCATTCTCCCTAAAATATTTGTTGCCAGGGGCTGCCTCTAAATCCAACTCTGACATTCAAAGCACCAATGGCTTTTGTGTGTGAAGCACCTTTCACCAGCTGAAGCAGGATACCTTACTAGATAAATTAGATAAATGCAATTTATTTATTTATTTTATTTAGTGTTCTTCTATGCAATGCATTACACACAAGACTGCTCTTGAAGGATCCTGAAGAATTCAGAAACTTTATATAATACAACCCTACAGCCAGAGTACTGACTGGAATTAAAGCATATGAACACATCACATCACTTCTTTATGAACTTCACTGGTTCTCAGGTAATTTTTTATCCCTATTTGAAAAACTCCTGTCTTCTAGGTTGAGAACGATTTCTTGTTATTCAGCTGCTACAGTGCCTATGCAGCTTCTATAATGTTTTCTTTCCTCATTTCAATAAAATAAGGACCACACCATTCAAATATGACCAGCTTTATTAAAGCTATGTCTTTTTTTGCAAATGAGGTACAGTATCTGCTATTAATACAATATATTTCCAGCATATTCCACAATGAAATGTTGCAAAGGTGTACTTGATCTGTAGTTCATGTTTCTGACACTTTGGTTCAGAGTTTATCTCTTGGTAGGAGATGGTTCCTGTGGTCTTACCCAGCATCCAGGTGCTATAAACACAAACACATATAGTATTTGTTGGATTGTGCATATAGTAAGGAGCTAAACTTTATTTCACATGAATGAAACTATAAGAGACCTATCTTTGAACATTGTACCCCTCTCCCCCAAATGCAGAGTAAAATAACTCGTATGCATTATTTGCTTCTCATGCTGCACAGAAAGAGGACAATGGAAATAATTATTGGGTCTTTTCCACATTCAATATAAAGAGATAGAAAGTTGAAAACTGATATTACTAAGTAGAAACAAAATTAACAGAAGCTTTTTTTTCAATGTCCTTTCTTCACCTGGGTAGAAGATTTAAAGTGAATAAAAAAACCTCCAATCCTATAGAAAGCATGAGCTGACAGGACTGCTTGGAATTACAGTCTCTTCTACTTCTTATTCAGTCATCTGAGATCTGACACTGGTCTTGAGGTCATCCTCCAAAAGCCTTTCTCAGATGAAGCTGTCTTTATATCAAAAAGAACTGTCATGGGAATAGGTAACAAACCTCAGAAAAGTCTGGAAAAATCATGAAATAGCTTTCCATGAACTCTTGTTTTTTCAAATGAATCTAATGTTTTAAAAACAATTACAAGAGGGATAAATATTAGAAGAATGGCTTCAGACACTAATTCAGCAATTACATACAGTCTGATTTGAATCAATTCAATTTGATTAGAGCAGTGTTTCCCAACCTTGGCAACTTGAAGATGTCTGGACTTCAACTCCCAGAATTCCCCAGCCAGCAAAGCTGGATTAGAGTGATGTTTTGAGAAAGTTATAAACAAATTAAGAGTCTGGGATGGACTTTGAAAATATATTTTGAAATTAATTGAAAGACTCCTTCCCATGGGAAATGGCTGATACTTTGAATTCCAGAAAATATGATCGAATGGGTTTTGAAGATTAGACACTAGAGGTAGCCACAAGGAACATTATCATTAAAGGAGAACACCACCTGTTCAACTTGATAACACAGACTGGAGCAAAATACTTTAACATTGGAAGTACTAACCTTACAATAAAGTAGAATTAATTCATCTTGTCATGTTTCTTGTCTGGTTTACCTGGGAGGACTGACAGAAGTTAATTTTAAGAATGTCTGTCATCATATATAGACTGTGTGTATATGTAAACCTACTTCACAGTCCTATCAAACAAACACAGATTGATAGATTTCTGTGGACTTTTATGGCCAGTATCTATTGGGCAGTGTTAGATTTCAGTATTTAGTAACCGAAACCACCTAAAATGAATTTCAAATGTATTCAGTCAGGCTCCAACTCTAAACTAGTTTGAAGTGGTCCAGAAACTTGCTAAGACTCAAATAGGTATTTTAGCGCAACTATTTTAGCGCAGGTATTTTAGCGCAACTAAGAGCTGAAGTGGTGCAGTGGTTAAATGCAGCCATTGCAGGCTGACTGCTATTTCAACAGTTCAGCTGTTCAAATCTCACTAGGCTCAAGGTTGACTCAGCCTTCCATCCTTCCGAGGTCAGTAAAATGAGGACCCAGATTGTTGGGGGCAATATGCTGAACTCTGTAAACCGCTTAGAGAGTGCTGTAAAGCACTATGAAGCGGTATATAAGAAAAGTGCTATATATTGCTATTTTGTTTTTGTTTTCCTCTCCTTAAATCCTTGTTTTATGCAATTAAATGTATGAGATGGTTTGGAAGAATCTCATATGATTGCAAGTTATTTTGGTATTGTTTTCTCCTTTATTTGTTCCATGAATTTAATAAATACAAAAGGATATGAATATGCAACAAATATTAGCATATTAGTAATATTCAATGTTTTCTACATACTCTGTGGTTTCCCAGGGCTTGTGTTGCTAACACTGCTTTCAAAAGATGAGTGGAAGTTGTGTATTGTCTCCTGTAAAAATTTTCTCTCTCGTCCCTGTTGAAATTCATAATTTAAAAAAGGAACAAAAGCTCAGTTGGTATACTTAAATATATTACTACAATAATTAGTGAAAAATCCCCTACAAATCTACCTTTAAGACATACTTTATTCCAGAATATCAAGAAAAGGAATGCCAGTGCTTCTAGCCTTTACATATTGCCAAGTCTGCTGAGTTTGAATTACATCAAACTAAACATCACCTATCCTACCAACTATATATTTTGGTCTGATACATACTTAACAAACTTTGTTTGAAGTACAAAATAAACTGTGTTTGTAGAATGGAATAATAAGTGTTTGACCTGAAGAGGCTGTTCAAAATTGTATTGTTAGATCAGAAGAATGACCAGCTAGACAAGGTGCAATCATTTGATGTGAAGTCTAAAATATTTCAGCAATGCCATGCAATAGACATATAAAAAGGGTTCCATAAATTCTGAAATTTTAAGCTAAACCAGAATCACCTATAAATATTTAATATAGGCATCAGCCCAAGTGACTAACGCACTGGTTCTATAATGATTATATCCCTCAATGATTCTAACAGGTTAAAATTGCTCAATATAACAATGATTACTGTGCTGTAAATAATTACAAACCGACTGTACCTCATTGGAAAACAAAAGGCAAAATAATAACCATAAAGTACTTGTTTTAGATATTCGGAATTACCTTTCCTGCATTTAACTCTGAAATAACTGTTAGGATTTGCTGTCTAGAACCATCAGTCTTAATTCCCAGTTCCTTCAAATCCCCATCTGTAAGAGTGAGAAAAGCTTCCATATCTACCTGTTGAAACATAAATCATGAATACATCTCTCTTAAATTATGAAGCAGCCTGTAGACTAAAAGGCACTGCACTCTTCTCCACTACTTTGATTCCAAGAAATTTAAGTCCCAAACAATTTTTTATCTCTCAAATGTAACATATCTTAGAAAATCCCGATTTTAAAGTTAATACAAATTCAATAACTGGCTTTATGCAAGCAACTTTCAGCCTAAGTGCCCACCTTCTTGATAATAACTGTCCTACTTTAGAAATATTATTGGGGATCAATAATAATATATGTAACATACTTTAAATATTGTAAAGCATTTACCGATGTTATATATTCTCTCCTATCCTTCAATTACTAAATTTGTTTAAGCTTATGCAAGTCAAATATTTCTATCTTTTGTTTCCTGTAATAGAATTAAAAATTAGAGAAATGTAAAATACATAATAAAACAAGGAACTGCAACTGGACTATAAAAGTTTATTTTATTACAATATTGATTAAAAAAACACCAATTATTCTATTTGAGCTTCAAGGCATTAGAACATGGACATTAGTGGAATCTTACAGTATTTGCCTGTTGGTGTATGACTTAATAGAAGGAACGTTGGTCTTACCTGATACATTTCTTCTCGTAGGGTTGAGATAGCATCCAGGAATAGGTTAACTCTTGCCTTCAGCTGATTGGACCAAGTCTTTCAGAGCTGAAAACCTTCCTCTGTTGCTAAGTCTTCCAGTTTTCGATGAAGAACAAAGTAAGACTCGATGTGCCATGCTCCAGTGTCGCCCACGGACAAGGTCCTGACCGGACAATCTCAGGGCGGGGCTGGATGCTATCTCAACCCTACAAGAAGAAACGTATCAGGTAAGACCAACGTTCTTTCTCCATCGTGGGTTGAGATAGCATCCAGGAATGGGACATACCAAAGCTGGCTGTCCACCAGGAGGGCCTAAGTCAGAGCCTGGGAGACACCCTCTGTATACACTCATTGCAGAACCCTGTGTCCAAATGAAGCCTCCGCCGAAGCAAACATATCCAACTTATAGTGGCAGATGAAGGGCGACAAGGTAACCCAGGTAGCGGCCCTGCACATCTCTTCCAGTGACGCTTGCATTGCCCAGGCTGCCGCCGTTGCCGTGATGCAGGTGGAATGAGCAGTCACTCTGCCCGGCCTGGGAAGAGAGCGCAGGTCATATGCCATCAAAATCGTGGCCCGTAACCATCTGCCCACCGTCGAAGAAGAGACCTTGAGGCCCAAAGTTCCTGGCTGAAATGAGATGAAAAGCACCTCCATTTTACGTAGTTCAGTGGGATGCTTGACATAGGTCCGGAGGGCCCAACGAACATCCAGCGTATGCCACCTCCGTTCGAGCGGGTGAACCGGCGTGGGGCAAAAATTAGGCAGCACTAGCTCCTGCGCCCGGTGAAACCAGGTGTTGATTTTAGGCACAAACGAAGGGTCCAGGTGTAGCACCACCCTCTCCGGGTAAAAAATGCAAAGGTCAGATCTTACTGACAGTGCTGCCAATTCAGATATGCACCTAGCTGATGTGATTTTCACCAAAAACACAATCTTGTACATTAGATGGCGCAGGCTGGCTGAGCCCAGCAGCTCATATGGGCTACCGGTCAAAGAGTTGAGGACTTTGGTAAGGTCCCAGATGGGATACCGGTGAACCACAGGCGGGGACAGATTAGCCTCCCTGATGAATCGCCGAATGGTTGAATGCTGCGCCAAGGACTCCAGGGAGCCACAGGTGACAGAGCTGCCACCTGCCTCCAGATAGTGTTGGGCGCTAGCTCCTTGTCCAAGCCGTCCTGGAGGAAATCCAGGATTTGGCCAATGTCGACCTGTAGAGGTGAGAAGCCAGCCTTAGCACACCAGGTGCAGTACACCTTCCATGTGGCCACATAGATTCGCTGGATGGAAGGCCTGCATGAGGCCTGGATGGTAGAGATGGCCCTGGAGGAGATGTTGTTCCACCTCAAGGTGCTCCACTCAAGCACCAGGCGGTCAGCTGGAACCACCGGCAGTCCGGGTGGACCAATGCCCCCTGGCTGAGGGAGGCCTCGTGTTGAGGGATCCTCCACGGCTGGGCCACGGACAAGGCCACCAGATCCGCAAACCAGGCCCTCCTGGGCCAGTGGGGGGCCAACAGAACTACCTCTGCCTTCTGTTCTAGGATCTTCCAGATGACCTTCGGAAGCAAGGGTAGACGGGGAAAGGCGAATAGCAGCCCGGGAGGCCACTGGCAATGCAAGATGTCCACCCCCTTCGCATGCGGAGTTCGGAACCTGGAGTAGAACCTCGGCAGCTGAGTATTCTCCGGGGTGGCAAATAAATCAACTTCCTGTTGTCCGAAGCGAGTGGTCAGTTGGTGAAAAATGTCTGGGTGCAGGTGCCACACGGCGTGGTTGATAGTCTGACGACTCAGAAAGTCCACCTGCACATTGGACACCCCGGAGATGTGGTCTGCCGAGATTAACAGGAGGTGGCGCTCCGCCCAGAGTCCCAGTCTCTTGGCCTCCATCATGAGGGACCGAGACCTGGTGCCCCCCTGTCTGTTGATATGTGCCTTCGCCGATATGTTGTCGGTAAGCACTAGAACATGTTTGCCTGACGTGTGGTGTTGAAGGCAGTGAAGGGCCAGGGTCACGGTGTGTAGTTCCAGCCAGTTGATACTGCAGCGGCATTCAGCCGATGACCACTGTCCTTGAATCATGGAGGACTGGTATACTGCTCCCCACCTGAGCAGGCTGGCGTCCATCGTAAGCACGTATCTCTGCAGTTCCTGAAACAGACATTTGTTCGATGTTGCGGGAGACCTCCACCAATTCAGGGAATGAAGGACCTCCCTGGGAACAAGAACCTTGGTTGATGAGTTGCTGCGGCCCATTCTCTGGAATGGCAAAAGAAACCATTGGAGGTCTCGGGAGTGTAGGCGTGCCCAGGGAATGATGTTGATGCTGGAGACCATTTTGCCCAGGAGCGTGGAGAGCAATGCTAGGGGAACCCTATGCTGTTGTTGGACCAGGGTAGCCACCTCCCTAAGACTGACCTGTCATTCCTGGGACAAATACACCCTACACTCAAGGGTGTCAAACACCGCCCCTAGGTGTACAATGTGGGTTGACGGAGAGAAGTGATTCTTTCACTGTTGATAGATAACCCATGGTATCCAAGAGTCTGAACCATTACCTGGAGATCCTCTCTCACCTGTTGAAGGGAGGAAGACTGGATTAATATATCATCCAGGTAACACTGGACATGCACGGGAAGAGCCCAAACATGAGGTCCTGACCATGAGAAGAATGGTCCAAGGCATAGCCCTTGTGCAAATCTTCCCTGTCCACTGGGTACGAATGTTGCAGGTCAAATCGGCATTCAAATGGCTGAGCCTGAGGCAGAAATTCCGCACGGCGAATTTGTTGTATCCCCTCTGCGATGCCCTGTTTGACAGCGTCTGCTATTATTAATTGTATATCGGGCGAGGCCATTGGGACTGGTTCGGGATTTGGCCTGAGTCTAGCTGCAGTCAGGGTGAAAGTGGCTAAGGGAACAGCCCTGGTCGTGGGCACTTGCTCGGCAGTGGCAGTAGATCTGACAGGGGGGGGGGGAATCCCAGAGGTCGGTCTGATCGGTGTTGGTCATATGCATGTTGATAGACATTTGGTCCATGGAGCCCGCAATGGACAGCGCTCTGGAGGAGGTCTGAGCTGTTTCATGTGCCTCCTGATGGGAGGAAGAGGGGCAATCCCCCTTGTCAGACCGTTTGCAAATCTTACTGAGAGCCTTATCCCTCCTGTGCTCATCCTTTTTGGTGGCTCTGGAGTGCTTATCGGCCTTGCTATTCTGAGGGTCAGGGCCATTGGCCGATGCCGCTCTTATGCCCCTTGGTGCCTGATTTGTCAGCCATGATGTGAACTGGACAGCCCCAGAATAGAGGGACAATGCCCTGAAATTGGAGCACGAAAAAACTCCTGAATGGGCAGAGTGAGGTCACGGGTTACACCCCCGGCAGCCTAGGTGAGTGGCCCGGAGGCACTTATGGCGTTAAAATGAGGCCTTCGCTCAGTGGAGCACGAAACTCCTGACACGTCACCCCCTTTTTTGAGGGATTAATCACAGTACGACCGTCAGTAACTGGAGTGTGTAGCTCCTGAAACTTCCCCTTCTTTTTGGGGAGTGTGCACGGTAGGACCACAGTAAGTGGAGTGCGAAGCCCCTGTCAATAAGCGCATCTGACCGTTGCTAATTGGAGAACGAAAACTCCTGTCAGTAAATCGTGCTTTGCAAATCAGGACAGAGTGCCACCAAGACATCAGTTCAAAATGGTGTTGGTCTGCTATGGAGAGAGGGACAAAAAGGCTGCTGGCTGGTGCACAGTGGGAAAAAACCCTCCTCTCCATTAGCAAATGGAGCGTAAGACTCCTGAAATTCAAGAGGGTGTGAGGCACGTTGGAAACCTCCGCTAAGTGGAGCGCTAGACTCCTGTACAATGGTGGCTAGCAGAGGGGTAATGGCGTAGGGCTGTAAGCTCCCAACCTGCCGCATGTCACTGGCATGAGGAGTTGGCTCACTTTAATGTCGACCTCCCAGATGGAAGTCTATACAAGCTGGGCAAAGAAATTGACACTAGGCAAGTGGAGCGCTAGACTCCTGAAGAAGGCAGGCACGATCAAGCAAGTTGCAGCAGGCAAAGCAGTTCAAAGCACAAGCGGCATGGAAAAAAAGCCGTTTAAAAAATGTGGCTTTCAAAATGGCCACCTCAACTGCTCTTGTTGCTCCGAGGTTGCTGGAGACCTCTCTCTCTCTGTCGTCATGTTCAGGGAGTCAACAGTAACTGGGACAAGGTCCAGAATTTCAATACAGCCAGAGAAAGGCCCGTTAAGGAGAGGTGCCAAGCCACCGAAGTGACTGGCCTCAAATATGAATCGCAGTCCTAGAGGCAGTCCATAAACCAATCCAAATGTCAAACCGAGGAAACTGTTCAAGAAAAGAGCTGAGGCTCCTGACGACAAGTAGAGTCAGCTAAAACTCAGTTCAAGAAATCATGATAAAGATTGAGTTGAAGTAACACATAGGAATGGAGCAATACTCTCGCACGTCCATCCACGCTGAGGACTGAGTCGAAAGCTGGAAGCTCTAACAACAGAAGAGGGTTTTCAGCTCTGAAAGACTCAGTCCAATCAGCTGAAGGCAAGAGTTAACTCATTCCTGGATGCTATCTCAACCCACTATGGAGAATAACAGAGTTCAAAGGGACCTTGGAGGTCTTCCAGTCCAACACTCTGCTCAAGCAGGAGACCTTATACCAGTGATGGCGAACCTATGGCACGCGGAGCCATATCTGCCGGCACGCGAGCCGTTGCCCTAGCTCAGCTCCAGCGTGCATCTGCGCGATGGCCAGCTGATTTTCGGCTGGCGTGGAGGCTCTGGGAGGGCATTTTAGGTTTCCAGAGGGCCTCCGGGGGGGCATTTTCATTCTCCCCAGGCTCCAGGGAAGCCTCTGGAACATGGGGAGGGCGAAAAACAGGCCTACCGGGCCCACCAGAAGTCAGGAAACGGGCCGTTTCTGGCCTCCAGAGGGCCTCTGCGGGGGCGGGGAGGCCATTTTAGCCCTCCGTAGGCATTGAATTATGGCTGTAGGCACTCGCACGTGCGTGATAGCACGCACGCACGCGCTTTCGGCACCCGAGGGAAAAATGGTTCGCCATCACTGCCTTATACCATTCTGGCCAAATCGTTGTCCAATCTCTTTCTTAAAAACCTCCAGTGATGGAGTGCCCATAACTTCTTAAGACAAACCGTTCCACTGGTAAATTGTTCTCACTGTCAGGAAATTTCTCCTTAGTTCTAGGTTGGTTCTCTCCTTCATTAGTTTCCATACATTGCTTCTTAACCCACCATCTGGTGCTTTAGAAAATAGATTGACCAACTCTTCTTTATGGCAGACTAAACATACCCAATTCCTGCAACCGTTCTAAATATGTTTTAGCCTCCACCTCCCTAATCAACTTTGTTGCTCTTCTCTGCACTCTTTCCAGAGTCTCAACATCTTTTTTATATTGTGGCGGCAAAATTGGATGTAATATTTCAAGTGTGGTCTTATCAAGGCATTATAAAGCATTACTAACACCTCACATGATCTTAATTTTATTTCTGTTATGCAGCCTAGGATTTTTATTGGCTTTTTTGGTGGCTGCAGCACACTGCTGGCTCATATTTAAGTGGTTGTCTACTAGGACTCCTAGAGCCCTGTTGCAGTTCCTGCTATTCACCCAGGTACCATCTATTCTATACCTGTACATTTGGTTTTTCTTGCCTAAATGTAAAACCTTACTTTTGTCACTACTGAATTTCATTTCACTAGGTTAGGGTCCAGTGTTTAAGTCTGTCAAGATCCTTCTGGATCTTGAGCCTATCTTCTGGGCTATTGGCTGTTCCTGCCATCTTGGTGTCATCTACAAATTTCATGAGTTCTCTTTCTATTCCCTCATCTAAATCGTTTATGAAAATATTAAAGAGTACTGGGCCTAAAACAAAAGCTTGGGGTACCCCACTACTTACTTCCCTCCATGTAGATGTAGTTATATTAAGGACTATACATTGACTGCACTTTTGTTATGAATCTATCTGGTGGTGATGTTGTCTATCCCACATTTTTCTAACTTACTAAGAATAAGTTGTCAAATGTCTTACTGAAATTGAAGTATACTATGTCCACAGCATTTTGCTAGTCCACTAATTTAGTCACTTTGTCAAAAAACAAAATAAAATTCGTTTGGCATGATCCATTTTTGACAAACCCATGTTGGCTTTTGGTTGAAACTTTACTTGCTTCTAGATGTTTGCAGATCTGTTGCTTTATTATGTTTTCCAAGATCTTCCTAGGTAATTTTGTCAGGCTGATTGTTCTGTAGTATCCTGGATCCATCCCCCCCACCTTTTGAAGACGGGAACCACACACACTCTTTTCCAGTCCTCTGGTAGTTCCCCTTTGGTTAAGGGAGTCTTGGTTATAGCTTGATCATCCAAAATGGCATTTGGACTGTTTCATATTGATTTCTTATTAATATAGTGTTATGTATTATTGTTACCAATCAAATTTACTTGTTTAGTCATATACATTTTCCAAATATGTACATATCCTTAAACATTTATATTTCAATTTTGGAGGCACTGACCTAGAAAAATGACATATTTCATAATGACGTAAGTTTTTAGGTATCACTGTTCCTGAAAAAGTCACCCCTGTAGCTATGTAATAAATGTATTTTATTTCCGAGAATGGTTGAATTAACTGTTTTTGCATTTTTAAAAGAAAAATGATATAAGTTCTGAAATAGATATAGATATACCATAGATACAGATACAGACACATACATAAATGGACACTCAGAGAGAAACACACACACACACACACACACACACACACACACACACACACACACACACACTCCCCCCCAGAAGGATCCTGAAGAGATGGAAGATTTTATCTTTTCCTCCCTCCCTTCCACTCCAGAGGTTAAGCTAGCTGCCAAAAGAATGGGTGAGGGCTACAGGTTATTCACAGGCCTTGAGTTTCTCAGGTAGTTTCTACAATGTTCCAAATTTAGCTCTATCAAAATAAAATACCTATAGATATGATTGATAGGACTGCCTATTAATACATTTGAAAAAGTAAAGGCAGCTCCAAACTAGTCCCACATTTTCTGCATAGGATTAAACAGAAACCAAATGTTATTTGCAGAATTAAAAGCTTAACAGTTTTGACTAGGATTAAGGCAGTCCACAGATACAACATCACCATCTTTGTAGATGGGATTACTGTGTTCCACAGTTTCTGGGAAAAAACAGATGATAAATTTTGAAATTACATTTTGGTGAAATAAATCAATATTTTTGAAAAAGTAATTCTTGAAGGGCTATTATATACAAACCAAGTTTTTCCAAGTTCCCAGCAGTAAAGAATTGGGGAAAAAAAGATTTACCTCTTGCTCTTCAAAGATAGGCTGGTACTTTTCAAGAGAGAGTTTTTTCAGGATGCCTGTAAGTTCATCTTTAAATTAAAGGAAAAAATGAATGTTTTAATTTATGTTAATTGCATTATAAGAATTGTAAAATAATGTTGCACAGTTATGCTTGACCCAGTATAAAAATCAAGATGGAAGTGAAAAGAAGCCTGCTTTCTAACATTCTGGGCAAGATAATTCCTGTAATCTGTATGATACTACTGTAACAGACACAGAACAAAATCAAGATGGTTTGTTTATTCCAGATATAACAAGTCAATGACCCCATCTTTTTCTATTGTTTCTTGTTTTAAACTGCTATTGTGAGCCACCAGAGTTGTGTTTCTTAAGATGGGCAGCCAGACAAGTCTTTTAAATAAACAATCATTATAATAGAGTATACATCACATTCACAATGTGAAAATAGGATATGTACAAAAGGTGATGTAAGAGAAATGTATCTTGTGCATTTTACCACCTCCATTCTGGTTGTTGTTACCGTTTCATTTTCCCCCATTTTGCTATCTAAATATACAGCAGATTTCCATATACAGTATGAACAGGAGAACACAAGCATTCTCCTCTCTGGGAGATAAAATATTTTTTCATTGTATACTGCCAAGTGGGAGTTAGACTGCCCGTCCAAATTTTGCCCAAGTCAAATGCAGGAAACATTGGTGATTTTGAACGGTTTGTGCCTTATCATCCACAAGCAATGTTGATTTTCAGGCTTGCCCAATTTCTTCTCCACTTGCCTTCCTTCCCCAATTGCCACAATTTCCTTCTTATCTTGAACAGTTTTGAGCAGACCACAATACCATATCTCACCTTCCCTATGTAAGTTGTCTAGAAGCCATTGCTCAAAAGTGATGAGAGAAAATATATTACTAATTAAACATAGCATGAGGAGCATGAGTTCAGATGTGCACCTTCTGTCCCAAGAATAAAAAATAAGTCATAGTGATGGCCTACCCAGCTCATGTTCAGAATGAACATCCAGTGTTTGTGCCCAAGAGACTAAAATATATTGCAGTAACATTCTGAAATGGTGTCATCTAACAATCTTTAGTATTGTCGATTATGTATAGCAATAGCACTTAGACTTATATACCACTTCACAGTGCTTTACAGCCCTCTCTAAATGGTTTACAGAATCAGCATATTGCCCCCAACAATCTGCATCCTCATTTTACCAACCTCTGAAGAATGGAAGGCTGAGTCAACCTTGAACTGGTGAGAATCGAACTGTCGAACTGCTGGCAGCTGGCAGTCAGCAGAATTAGTCTGCAGTACTGCGTTCTAACCACTGCGCCACCACTACTTACCTTCATCAGTTAAAGTCCCACTGCTGGAACCACCACTGCTTTTCCCTTGTCTGTGAGAAGAAGAAAGTGAAGACTCTGAACTTTGTATCTTGGGAGATGGTAATGGAGATGTTGATGGCGTGAGAGTTGGGGACGTGCTTTTAGATGTAGAAGAATTCTCAGAAGGAGGTTTTTGATTCACATCCAATTTCTGTTTTACCTAGCAAAAATATAGAAACTTTCCTGTTACTAAAATATGTCACTTGAAAAAAAAGTTTAAATAAGCACATATATTGGATGTAAATTATCTATGTAAATTATCTCAATGAACATGAAAACGTAGCAATTAGTAATAAGCAATTCTGAGTACTGGAAAATAGAGACTTCTGCTTAGATAGTAGTGTGAGCAATACAAAAAATATTTGCTGAAAAACTGGAACCTTCGATATCCTCAGCTTCCTTTATGGATTAGTGCCAGAAAAGCCCATATCAATTATTTATTCTTAAGAGCTCAAGAAGTCTGCTAATTTTAAATATTTTGCATTTACAGAACACAAATAAAAAATATAGCTTATCTCACAGCTGATCTATCATTTGAAGTAAAACATACATAATTAACTGAAAATATGTAACTTGAGGCAACTGTACAACTATTTCCTGGAACTGCTTCTTTCCATTTTTAATTTATTGCTAAATGTATGCTGCTAGAATTTATATAATGTAATTTATGTAATTAAACTTTTATTTATATTCTAACAAATACCTGCTTTTCTTTCTCTTTTAATATATGCTCAAAAAATACAGTATCAAAAAATGATATGCATTCTTTTTTTTAATTCTAAAAGTTATTTAACATTTGCTGGGGTTCGGGGGGGAGGCTGTGAGAAGCCAGGATATGACACAGCAACGAAGACCCTCATTTTTTTCAAATACTATCTTTCTGGTAGCCATTTATTTTAAAAAAACTATAGAAATGCCTCGGTTCATCGAAGAGTAAGAAATACATTTTGATTTTTTCCTACACATATAACATTGATGGAAAATAATACATTATTTTCCATAGCAAGAACTATTTCCTTAGCTTAGAATAGAATTATATTTCATATGTTTTGAGAATAAAATTTCCCTAATTATAAAAGGCAGCTTTTCAGATATAGGAAACATAGAAAAAGGTAAAGGTTTCCCTGTCCAGTCAGTTCCAACTTTAGGGGGCAGTGCTCATCTGTGTGTCTTAGCCCAGGCAGCCAGTGCTATCCGAAGACATTTCCGTGGTCATGTGGCCATGACTGTACCACGAAGCACACGGAATGCTATTAATGTACTAAAGAACCTTAGTACTTGAAACCAATTATCTTCTATTGTGAGCATCATGAAGGAAAGAGTATACTACAGAATGGAATAGACTCAGTAAGCCTACATTTGTTACAGGCAGGTGGAAATCTAACACTGAGCAATCTGCAAGGATCAATATAATTTTATACTTGGCAATGACAACCACAGCGACTGAATTCCCATATCAAGATCTCATTAAACACAATTATACTAAAATATACATTTGTCTACCTCTATTCAATATCAGTCTGAATGCTTGGGTGGGAGAGGAGAAACAGGTGGGTGGAGAAACAGCACTGGCAAATACAAACATTACTTGGCAAGCATCTGAATAATGTTTATTTTGTTAATATGCCCAAAGCTTATGGCAGGGGGCAGTTTGTAGCCAATATTCAAAAGACTAAGCATTATCAAATCTGCTTAGGATAGATATGCAAATAAACTACACAACATTCTGGAAGGCTATGTCAAACTATTCCTTGTTGTTGCCAAGAAAATATATGGCAGTGTCCACAAAATCACAAGAAGCCAAACTCAATTGGACAGGAGATTAATTTATGTATATCCAAAATCATATTATACTTCAACTTGTAACATAAGCTTACAGAACCTTTTGTATCTCTTTAGACTACTTACTTCCCTTATAAGTACTACTCTTAATGACAAGTAGTTTCAATAGAAAAAAATGACAATCCCCCACAAGCCATCTTAGTTTAAAAGGAAGTCATTAAAAAACATTGATACAGTTGAGCATTGTTTGCAATTTAATTTTTAGTAACTGGATTATAGCCACCCTGACAAAGAAAACACATTACTTATATTTATGGGCTGATCAGTGTATAATTTTAGTATGCTTTATACCTGTAAAATGTAGTTTACAAACCATGGCAAATGGGTTTAAACAACAACTATGCCAGAAACAAATAACCATTGTACCGATCACTGAGTCAAACTATTGGGCCATCTGGCTTTCAGTCAAATCTTTATTTTAAGCTTTTACTGGACAATAGTTAAATATGATAACCTGCCCAAAATTCATTTGGTTTATTTAATTTATGATCATAGACCAAATAATATAAACCAAAAAGAAAAAGGAAAAATACCGGTATGCCTTACAAATGATGCATGGTTATAAAACCAGACAATAGGAAGATTTAAAATTCTTATCTAGGGACAGAATATTTATGTTGCTGGGTAAAATTTTTACTTCTGATCTTGAAAGCAGCATGGCAATAGAATTTGGCTACTGCTGATCAACCAGCAACGGTTGAATATAGAAACAGTCCTGGAAAATCTACTAATATACTGCTGAACTCTGCTTTCAACAAAGGACTTTACCTGTGCCATCTCTGGCTTCAAGATGCATCTGCAGATGAGTGTCTCTTTACTACTGGCATTATCATTTTGCACACAGTACTAGAACCAAAGTAATTGTTCCTATATCAAAAATGTTGGAGGCAATTCTTTAAAATGCAGTAATAAATATATTAATAGTCTAAGATGCCACACACCCTTTGTATTAATAATAGCTTTATTACTGCATTTACTGAGAGTTTTATGTAGTGGTTAAAACATCAAGCTTAAACTGAGAGGCTGTGAGTTCTAGTCCCACCTTAGACACAAAGGCCTTGGCGGGGCAGGGAGACAGTGGCACTACCTGGAGAGCTGGCGGATGGGCGTGCTGGGCGGTCTCCGAACCTTGCCAGGAAGATAAGCCGAGTGCCGGCTGGGTCCACACGCACTCCCGCCCACCCCTTGCTCCATCCGTCTCCTGCGAAGTGGCGGCGGGCGGAGCTGGGCAGGGTGGAGCTGTGGGTGCAGCGCTCGGTGGGGAAGGGCGGGCGGGGAGCCGTGCCCGATTGTCTTGTTCACACCGTGGGGCGGATGGGCTAGAAGTGCGGTTGAGCGGGTCTGGGGTAGTGCAGCCTATTGTGCCTTCGGCGCGTTTTCTGGCACGGCGCAGTTCCGGGATGGCGGAGAGCTTGCTTGGGAGACCCAGCGGTGGCGGCAGAGCACCATCCCGGAACTTTGCCGCACCAGGGAAGAGCGCAATGTGTCTTCCTCCCCCCCCCCAGCATCAGCCTTATCTTCTTGTGCTTCTGCGGCGGCGGCACAGTTTCGGGATGGCGGAGAGCTTGCTTGGGAGAGCCAGCGGCAGAACTTGCTTCGGAGAGCCCAAGCAAGCAAGCTCTCCACCATCCTGGAACTTCACCGTGCTGGGGAAGAGCGCAGTGGGTCTTCCTCCCCCCCCACTGTCAGTGTCGGCCTTACCTTCTTCTTCTGCTGCGGCGGCAGGACAGTTTCGGGATGGTGGAGTGCTTGCTTGGGAAAGCTTGCTTGGGAGAGCCAGAGGCGGTGGCAGAACTTGCTTCATAGAGCCCAAGCAAGCAAGCTCTCTGCCATCCTGGAACTTCGCCACGCCGGGGAAGAGCGCAGCGAGTCTTCCTCCCCCCTACCTCCAGTGGCGGCCTTACCTTGCTGCGGCAAGCAGATGTCCCCGGGCTGCTGCACATGCGCACAGCAGTGCTGGCACTCCCTCATGACATCAGGCTGGCCGGGATAGGGCCAGGCCAGCCTGATGTCATGAGGGAGCGCCAGCACTGCGGTGCGCATGTTCAGCAGCCCGGGGACATCTGCTTGCAGGCCGAACGAGCGGCGACTGGGGGACCGGTTTGGGGGCGTGGCCAGCCAACCGTCACTACTGGTTCTCTGAACCACGGGCCACTACCAGTATGCAAGAACCGGTCCGAACCGGGAGCATTTCACCCGATAAATACATACATACATACATACATACATACATACATACATACATACATACATACATACATACATATATATATATATATATATATATATATATATATATATATATATATATATACAGTATATATAATTATACGGCAGAGTTACATTTAACCTCAGAAATATATTTTCTATATTGTTTTTCTAAAAAAATTGATTACAATGCATGCTGGTTTAGTAGTTTGGAGATAAGAATAAACACCGTAACCTTAAGAATATGTCCATTTCCAATGGTCTGTGCATTTTCCACATCAGGAGGACAAGATGAAATTAAGCCTCCTATAATTGGCTGTTGACTTGGTTTTGGTTCAGTTATGCCAGCAGCTTTTTTTCTTTGAGCAGCAATTTGAGATAAAACGCTATCCGCGCTACCACCTTAAAATAGATAGGAAGATATTTTAAATTGTAACATACCACACTTTATTCTTCTAATTTAAAAAAAAAACCAATGTTTTAACAAGGAGCATTAAAACAAACTGTTTAACAAAGGTGCTTTTTAATTTAAAACTTAAGGTATTATTTTAAAGATGTAACTGAAATGTTCTATTTGAGATAGTAATGGCAGCTCAATTATATGTACGTATGTAGGAGATGGATTTTAACTATTGTCTAACAATGTGTCATGAGCCAAGCAGAATTTACAGGTCCAAGTGCAAGGCGGATTTAGATCCAGAACAGAAATACCAGGTTTGAGAGATAAGCAGCCCGCAAAGACTGAGTGGGATAATATTAACGATGAGCAAGGCTTGAAGAAGAGGTTATCAGCAGTTACCAGGGAACATAGAAACAAAGGTCTAAAAAGGCAAATACTGTCTAATTTACGGGTGCACGTGCTCTAAATAAAAAGGCCAGCCTCTTTTCTTTCCCGTATTAATTAAATGATACAATGTCAACTTGCATTTATCAATTTATTTGGTAGCCAGCCTAGCAGAAAGAAAAACTTTTTCTGTGGCCCACTTGGTTCCCATTTTACTGTCATAAGAAACACACAAGCACTGCAGGCTAAAAAAAACGGAAAAGCAGATTATTCTGTGCCCCTTTCAAAAGCATGCTTGCTTGAAAATAAGAAAAAAAGGTGCGCACATATAGATATAAGTAGCTTTGGAGGAGAACGGTCTTCCTTTATAGCTGCAATGGGCAAAAATAAATTGTAATGACAGTAAAACAACTACCCTAATAGAGTACCTCTCTTGGGTTTCAGAATTTGTGTTGGTTATAATTCTGCCAGTATTCACCACGAGTTAATTAGATAAGAGCTTTATACAGATACTCATTTAATGACCACTCATTCAATGACCATTCAAAGTTACAATGGTGCCAAATGAGGAGACATGCGACCAGCCCTTGTAGTTGCTGCCATTGCAGCATCCCCACAGTCACAATTGCAATGTGGATGCTTGGCACTTGGCTCGCAGTTGCAACAGTCACAGTATCTCGCGGTCACATGATCCCTACTTCACTGCTAGCTTCTGAGAAGCAGAGTCAATGGGGAAGCTGAAGGAGGTTGTAAATGGTCATCAAATGATGTCATACTTAATGACCACACAGGATTCGCTTAACAATGGCAACTGGAACTGTCAAAATTGCAATCATAAATTGGCGCAGTCATGGGACAAGCTTAACTCTATTGGGATACAAAGAAATCAATATATTTTACCTGTAAAAACAGAATGTTAACTCTCGGTTTTAAATCAACTTATTAATTCTAATTTTTAATATAGTCTTTAAAGGAGCACGGTGGCTCATGAGCTTAGAAGGCTAGGCTGATGATTGGCAGCCTTGCGTTCGAGATCGTTGCTGGCATAGAGTGGGGTGAGCTCCCGTCACTCGCTCCAGCTCCCGCTGACCCAGAGGTTTGAAAGCAGGCAACTGCAAGTAGATAAATGGGTACCACTTTGGTGGGCAACTTCATGGGGACAAAAAGGAGCCCCAATTGGGCATCCCCCGGGCAACAGTGATTGTCACCAGCAAATAGTTTCACCAAGGAAGCAGTATTAGTATTAGTAATGTAATGTTTGCTTATCTGGCTGGTCTAGTTAAAGTATTAGGATCATTTACTCTTTTTTCAAAAACAAATAGGTACTTCAGAACATACAGAACTACTAGTGTAGCCTTTGTCTACAACTCTTAATGCAGTTGCATCTTTTCCTGGGATGCAATTGCCATATTCCATAACTATCTCTTGATCCCATGAAAAATATGTTTCATTTAAACTGTTGCAGTCAAATGCTATATATGCATTTACACATACATCGAAGCACTTTTTGGCCTTCATTTCCAAAGTACTGCCTAGCCCTCTCATATTATTATAATATTTAAATTTATATATTTTTACATTTAAAATGTATAGATACCTGATTTATTATGCAGTTCTCCACCATGCCGGCTAACTCCTCCTACACTGCTGGATCCACCAGAAGAATGAGGTGAATGGTTGAAATTACTTGAATTGCTGGGAGTTGGAGGTCTTCTTGCAAAAGTGGATAGTTTAATTGGTCTACTACTTCTGCTTAAGGATGCCTGGGAAAATACAGTTTAAGTAACTTTTTTTGTACTAATATTTATAAAATAAATTCATTTTCACACAGTTTTAAGCATTAAAACAAAATGAGTAAACTCTAGAATAATAAAAACAAGTTGCATAACATATACATTAATGAAGCTGATTTTGCAGTTACACTGACAGACAAAACAGCACAATAGTTAAGAATTCTGAATTAAACCTTGGAGAAATGACAAATCATTAAAAAA
This sequence comes from Diadophis punctatus similis, assembly GCA_023053685.1. Taxonomy (NCBI): domain Eukaryota; kingdom Metazoa; phylum Chordata; class Lepidosauria; order Squamata; family Dipsadidae; genus Diadophis; species Diadophis punctatus. The sequence continues at coordinate 117,015,028 of JALIGW010000003.1, read as the reverse complement.
GTTATTTGGGGATTGACGGTGAAATCTTTCTCACATCTAACTGTAAATGGAAAACCAAATGCCAGTGTCTTTGTAATTTTACAGTGTAAATTTCTGCACTTATTTTATTAATCACAAGAATAACTATTTTAAAAGAATCCAAGACTATAGCACAGAATGCTATATGGGAGTTCTTTTATACATCCATATTACTAATATTATCTTTGTTTTCTTTTTACATTGTTGTGCAACCTCCAGAATTGTATCCAGGGTGGTTGCCAAATACGGTCAGTAATAAATAAATGGTGAAAATAAAGTATAGTCAAATTTCAAAACACAAATTTAATTTATAGAGTAGATGAACAAACAATGTATTTAAGGAACCCAGAAATTTGACTAATTAAACTTTAAATAAAACTTTAAATAAGTCTCTTACTTTGTCAGCACTATTGTCAATACTTGTAGATCTGTGTGGAAAGCCAAGTCTTGTTTGTTCTTTGTTACCCTCTTTGTTCTGCGTTCTATCAGAATTCCACAACTCAAAACTTGAAGGTGGCAAGAAAGGTGGAATAACAGCTTTCAATTTGTCATTGGGCAGCCGTGTAAATGGAGCCCCACTTCTTAACTGACCAGGGGAAACAAAAAGGCAACAAAAATGTCAACAGGTAAGATCTTTCATTACAACATTAATAAGAATATAATTAATTCCTAAATAGCATTTACATGCATCATTGAATATAGATTAATCATATAAAAGTGAAGCTGAACAGATTTTTTTTCCAAAAAGTAAACGTTTTTCATTCAGGTTTCATTGTGATGATCCTGGTTGAAAGGGAGACCTAACATGACACTAGGTCAAGCAGGTTTATCTTTGGAGGATGAGATTATGCTGAAAAGGCTTTGTTCAGTATAGCAGAAACAATTAGATATACAGTATTACTCTATAAGGCCAAGTTCTGTATCCCTGATTAGGCCTAAGGTTGCATCAAACCTCTACAATAATCAATAACTACCTGGGGAGGTTTCTGCCCAATAAGTTATTCACTAATCCACAATTAAAAATCAAATTGAAGAATCTGAGAGAATCAAAGGGGTAAAATAGAAAAGAAAAAATTAAATGACACGGTGAATTGAAAACAATTACAGCTCCATACAGGAACATTTTTTTCTTTTAGTTTACTCTGGTTTCTGCTCCAAGTCTTTGCCTGTTTAGCCACCTTTTCAACTTTATTATACTTACTAAAACAACCAACCAAAAGAAACCCCTTCATTTTGAATTTCAAAATTTTCACCTTTCAGCCATTCTCAACCTTTTCTCTATGAAGTACAGGTAGTACTTTTCTTAATTGAATGCTCAAGTCCCAAGTAACTTTTGATAAATTGAGTTTCCTATTTTTTTTCCTTCTCAAGTCATTCTACTTTGCTTCATTTTATTTATTTTTTCTTAGTGAAGTTAGGACATCACTATTTATTTAGCATTTTATTTAATTTCCTTCTGTATTGGTCTTCCTGTGGCATGTCTGAAATCCTGATCAGGTAGTCTTTAACCTAGGACCGAAACCTGGGACCGACACTTCGGTTGCTAAGCAATGCAGTCATTAAGCAAGACATCACATGACCAGACCAAATTTTACGACCATTTTTACCATTTAAGCAAATTATTAAGCAAATATGGCTTCACCAATTGGCAGAAACCGGCTGGGAAAGTCACAAACTGTGAACATGTAATTTCAGGACATTGCAAGCAGTCGTAAATGTGAACAGTTTGCCAAGTGCCTGAATTTCAATCACACACCTGCAGGATTTATTTGACTATCATTAAGTTTGAAGATAGATTATAAATCATTTTTTCCAAGGCCGTTGTAATCATTGTTGAAACAAATGGTCTTAAGTTGAAGATTACCTGTACAAGAAAACCTCATACTCCTCTCTTCTAACCAACAGCGTCTACAGTAGCCTTACCCTTAGATCCCTGCAACGGATTTAATAGATACAAAGATGTTCTCTTTTTTTCAATCTGTAGGCTATGACCCTTCATATTTGCAATGACATTTCTCCAGTTATATTGGTGGAAGTTTAGGATGGATCAGAGTTCAATAATATTATTAAGTTAAGCAGTAATTAAAAGCAAACATTTCTACTAATTTTAGCTGTCATAACTTTTATATGATGTATCTATTTTGCTTAGTAGTTCATTTTATAGTGCCTTTCTATATAAAGTAGAGTATAGCTATATATATACCAATTAGAGATATTATTCTGTAACGTCTACCAGTTCAACTAGGTTTTCTACAAACCCAAGCACTCAAAAATCATCCACATTTATCACTTTCAAGAGCCTAATTCCCTAATTCCTAATTCCCAGAACTGAAGTCATTTCGCATTCATTTACTCAATGATCGTTTGGAAGACATCATTCAATCCAGTATTGATTAAATTCGGCATTGGGAACTGGATTTTTCCAAATACAAGTTGCAGTCATTACAGACTCCAAGTCTTGCAATTATGCTTTTGTAGCTCCTCCCATTTAAGTTCCCCACGCTGAAGTAACTGTTCAGGACACTTCCTAATTGAACATTTCTAAAGCAATTTCTCATATACTGATAGAAAGGAAGGGCCAACTGACTCTCTATCAAACCTTTTTTTATTTAGTCCATGTTAATTCAAGGAACAGCAGCATTCTTTCCTCATGATTTGCAGCCATAAGCCCGGTTGTTTCTTAACAGTATCACAATGCAGAAATGCTTTGGGAAACCATACTAACTGTTCCATTCCAAACAATCTGCAGCATACAGTTGCTTCTTATTCTAATTATAGAAAAGAATACTATATTTTATATGGCTCTTCAACAAAATGATGTAGCTGCTATTTAACTGTTGGAATAATAGTAGATATGAAGAAACCACTAGTCTTGTTAAAATGCTAATAAAATGTTAATCATCATCATTTTAGCCATTGTCTATCCATTTCAGGGTGAAGGCCTCTATTAACATACTAATATTAACATATTAATATTAACATATTATTAATATCCAATCAAATATTCAAGGAGTGATAATCAATCCCCCACCTCCCTTTCCTATTCTAGTGATTGTAGGTAGAGTTAATCTCCATGATTAAATCATGACTAACAGTAATAGGGAACTTCCTGATATACATAATGGCCTTCATGTAAACTGGTATCTACCACTATTGGCTTTGGAGCTAGGCTACCGATCATATATTTGTAAGCATAGACACAGTTCCTCACATATATAAACAGTGTACAGGTAGTCCTCATTTAGAGACTGCCTCATTTAGCCACTGTTTGCAGCTATGATAGAAATAAAAAATGATTTTGTGACCAATCCTTATATTTAAGACAACGACGTATCTGTAAAGCAAAGAAAGGCTGAAGTAAGATCATAAATGTGTTCATGATTTCACTTAGTGACCACTTAAGAACTGAGTTGTTGGCTCCAACTGTGGTCACTAAACAAAGACTACCTGCAACTAGGTATAGAAAAGCATGGAGACAGCCTTGAAGAAGGAACACAAGGGCAATTACTAAAGACTAGCTTAGATCTGATAAGAGACAAAGGGGTGAGAAAGAAGTTGAAAACGGTCCTACCTGGATTCTCTTGGCTATAAGATGGGGACAGAGAAACTCCATGGGCTTTCAAGGTTCTATTATTATACTCTACATCAATAGAGTTCCAAGTGTCATTGTATAGTCAATTTTGTTACCTGGTTCACCTTGTTTCCTCACGTGGCAAAGAACTGACACTTTGAGGGGAGGGAATGTTCATCGTTCCTTATAAGTTGAACTGAAGACACAAAGGGAATGCTTGAACAAGGCTAGTGGTTCCCTTTTGCACAAAGTTACTGGTCAATCTGCCAACATTTGATACTGTATGTTATGGTAGCTGTGTAAGCTGACTTACCACCGTGGTCAGAAAATCATCATTTTTTCCAGCCTTGGCAGTGTGGATAACTGAAGGGAAAACATATCCACACCAATGTTAATTGTGCCATTGTAAACCTACAAAATAATCTTTGTTCCAAAAAAGGAGCATATAATATATGCCACCACAATTTCTCCTAGTAATATAATGACTCAATTCAATTAAGAATACAATTCACTGTATACTATGAATTCCTGTGTTCATTTATACATTAAAAAGATCATTTAAAAATATACACAGAAATCTTCTACAGCCCTAAATATACAGTTTTCTTTTAATCTCTATTGCTTTTATAGGTACATACTGTATTTTTCGGAGTATAAGATGCACCTTTTTACCCTCAAAAAGTGGATGAAAATTTGGATGCGTCTTATACACCGAATGCAGCCCCACCCAGCCACCCCCACCCTTTGGCCTCTGCCTGCCAACAATTTACCTCTTTGCAGAAAACAGAACAGAAACAGAAGCCTTATTAGCACACTAAAAGATTACTTGCCTCCCGATCTACAGCTGACAGAGGCTTGCAAGCCACGTGGTAAAATGAAACTAACTACGGTGGCTGTAATGAGACAAAATGCTGGGAGATAAACTGCTGGCAATGTTACATTGCTGAAATTGCAAGACAGTAAGCTACAGCTACTGTAGCCTAGAGGAAACAGCTCTTGCCTCACAGTCAGGAGGTTGTGAGTTCTATCCTAGGTAGAGGCAGATTCTGTTAATATGTTATTTTGTTAAATGTTTGTAGAGTGTTCAAATTATAAGACTTATTTTTTAAAGACTGCTTTATTATTGTTCTAGACAACTTAACAAAATGAAGAGGCTTTTTAAAATAAATGCTTGCTCTGAAGAGGCCCAGTGCTATTGTATCTTCTTTTAAATAGCAGAAAGCCTTCCAGAAAGCCACATCAATTTTAAAGATCTGTAAAAGTATAATCTGAAATGTCCTGTTTTAGTATTAAGTATTAGTATTAAAATAAGGCAGCTGAATTAAACCCTGACTTAGTCATGTTTGGAGTAGATCTATTTAAATAATTGGGAGGAGTTAGTGTGATTACATTTAAGAAAACTTTCTGGGATTAATATACTGCCATAATGTACATTTCTCCAATTCTTTGCTATTTCTATGGGTCAGGCACACGTGCACAGAAATACACAGCAAACAGTGTATATCATCTGTGCTGTTTGCTGTTTGGCAAATTGCTGCGAGGCAGAGGCCTTTTTTCCTGGTTTTCCTCCCCCAAAACTAAGGTGCGTCTTATACTTCGGTGCGTCTTATACTCCGAAAAATACGGTAGTTACTATAGATGTGCCCTGATCTTACATGGGATTTTCAACATCCTCCAAACAAGGAACTAATGGGACCCATGCTTATGTAGTATTATGTACTGTTAAGCCACTCGCAGACCCTTCAATCTTTATGTCTAAATTATTGTACTTGCACTCTAAATTCAAGACACGTTAGGATAAGGTTATCATATCTAAGTTACAAAAATCCATTATAGCAGCAATTATGACTGGTTGGCAGCAAATAATTAGAATTTTCTGGCAACCTGTTTCCATTGTTTATAAGCTAGTCACATTGTTATGAAAATAATTATTATTCAATAATCTAATAATTCCCAACTTTTTAACAGGTTTTCATGTAAACATTGGGGTTACATAAACATTTGAAAGGGGCATCTCAAGAGTCAAGGTAATACAAGTGAGCCACCCACCGTAGAAGCTTTAAAGCAACATGTTCTCTGGAAAGACTGCCCAACTGAAAATTGTTCCTAGTTTTTTGTACATGCACCTGTGCGCGCAGAAAATATTTCCATGACCAGTTAGATGTAGTGGCTGTCTATGCATCTGTACACACAAAAAGTTTGGACAATCTTTGAAATAACTGTTTAAACTTTGCAGAGGCTTCAGCTGCTGTAATGCTTTGAGAAGGGATATATCAGTGGTGGGCTGCTGCTGGTTCGGACCGGTTCGCTTGTACCGGTGGTGTAAATTTGCACCCGCTCGCCGAACCGGCAGTGATGGCCAGCTGTCCACGCCCCTGAACCGGTTCTCCGATGTCGCATCTGGCAAAGAACTGTGCCGCGTCTGTCATTTGCGTGATGTGATGGGGGCGCGCAGGCGAACCAGTAGGTGGAAACCACCCCTGGGGTATATGTGCTAAAATGCTTTGTGGAGTGCCCATTCAAATGTTTTGCATAGTCAATTAAGTACATCAAAATCTGTTAAAAAGAATTTCAAAATCTCCCATTAATCTAAACTTGAAATCTGTTTGATTATGCATGTGGGCACACACAGATATACACATGCACAAAATGCTTGTCATAGTTAACATTTATTACCATTAGACTTGCTTTTTATTGCCCAAGCTGTAGTGGCATCACGATTTACAGTATTATCATTTTGTAACGCAGCCTTCATTGTACAGTCAAATTGGGATTTTGATTCTTCTGGAAAAGGTATAGATTGATTCATGGAAAATCCATGATTTAAGGTTTGGGTCATCTTCAATCTGCGAAATCTGTTGGACATTCTGTTCCACCACGACTAGAAAATAAAATATAACTGTGTTGTTTTCCTTAGACATATAACTATGAGTGATAATTAGGACACGAATTTGAAATAAATTAATAATTAAGTTTAAGAAATCTACAGAAATTTGGAAAACATTCATCTGCCCTTCTTTTAATCTCTTCCTTTGGCTAATGTTCATGAGAATGAAAAAGCCTTAGCTAAGAGCCAGCGGCAATGAAATGAACAGTGCCATAGAAAAAAAAGGAAGTATTACTGGGAAAAACTCTGAAATTGTCCTCCAAACTGACAGAATAGAAAGCAGCTGAAGCCTGCTGTCAGATTTCTGTTCAAAACAAAGATTCACTGAAAAGGTAAATATATTATTTTTATACCTTCAATCCTCCTTTGTCATCTGGCAACAATGGAATACCTATGGATTGCTTATTTCTGGAAAAGGGTGCAGTTACTTTGCTATTCTGCTTATTCTTTTCTTGCATGCAGGCAGAGGCCAACAACCGCACAAGTTCCGCATCTGCAAAATTCACAGTTTGGTAAAGTGTTTCTACTCTAACTATAGCAAGACTATGATATACAAGATAAGCACACAGAAGTACCTGGGTCATTCAGCAGCATTATCAGGTCAAAGGCTGTATATCCGTTTTTAGCACGCAGGTTGACATCAGCTCCTTGATTTAATAAATACTTAACAACTTCTTTATTTCTTTAAATAAAACAGAATATAAGCTACATACATATATTAAAGACAGATTATATGACGGTAGAAAATGTTACTAGAAATAGGTTACTTCTTCCTACTTCTAATCCCTCTTAAACCATTGTTGATTTCTGTTCTTTATAGAGATAGTTCCCAATTTACAACCATTTGCTTAGTGACTGTTTGAAGTTACAATGGCACTGAAAAAAGTGACTTATGACTGTTTTGCACACTTACGACTGTTGCAGCATCCCCATGGTCACATGAACAAAATACAGCTGCTTGGCAACTGGCTGATGTTTATGACAGTTGCAGTGTCCCGGGGTCATGTGATCCCCTTTTGCAACCTCCCACCAAGCAAAGTCAATGGGGAAGCCAGATTCACTTAACCACCATGTTGCTAACTTAACAACTGCAGTGATTCACTTAACAACTGTGGCAAGAAAGGTCATAAATTCACTTAATGACTGTCTTGCTTAGCAACTGAAATTTTGGGCTCAGTTTTGGTTGAAAGTCGAGGACTACCTGTACCTGGCTCTTGTACTAAAAATCTCTGTAGTAGTAAAGAGATCTAGCCATTTGATGTCACATCTGCAGTTCAACTCAATTATCATCAATAATTCTATGGCTTGCTTAACATATTGCTTGTCCAAACTGATGTTTATAACTTACAGTACCCCTCATCTATAGAAATAATTAGAATTTTCTGATTATAGATCTATTTGCAGTCAAATCTAATTGCTATTTACAAGATCACTTAAAGCTGCATCAACAAAGGTTCTACACTGCGTTCTTGCAGTTTTATACAATGCATTTTCACTTGGCCTAAACAGCTTGGTAGCTGATGACTACGTTCACTGGACGCATTTATCTTTGATTAACTGAAACATGGTTTCCTTGTTTAACTCAATTTTCAAGCTTCACACAACCCTAAAAACTAACTATACAGACTGGATTCATATAGCTAGTTAGACTAAAAGTAGCTGGCTGATTTGTGATTGTGTCATACAAATTCAGTCTTCACAAACCTCAGCAATTATGTATTTGAATAAAGAAATATATACAATAAGCACCACTACAATAGGAACAATTTCCTTGTATGTTTTGTCTGATAAATACAATTTTATCAGAAAAAGGGTAGAAAAACATTCCCTAAATAAAGGTATCAGATAGACTTGCCCATAGATTGTGACATAAATAACAATGTTGTCTACAAATTATTCCATGAAGGAAGAACATATAATACTACATACATATGACATTGTAGCTGTAAGCTACAGAATAACTTAACTTACATGTAACTAAATCACAATTTAATGATAGAATGTTGAATAAGCCATCATCATGGCTTAGTACAATGTATGGAACAAACTGATCCTAAATGTTTATGTACCGGTAATTGGGTTGCCATAATAAAGAGATTATAATTTCAGCCCATGAAACTGGCGGGGACCATAAAAAGGCAATAGTAATTTTAAGAAAAAAAAGGAAACTTCTCCCAAATCACACTAGCAAATTAAATGTATTTACCCATGATATGTGGCTTGCATTAATGCTGTCCAGCCATGGACATTATCTTGTTTGTCAATGTCTACATTTCTTGAAACAAGTAACTGTATAAGGGGCATCTGTCCAGTAACAGCTGCAATCATCAGGGGAGAAGCACCATCATCATTAATGACATTGGACTGTGCCGGATCTTCATCAATAATTTCTTTCACCAGCTGAAAATTTCCTATCGAGAAAATAACACCAACTTGAAATGTTCAAAAGGAATATAATGTTAATTCTAGTTCTTTTATTAGCTATTAATTGATTTTCTATAGCTACATTAATCTTTACATAGGTGGGTCCCACAATTTGAGAACTTACTGTTTGGGCTTGTAAAGAATCAACCCTGAATTTTGATAAGGACTGAGTGCTGGCAGTATGGACTACCCTGAACCTAAGGTCTGCTTCAGTGGTGGGTTACTGCCGGTTCGGACCGGTTCTTTAGAACCGGTAGTGGAAATTTGGCGCCACTCGCCGAACCGGCAGCGATGATTGGCGGTCCACGCTCCCGAACCAGTCTTCCGGTCGCCACGGATTGCAAAAAAATTCTCTGTGCATGCGCAAAGGCTTCTGCGCATGCGCAGAGGGTAACTTCCGGGAAGTGCACAAAATGTGCACTTCCATCAAAATGCGAACCAGTGGGGAAGGTAAGTAGAACCCACCCCTGCTCTGCTTGTTGACATTGATAGCTCTGTTCAGATCCTACAGGCAGGCAGAGCAGCCTAGGAAAGAGGGCAGAAGTTATAGGGATCTAAAAAAGAGTAAGATCCAAAGAAAAAGAGAGATGGATTTAACAGAAAAATTGAATAGTTCATATGAATGAGGAAAAAGCAGAAGACTAGAAGACAGAGAAGGGAAATAAACTAATGGAACAGAAGCACAGAATTATACAGAACGAGCTACCAAAACTCATTAACCAAAGTTCATACAAAGATTTGAAATCTTTGGTTGCAAACTGCTATTATACTTCTAAAGCAACTGCAGAGCCAGATCATAGATTAAAAACCACCCGTATTAAAATTATAAAGCTCTTACCCATTTTTAAAGCATGGAAGATATCAGGTTGTTTTTTCTGCTTATCTAGTGAAAGAGGAAACAGATATATGTATATCATATAGGTGTTACTTATGGTAACACTACAGAAAATACATTAGTACCAGAATTTTAAATAAACTGATTTACTCAACAATTTGCATTTCAGCTTCTCAACTCTGAAAGGCAAAAGCAAAGAAAACACTGAATAGTATAATATGAAGATGATTATTCCTGAGGACTGTCGAAGATACTACAGTCCCTTTCTTTCCCTCTTGGTCTCTTAAGATGGCAGTTGTTGGCATTGTGAAAGGAATGTACTGTAGTATTCTTTCTTTAAATGGAAAGAATATTGAGTATCTCTTAGAATGTAATGTTAAAAACCTTTAGCAACCTAAAAAAATCTGGTATATTTTTCCATTCATTTTAAAAAATTAACAGCTGTGTGAAATAATACTAAATTCATTTAGAAATCATATTTATCAGGTCATCTGACTCCAAATATTCTGGTAAGCAAAGAACAAAAATCAAGTATGAAAAGAATTCATCAAGAAAAGCAAAATGGTTCACCTAAAGGGAACAATACCCAGCCTCAAACACACACCTTCCAAGTAAGTCTTCCACTCATCCTATCCATGGCTTGGAGGAAGAACTACTGTAAGTCTTCAAGACTCTCTTGAAGGAGATGAGGTAGGTTATTACCTCCTTACCCATTAGATGCGTATTTAGAACACAGGAAGACAAGGCAAACTATTGATTTATTATTTATTATGACTGGCAGTCAGGGGTGGGATTGAAAAATTTTAACAACTGGTTTTCTGCCCGGTTGCTGGGTGGGCGTGGCCATGGGGGCGTGGCCTACTCTGCCTCCTGCACCATGGGGGGGGCATTTTCGCCCTCCCCAGGCTCCAGAGGCTTTCCTCGAGCCTCCGGAAGGGTGAAAACAGCCTCCCCTGGGCTCCGGAGGCCAGAAACGGGCTCGTTTCTAAATGTCCAACCCGTTTTTTGACCTTCCAGAGCCTCTGCGCAGGCCCTGCACTTACCTGGCATCCAAAATGGGCCATGTGGAGACTCCTGGGAGGGGAAGGGCGGGGTCAGCCGGTCCTAGCAACTACCAGTTCGGTGAATCAGATGTAAAATTAGCATCCGGTTCACCTGAACCGGTCCGAACTTTTTGAATCTACATTAGCTAATTTTCCCAGAAAAAAAGACAAGGTTGAACAGAGTGATATAGTGAGTAAAATATGCAGATGTTATAAGAATGGAAAACAGCAACCTCTTCAGTTTTCCTTTTTGTAAATGGTTGTAATGGCAGCCATTCTGTAAACAAGCAAACTGTCCCATGAGGGTCATTTTGTGAAAAGCCCACAATATGCTTTCAAACTTCTAATGTGTTCATGGACCCAATATATGCCTATCTCTAAGCTAAGATCATCACATCTCAGCAATTCCAAAATTTGGGAGGGGAAAGGCATAGTTGAAAGCACATCCCTTAATACAGGTAGTCCTTGCTTACCAGCTGCCTTATGCAGCAATCATTCAAAGTTACAACAATGCTAAAAAAAAACCTTTGTGACTAATCTTCAGATGTATGACTGTTGTAGCCTCCCATGGGTTAGCAACAAAGTTAATACAAAGCCCAAGTTGTAAATTGTTAGTTGCAGTCACATGTTTTTTTTCTTAGTGACCACGACACTTCACTTAATGACTAAAGGGAAAGTGAGGTCATAAGCTTGTGAAGTGATTTTCCATTTAGTGATTGAAGTGCTTAATAACCAGGTTGCTGGTCCCAATTGTGGTAGGTAAGTGTGGACTACCTGTACGCAATTTACTGAACAGCTCAGCAAACATATGAATTGAATAGCTTTTCTGTTTAATCCAGAAGGCCTTTTACTGTATATCCACAGCATCACTTTAGAATTGTCCTGGTTTCACATTTGCTAAGTCATTATGTGTCTCTTTTTGATTCTGGCTTACTATACTTATTGAATTCAATAATTAAAAGTTTTTAAAAACTCCTAACTTAGCAAAATACATTTCATTAAGTTGCAATGTGGTTTTATTGTTGTTGTTTTTTTGCATTCCCCAGGCGTCTTGAATTATAATTTGATCATCTATATAAGTAAAAATGTAAGTGTTCGTTTGGGAATGATCTAAGATCTCCGAAAGTACTTCACCGATTGCTTTGAAATTTTGACAGAATGTTGCATTCGAATACGAGACCATTTTTATATACCTATATTATATAGATGTCACACCTGTGACAGGTACACACATGATTTCCTTGAAAAACCGGTAAAAAAACCCGGTAACATCATGATTTTGTTGAAAACCAGCGCCCTCTGCTGGACACACACTCCACAAGCTGAGGGAAACAAGTAAGGGAGTAGAATAGCAGAGGCTTTTATGGGGAAACCATGACATGCCTGCTGAGAGGAGGCTGACCACCACCCCATCGCGTGACCCTGGCAAGTACCTCAGAGAAATAAAGGGATAAGATAGCAGAGTTTTAAACACAAATTTAAACCTCCAAAAATAAAGGGGGGAAAATTGACATCAATGTTAACCATAATTCTGAGATGTTAATGAGCATAATACCACCCACCATGACATCCTGCCGAGAGAAGGCTGACCCCCCCCCATCGCGTGACCCTGGCATGAGCCAAGCTGAGGGAAATAAGGGAATAGAATAGCAGAGGCTTTTATGGGGAAACCATGACATGCCTGCTGAGAGGAGGCTGACCACCCCCCCCCCATCGCGTGACCCTGGCAAGTACCTCAGAAATACAGGGATAAGATAGCAGAGTTTTAAACACAAATTTAAACCTCCAAAAATAAAGGGGGGAAAATTGACATCAATGTTTACCATAATTCTTAGATGTTAATTAAACATATTTGAAACGTGCGCTTTCTCTTTTCTTTCTTTCCCATTTAAGCAGACTGACCCACAGCAACGCGTGGCCGGGTACACTAGTAATTTATAATTTAATGCCAGGCATAAACTCAGATAATACATAAAAGATGTATCATGCATCCACAGTGCAGGTTTTGTTATTATGGGAATAAGCACACAATTATATCACTTATTGGTTTTTTTAAAATCTGACATGATAAAGGAGGATTTTTTTAAACAGAAAAATCTGCACTGTGTATTTACATTGAAGTAAAAAAAAAAAGAAGAGTGACAGTTAAGTATTTTATGCGTTATATATCTTAGGCCTCAGTAGACTTTTTCTTAACTCACTATCCATTAGGTACAGCAAGTTATCTATTTTCTTTGCTGATAAAATTTTATTCCCACCCCCAAGATAAAGTGAAAGCAGCTCATACCTGTCTGAGGTCTAACTGTTGTCAAAGGTGCCAAATAATCCATCATATCTTCATGTTTGAAATCCACAGATATTTCATACGGTGTTTTATGCAGAATATTCAGATGATCAGGATTGGCTCCTTTGTTCATGAGCTGTTGGGCTAAACTAACTCTTCCACTAACAGCTGCCAACATCAGGGGAGTCCAGCCCATAGTCTTCACTGAGTAATTACAATCAGCTCCCCAGTCCAATAGAAGATGGACTGCTGCCTCATGCCCATGTTGGACAGCTGTCATGAGGGGAGTGACAGCTGGCATTTCCTCTTTACTGCTGTCCAAGTTAACACTCAAGTGATCATAATTGTCAACATAAGCACCAGATTCCAGCAGCAGCTTAATCACACTGATATGGCCGCCACGTGATGCTATGGTGAGTACACTGGCTCCCAATTTATTCTGTGCATTAAGGTCAGCTCCATTTTCCAGTAAGATGCGAGCCACATTTAGATGTCCAAACCTTTGATTGCAGAAAAGAAAAAGAAAATAGTTACAATATCCAAGAAAATAAATGTGCATTATTTAGATTTAAAGGGATTCTGCCTTAATTTAACAAATATTTGTGTGCGGGGACCTCCCCAGTTTCGTTCTCAGCCTAACTAGAATACTGAGAATATTCAACATCATGCATGCTTCAGTCTCAATACATCTCATGTGACATTCCATCTGAATATCTTATTTATTTATTTATTATTTATTTATTTATTTTGGTTTTCTTATATGCCGCCCTACTCCCGAGGGACTCAGGGCGGTGTACAGCAGAAATACAAGAACAACCAGCGAATAAACATTAATTAAAACCAAATACAAAAATTAAAAATTTAATATATAAAAAAAACATCCATCCACCAGACATACCCGGGGGAGAGCTTAGATGGATTAGTCTCTACCCCCTGCCTGCAGGAAAAGCCATGTCTTGATGGCTTTTCAGAAGGCCAGCAGGGTGGGGATGGTTCGGGTCTCTGGGGGAAGTTGGTTCCAGAGCACGGGCCCCCCCACAGAGAAGGCCCTCCCCCTAGGGCCCGCCAGCCGCATTGCTTGCTTGACGGGACCTGGAGGAGGCCAACTCTGTGGGCCCTAACCGGTCGAAGGGAAGTATGAGGCAGAAATCTTAAAGATTTCTGTATTACTTAAAGCTCATACAGTGTATTGCAAAAATATGGGTTTAATAGCCTTTTTATATAGTAACTGTATAACATAATAACAGCAACATTTGTGGTAAAAGTACATGTAGTTCTTTAAGTAAAGCTCAACCAATAAAATAAGCTTTGGAAGTGTTCCAAGGTTTGAAAAGCAGAGGGTGTTATCAAAGCTATTTGATAGAAGGATGGCTTTAGGCATTTATTTGGTAAGTGGTAAGGATAGAGAAACAGGACAAATTCAAATATATCCAAAGCAGTTTTCTCATTCACATACTACGAAAAATGACTTTAAATCCTGCCCAAAGGGCTAAGGCCTGTATAAAAGAACAACTCAGCTTTTGAGTATTTTACTCAAAATTTACTCAATGATGGGAGATCTGGTTTTAAATTATTTTTTCCTGGGAAAATACTGGAAAAAATAATTAAAAACCAGATCTCCCATCATCTAAAAACAAACCAAGTAATAACCAACAGCCAACACGGATTTGTTAAGAACAAGTCATGCCAAACCAACCTCATTTCATTCTTCAACACTGTGACCAAATTAGTAGACCAGCGTAATGCAGTAGACATAATATACCTGGACTTTAGCAAAGCATTTGACAAAGTAGACCACAACCTACTCCTTCATAAGCTAGAAAAAAGCGGGATAGACAGCTACACAACCAGATGGATTAACAATTGGCTGACCAACCATACCCAGCGAGTAGTCCTCAATGGCTCTAAGTCCACATGGAGAGAAGTAAGCAGTGGGGTACCACAAGGTTCCGTCCTAGGCCCAGTACTCTTCAATATCTTTATAAATGACCTAGATGAGGGAATAGCAGGAGAACTAACCAAATTTGCAGATGACACCAAGCTGGCGGGAGTAGCAAACACCCCAGAGGACAGACTCAAAATCCAGAGGGACCTCGACAGACTCGAACACTGGGCCCAAACCAATAAAATGAAATTTAACACAGAGAAAAGTAAAATTCTGCACCTAGGCAAGAAGAATAAAAAATACACATACAAACTGGGCGAAACCACACTCAATAGCAGCGATTGCGAAAGGGATCTCGGAGTCCTGGTAGACAGCCAACTAAATATGAGCCAGCAGTGTGCAGCAGCAGCCAAAAAGGCCAACACAGTCCTGAGCTGCATAAATAGAGGGATACAATCAAGGACCAGAGAGGTACTAGTACCACTCTATAAAGCCTTGGTCAGACCACACCTAGAGTACTGCATCCAGTTTTGGTCACCACATTACAAAAAAGACATTGAAACTCTAGAGAAAGTGCAGAAGAGAGCAACCAGGATGATAAAGGGTCTGGAAAATAAAACATACGAAGAGCGGTTGCAGGAACTGAGCTTGGCCAGTCTGGCGAAGAGAAGGACCAGGGGTGACATGATAGCAGTGTTCCAATATTTGAGGGGATGCCACAGAGAGGAGGGGGTCAGGCTGTTCTCTATGGCACCAGAAAGCCAAACAAGGAATAACGGATGGAAGCTGACAAAGGAGAGATTCAACTTGGAAGTGAGGAGAAACTTTCTGACAGTGAGAGCGATCAACCAGTGGAACAGCTTGCCAGCAGAGGTCGTGAGAGCCCCAACACTTGCGACCTTCAAGGAGAGACTGGACTGCCATCTGTCTCAAATGGTGTAGGAACTCCTGC
Source organism: Diadophis punctatus similis (assembly GCA_023053685.1). Classification (NCBI taxonomy): domain Eukaryota; kingdom Metazoa; phylum Chordata; class Lepidosauria; order Squamata; family Dipsadidae; genus Diadophis; species Diadophis punctatus. The sequence continues at coordinate 116,999,129 of JALIGW010000003.1, read as the reverse complement.
TTGAGCAGGGGGGGGGGGGTTGGACTAGATGACCTACAAGGTCCCTTCCAACTCTAATAATAAATCTAAAATCTACTTCTGCTGTGTAAAACTACTATAGGTAATCCCAAACCCATGGTTTGGGACAACTATGACCTGGATGACTGAGAATCTCCATAGCTACTGTAGGTAATGAAAAATAAAATAAAATACTGCTTTTCTTTTAACAGTGACTCCTAGTTCTAGTTTATTATATTTCAGGTTTATTACTTTTTCAAAATTTTATTATGCTTTCTTCAGTATCTCAAGATCATTCTGCATATAATATGACTGAGCGCCCAACCTGAAGCTGAAACTATATCCAACAGAGCTACAAATGTTTTAGCTTTCAGTGTCAAACCAAATTATTTAGCAGCATATTTCTGTTTTTGTTTCCCAAACACTTAGTACCCAAGGAGTTTCATTAAAGCACAGCATGCATAGATGGGAAATGTATTGAATCCTTCTTCAACCTCTGATTTTTCTTCGAAATTGCCTCTCAATTTTGCCTGTTTTTGTCTAGTCTTATACTAGAGAAGGGAGATGGCTGGAAATAAACTATCTCAGGACAAAGTGCAAACTATGGAAGGAGCCAGAATCCATTCCATGCCACTGAATCTGAGATTTACGGTAAATGCCTCCCACCAATGCTTTATAAGAAACTAATAACACATAAATATATTGTATGCTGAAATGTTGTAGCTTCTCAGTGATGTTCGGCTTCAGATATGAATTTGGTTGCTCAGGTATTGTTTAGGCAATGCACTTAAAATTTAAAATCTTGCACCTGCTCAACAAAGCAAAATAGATACTTGAGATATTGATGATATAAAGATATACGAGTTTGTTTACATATCATTGCATCATGTCTACATTTGTATACTACCTTTCATCTCTCACTTTTTACCATACTAAGAAAACGGAAGCAATTTGGGGGGGAAAATAGAACATTGAAGAACATAACAAAAACTCTGCAATGAGCGCAAAAGAGTCAGGGAAACCAAAGACCCAGGAGAATCTAGTTGGAGAGGCAAAGGAGAGCGATCTGGAAACAAAAAGCCGATATTCTCTCTCGGCTGTGGAAAAAAGAGCAGCTTCTGGGGCCTCCCCATCAGCTGTTCCGCCGTTGTTTTTATCCCGAGCTTGAACTGTAGGCAGCGCGCTTGAGCCACATAGTCAGCCCAGCTCTGCCCAGCAAGGATCGCTGAGCCACCCCCCTCCCCCGTTTCTCCCGCCGCGCTAACCTGGCTGCTTGCATGAGCGGGCTCCAGCCGCAGTGATTCCGGCTCTGCACCGAGGCCCCCCGCCGCATCAGGAAGCCTACAAGCTCTTCGTGTCCCCCGGCCGCTGCGAACTGCAGGCCGGTGTTGCCCGCCTCGTCTGTGCAGTCCACTGGCACCGAGCCGGGAGGAATGTCCGCCGCAGCCCCAACCCCACCTCCGCTAGACGAGCCGCTGCCAGCCTCCGCCGCGGCTTCTTCGGCGGCTCCGGCGGCAGGCGAGAATCCTACTAGCAGTCGCCGGGCGCACTCGCAGTCTCCCTGATCACAAGCGCGAAGTAGTAACTGGACTCCAGCGGGCACCCCGCACTCCCCCATCGGCGGACTTGGCCCCCTTCCGAACCCGTCCGCAATCTTCCTCCGCTCCGCCTGTGAGAAGGAGGGAGAAATCCGGCCGAAGCGCCAAGTTCTCCAGAGTTGGGAAAGGGAGGGCTGCACCGCTGAGGCCTCCGACAGGGGGAGGGAGAGAAGGATGGTTTCAATTAATATGGGAAAGGGAATCAGCTTAGGAAGTCTTCTGCTTGGGACACAGCTCTGCTCTTTAATTCAGGCACTTAGTGCCAACACTAAAAAGTTTTCTTTCTCCATTCCTGCCACAATTACTTCCACAGAAACAGGGCAGAGAATTTTGCATTCTTCAGATTACGTGATGAATGGTATGTGTTTGGGATTTTTAAAGGAGCCCTTGTAAAACATTTGAAATAGGAGTTTCAAACAGGACTCTCACATTTATATCGTTTTTAAGCACAGCATACATAGTTTTCACATAAAAAGTTAAAAATCTTCTTCCAGTCTAACTTCATTTTGATTTTAGCAAAGTTTTTGGAAAAGTTACATGAAATTTTAACTTACAAGTTGATAAAATTTGATTTAGATAGGAAGATCCACAGCTGGCTGGTCCTTAGCATTCAGAAATGCAGCACCAACCTTGCAAGCAACCTTGAGTTGGAGTAATATCCAACTATTTTTTATTAAATAACAAGATTGATGGAATATTTCTCAATTTTGTGGATGGCACAAAATACGGAGTTCTGGGCAACACCCAAGAAGGCAGCACTGGATTGCAATCTAAGCTGGACAGGTTGGAAGGCTGGCTGATAAGGAAACATAATATTTAACAGGGAAAATATAAGGTATTAAAAAGGAAACATATGGTACACATACAAAATTGGGAGTTTATGCTTGGAAAAAGTATAATGAGGAAGGTCTTGTTCATTGAAAATAAGCCGAACATGTGCCAGCAGTGTGAGATATCAGCTAGAAGGGCTAATATTATTTAGGATTGCATCAGAAACAGCACTGTATCAAAGATATGTGAATAGGTTCAGGGAAAGATAACAAATGTGAGTGCTTTGAGGCCATGCTTAATGAGGCCAAGCTGAAAGACTTTAGGATGTTCAGTCTGAAAATTGAAGGTAACTGTGATATCTGTTCAGGTACAGAAAAGGATGTTATATAAAATATGCTCGGTAACCATTTCCCATTGCCAGATAAGCTAGGACCAAAAATGACGAGTATAATAAGCTGCAGAGATTTAATTTAAATATAAGGAAATCTGACAATAAAATCTGCAACAGTGGAACAGTTTGAGATTGTGGGCCTCCAGCTTTCAAGGCTTTTAAGAACACCTCTGAAAGATGGTTTAAATGATTTTCTTGCATACTGTACAAAATTAGACTAGGTGATCCTTATGGAACCTTACAGCTCCACGTTTCTATGATTCAAGTATAAGGGCGATTCAACTGAGAAGGGCTCATGTAAAAGATCTATCAAATTGGTGCCTGATTTCTTGACAGAACTAGGCAGAGTAATCCACCAATCAGGAACTGTGGTAACCACCCTCAGGGGGGGGGGGAACTGCCCAGAATAATTACCAAATGTAGGAAAGAATTGGTTGACATCTAGACAATTTCTTTAGCTAGTTTTATTTCTAGCCAGATTCAGCACAGAGACAAGCATCTTAAGGGCAGCTGTGCAGACAAGATCTCAGGATTGGTGTCTCTGATCTTATGAATAAGAATTTTAGGCTGTCAAATAGATGATAAAGGAAGGTAATCTTATTTTTATTCTAACTGGCTCAATAATAAAGGAAAATTTTCATAGTTAATGTAGTTGTCTATTCGATTAAGGGGGTAACGTAACACATTCTCGAAAGTTTTGTTTTACAAGTATTTGTCTGCTGTTAACATTTGCTTCATGAAAACCTGTTTTGCTTTTTACAGCTTTAATATTGATTAGTATTGTTGCTTGATATTTTGCAGGATCTGGCCTGGAAGACTGTCAATCTTTTGAGTCATTGCTTTTCCATTTTAATAACTCCATAGTGCTTTTTCTGTTTCCTTTTACAACTGTTCATCTTTCTTTGTATATATTTTTTAGATTAAAGGAAAGGTTTCATTCCTGCTCAGTAGTTTGCTTCAAATAAGTCTGATTAGGTTTCCTTAAAAAATTTAATTCAGCCAATTTGCAATATTTGCAATGCAATAAAATTTATTTTCTTCACCATATTAAATATTGCTACCGTTGCTACATTGTCAATATATTTATGCAGTATAATGTGCAAAAACAAGTACATTTAAATCTGTACATGCAGGCCCTGCTCAATTTCTATAAACTCCTATTTTACTCTTGCAGATTGCAAAATTAGCTCAGGATCTGCAAGGATTGTACCTGCATTTGTAAATAATAAGGGTTTTAATATTGTTTCAATTTGAAAAAGGAAATGTAAAAGATTTGTGGTCTCTTTGAAGATTTCCATATATTTCTCCTCTCATTCTTTCTTTGAACTGCGAGGATTTCTGTTTATTTTTGTCTTTAAAGCACAACTTTTCTTTTTACATTCATGATTCCATTTTTCATGAAGCTTATCTTTTATCTAGTCCAAGTTCCTCAAAAAGTACAAAAGTTTTTGTATTTTATTTTTTTCTTAAGTCTGGGATACTAACAGTGGAAGAGGAGATATAAGCAGCAAAGTAGAATGTTTTCGTAGCATGTTCTAATAGAACTCAGAATTGTGACTATAATTGTAACAGCATAAAAATACAGTATATATAGGACTGTTGTGAATGAGGGGATTGTGTTTTGTAAACTTTGCATTACAGTATGATGCAAAAAATGAGTCAACTTGCTGTCAGTATTTAAGTTATTCAAACCACAACTTAAGAATGATTCATAAGGCCTGCTCTGTTACATCTTTTAGATATCTGTTAAAAATCTCATTGTTCATTATAGTGTTTTCTGGATTTTGTTGTTCCTTCTACTTTCCTTTCCTCTTCCCCAACTCTATTGCTATATGTACCTGTATTTTGTGTATCACTTAGAAATAAACGACATAGGAAGCCATACTGAAGATTCATCATTTTTGTGCTTTTCAGTCATTAGACAAATACTCACAACAAAAAACCATGTGTGAACCCAGTCATGAGACAGGTGCCACTGGAAAGTTGCATTAGGACAGAGGAAAGGAGGCAAATGGGAAGCTATTTTTATCAGCCATAAAAATCTCTCTCCCACCCAATTTGACTGTAAAAGTGGGAGGAGGCTACTACCATCTTTCCCGGATTGACCCACTCCTGAAAATGGTTTTCCTCCTCCAAATTATTCAGCTACAACCGTCTTCCATTCTATCAATGGAGGTGAAGTTCAGGTAAGTTTGAAGTTCAGAGGAAAATGCAGATTTCCTTTCTCTGGCAACTCTGCTCCGCGGTGGGCGAAGGGAGAGAGGACCCAAGTAGGCCGCGCTGTTGCTACGACTTCTATGACTGCCCTGCCCCGCCACGTTGTAAGCCAAGAATCCGGAGGCAAGCAGGCCAGCAGTCGCTTCCGCGATTAGTCCGAGTAAGGCAGCCGCGGCTGGGCGGTCCTTCTATGCCTAACTTTTATTGCTGCTTCGGTCCGCCCCCGCCTGTCCGGACGGTTTTGTCTTGCGGGCAGCACCCAAAGAACCTGGGAGAGGAAGTTTTTGCCCAAGTTGGGATGAGGCGGAGCCGGCGAGTCCGGCCCGGCCGAGGAGGATGGTCGCTCGTGGTGGCGCTCTTCTCGGCGCTTGGCGTAGCGGGCGTGTTGTTGCTGTGGCACTGGGGTCCGCGGGACCCGGCTAAGAGCTCTGGGAGAGCGGCGCCCCCTTCCTTGGCGCCCGAAGTAGCCCAGCGACGATTGCGCAGACCCGTCTATGACAAGCCGCCGTTGGGCAGAGAGACCGAGGTGGGCGAGATGGGCCGGCCGGCGCGCTTGGAGTTAAGCAAGGCCGAGCAAGACCTTCAGGAGGAGAGCATCCAGCTGCACCAGATCAACATCTTCCTGAGCGACCGTATCTCCCTTCACCGCCGCCTGCCCGAGCGTCGCAACCCGCTGTGAGTGCAAAGGGAGCCCGGAGGAGGCGCCGCCGCCGGGATCCCTGGGAGACCGAGAGGGAGGGCGCTTCTCTCTGCGGGATCCGGCGTAGTTAGCTGGAGGGGAGGGAGGCCCAAAGGAGAGGGGCGGTGTCACTTTACCGTGCTCGCGCTGTACTTCATGCCTCAGAAGTAAACTCGTGGGACTTCTTTTAACGGTCCCGAGTCTCTCGTGGCACTTCTAAGACGAGTCTTCGTAGGTGGCGATTGCATTTGCAAATGTACTGAACTGAAGCGCTCGCTCAAATGCAACCCCGCGAGGTTAAACCAAGAATTGCAAAGTAGATCTCACCCTTTCGGGGATATTTGACTGGCTTCGCGCAGCAAGTTAACCAACTTTAAAGATGTTTGGATAATAGAGGTAGAAACTAGGAGCTTAATATTGTTATGCAAACAAACTGACTCAGACAGTAGGCTGTTCACTAACCACTTATTGTATGTTAAGAGGAAATATATAAATGAGTTTTGCCTCATTTTATGACCATTCTTGCCATAGTTGTTAAGTTAGTAACACGGTTGTTAAATGAATCTTGCTTCCCCATTGGCTTTGCTTGTCAGAAGGTCGCAAAGGGAATCATATGACCCCAGGGCCCTGCAAACATCATAAATATGAGTCACTTGCCAAGCATTTTAATTTTGATAATGTGACCATGGTGGTAAGCGTGAAAAACAGTTAAACTTCAGTTCTGTGAAATTACAGAACTTTTTTCAGTTCCATAATTTCAAATGGTCACTAAACGAACTGTTGTAAGTCGAGGACTACCTGTACTCAACATATTTACAACCAGCCATACGGTAGGCTAAACTATTGTGCGAAGAAAATGAAATCCAGACAGGATTGTCGAAGTTACTTTGACTTTGGTTACCTTCTCAATCTTGTCTGTTCCTTTTTAGAGTATTTGATCATCCTATTTTCAATTATTCCTTGCTTCCCACAATTGCTTTGATTTGTAAAAAGTTTATTTTTAAAAAACACCTTTTTACTAAAAAGTCTTTCAAAACCATTGACCTGTCACTTCCTACATTCAGATTTGTAATATAAAAACATGAGATATACATTCTGAAGGCTGAACTAAAATTCGGCCAATTTTAATTTGCATAGTTTTGCATGCTATAATTATTACATTCGTACAAAAGACTGGGCCAAACTAGGTGAACCATAAGAACCCTTGGCACATAAGGCCAGAATTTAGGGAAGAGTTTTCCATTTTCCAAAGGAGTGTCATCTTTACATTTATTTTGTTTTCCAGTTTTTTTTATCAATGTCTAACCTTTTTGGAATTTTGAGAATCCTCAGCTCCAGAAATTCCATCTTTACTCATTTTTAGGAAAGAATATTTTCCTGACATTTAAAGTTAAAGATGTGAGAAGTACCTAGGACATTTTAAATGCTTCTAAACCTATACAAACTCCATAGCTCAATTCCATTGAAATAGTTCTTAGGTTGTAGTCTTTAAGTTTACACAAAACAGTAACATATTAATGAATCCGTGAGACTGACTGTTGGATAAATGTGCTTAGAATCATGTTCTTATTCTTGACTGATTTCATCCAGCTTTCGTAGTGGTTTTTGATAGATCTAGTTGGACATTTAAAGTGTATTAGCTTAAATAGATGAAATCTGATTGAGTTGTTTCCACATCCAGTACTGCTAATTGCGTTTTCAGTTTTGCAGTGTCAGTGTTTCAAAGAAAATATCCTACATCAGACATAGAAACACTGGCAATAATTTGTCATATTTGGCTCTGTTTCTCCTTTTCAAAACTTTCTAATAGCAAGATTTAAGATTGCTTGTAGAAAACTAATTAGCCATATCAATTTTCTTCCTGAGTATACAGTACAGTGCTAATATTATATGGAGCATGTTCGTGTAGATAAATCGTATATTATTCTGTTGTAGAACTGGAATGCAACTTCTGAGTCTCTATTTGGCTATAAATAGGTATAATTCCTATACTTTAAGACAATCTAGTGTAATTTTATAATATCAGGAACATTTTGGTGGGGAAGGTAGGGCTTGTTTCTAATATGGTGAGTTTTGATAGGGTGGTTATTGGAATATATGCACAAAATGAACACCAAAGACTTTTATGTAGCAGCCTCAATGACTTTTGCCATTTATGCCTTTTGATGTTCAGAGGTGTCTTGATTCTGACGCTGCATTAGATAAAGTTTCCAGTCCAGCTAATTGTACTTTAATAGTCAGTCACCTAGGAGAATGGCTCCAATAGATCCCAAGAACAACAGAGGTCTATGTTCACAAAAGTGCAATGTTAGCAATAGCCAAGATATTATTCAGAACACTCAAACTCCCGAGCCTCTGGTAGAAGACTTGAAATTGTGGAAAACACATATCACCCATAGGGTGCACAAGTACTGTACTCTTTAAGGAATTGATATTTGTTTCCATATGGATAAATGTATATATAAAATGAAATGTTTAGTTAGTGAACCAACTTTTACACACAATACATTTTTTGCATATATGCTTCAGAGCTGTATTAATTGCCAATCAATTGCCTGATTTTAAATTATTGTAATACAATGTGCTTTTCTTACAGATGTAAAGAGAAAAAATATAATTATTACAACTTGCCAAAGACTTCTGTTGTAATAGCTTTTTATAATGAAGCCTGGTCAACGCTTCTGAGAACAGTTCATAGTGTTCTTGAAACATCTCCTGATATTCTTCTAGAAGAAATTATCCTTGTAGATGATTATAGTGATAAAGGTAAGCTCAGCAGGTATTTCTACAGACTATGCTGGCATAGGATTTCCAGTGAAAGAAAAAAAAATCTAACATTAGCATTTGTAGGAAAGACATTGTTTTATTGTACAATATATTATTAAAATAAGAATAAGTAAACTGAACAGAAAGCCAACATAGTTTTCTATACTCCTTCAACATCATAAACCAATTTATCAACTCATTAAATTAAAAAAATCTGATAAAAAGAACAACAGCTTTATCATCATAAAGAGTGTAAGTCTGAAGAAACAAGATATAATTCCCTAAAGTATGCTAATTATTATATATTGGAATCAAAATTGAGAGTATATTGTTAAAATTAAATATTTATATATAAAATGGATTTATATTGAGATATATTGTAAATGACTTACCTTTAATGAAGCCTTGCATAATATTATTGCAAATTATTTTAAGGTTCAATGATGTACTACTTCAACTTTATGCCATGATATTAATTTTCCATCCATTTAAAATAATGTTAAATATGAGCTCAACACAAGAATTAAACAGTTACCAATCAGGCTTGTGAACAGTTATATGAATACCAGGTTGAAAGAACATTGCAGGACTGGGAATTCGCAAGAAATAAATATTACACTCAAAAATTCCTAAATAACACATCTCTGACATCCAATTGTATACTCTTAATCAGAAAATGTCACATTATTTGGGGAAAAATCATGGACTGGTTTGGTCAATATTGAAAGCTTACTTTCCCCTTTTAAAGTCTTAGAAAATAAGAGAATTTGGGATATGGTTGCAATTACAGTTTTTAAAATATATTTATGTGTGCATGATTTGTTTGTCTGTTTGTTTGTTTTGATGCCTTCAAGTACATTTTTGACTTTTGATGACTGCTGGGACAAGTTCCTGCAGATTTTAAGAAGTAGTTTGCAATTGCCTGCTTCCTGGGGCTGAGAGTGTGTGACCGGCCCAACCTGGCTTTGTGCCTATGCCCAGTACTAGAACTTTCAGTCTCTCACCTGGTACCTTAACCACTACACCAAACTGGCTCTTTATATGACTTTACTTGTGTAATTTTTTGTTTTTGCATGTGGTAATTGTTCATTTTTCGTGTATGTCTGTTGGAAAATGTATTTATAAAACTATTTAATAATTAAAAAGAAGGAAACATTATACTGATGGATACCTGAAAGTAATTTGCTAGATTTCAGAATAGTACTTTTCAGAGATTTGATATTCAGAGAATGCAAGTGAAAATGTATATGTTGGTTGAGAGAGAGCTATGCTTTCTAAAAGTTTGTGTGACACTTGGTTTCTTATATTACTTGCCACTCATCATATCTTAAATTGGTGGTTGATCATGATGGAAATGGCTGTCATAAAGAGCAGGCCAATCGCAGCCAAAAGACCCTGAATGGTCTAGTTATTTTGACCATTATAAAGTAAGTCCCAACATCAAAATGCTTTAGAACATGAAAAATTTTCCATTTTGAGGGCTTGGTGATTCAAGGACACCATGTTTTGAATCTACCACTGTAAGTGAACATGGCAAGGCAAGTTTTTTCAGTTGCGTTCCTGTCAGAAGTTGTTTGCCTGTCTCTTATCTCTGCTCAGATGCAACTAAATGTAAAAAAAAGTATGCTTGTGGCCCATTTACTATAAGTTCCTTGGATTTAACAGTTAACAGTTCTTACTTCTTTGCAATAGAACATTTAAAGGAAGCTTTGGAAAACTATCTGGCGAATTTGCGCAAAGTACGGCTTATCAGAGCAAATAAAAGAGAAGGGCTGGTTCGAGCAAGGCTTCTGGGAGCTTCAGTAGCAAGAGGAGATGTTCTTACATTTCTCGATTGTCATTGTGAATGCCATGAAGAGTGGCTTGAACCATTATTAGAAAGGTAAATAAATGTCATATTCCAAAATTAGAAGCATTTGATAATTTGTGTTGGTTTTTTTAGACTGTGACAGCTAAGTGAATGCCTTGTATTTTACAGTTTTCTTCATTATCTCTGAAATGTAGAATAAATTGTTAGAGTGCAAGGATCTTGATGTTTATTTTCATTAGACTTTCTTATAATAAATGATTCTAGTTTTTAAATTACTTATACGGGAATAATAAATGTATGGTGAAGAAAAATATGATGGGCACCAAAATAAAGACTCAAAATATTAAATAAATCTGAATATCACATAAATAAATGACATTGGAATATTATATTTCAGGTGTGATCAATCTACTGAAATCATTATGACTGTAAATTAAAGAGGTATATCTTGGTTTGCTCTGTTATAATGATTTTAGTGAGTAGCTATAAGATTATACATTTTTATGTGATGTGTACCTTCTCCAGATACTATGCTACTGTTTTCAAAATACGTTACTGGTATTGAGGAAGGGAGGGAGGCTTGCATTACGTAACAGTGCATTATGTGACAGTGTAACAGGGTGAGAGTAGTAGTCATGGGAGAAAGGGATTTAGGAGAGGACAATAAGTGCATTATATGATATGTGATAATAATTACTAAAATAATTTATAATTAATAAAAGTAATTAAAATATATTTATAACATTTGTAGGGTTTCCCATATATTGTCACAGCATGATTGTAAAAACATGAAATAGAAATGCTTTTCAATGACCCAAAAGCAAAAAAGTAAAACACAGAGTTTGTGGATTTAGTAGTATGTGGCGATAAAAATGGAGATTTTCGAAAAGAAGGCAGGTAGAATATTTGAGTGAATTTCTAAATACTACGGTATAAAATCACACATATAGTTAATAGTGTAAGCTCCTGATTTAATATTTTCCCGTTTAGCAAACCTGAACAAAACAGACAACATTTGTATCCAAATATATTTAATAATAACAGAGAAGTTATTACATTCAAAGTTTCCCAGATAAAGCACATAATTGTACGCTAAGTTATATTTATGTCCGTTTGCATAATGTTTTTAATGACATCATTATAAATGATGTAAGCTATTACAAATGACATAATTTTGGTTTAATGGTTATTTGAGCGATATTTAGTGTGTTAAATATTATTGTAATACTTAAATGTAATATTTTTAAGAAGATGTTGGATAACCATTTGTCTGAAGTGGTGTAGGGTTTCCTGCCTAAGCAGGAGGTTGGACTAGAAGACCTCCAAGGTCCCTTCCAAATCTGTTATTCTATTTCTATTTCTATTTTGAAGAAGATATATTATACTCCACTTTTATTTAATTATTTAACTTACCTGTTCGAACCGCAGTGAACAGCAGTACAATAGAGGCTTATTTTATGACATTTATGAAACCTTTTTGAAGTAACCAAAGATAAAACTCTTATTCTTAGTAATGTAAATATTCCACAAGATGGCAGTATAGCGTAAGACTTAGGTTGAAAGTTGTGTTCTTTATACTCCGCTATCAACAGGAATAATTCATATATGGTTTCTGAAACTACAACTTCCATATATTTGTGTTAAATAGTAAATTGTTAAACTATAATAATAATATCCATTTCCTACAAGTAATAAATTGTTGCATCATTGTGTACAGATAATCCTCGACTTACAATCATAATTGAGCCCAAAATTACATTTGTAAGTTGTGATGGTCATGAAGTGGGCCATCACATGACCACACCTGATTTTATGACTTTTTTTGTGGTAGTTGCTAAGCAAATGGTGCAATTGTTAAGTAAACATCGTGGTTGTTAAGTGAACCCATCGTCCACAATGGGCATTTTTGCTGTAAATTGGAAGTAAATGCTGGTTTCTGTCAAAAGCTATTCTTACTCGCAATCATGGGACCACTGAATGCTGCAAATGCCTGTAAACACAGGCAACTTCAGGCACTCAGCAGCCAGCCCACATTTACGGTCGTTTGTAGAGTCCCATGGTCATGTGCCTGTTTTACGACAGATGTCCTGAAAACAGGCATTTAGCAAAACTGTCCTGTAGTGAACCATTAGTTCACTTAACAACTGCAGAGGTCTTTTTATGACTGCATGTTCACTTAACAGCTGGTTGTAACTTCAAGGACTACCTGCACCTTTATTGGGTCTGTTATAACTTCAAACACTAAGCAATGAGTCATAATTGAGGACTTCCTGTGTGCTCAGGATCCAAATTACCCCTCAGGTACTTTCCCCAAAACTCTGCCTTCTAATATCCTATAACTGCCCATGAGAAATCACTACTGTGGTCTTGAAGCGGTAGTTCTCTTAGACTGGTGTTGTTGAGCTCTTGCTTCTCCTGATAAGAAACATGAGGTGCAAGCAACTCCTGGAAGACTGTGTTTCTAGGGCATCCAGATATTTGAAGTAACTTTGTCCTTGCCATAACCATGTTCCTGAGATGTGATGTTTCACATTAATGCTAGAAAGGCCTTGAATAGGGCTCCTGCATTGTGCAACCCTAATGTTCTATTTGCAAGAGTATAAGATGAAGAGTAGATGTAATATCATGGCTGGACATTTTGTGGGCTACAGAGTCCTGGCAGGCCAATTTCATAGTGTCTATAGTGCTCTATGGTGATTTGTGCCATGCAAGTATCTGTTTGACCCAAACGCCTATTTTTGGTTGTTGTTGCTCCTTCAATGCAAACTTCACGTAAATGAATTGACTGCAAGCTTGAGGAGGGATTAAGAATGGCAGGATTTATTGATTTATTGTTTTAATGGACTTCTTGTACAAAATGTGCTGGGATTAGAAATGAAGAGCTGGAAGGAGGTTGTACGATAGTGTTGACTTTGTATAAAATAAAATGATCAAGAAGCAAATGATTCCTTGATATATAACATGACCTTGATGTTAGAAATAATTGTGCTTGCTGCTTTCAGTTCTCTAGGTAGAAATTAAGAGGGGGAAAAAATATAACCAATATATCCTTACATAGATTCTGCTCCAGGTTTTTTGTATTCTAGTCATATCATTTTAATCCAATATAACTGCTTGAATAATTTTAATCAAATACAAGTTCTCTTGGTCTTCTTTCTTCACCATCTCTTACTCCATCTTCTTTTTCCTCCTTTGTGTCCTTCATCTTTTATCTGTGGTTGTTTGGCAGTTAGTCTGCAGCTTTCTGGGAGCATGGCCATTTCACTGACAGGCACCGTCAGAAGTGGTGGCCACTGAATTCTTGAAGTTGCTTGGACTGGAGAGTGAGTAACATGTCTCTTTGTGCTTGTGAATGCTAGAATTGATGAAAGTTCTATTATTCTTCAACTTGGCTTCGTTTTATCTGCTCCAAACTTTTATCTCTTCTTTTCTTGAAGGTGATTATCAATATCATGATAAATGTATAGTGACAAAAGCTGAATAATGTATTTCCTTCCACTTTCGTTTTTATTTGCTTCTGTAAGTTATTAATTAGTTCATTTACCACAAAGCAAATTACCGTAATCCATAACATAAAGGTTTTATCTTCCAAATGAAACCTGTGGATGTTGGTTGACAATAAGAAATTTCATTTTTTAAAATTTATCTTGATTATTCTGATGAAGAGAGGCAATAGTTAGTGAGAAATAATATTCCACATTATTTTTGCCTCTAAAATTTAAAATATTAATAAGTTGTTCTCTTGGCCACATTGGCTATCCTATGTAGGATTCAGAAGGAGGAAAATAGGTAAGATCGGTTGAATAAATCTAAAAAATTCCTCAGTGGTATATTATGTTGTCTTCCTTTTACAGAACATGTTACAAGTTTTCTGCTTGTTGCTTTCCTGCAGCATTTTGTACATTTGCTGATGGTTTGTGTCCTTTGTTTAAGCCATTTAACAGTTCATTAATTATGCAAACTTATTGCTGGAATTTATTAGTTACACATACATCATTGTATTAAATTAGAGTAGAACCAGTCTCTCACATATGTAGCAAGATGCCTTGGGTAAACTGTAGAGTAGAAGAGTTTAGAGAGGACATAGTTGAAAGTTTTTGACTTATCTGACGATATCAGCAGTCAAATAAAAGGAGAGATTTATTGAATCTTGACTAAAAGAAAATATGCACAAGTATGCTTCTTTGCCTCTTGCAACAGCACTGAAGTGAAACTCAGTATAATAGTATATGGAAAGTAATATTTAGTGATCCTTCACATGTATTAATATCATTGCATGTGAAGGTATAAAGGTAAACATTTTTCATCTCTTTCCTTAGTTTTTCCTGCAGGCTGTGATGCTCCATATGCTCAGCTGATTTAAAAACCTTTGTGCCTTATCTGAGCAACCCAGTGGTGGGGTACAATAAACTTGTAAGGATTCTTACACCATGGAGAGTGGTGGGTTTTCCCCCAGCATCTTTGATTACTTAGAAAATACTTGGAATTTTAAAGAAATATTTATCTATTTATTTATTTAATTTATATAGCGGTCTACTCGCTCATGACGACTCTAGGCAGCTTACAATCAATACAAAGACAATATAGGGGGAAAAAAAAACAATTACCCATCCTCCCGGCGACAGCATAAGATTAAACAAGTCATTGATGGGCTCCCTTGCACTCTGGGTTCCCCAGGCCCGATGGCAAAAGCAAGTATTTAGGGCCTTCTGAAAGACTGTCAAAAGTGGGGGACGAAAATGTATATGCAGAAAATGCACATGATGCATAAAAATAAAATAATATACATAGCGTTAACCTTTCTTGTTGTATGTTAGTCTTTCCCAACCTGGAGTCCTCCAAATCTGTTTGGAACTATGCTGGGTGGAAATTTTGGGAATGCAGTCCAAATGCACCTTTCAGACATAAACATCTTTATACTAGTTACTTTGAAGATAGAAATTGGTTAGGTACTTCTTTAATTATTAGGAAAATATTGTAAAATGTCTGTAAAAGTTTGGAAAACTGAAAACTACTCTAGAAAAAGTATACTTGTGCTAATGGTCTTCTACAATCTATTCAACATGTTTAGTTTCTACCATCAGGATACAAACAATATTTCTTTGTAAACTTGCATAGAATTAAAGAAGAACCATCAGCTGTCGTCTGTCCTGTGATTGATGTAATTGACTGGAACACCTTTGAATTCTTGGGAAATGCTGGAGAGCCGCAGATTGGTGGGTTTGACTGGAGACTGGTCTTTACTTGGCACACGGTACCAGAGCGAGAGCAGCAACACCGAAGATCCAAGACTGATGTTATCAGGTTAGATTGATTTAGAGTTCTATCTGAAATTATATTTTGATAAACCTGTTGGGATGAATAATGATCTAATACAATACTGTCATGCTGGATTATTATACTGGCAATTTTATTTTAAAAATAAGATCTATAATCTTCTGTCCTCCACTGCCTTTTATTTTTTGCACAGTTTGGTTTAGTTGCTGCAGTACTGCTATTAGTACCAGTAGTAATAGGCACTTTGGGTACAATCCCCAAACATCTGGAGTGCCACTTGAAGACCATTGGCATTGATAAAATTACAAAAGTCAATTGCAAAAGACAGCTTTACTTGGAACAGCTTACATCTTGCGACAATTCTTTTAAAATATCAAACAACGACATTTGCCTATCCCAAGTCCTTGGAAAGAACTTGACAGGTGGCTAAAAATCTAGTCTATAAACATCTGGCTGACTGTGACAAACCAGAATGATACAGCTTTTTAACTATTACTTAAAAGAGAAAAATTATGTAATTATTAATGAGGCAATTAATTTTCTTACTATATCTGGTTCTACAGGCTGGTTTCCTCTGCCTCGTTCTTTTTGGAATTTCCTACAAAAATCCTTTCCTTTACATTCTTATTCCTCTTTCCATTTGACACAAATATAAAACCCATGACGAACACTTTGTAGACAAGAACACTTTCTCATGAAAAACAAATTTACAAAGATTCTTTTCCCTGCCTCAAGTTTATTGTATAGTTCTCTGCCTCATCTTGCTTTGGTGAGAGCATTTGTATTCTGATCACATTGCTTTCCACTGGTCTCCTGATGCTAAGAGTGACTTCAGCAACTTTTCCCTCAGGACTTGATCTTTCAGTTTCTGCATTTCTTTCTTTCAAGTCTGATCTGTTCTGTTCCTGCTCTAAGTCCCTCAGCTCCTGTTCTGTTCTATTCAGTGTTCTCAGCTGATGAAATGTTCAGTCTTTGGACTCGGGAGTATAATTCACCTCTGACACACCTATTGCGTTCATGCCAGGGTCTATCAAGATACTAATGCCCATAAGATCTTAGATTTTGGAGAAACCATCCTATTGGCTAAATATTTTCAGTCCTCTGATGTTGTGTTTCCAGGTGATTACAAAACTCTTTAGCTAGGATAGGATAGTTTAATCACGACTGTATTTCTCGTGACAATTGGTATTTGCATTCAACATTGTAAAGTGGATTCTCAGCAAAGTTGGAAAAATCTGGAAAGAAACAATTCAAAATGTTCCAACAGACTCGGCCTTAATGAATTCACCAATAAATGAGAGTTGGAAATTCCTCTTTCAGCTTTTAAGATTCTTTATTTCCTCACAATACTAGCATGTAAGGTACCTTACCTTACCTGTAGAGTTGTTGGTTCCTTGATCTGATGCAACTATATATGCCTTGACAAAAAGCAAGAAGGTGAATTTGTAACCCTAGGTAGAATGTTTACTAAAAATGAGGATATGAATGGAGAAATCTTAAGATATGCAATATATTTTGTGGCTAGAAAGGTAGTCAATAACATGTAGTCTGTTTTGAAGAAAGGATGTTTGTCAAAATCACTGAGTAGATAAATGTGCTTCTGTGCCACTTATAATGTGGAAATGAGAATTGACAAAACAGTATACAGTATATAATCTACTTGTTAAATTAATAGCTATCTTTTTTATCCTATGGCCTACTTTTGTCTTTATGCTAAAAATGGTTAAGCTACATGTAAGAAGGAAGTTATCTATCACAGTGGTAACCCAGGTCTGGGAATCCCTCCCTACAATAGTTATCCTATCACCCCTCTTTCCTGTTTCTGGGATCCCTGGATAAGAGTTTTTTGCAGGCAGGTAGCTGTTCTTGAGTGGGGAGTAAGCATTTAATTATGGTATAGAACCATAAATGATTCTACTTTTCTCTTTTGCTAGGGGGATAGGTATCCAGCAATTCTTTGTGTGCTGCTAGTACAACACTAGTAATAAAGGATTTTTATTTGGTTAAATGCAGCACAATAAGAATACTTATTATTGCAAGTAGACCGACAAAGAATGAGAGAGACAAGAGGATGGAAGCAAAAATAAAACTGAGATATAAAAATAAAGGAAGTGTACTGATGTGATTATATTGTACTTTCTCTGCCAATTTTGTCTTACTAGATACAATCCTGTCAGGGATTTGCAGAATTGGGTTTAAATCTCAGGAAAAATTTACTTCTCAATTTTTTTTGTTTCCAAGGGAGTGAAGTCACTGTGCAGAGCAAGCTGAATCCCAGTTCCAATCCACAGTTTCGTACTAATCAGCAGTAAAACTTTATTATTAAATTTCAGTTTATTCACCCCAGTATAGTTGGTAATTGAATGTATCCAGCATTCAATGGAATTGAGTAAAAGCTCTACGCTCCCTTCAGTCAATTAGAGACTTATGAGACTTAGATCAATTATTGGGAAAAATAACTGCTTGACATGACTGGTTGGAATCCTTTCTTTTAAACCAATTCCTGGGGGCAGCAGCTACGTTTTACTCTTTTTGTATTGTTGCATAACAGTATTTTCCCTGAGGTTTAGAATTAAATTGAACAAAAATAGTTTTCAGAGGCAGTTAGAAGGTTTGCAAAGGTATATTGGGACACTTATCTATTAACAGATCTTCTAATGATTAAACAGCCTAACTTTTCAGTTTATATGGCAGATTAGTTAACAAATGTTCTGTCAGGTTTTTTCAGACATTTCTGAAAACATAAAGGGGAAAGGTAGCCTTGCTTCAAACATTGTCATTCATGGAATTTCATATGTATATAGAGATAGTAGGAAGTTGTTGTGAATTTAAGTAATAAAAGTTGTTAAAATTGATCAAATTATCCTAATCAAACATTGGTAACTGAAGATTAGAACTCATTGTAAAATAATTTGTTAAATTAGTTTTTAAA
Source organism: Diadophis punctatus similis (assembly GCA_023053685.1). Classification (NCBI taxonomy): domain Eukaryota; kingdom Metazoa; phylum Chordata; class Lepidosauria; order Squamata; family Dipsadidae; genus Diadophis; species Diadophis punctatus. Next base: position 116,980,691 of record JALIGW010000003.1, on the reverse strand, counting down.
ATGGTATTTCCTTGTCGGTTTGATGAATAACAGTACACAATGTTTGTGCCTGAACACTGTTAATAATTGCTTACTGCTGATAAGGTCTAATTTAATTTTGCCCTTCTTTAGTTCACCTTATTTGAATGTATAGTGTTTTTTTCTGCAGCATCAGTACAGCTTATAGAAAATGTATTTTCTTTCATGCTTTAGAAATATAGTTTACTTATGAAATAGGTCAGTAACATGAAAAGGAATTAAGCATATATTGTAGACAGTAAAATGTAATTTTAAGTCTAAAACTAAGGTATCATTTTCTACAACTGCTATGTTTGGTTTAATAGATCTAGTTAAATACAAGTAAAAGTGTTACTCAAAATGTGTGGCTTCTAGGTGTAAAATATATGAGTCAAAAGCAAAATGTATTAGGGTTCACTTCTTATAGATTAGAGATGGGCTACCGTAAGTGGCCCCAGTCTTATTTTTGTAGCACCTACAAGCTCCCAGAAGTTCAGTTTTATGGTTTCTTTGTTCAAATTTCATAAAATAAATAAAAATAGAATCCATCCAGAACCTACCTGTCAGCCCTCTCAGGCAAAAAGCACAACAATGAATACTAATGCTATCTTCGTTGTAAGGTTATATTATCAGAATCTTGCAAACTTTAAAGTATTTCTTCTATATTTTCCTTTTATTTGCCAGAAAACTAAAAATGATTTTTTTTCTAAAATGCTTCCCAGGCTCTCTTTTTGAGAGACTGAGATATCTTTTACAGTATCTCAATATGCAACTCTTCTTCCTGTCTCCCAAGGTCATTCCCCCTACTATTACACCATTATAAACCTAAGCAAAACAAAAGCCAAAAACCGAAGTTCGTCTTCCACTTGTAACATTGCCCTTTCACTTCCATGTCATTTTCTGAACTTTGGGATTCCCCAAAATAGAGAAAACAATAATGTAGCCCTTGGCTGCAAAGTCTTTGACTCTATTTTTTTTAAATGTCTATAATCAGAAATTATTTATAAAACAATAAATGGATAATTCTGTAAGGTATCTTACCTCTCACAATGTTATAGCTTAAAGATGAATGCACTTCTGTAATTAAGTAGGAATACGTAGAAATTTAATCTTAGAAGTGACAAAATTGTCAGTTTTTGAGCTATATTTTACTGATTAGTCTTAGATGACTTCATTTCCTATCCAAAATCTCTCCTTGTTTCAGTGAAAAACAGTGTTAATTTTCAAGCACAATATAACTTTAAAGGAATAGAAGTGGAGTGTTTCTTAATCTATAACTGTTGGCACATTTACAGCCTTTGGAAGACTGGATTTTTTGCCAATTTATTCAGAAGCAGATTAATAATTAAATAGATGTTTTCCTTGGATAGCTTAAGGAATGGGAAGAGAGAACACTTTATGAGACCAGAAATATTATTTTTAAGGTAAGGTGTTTCTGCTGAATATATTCTGCAGCTGAATTGCTCACATGCTCCAACCTGGTGAGGAACATTAATAATTTTTGAAGAATAATGCTGTATAATCACATAATTGTAAATAAAATATTTAACAGTATAGGAAACAGCATTGGTAAAAATTAAACAGCAGCAAAGATGTATCTTTTAAATATTTTATTCAAATTTTGTCTCAGTTTCTTTTTGTTCTATCAATGTCGTAATTCAAATAGAGCCTATCTACACAGTTTCAAACATTGTATTTCTCTTAAACATTGTGTGTGTGGGTGTGCCCCTTGGTTTATAGTACAGGTCCACAGTGCAGATTTAAAAAAAAGCAGTTAGTGGATATGCTGGGATGTTGAGGGAACAAGATGAAAAGCAAACTTGACAGGACAAGGGCACAACCCGTATCCACGCCTAGATATGGCAATAAGGCAGGAAAAGTGGCTTTACTTCTTCCTTATTCCATTGGTAGGCTGTCTTGTCTATGGATGTTCAGGATGATAAGCTCCCTTTTTTGAAGAATTAAGTTGTATGGTTTTTTGTTTGGCCACTGCAACCATTCAATGCGATATTTTGCCCAAAAAGTGACTTCGTGGGCAGGGTCTGATAAGATGCTACGTGACACCCTTCTTGTCTGTGGATATTGATGTAGATAGGGTACTTTCTAGCCTTTTTTAAAATTAGATTTATATCTTGCCTTGTTTTATGTACACTTCAAGGCAACATACACAATGTTCTTGCCTCCTATTTTCCCTGCAACAATAACCCTGTGAGATGGGTAGTCTGAGAGAGACTGACTCACTGCTCTTGTGCTTTGTACCTCTTCCCTTCCTGGCTCCTTTAGAGAACAAGAGAGTAGGAAGGTGTCTGCCCGTCTCTGTGAATAAGGTGATACCAGCAGACTTCAAAAAGCCTGTGGTATTTTTATTATTTATTAACTTATTTTTGTTCTTAAATTATGTAACTTATGCCATTTGCCGGGAACAAGTTAATAGTCCCTCTACCCAAAACAAGAAAATCTCAGACTGAGGAAAGTTGCAAGGAGTAATAAGATAGTGAAAGTGTTAGCCACAAAGGATGTTAAATAAAGCAGCTTTTAGATACTGGCTAGAATAATGTAGCTGCTTCAAATATGTGTCTATGGAGATTCTCAGTCATCCCAGGTCATGGTTGTCCCAAAGATGCTTTTTCAAGAGGCAACTGGACTTTCTGGTTTTTTTCTTTGAAGACGTTTCACTTCTCATCCAGGAAGCTTCTTCAGCTCTGACTGGTGATACAGTCAGAGCTGAAGAAGCTTCTTGGATGAGAAGCAAAATATCTTTAACGAAAAATAAGAAAGTCCAGTTGCCTCTTGAAAAAGCACCTTTGGAACAGCTTCAAATATGGTTTCTTCCATTGATAGGATTATGAACAGGACCTGCAATTCTTCCCCTTTTTAGGCTTGCCTTCACCTCTGCGCTGATCAATAAACTGATTTGTGCTTCAGTTTAAATGAACTCAAAATGTAATCTAGACTTACATATTATATCATTGCATTATACATATTAACTGTCTTTTTGGAGAAATAATGGGTAATAAGCAAAAGCCAGCTAGTGGTTGACTATCAAGATTTTTAAAAACTAAGGCTAAGAAAGACAGTATAATTAGCAACAAAAGTTAAGCTAGAATTTTGGAACATTTCTGACTTCCAAAAAGGGTCTTGAATTCAAAATAAATGAAGACTGTATGAAGGATTGCCAAATATTTCATATATAAAGAATAACATATTTTTTAAAAATAAATCAGCTTTTTGAAAATATATTATTAAACATGAATTTTAAAGTGTGATGTATGATGATTTTGTTTGAAAACATGGTGAAAATGTTTGATCTAGTGGACCCTGCACTTGTGGGAAATTGCTGGGAAGAAGAAAAAAAGCTGTGCGAAATCAACACTTGCTTCCTATAAAAAGAAAATGGCAGCCTTGGGGAGTCCATAGAGGCAGAAAAGTAAAGCATCTTCCTTCATTCCTGACCACTGACCCTGCTTGGTAGGGCTGTGGAGAGTTGTAGTTCAGCAACATCAAAAGCATCAGATTTTCCATCCCAATTCTATTTGAACATAATTATTGCTTTAACTTTCTTCATACGATTTGTAAATTTCTGTAATCTTGGTAGCATTTCAAGATCTTGCTGGGTCTGATGTTCAAGACTGCTTTCAATTTTTGCAAAGATCAAAATAAAACAGATTTATTAGTTCTCCTTTTTTTATCCCCTTCATGTCTTTTTAAAAAAGGTACATAAAATACAATTTTTGTCTTTTTTCCTTGTATGGTTAGTATGATTAATAAGTCTAAGAAGATTGTAGGTTAAGTTCCCCACTAACTCATAATACGCACATTGAAGCATTCTAATTCCATCTAACTTCATAAAGCTTTTGTAAAAATTACTTTGTAGCTTTATAAAAAATGTATACCATAAATTTCTATAAAATAAAAAAAAACATAATATTATGTGCAATCATGAAAACAAATGGTTATTTTAGTGGTTGGTAATAATGAGTAATCCATATATACCAGTATATAATACAGTCTATTGTTTTGCAGTACAGTACTTTATCTCTTGTGGTATAAATTATGAGGTTTATAATAAATCACACAAATTATGCACTGATTATAATTTATAATAGGAATGATAATTGCTGAATAGTTGCTGAATAGTTAACACATCAATTATAAATTTTAATGGGATGTCTGAGCTTGCTCATAATGATATATTTCATGAATAATTGTAACTTTTGTTAAAGTCAGAGTCAGCGTAATAGTAAACTTCTGCCTGTTTTGATATTTAGTTTTGGTTGCAGTGAGTGCTGAAAATTCATTTTCAAAAATAAATGTTGAAGAAAAAGGTAGAGGGCTTTAACTGTCGTTTAAATTGAAAGCATATTGTCTTCCAATGCTGCATTATTTATTTATTTATTAAATTTATATACTGCCCATATTCTGATAGGGCAACTTTGGGCTGCTTACAGAACATAAAAAGATAAATAGAAAAGTAATTAAAATGTTAAAAGTACACACATTTAAAATTTTAAATTATGCAAGAAACCAGAACCAAGAAAACAGCACAAGGATAAGGTCTTCTCATCCTGTCAAGGAGTCAACCACCTCCAGTGGTGAGCATCCTCTTTGTGACCCCAAGCCAAACGGCAAAAGCAAGAAGGCCAAAAGAGAGAGAACAGTTCTCACTTCTGGCAGTAGAATGTTCCACAGAGTTGGGACCACTAAGAAAAAGACTTCTTGACCCCACTGCCAAAATTCTTTAGCAGATGTCTGTAGCAGACCTCTTCTGCTGACATGAGTGGGGTGGGCTAATCTCATTTTTGTGAGGTGTCTCTTCAGATACCCATGCCTTATTTATTTTTAGTCAGCAGAAAAATATTTAAATTCTCAAGGAAACATTGTTCTTTTACAGAAAATAGTTTTAAGAAAGACTTTTTCAGAGGAATGGGAATATTAATAAGTAATAAATTAATTCATATACTTCTTGTAGTATGACTCTTCCTTCTTCAGTTTTTTGTACATTTGCTCTTTTTAATGTGTGTCTGCTTTATTTAACTTGTAATTTAAGATATGCATTTCTAGTTGCACTTTTACCAAAGCCTGCCAAATCATTGCTATCATGTTACTGCTTATTAATTGCCCATGAAAATGCCATGTTTACTTTCTCCTGATTTGCTTGGAGGAATATTGGAATTTTAATATATTCACTTTTCCTGGTGCTCACCAATAGTGAATGGTAGCTGCAACATGCCTTCTCTTCCAAATCTAATGGGGCAGGTTGATGTAATTTTATACCTTGTAATCCTTACTCCAGGGATTAATAAACTGTAGCCTTTTGATTGTTACTGAGCTACTGCACCCACAAAAATCTAGTCAGTACGTGAAGACTTCCTATGGTAACCATGGTGAGCTGACACAGTGCTTATTAGCAGAACAATGTTTGCTAGGAAATTGTGGCTGAATGTGGATCTGGACTAATGAAATCTCTCCAAACAGAGAGATTGTAAAGAGTATCCATGTGACTTCTGGACAACTGCTCCTTGTGAATGGATTCTGGATATTGTCATTTTATGGTCAGTTTATGAATGGAATGGCTGGAATTTGGAATTTCATGAAGTTCACACTCACAAAGCAGCTTTTTACAGACACTAAAGTTTACGCAAACCCCAGTTCTTAAGCACTCTTGCATTATTATTATTTTTATTGCATATTAGAAAAATAATAATATAAGACCTTTCAGACTGGCAAGGTTTTACTCTATTCATCAGTGAGTTCCTCTTCCTTAGAGGATAATGATATGAATTTTATTTTAAAAGGTTTGAAAATATATGACCTTTTTGACTATATAGTGAAAGGATTCTTAGTATATGGATTTTAGAAAAGTTAACAACAGATTTAGGGGCCAAAGGGATTTGGAATTGTAACCTTGAATTAATTAAGAAAGTTTTTCATGGGAATATGGTGATACTTTGAACATTGGATACTCGAAGGAGTCAAAGGATAGGGGTAAAGAAAATGGAGCTTAAATCTTTATTACAAGTTTTTCATTTTTTCACTAAGCTTCATGACAAAGTGGATGAAAATGGGCAGAGCATGTTGCAATGAAATTATAGAAGCTACATTGGATGTTTGTGAAACCATTTTGAAGGACTTAAAATGTAACCCATATGAAACAGGTGGATAACTCATTTCCTAAAGGAGATGAACAGATATTGTATAAATTCCTTTTATTGACTATATTCTGATAATGTTTTAAAATACTTTATGAGAAGTGATAAGCAAAAGGATAAACTTTGCACATGGAACTTAGAGAATATATTTTTAAAGATTTGAAAGACTTTTGCTTGAAACAGAGATGAACAGCAAGCTAGCTCCAGAACTTTTTTTTTTTTGAAGGAGTTACAGAATGTTTTTAAAATCTAAGGAAGGAATACAGGATTGGCTTTTTCGACCAGGGCTAAATAAATAAATAAATTATATTTTTTGCCAACTAGGAATAATTGATGAAGCATTTTGTTTCTGGGTTTTTTTTAGTTAGTAAATGAGCTCAGGGAAAAAGAGAGATTATGTGGTATTTAGAGATGGAGCTAAATTACTAAAATTGTTTTTACTTGTTAGCATAAAGGAGGAAGTTACTCTCTTCTTTCGTCTTTTCTTTTTTCTTTCTTACATTTTTTTAAAAAAAATTTTGTATTTTGTGTAGTTTGTATTGACTTTTAATCTTTATAATCTCTCAGGATGCTGAGAGATGTTCAGCAATGTTTTGAAGGCCACAGTTTCTTCACTTTTGCTTTATTGATTTCAAATATTAATTTAGATTTACTAATTGAAAAATAAATCAAAGCTTGCTGAAGAATTCTATCATTGTGTTTCTTACTTACTTTAATTAATTAATTGATTTGCTGACCATCTTGCTGCAAAGGGATTTCACAAGGATTTTTGACCAAAGTTTGTCTTGTCTGACTTCCTTCCTGTTTTCTGAGTAAAACTTGACTACAGCATTTGTTATTTCGTTCTGAGCTATAGAGCAGTTAAATTTTGTTAAATAGATGTATTCTTCATATTATACTGTGAAGGATGATATTTACACATGGATTCACATCAGGGGTGAAATTCACTTACCTTCCCTACTGGCTTGCAAATGTGCGGGCGCCCTGCATGCTCTCGCTTCACTCTCATGCGCTGTCGTCTGCACATGTGCAAAGCATTCTACGCATGTGCAGATGCTGAAAATCATCAAAAAAAGAGGATGTCATGATTTCCGTGCAGGTGGGCGGTGCTTCACGCAGTCGGACCTACCATATCGCACATGCCGGATAGAGCCGGCTGAATTTCACTCCTGATTCACATGTGATACTAACTTGGTAAGAAGATTTGGTTTGTCAATTAATTCTGGAGTTGTTTTCCTCTGTTAGATCTCCAACTATGGCTGGTGGACTCTTTGCTGTGAACAAGAATTATTTTAATTATCTTGGCTCATACGACACAGGAATGGAAGTCTGGGGAGGGGAAAACCTTGAATTTTCATTTCGGGTAAGTAATGATTTTGGGAGTCTTGCCAGGATCTTCCTAGAACCCATCCCCCTTCATATTGTTTCACTTTGTTCTTTTTTTTGAAAGATATATTTTCAAAGAAAATAATCTATGATATAGTCAGTATGTTAATAAAACAGTTCCTTATTATGATGAATTTCAAGTTTGATTCAAATATTTATTCTGCCTCTGTTACCTGGAATTAAGCAGCCATAACATCTTATTTTATAATCCAAATATTTCATTGGTTATTTGCTGATCAGCCAAACTCTATGATAGATGCATATCATCCATCTTTAAAATTAATGGGATAGAAGTACTGTATAGCAGACTTCCTTTTACATAATGTAACATCCAGACACAAGAGTTTGTAATTCATCATAAGTAAAGCTCATTTAGGTAGTATGAAAATTGATCAAGCTTGACCTAGATAAATAATTTAGGTTTATGGCAAAATATTTTCTAATTCCCAGACTTAAGGGTAGAGAACAGAAAAGAATCTCAGAATACCAGAGTTAAATGTTTCAAACTTGAGGTTCTTTTCTGCTACAATTATGGGGAAAAATGCAAAAAGCCAGCATTGCCAATCTTCCAGGCTCCTTGAAAACTTACATTAGGCAGGAAAGTCTTTTAAAACTTTCAGTTTCTACTTGCATCTATATTAAGCCTCAATATCCACAAATTTAGTCCTCAGATATTGAGGCAAATGTTTATCTGGATGTTTTCTCTTGTGGAATTTGCAACATGGAGTGCTTAAGAAATTTTATTTCATCTTGTTCCAAAGAAAAACTAATACATGTTGTAATTTTTCAGTCTGTTGCAAGTTTAATTGGATGCTTTTTGATAATAACTAATTGAATGCATCCAATGCAAACATTAGCTAATAAATATTTAATACTATAAAGTGACTGGTAACTTCTCTTATCTCCTTTATCAGAAGTGTCCTTCATGATAATCTATTGATGTATATGTGCAATTCTGACCACAAAGTTAGTGTTTAGTGACTGTTCAAAATTACAATAGTGCGAAAAGTAACATTGCCACCAGTCCTTTAACTTCCAAATGTCACAATTTCACTATGGCCACGGAGTGTCCATTCAGGTGCTTCGTAATTGACATGCATTTACAATCATTGCAGTGTCCCCTTGGTCACTTGATTGCCATTTGTGAGTTTCACTGCCGTTTCTTGAGTTTCCCTCAAGAAAAATCAATGGAGAAGCCAACAGTAAAATCACCAGTTATGGTCATGTGATTTCTTGCTTAATGACTCCAACAGAATTCATGTTCACTGCAGTCATGTGATTCTTCACTTAACAGCCACATACCGTATTTTTCAGAGTATAAGATGCACCTTTTTACCCCCCCAAAAGAGGGTGAAAACTTGTGTGCGTCTTATACACCGAATGTAGCCCTACCTAGCCACCCCCACCCTTTGGCCTCTGCCTCCCAACAATTTACTTCCTTGCAGCAAACAGCGCAGAGCCTGATTAGCATAAGCAACTGATTATCAGCCTCCCAACCAGCAGCTGATAGAGGCTGCAGGCCGGCCCACATGCTAAAATGAAAGTAAAACTAAAGCTGCAAGGAGGCAAATTGCTGGGAGGGAGAGACAGAGGCAGAATTTTATTTTCTTGTGCTAATCAGTTGCTGAAACTGGATGCAAGGAGGTAAGTCAATAACTATAAATGTCTATAGAATGTTCAAATTATTAGTCTTATTTTTTAAAGACTGCTTTATTATTGTTCTAGACAACTTAACAAAATGAAGAAGCTTTTTAAAATAAATGCTTGATCTGAAGAGGCCCAGTGCTATTGTATCTTCTTTTAAATAGCAGAGAATAATGTATACTTCAAGAAAGCCACATCAATTTTAACAGCATCTGTACAAGTATAATCTGAAATGTAACAGTATCCTGTTTTAGTATTAAGATAAGGCAGCTGAGTTAAACCCTGACTTAGTCATGTTTGGAGTAGATCTATTTAAATAATTGTGAGGAGATAGTGTGACTACATTTAAGAAAACTTTCGGGCATTAATATGCTGCCATAATGTACATTTCTCCAGTTCTTTGCTATTTCTATGGGTCAGGCACACATACACAGAAATACACAGCAAACAGTGTATATCATCTGTACTGTTTGCTGGGAGGCAAATTGCTGGGAGGCAGAGGCAGATTCCCCCCCCTTGTTTTCCTCCCCCAAAACTAAGGTGCGTCTTATACTCAGCCTGTGCCAGGCCTCTCAATCCCTCCCCTGGCTCCCATCATGACATTCTTCCACCTCACTGTGGCAGCCCCCCCCCAACTCCTTACTTGGTATTATGTCACTTCTCACTTACCAACAGCAACCTGGACTCCCAGGTTTGTCATTATTACGCAATGTGGTCACATAATGTCAGGTTTTATGATTGCATTACTTAGTGATGGCAATCCTGGTCCCAATTGCTGTCTTAACCTAAGGACTATTACATATCTCACTTAAAAGCTGACATGTACAAAACCCATGAGGAAAAAAATTCCAAGTATAGGATATACTAACATGAAACACAATCAACATTGTTCACGATATATTCTGGACAGTGCATAGGTTAATCAATTTTCAAATAAAGGAATAATTAGTTGAGAGTGTTGATGCATGATACTTTTGTCTGTATTCAAATGCATATGTATAAGATGTCTCCAAGTATTGCTTGAGTTGATGAAATGAAGTAGGAGCAAGATTAGTTTTCCAGACCATAGAGATACAGAACTTTCTTCAACGGCTACTACATGGATGAAGGCATTCCACAACAACGCACAGTAGTGCATATATAACAGATCTGTTCCTGATTTTGTTCTTAGATCTGGCAATGTGGAGGAAGTCTTGAAATCCATCCTTGTTCTCACGTAGGGCATGTTTTTCCAAAGCAAGCTCCATATTCACGTGCAAAAGCTTTAGCTAACTCTGTTCGGGCTGCCGAAGTATGGATGGATTCATACAAAGAACTTTACTACCACAGAAATCCACATGCACGCTTGGTAAGTTTCTTGTAGGCATAAGTATAGAAGATAAATTTCTTGAAAAGCTGAGAGCCTAAGTTTAGATTCTCAGAAAATAAAGGAATGAGCCTAAAAATATAGCAAGAAAACAAAGAGAACAGTGCAAATGCTGACATTTTGCAGGATGAGTCCAGAAAAATATAGGCAGAATAGTGTATATGCTTATGTTTTGGAGGAACTCAGGCCAGCAATTACTAGCCCTTATAGTTTTAAAAGTAACTTTATATATGGAAGAAAATACAGCTGCTAAACATTTTGAAGTTGGTGAGATAGGTACAGTTTCCAAGGGTGATTTTGCAAAATTCAGATGAATTATAATAGGGCAGAATAAATGTTGCAAAATAAAAGTATAAAATTTGTGTAGGTAACTTAATTTATAAAAATACATTTCTTAGCATTTTGTATTAATTTCATTGGCCTTAATTCATTTTCCCCTCCACATTACATACTGAACATTGAAAAGTTATTAGTCTTTTCAATTGAGGTTGTAATATTCCAGAGGAATACATATATTAAAATGTTGCCCATTTGAACTAGAATATTCCTCATGAATAACAAGGCTATTTGTATATAGAAAATGTTTTGGGCGTTCTGCAGACCTCACACTAGGATGCTGTACTTTCTTTCTGTTTTTCAGATTTTTGCACATTGGAAAAAAGTATGCCTGCCTTATGAGTTGCATCAACTTTAATGAATCAAATGCTTAAAGCATCATCATTTTGAATGCTCGCTCGAAAGCCTGAAAAATGATAGGCTTTTTTTAATGAAGAGCATGCAGGCATAGTAACATAAATAATTGGATAGGAATATTATAATTCTAATAACTGAAATCCTGGGGGCCAAAACTTAATGCTGATGTATTTAATCAAATAACTGCTGACTAGCGTAATTTATTTAATATAGAATTAGTGGGCTATCTTCATGTTAATAATTTATAAATTGCATAAGTGTGAGATACTCAAAGCAAAATTCATTTTATTAGGATCTTATTTGCCTCTCTGGAATATTGTATATAACTTGTTCTCTATTGAAACTTTATTCTGGGATTTCACTTTAGGAACCCTATGGAGATGTGACAGAAAGAAAACTGCTTCGAGAGAAGCTCAAGTGCAAGGATTTTAAATGGTACTTAGATAATATTTATCCTGAACTTCATGTCCCAGAGGACAGACCTGGCTTCTTTGGGATGGTAAGTGAAACCCTTCTTGATAAGGGAATTTTCAAGTCTTCACACTCTTTCAAGATAGACAGGTAGACTTACTTGAACAAATTTGCAATTTGAGAATTGCAAATAATATTAGATGGATTTTAGCCACCCAAACATACTGAGGTAAACAGCGTTTGGGGTTTTGCATAGTTGCTCAAACTGGTACAATAAAAAAGGTACGAGTAGTCATCAACTTAACTGCAAATTGAGCACAAAATTTCTGTGGCTAAGCAAGGCAGTTGTGAAGTGAATTTTGCCCCACTTTTCTTGCTATGGTTGTTAAGTGAAACAACTGTAGTTGTTAAGTTGATAACACAGCTGTTAAGTGAATCAAGCTTCCCCATTGACTTTGTTTGTCAGACAATAGCAGTATCCCGGGTTCCTGTGATCAGCTTTTGCAACCTTCTGACAAACAAAGTCATTGTCAGAAGGTTGCAAAAGCTGATCACAGGAACCCGGGATACTGCTATTGTCATAAATACATGCCAGTTGTCAAGAGTCCAAATTTTGATCACATGACCATGGGGATGCTGCAATGGTCGTAAATGTGAAAAATGGTTCTAAGTCACTTTTTTCAGTGCCGTTATAACTTCGGTCACTAAACAAATGGTGGTAAGTCAAGGACTACCTGTATGTCAGTTTGCCGAAAACAGTGTGGAAAATTTGTTGCTCTACATATACTGTACTAATTTTCTGGGAAAGTTTTTACCGTGAGTGGTTAACAAAAAATTACGTTTCGTTTCTTTTTCTTTGCCATTATGATGGTAGAAATAAATGAACATAAATATTAATTAATTAATAAATCCTGACAGTAGAAAAGACAGTGTCTGAGGGAGTCAAAAAGTCCTCAGGTACAATTACACTTCTGCCATTAACCTGTTAGGAAGCCTTAGGTAAGTCAGCATCTCTTAGTATGGATCTCCATTGGGATAATAATTGTAATTGTTGCTTTAGAGTGACATTTAGAGTGGCTTTAAGGTATATAAATGCTAAATAATGATGATGGTGATGATAATTAGTAGATTCACATAAAAGTACATTTTAGCCCTAAAGTGGGGAGTGGGAAATAGAGCAGTGGTCCCCACACTTTTTAGCTCATGGACTCCTTCATGAAGTTTCAGATTGTTCATTGACTCCTAAACATTGATTATATGAAAATAATTTAATAAATACTATTTTAAATAATATTACTATCAATAATTAAATAAATAACAATATCAGCTCTTTGGATAGTCCTACCAACCCTTCAGGGTCAATAGTGACCACTTTAGAGAACTCTGATATTGAGCATGCTTTCTGGATTCTTTCCCAGAGCTCCACTCATGGTCATGTGACTAGGAAGAGGGACTTCAGAATAGAGTAATTGACTGCTTTCTGAACTGTTGTCCACCTGCAACAATTCAGAGGATTTCCCCATTTATTTGATCCTGCACTGTTTGTTTTTAGATAGCTGTCTTGTTGAAAAGGAGGACACACAAATGACAGAGTCCAAACTCCTCTCATATAATCTTCTATTTAACTTTCTGTTGGATTGGAAAGAATAAAAATAGCTTTTGGTTCCCAGCTTAGTGGAGCATCCTATTTTCAGCAGGAAACAACCAGATGCTAGCCACAAGTACAACCAGCCACAGTACACCAAGCTACAGTACAACCAGCCACAGTACACCAAGAAGCCTCTTTGTGCTTCCTGGGGCATGATGACTTTAGGCCAGTGATGGCGAACCTATGGCACGGGTGCCACAGGTGGCACGCGGAGCCATATCTGCCGGCACGCGAGCCGTTACCCTAGCTTGGCTCCAGTGCGCATGTGCGTGCCCGCCAGCCAATTTTTGGCTCACGTGGAGGCTATGGGAGGGCGATTTCGGCCTCCAGAGGGCCTCCAGGGTGGCGGGGGGAGTGTTTTTGCCCTCCCCAAGCTCCAAGAAAGCCTCTGGAGCCTGGGGAGGGTGAAAAATGGGCTCACCGGGCCCACTGGAAGTTGGAAAACAGGGGTGTGGGGGGGTCACACATGCATGTGCAGGGGGTGGGGCAAGTGAGGGGCTTTGAATTATGGGTGTGGGCACGCACGTGCGTGCAAAAGCGTGCACGCGCACTATTTCGGCACCCGAGGAAAAAAAGGTTCGCCATCACTGCTTTAGGCTATGTTGTTGGGACTTGCTGGGGCATGACAGTTTTGTGTCACACTTTGGGGTGAGCTGGGCTGGCTGACACTTCCAGAGGTATCTGAGACTTCTTGCTTTGGGTCAGGTGCTTCTTGCAGCCCCAGAACCACAGTGTGGCTAGAAATCCAAAGCTACAGTGTATTCTTTCCCCGGTCTCTCCATGATTGCATATATGCATGCATCCTCTTTCCTGCTTACCTGAACTCATGCCACACTGCAGTAAATCTCAGTTCATGTGTGGCCTGCACCCGGCCTCCCCTGGCCTCCCCCACTACACTGCAACACCTCTGCGCTCCTTAACTGGGTCTCCTTCCATTTCCCGCTTAATGACCTGCGCATCTGGAGTTGTAACAGCAACTAGGATCTACTAAGATTGCAGTCACTAAGCAATGTGGTTACATGCTGTTGCACTTTACAAGTGCAATTGCTTAGCGATGGAAATTTATGTCACAATTATGGTCATACGTCAAGGGTGACTTGTATTTATATTATAATTAGTAAATGTAGTATACATTTGTATATTATACAAATGTATACTATATACTGTATTATATAATTTGATTCTATAATAGTTTTACATATTTATTATTGTTTATTAGTTTTATGTTGTAAACGTTATTGCATGAAATAGTTTAGTGTTAGCACTGCAACATTAGAGCTGTAAAGTTGCTGGAATGATTGCAAGTTTTATATCCTTGCACTTTTATGTTGTCTTATGCTTGTCTATGACTAAAATAAAAACTCTGGCTGTTGTTGGCCATAAGTTCACATTTGAAGGTTTATTTAAAATAATTCCTGATACTGATGATTCTCTCCTATAAAAGAAAAGGTGTTTTCATGGGAAATACTTTCATGTCTATGCCTGCCTAAATGATTCATGCGTAGGAAAAGAAAATCTGGAGCACCAGTGAGTGAATAGTAGTTTATTCATGTCTATGGAGATTCTCAATCATCCATGTCATGTCCCAAAAACTGACCTTCAGAGTGCTAATGACCAGATGACTGCAAAGAATATAAATCCTTCCATTCTCCACCATTCAATCGGAACTGAAGAAGTTTCTGTGATGAGAAATGAAATGTTTTCAAGGAAAAAACAGAGACTAGTTGCCTTTTGAAAAAGCATCTTTGGGACAATACTTCACTCACAATACTTCAATTTGCCCTAAGTCAAATTTGTCCAGCTGATCGCATTTAGTTGCATGCTATGTAACTGGGTATGCTTGTTTGCCTGTTGCTGTGTGCCAAGGAGGTCACCATCCATGTTTTCAAGGATGTCTTTCATTTTGCTGAAAGGCTCTTCTCCAGGCAAACATTATATTATTGTTCCTTTTCCATACAAGTTTTATCAGGTCTTGGCAGATCCTTGTGTTGTGAAATTCTGTGCTGATGATCATACCGTAAATTTCCTTGAAGGAAAAATTTTCTTGCTTTTATGTAACTCTTGGGACTGACATTTTGAGTTCACTATAAATAAAAGATCAGCTCATGCTGCAGTGGTTTTTAGTGGGAAATTCTGTGTTTACAGCACAATACTAGCAAAGTATTGCCTGAGACATTAATATATTCTCAATAAGCATTAAGTGAATGATGATGATGATGATGATAATCTAGAATAAACAAACTGTACAATAATTATTTACAGCATTTCAGTAGGCAGTTATATTGGTAACCTTACACTCATCCCCCCCTCTCCCTCCCCCCCTCTGTCTCTCTCATACACATACACACACACACACACACACACACACACACACACACACACACACACACACACACACATTGGGATGTTTGGATTAAAATGATATCTTTTAATGGCCCTTTATTGCCTCTTAGCTGAAGAATAGAGGAATGCTAAATTATTGCTTTGATTACAATCCTCCCAGCGAGAATGAAATAACGGGACACAAAGTCATATTATATCCATGTCATGGCATGGGACAAAATCAGGTAAGGTATTACTTTCTATTCAAGTGTCAGATAATGGTTTTCTCCTTCTAAATGCATGGTCCTGTTATTTCGTCTCATCTAACTGTACCAAAATGTTTGTTTTGAGCATAACCACCCATATTGAATTTAATCTTGCTTTGTAATCCTTTATAGAATTAAACAGAAGTTCAAGGAATATGGATGTGCACATATATTGGAAAGTTGGACTAAGGTTCTTCTTAGTGGATCTGATCAGCTCCTTATAAATTCTGCCCCTAAGATCCACTTGAGAAGACTGACAGTTACAGCATTTCACAGAACAATAGCAGTGATAGAGTACAAATACAGAACAATTATTTCGGAAAGAAATGATTTTTAAGAGGATTTTTCACTTAGTAAAGCAAATATTTTAAAAAATACTTGAAGATAAAGATATGGGTGTAGGTTTTGTCATCTGGGAGTTTCTAATAGCCTTTAGTAGTGCTGCCTCAAACATAAGAGGGTGAGAGGTCTTGTTTATGAAATTGGACTCTAAAAAGCCCAGTTAGGAGCTGCTGTTTACCTCCCTCCCTCGTTGTGGTATAGTGGCTTCTCTGCCTGAACTTGATTCTATGGTTGAAATAGTAATGGAGTTCCCTTGACTGATAGTTTTGGGAGAATTCAACTTGCCTTCATTGGGCTAGAGTGGAAATTCGTGGCAACCATGGATCTGACCTAATGCTGGCACAGAAAACCTAACAAGATGGAGTCGCATTGGGGTTTGGGGTCATCTTTAACTCTTTATAGGGTGCATTCCCTCAGTGTTAGTGTGTAATTTGGGGGTTCTCCCAGACTAGCACCTTCTCAAAGAAGATGGCTGTGGCTAGGAGACCCTTTGTATAAAATCATCTTGTGCGCCAGTGCCACCTATTCCTGGATTGGGGGGCCCTGATTATTATGACTCATGATCTAGTTACTTCTTGTTTGGATTACTACAATGCACTGTTCATGAGGCTGCCCTTGAAGATCGCTTGGAAATTTCAACTGATTCAGAATGCAGCAACACATATATTCTGGGTGCCCCATGATTCATCCGTGTTACACCACTACTCCCCAATTTGCACTGACTCCTAGTTTCTTTACAAGTTTCTTTGCAAGGAGCTGGTTATCACATTTAAAACCTTGTATGGCTCAAGGCCAGGTGATTTGTGGGATTGCCTCTCTCTGAGGACATTTACCTGTCCCACTACATTGGATAAAGTAGGCTTGCTCCAGTCCTTTCTGTTAAGTGTTGTCATCTGGTGGGACCCAGGAAATAAGCCCTTTCTCTACCAAAAGGCCATTAAGACCCTAAGGATGAGAGGAGAACCCAGCTTTTTTGGTAATTTTGGAGAGAGTAGTGTTGTGATGCTGATCCTTTGTTGAAGTTTTAATCTCATGTTTTCAATATTTGTCATATTGAAATTGTTTTATAAAATATAGATGCCCATATAAAATTTTCAAGAAAGTAGATCAATGTCATTGTAATTATTATCTGATGAATTTCAGATTTGGTCTAGAGATGGCTTTTTATATTTTTACTATCCTTCTGTTCACAATGCTTTTAATCCTAGAAATGCATAGTTGAAGTTTAACAGAGATTTACTTAACTTTCTTTTTTGGAAATAACAGTTTTTTGAGTACACCTCCCACAATGAAATACGTTATAATACCCGTCAACCAGAAGTCTGTGCAGCTGTTGATCCAGGAACTGATTTTTTGAAAATGTACTTATGTGAAGATAGTATCCAAAATATTCCTGAAAATCAGAAATTTATTCTTAGAGAGGTAAGAATAGTCAAATTTGTTAACAGATATTAAGCTGCAATAGGGATGGGCTATTAAACGTTAGAAGTTTGTATTGAATGATACTTTTTGTTTACATTAAAATGGTATTCCTGCCATTATGTTATGATGTTATGTTATGTTATGTTATGTTTATTATATTATTAATTATTATATTTATTATAATATATTATATTATGTTATATTTATTATATTATATTATTAATTATTATAATATAATATAATATTATATTTATTACCTTATATTATTATATTATATTATATTATACTATACTGTACTATACTATTATTATATTATATTATATTGTTATATTATATTATTATATTATATTATATTATACTATATTATTATTATATTATATTATATTATATTATATTATATTATATTATATTATATTATATTATATTATATTATATTATATTATATTATATTATATTATTATATTATAATTATATTTATTATAATTTTATAATGTGTTTATTCACTTTTTTTGTTCTATACAATATATGAGGTTTTTATATTCCTGTAAGCCGCCTTGAGTCGCCATGTGCGAATAGGTGGCAATATAAATTTCCTAAAATAAATAAAAATAAATTTTAGGTGGGTGCTTCGGTGCTGTATATTCTTTCATCCTCTTTTCCTACATTTCCTGTAACCATTGATATTTCTACTTCAAAAAGCAGAACAGACATATCTGTTTTTAAAAATATTGTTTTTCTTTTTCTTTATTAAACACTCTAAAATAATAATGACAGCAATAGCAATGAGAAATAACAAGATCATTACCAGGCCATATAGATTAAATTGCTGAGCTAGCAATTTCTAGCATTATATGTAACAATGACTTTTTAAAGGAAAAGGAAAAAGAGGAAGATAAATATATAAGCAACTGCTTTAAAAAAAAGATTAAATGTTCAATTGCTTGAAAATTTGCTTTCTTGTCTGTGTCCAAATTTCAGATATTGACAATCCCCCTTCCAATTTTCCATGGTATAATTCTTACTTTAATTACTCTTAGCAACTCTTGATGTCTTGATAAATTCCATATTCTTGGGAAGTAGGCAAGAAAGGCATGTGCAGCTTTGACAACCTGCAGTCACTATGAGCTTATATTGACAGTTTTATACATTTCAAGCAAAAATATTGCAAAATGTAACACTTAACCAAATGAGTGAATGTTCATACCTCTGAATTGCATCTCCAAATCTAAGGTTATTGTAACCTACTCCTAAACACTGTCTGAGATGAATAATAAAAAAGGAATAGTGTTAATGGCTGTTTCTCTTTGGAGAAATTGCATTTCATGATCAAAGAATGCTAGTTCCTTATAAGTAGATCAGTATTGATTGATTGATTGATTGATTGACTGATTAAATGTGTGTGCCGCCCATCTTGTCCAGTGATGACTCATTATAATATTGCATGGGAGCTGGAACCAGAGGCATCTGCCAAGGGTTGAGGGCAAATAACAATAGTATTGTGCTATTGTGGCAGAGGTTCTCTTTTTTGTACATGTGTTCTGACATTACCTGCATGTATGAAAAGGGCAGAACTTACAGCATGACTCTACTTTCATCATTTTGATGAAAGCATTAGATCCTGGGGACACCTTTGGAAGATACAGTAGAATCCCCCAGCACTCTGCAAATTCACCTATAAAAATGAGGTCTATGTATACAACAGGAGAGCAGCATATACGGTCTTCCTTGGTCAAAATTAATTCTAGCTGATGCTGACCTATATGATTCTCTCCTTTGTATAATGATGTTATTGTTATCTATAGATATATGTTGATCCAAATCACTATTAGCTACTTACAACTCTTTATAAAAATTGAATTAACATGATGTTAATTTAATAGTAAATCAAAGTATGTGAGCATGAACCCACAACAGGTTTTATTAATGTGAACAATAAATTATCTAGTAGGAATTCTGTTCTTTATCGCTTGTCTTTTCGTGAAGTTAATAAAGTTTAAAATGGGAATTTTAACTCTTACTATGGTTACTTTGTCATTACCAGATATTATAAATATTATAAGTATTTATTGTTTTGTAGGATGGAGTTTTAATACATAAGCAGACCCAGAAGTGTCTACAAGCTGAATCTGATGTAGAAAATGGATTTCCAGCACCTTTGTTACGACCATGTTCCAATTCAGAATACCAGAAATGGTTTTTTATAGGGAGAAATTGATACAGAAAACTGATTTTATGGTTGATCAAGATAATCTCTGGATCTGAAGCAAAGAAATGTTTAATCGTTTGTACATGGAGAACTGTATTATTTTCAACATTGTTCTGGAATGCAACGCCAACAGGTGTTGAAATTCATATGTGGATTTTTCTGCATTGGAAATCTACTTTTGGCAGCTATATGATTTTCCAAATTTTTTATATATTTTAGAAATAACCTAGAGACTTGATAATGAAATGCAGGTGGTGGCACTTAAATTTGATAATTTAAATATTTATTTTTTTCCCTAATGTGTTCAACTTTAATGTGACTAAGACATTAAAAGAAAAAGAAAAGGACAATTTTGGCTGTGAATTTATTATAATATAAACAACCATATAATTTTTTCATATATCTGAAAATAGTACACTGGAACTGCATACAGACAACTCGCTACCGGTATTGATTCTAAACGTACAGTAGATCATTATAGTAGAATTATATGTGAACTTAAGCTATTATGATATAAAAGGGCACAATGTGTAATTACTTGGTTCTAAATATTTTAAATTAAAACAATAAATGAATTGGAAGCAAGGATGACTGAATCACTCTGTCTCTGGTTCAGCTCAGTTTCAAAGACATTCTGTCATAAATTCAATATTATCTCCAATTTCCATATCAGTCTGCCAGCTAAAAACATCCATATAAATTAAATGTGTACACCATTTTCCTTTGTATTTTAATATATGACTACCCTTAGTGTATGAATTTTTAATGTACTTTTATCATGTACAGTAAATTACAGTAAAATGATAGAAAAGTGGCAATTTTAAAAAACAATTTTCCGGATTAATACAGGTTGATCTAAGATGTAAGGTATATTTGGTTGGCTCAGATTAAAGACTCAATGAAAATTCTGTCCCATTTCTAACTGGGTGCCAATTTCTTAAAAAATTATTGGCATACAGAATCATTGTAGCAGGACCAAAAAAATCTGTAAAACCAGATTTCAGGGAGGAAATTACACAATTACATTGGATAATCATGCCATGGTACCTTCTAGGTAACAAATCAAATTCAGAACTGGCAATCTGCATTAAATTATGATTGACTTTGCTATTATCTAGCAATCTAGGATTTTTGCACCAGAGATCTAATAGCCATAATCAAAGAAACATTCTTTGCCTGAATCCATAATTTTATAACCACACAAAAATTCATGCCTAGCCAGGAAAAGATGCAAAGAGGTTTTTTACATGGTATGACAAACGCTTATGTAGGATACAAAATAATGTGTGTAGCATGGCAACTACCATTATGTTGACTAAACTTATCCTAACTTATGTGAAGGTAAAATACTGTAGGGCAAGTGTGTCAAACTCGCGTTGTCATGGCGGCATCACATGACGTATTGCGACTTCCCCCCTCGCTATAAACCAGGCGTGGGCGTGGCCAGTGTGTGACGCATCAGGCCTGCGGGCCATGAGTTTGACAGCCCTGTTGTAGGAAATGGCATTTCCCTAAATTTGGAGGGAGAAGGATTGTGTGGTAATGTGAACTAGTAGAAGCTTGGTTAGTAATGAATATACTGAATATAAACAACATGTGACAGACTGGGATGAGAAAATGAAGATAGTAGAATAAGAATGATTCTAATTACCTTTGCAAGAGAGGGTGGGATGCAAAAGATGACAGATTTGGATGGTTTGTCGAGAGCTCAAAATGCTGCAAATTTGGGGAGTTTACATTTGAATCAAAAACACCTCATGCCTGGTCAGACACAATTCCAAACCTAAAAATGTTTGAATGTCACATTCTGGCAATGATGTTGGAGAGGCAAAACTCTTAATTTGTTACTATGGAGACCAACTCAATGGTTTGGTTAAAGTAGCTGAAGAAATAGGAATGTACAAAGTATGCATTTTGCAAAGCATCTGAGGGAGATGGGTGGTTTAGAAATAGGAAATATAAATAAATAACTCCCTCTTTGAAGCACTAAATCAAATGTTTTTTTTCAGAAGTTGTAATTAAATAATTTTGTTTATTATGCAAATTATCAATCAAATTGCATTTTAAAGTCCAGTCACCTCACCTTGTTCAGCTCTATTTAGGGCTGGACCACTTGTCATATTATATGTTAACACAAACCATTATCTGCGCTTTGTTACCTCCTTATTCCTGAAGTAAATAGAAAGTGTACTGGAAAATTGATGCTAGTGAAGATGAAACACCACACTAAGATATGTGGTTGGGAAAAGAGAAATGGCTTCATATTCTTATAATATAAGGAGATGAATTGCATTTAGCCAAAATCCAGATCATAAGAGGGAATGGGATAATTTGATACAGTTCCGAATCCACTGTATTTTAACCTTAAGCTTCCAAGCTTCCATTTGTTTCTAATGTGTTTCTCAAATACTCTGGTTTGTTGCACACCTTTGGAGATGCACCCAAAAACAGGGCATCATATTTTAAAGGATCTTTGTTTGAAACCCCATGCCCTGGCTTCTATCTAATTTGACATAATTCATCCAGTTACAATTCAATCCAATGTCTTAAAAAGCAAATGTATGCTTTTGTGTTTTTTCATAGTACTCTTTCATTTATCTATTCACTTATTTAACAAATTTATATAGTTACCCAACTCACACATAGGTGACTCTGGATGGCTTACAACATGAACATTTCACAACATAAAAATCCATAAAATCCATCCTACCCTACCCACCCCTGGTAGCAATATAATCAAATCAAACACACAATCGGCTCCATCTCCATTTGTGGTTTGTAGGCTCACTGAAAAAACCATGTCTTGAGGGCCTTTCAGAAAAGGGTAAGGATGGGGGGCAATTATGTCTTAGGTGAGATGATGTCCCAAAGAGAAGGAGCCATCACCGAGACATCCCTTTTTCATGGTCCCATCAGACGTAAAACCCTAATAGATGGGATCCACAATTTACCATGACTTCTTGTCGTGGTGGGCCAGGTGGATGTAATAGTAGAAGGTGGTCCTTCAAATAGCCTGGTCCCATGCCATGTAGGGCTTTAAAGGTGATACCTTTAATGAACCCGGAAGCGAACTGGCCTCCATGGAGCCAATGCAGTCTCCTATGGAAAGAGATTTTCTTCTTTTCTCCTTGAAAGTTGGAAATCTCCAGAATAATCTGGACCAAACTGGGCTATTTGTGGACTAAGAGCTTCTGCAATACTGAAATTCATTTTTCCAACCAGTTGATGCAAATAGGCATGAATGAAAAGCATTGCTTTTTTAAAATAATAAAATAGCATAATTAAAGTTATTTTTCAATTACTTAGTGCCTAGCTAGCATTATAATGATCAGCCCTTGATCTTTATTGAATAAACCAGAACAGAAGAAATAAGAGTTTAAAACATGTTTGACAATTGCAGAAACAAGGAAATGCATAGGAAATTGAAAACATGAAAAGATTAGTATCTTAGGCCTTGTGAAGGGGGCTGTTGGTATAATGAGGGTTCACTAATAGTAATTACCGGTACTTTATAATATCAAAAACTGACTTCACTGTTACTTTCTAGATAGGCAAGTGGTATGTTTAATTTTGACACAAAGTGAGAGATCAATAGATTAGAACTATCATCAAGAATATGTACATTGTATGAAAAACTTGGATGCCATTTCTTTCTATTTGTCTTAATATTTGCATTTTCTTACTTTGTTTAATAGCCTTGAGAGATTTTGTCAATTGGAACTTTGTAATTGTTGTTTTTATGTGAGTCCTGAGATAATTTATAAGTATGATTTTTGGCAGTAATTTCATAAATATTACTGTGTTTTGTGATGCCTAGAGATATATGTCTTCTTCCACATTTGTAGAATCACATGTGAAAATTGTGTTTATAAGAACCATAGACTAATGAGATTAATACAATGCAGTAAAATATTTGTTTTAAAGCTCACATTTCCAAGTGCTTTTTAAAATTAATCATCTCTAGTCTTTTTTTTTTGACAGGTGCCTTATTCTGATAATGTGAGTCTTTTTTCTCACATTACTGTCGAATTCAACACAACACTTAATTAAAATGCAATATTTACATTCTGTTTGCATTTAGATAGCTGTTAGGTTTTGATCCATGAAATCTTAAGAATCTCTGAAGACTAATAGCAGAAGTCACACAGATTTTAGAAAGTGGAAATTAATGGCATCATAAATAATGCCAATTTTGTTACAGCATATCTCCGCATGGACAAAATTAAAACTCAAGTCTAGGACATTAATATCAATGACATAGGAATATAAATTTTTTTAAAAAATTAAAAATTAAAAACTTTTAACTATACTTTATATTCTTTGTACTTTGATTCTCTGCTACATGTTGGAATTTGTTAATTGCATTGATGCTTATAATGTCAGAAGTGCTACATTTTTAAAAAATAAGGTACTGTAAGCTTTTCCCCTGAAAAAGAGCTGAGGAATTCTGGTAGTTAAAGTTCACAAATTTATAATTGTTAAGGTTGAAAATCATTGTGCCAGAGTCTTGCTTTTCCCAAAATCATTATCATAGCAGCATGGCCAATTAAAAGGGGGGAAAAATCTGATGGATCACCAAAGGAAAGTTACTGGGGTGCTTACAAGCTCCAAGGTGAGAATCTAGCAGTGTGTCACAAGAATTTCTCTGAGACCAAGGATGTCTTGGTACAGAAAACCTTCTGCGCACAAAATCCACCCGTGCCTTTGTAAACAACAAATTTAAAGACTTGCGATCCATCCCACCCCTAAAACTCTTAAACACATTCTTCGGCTCAGTCTTTGTAAACAACAACAACTCATACCTAATATTCCCCAGTAGTACCACAAATAATTACAATGATTTAATACATATCGATTTTACAGAAGACAACATTGAAAAGGCACTACGCAGTCTAAAACCATCTCTATCTATTGGACCTGATGGACTATGTGCCTACTTCTTTAAAAAGCTTTCCACTGCATTAGCAGAACCTCTAAGCATAATTTTTGAAAAATCTTTCAGAACCAGCTCCTTGCCCAACCAATAGTCACTAGCCACGATCATCCCAATCTTCAAAAAGGGAGACCCCAGCCTAGTTGAAAATTACAGACCAATCTCTTTACTTTGCGTCACCTGCAAAGTCATAGAATCAATCATTAACCAATCTATTACCCTCCACCTAGAAACAAACAACCTACTCTCCAACAAACAATTTGATTTCAGAAAAAAAAAATCCTGTAATCTGCAACTACTACACTGCAAAAACATATGGACTACACATCTCGATCAGGGCAAAGCAATACGCAATTTACATAGACTTCTGTAAAGCCTTTCATTCAGTGGTACACGACAAACTACTAAAACTAAAATCTTATGGCATTTCTGGACTCTTACATAAATGGATAGCTGCCTTCCTGTCAAACAGGCAACAAGTGGTCGAAATAGGAAGCGCTCTATCAAATCCTGTACTTGTTAACAGTGGTGTTCTCCAAGGCAGCATTTTAGGACCAACACTCTTTATACTTTACATAAATGACCATTGCGATCATATTAAAAGCAACTGCGTTCTCTTCGCTGATGATGTAAAACACCACCAACAATGCTACCACCCTTCAAAAAGACCTTGACTATGTGTCAGATTGGTCAAACAAGTGGCAATTTCAAATCTCAACCAACAAATGCTCTGTCTTACACATTGGCAAAAAAAATCAGAACATAAAATACAAGCTAGATGGACATGATCTTGTAGACGACCTACACTCTGTCAAGGACCTTGGAGTACTCATTTCTAAAGATCTAAGTGCCAGAGCCCACTGTAACAACATTGCCAAAAAGGCATTAAAAGTTGTTAATCTAATGTTGTGTAGCTTCTTCTCTGGTAATATTGTACTACTAAGTAGAGCATACAAAACATTTGCTAGACCAATTCGCGAATACTCATCTGTCTGGAACCCACACTGCATATCAGACATTAATACATAAGTGCACCAGCGTGCCTACCGTCCCTGTCCTAATGTTCCCTCTTATCAGTACCCATCTTATGTATATAAACAATGTTATATCTATGTATATTACCAACATGTACTTGACAAAATAAAAATAAATAAAAAATAAATAAATAATATTTCACGAGAAGAGTCCTCCATTCCTCTACCCGCAATAAAATACCTTATGCCACCATACTTGAAATTTTGGGCTTAGACAACTTAGAATTACACCGCCTTCGATCTGACCTAAGCGTAGTACATAAAATTATCTGCTACACTGTCCTACCTGTCAATGACTACTTCAGCTTCAGCCACAACAATACATGAGCAAACAACAGATACAAACTTAAGGTAAACCGCTCCAAACTTGATTGCAAAAAATATGACTTCAGCAACAGAGTAGTCAATGCCTGGAATGCACTACCTGATTCTGTGGTTTCTTCCCCTAACCCCCAAAACTTTAACCTTAGACTGTCTACTGTTGACCTCACCCCATTCCTAAGAGGTCTGTAAGGGTCGTGCATAAGTGCACCAACGTGCCTACTGTCCCTGTCCTAATGTCCCTTTTTATTTGTATCCTTTTCATGTACTCAAAATCATGTTTATACTTTTATCTGTTACCTTATATATGCTTGACAAAATGAATGAATGAATAAATAAATGAATACATGAATACATGAATGAATAAACAAACAAACAAACAAATAAATAAATAAATACTTTCTGTACATATTGCATTGAATATTCTCACAAGAAACCATTTATATAGGGTCTATTTTCTGTACATATTCATTTTTTGCAGAAATGAACCATGCATGGTACTTTGGGAGGACCTGAACTCATTTGGGAGATTTACTCTTGGAATGGTGGTAGTGGTGATGATCATTCCTCGAAGTTTTTCAGAAACTTGAGATGTACTAGGCTAGGGAAAGCGAAAGCGAAATAAAAGTGTATTTTTATCACATTATGAATAGCAATCTTTTCCCTCCTGTTTTGTGGATATATTGTGGACTTCAATTGTCCCGTAGTCAACTCACTGAATCATAACACTAGACTCAGAATTTAAGGGAATTGCTTGCTCCAGATGGAGTTGCACCTAGTTTACCTGAAGGAACTATTTCAGAGTCTGGGTGTTTTCTGCAGCCCTGGACCATGCCAATAGCCACAGATCAAACAAGAGTAGGGCCACTTTGTATTTTCTTCTAAATATTACATATTCTTATATTGCTTTTATTCTAACACTTTTGTCTCATTTTCATGACTTTGTATTGGTAGTAAAATCTCTCTCTACCAATAAACTGCAATTTCCTTCCCATCAGTAGATAGGAGACATTTTTCAGTGTTATGGCTCCCTCTACTGATAAGAAAAGTCTAGGGAGTCTATTGCAGCATTTGGGGCTAATTTTTCAATTGTGCCCATTCTAGAAAAGGAAAGTTGGCCACAGTGAATCACACATTGTTAACCTCAGGGTGGACTCCTACAATGTGCTCTGTATAAGACTGTCCTTGGGTCTAGTTTGGGCCTAAGATACTGCCTGTGATGTCATAATGTGCATATATATTTATGGTTGCTAGGTTGCTGTCACAACAGTAATTTCCCTTGGCCATCTTGAATAGGAGATCATTAGGAAATTCCAGCAGTGTAGACCAGACTGGGGAAGAAAACATTCAGAAAGAAGGCAATGGCAGAACTCTTCCACACTGTTCCCAATAAGATTACATGGATAGATCCATGTAATCATGGGAGGTGAACTGAACTTGAAAGGAGAAAAAAGTCCCCTCAACCATATTTAATGTGCTGCAATTACAATATAAAGCTACGGCAAACTCAAAACCTGTTTACTTAACAATGACTGCAATACATTGATAAAATATGCCTAGACAGCTGCAGTTCCAGGATACTGCTGATCTCCATGCCACAGCTTGCTGCTTGTCAGCTAGAGGTGATGCAGAGAAAGGCCTTCTCTGTTGGGACTCTGCCTGGTGGAATAGCATCAGAAAAGGTATTTAAAGCTTTTTATATTGACTCTCCCTGAAGATTAACACATACTGCCCTACTGTCCTCAAATAGAACATTTTTATTCTGTTTTTATTGTACGAGTCTCTGTTATTGTGAATTCCTTAGGGAAGTCTAAAACAAGAAAGTATAAATACTTTAGATAAATCTATCTTAACTAAACATTTGCAAACTATAATTCTTCCAAAAAATTACAAAATTTGACCTTTTTATTACAAATTGCATAGTATAAAAGTCTCTCAGGTACTCTTATAAAAAGTGTGAGCGTTGACATCACTGCCCCATTCCTAAAGAACTAGTAAGATAACAGGAACAATTATTCTTTTCCATTTAAAATAAAAGTTTTAATCATTTTAATTACCATTTCATATCTATTTGATCCATAACTCTCTTTAAATATTTTAAAACATGTCAAGAGAGACTTGTAGAATGTTAATCCTCTTATTTGGTTAATGTAAAAGAGAACATAGTATTAACAAGCTTTTTTTTCTTCATTTTACTCCATTTCCAGAAAATATGTAAGTAACATACATTCTACAATGGTGCTGTTTTAATGGATTGATAATAGATTAATTTTTATGTATAGAATGGACTTAAGAGTTTTGAAGGATTTTTTTTATTACTGATCTTTGATTGTAATAATACATTTGATTTTACTTTAAGGATTCCTTTAATATTAATTATGGCTAAATATTCTGTGATGATTACTCCCAGTCATTTCTTCAGAAAATGACTATAATTAGAATAGAATAACAGAGTTGGAAGGGACCTTGGAGGTCTTCCAGTCCAACCCCCTGCTTAGGCAGAAAACCCTATACCACTTCAGACAAGAGGTGGGTTCCTGCCGGAGCTGCCCGGTGTGCAGCTCCGGTAGGGGCGGCCGATTGTATAACCGCTCCGGAGCCCTCTCTGCCGGTCCACCCAGTGCGTTGCCATTTTTTCCCAGTGATTTTGGGTCAATTTTGCTTCTGCGCATGCACAGAAGCAAAATCGCGCTGAAATCTCACGAGGGACACGTGCACGTGTGAGATTTTGGCGAGATCTCACCTCCGCGCATGCGTGGAAGCAAAATCACGCCAAAATCTCGTGCGCGCGCGTCCCCTCGCGAGATTTCGGTGTGATTTTGCTTCCGTGCATGCGCAGAAGCAAAATCGCGCAAGGGGGCACACACGCGTAGCGAGCACCCCCCTGAAGCATGGAGATGCGCGTGCATGGCTCCAGCAGCGAGGTAAGTGAGCAACCCGCCCCTGCTTCAGACAAATGGTTCTCCAATCTCTTCTTTAGAACTTCTATTGTTGGAGCATTCACAACTTCTGGAGGCAAGTTGTTCCACTGACTAATTGTTCTAACTGTCAGGAAATTTCTTCTTAGTTCTAAGTTGTTAGTTCTATAGTTGACAATACAGTTCTCCTACTTGACTACTTAATGAGTGCTTTGAACTTGAGATTTTTTCCCCCCACCAGGGGGAAGATTGCTTGAGCAGAGTTATACTCCAGTAGCAATTCTATCAGCAGCTTTGTCCTCTTCACCATGCAGCCCATTATATTCCACAAAATCCACTCCAGAGGGATTATTGAGAGCATGGGAAGTAGGAATTGGTGAAAGTCACATCTACCATTCTTCCACAGGCTGTAGGCTATTTCACAAAAAGAAAGGTCCTTTCCATTTTCAAGAGCTAAATCAATATATTTAATTTGTCTTGCTGCTATTTTTGCTTTCTGTAGCTGTCTCAACAATATTGGACCCCTATCTGAAAATATTAAAACTGCCCAGGTGTACAAGGTCCAGTTCAAAGAAATACTTTGCATGCAGGAATTTCCAAACTAACTGGGAAAGACCTTTTTCTGAAACTCTCAAAATCCATTTCTTGTCAATGTAGAAGATGCTGAGTTAGATTAGCAAACTACAGTTTCACTAGAACAAAGTATAAAAGTCCTGAAAATGTAGGAATTATTTAGCTTTTTTTAAAAAAATTGTCTCTTGTACAGATTGTGAACTCATTTTGTATTTGTGGACACTTCAATATTCAAAAAGACATACAAGGGGGGGGGGGAAATCAGCAAGCCTGATGAAATACCAAAATTTGTAGGTTTTTTTTAAAAAGCAGCTAGATTTTCCTCAGAATATTCAATTATTGTTCTGGGGAAAAACAGAGGACAGGAAAGAGTGAAAATAAAATGGAGGGTCCTGAAAGCTAGAATTCTTATCAACAAAATACACCCAGTAAGATATACTTCCTTCTAACATCAAATGTACTAATATGGAAATACGTTAGATTTCTTATGTATTTATTAAGTCATCTCTCCAGATAATTATATCCACTAGTAAAGTAGGACAAGGACTGTCAATATATCTTCTCTCTTATTACCCATGAGAAAATATGCTGAGCTTATAGGACTCATAAGGACACTAAAGGGTGAAAGAAAATAAGTAAATGCAGCACAGAACTGAAAATTCTTCTGCAGACTCTCCTAATAATTTTGAGCATTGTAATACTGGAGCTTGAGGTTGTTAGCAGGGGTATAAAAGAGCGGTGAATTATATACAGTTGCATCAGGGGTGGGTTCTAACTTACCTCGCTGCCGGTTCGCTTCCTTCTCGCGCGCGCACAAAAAAAAAGACGAAAACAAGATGGCGACGCATGCGCAGTGCCGGAAACTCGGCTTCTGCACATGCGCCGAAATCTTTAAAAAAAAAAAAAAAAAAAAAAGATGGCAGTGCCCACAGACCGGCACCGGATCCGTAACATCATCATGACATCACCAGCGGGTTACCACTGGTTTGGGCAAACCGGTCCAAACCAGGAGGAACCCACTTCTGAGTTGTATATAATATAATAGTGGCAGTTACATGGCACATGTACCATCAATACTGCGTAAGCAGCACTGGTTGCCTGTGTGTTTCCAGGTGCAATGCAACATGCTGGTTGTCATCTTTAAAGCCCTACATGGCTTGGGACTGGGTTAATTGGATGATTTTTTCCCCAAGAGTTTCTACCCATCCAACTCGATCCAACAGATTAGGCATGCCGCAGATCCCCTCAGGCAAAAAGTGTTAGCTGGCAGGAAGTAGAAGATGGGCCTCCATTGCTGTAGCCCCTGCCTTATGATATATTCTCCCCTCGGAGATTAGAATGGCCCAAACCCTGATTGCCTTTCTCAAGACATTAAAAACTTAAGATGTACTTTGGAGAGTGTTAAGGGTCCCTTAACTTTACTGTTAGTTGTTTAATCAACCCAGCTGCTGTTTGTATTTGTGTGTGTGTGTGTGTGTGTGTGTGTGTGTGTGGATGCTTTTATTGTTTTAATGTTTTGTAACTGTTTTATAATTTTAGGATTGTAAGCCACCAATGTCAATTGGTTGAGTTGGATGGCTATAGAAATTTAATAAATAAATAAATAGAGTACCCTCCCAAAGTTGTGATATCACAAACAATATTAGAAAAGTACCCTCAAAATAAATGGACTATTATAGCTTAAATAGCAATAACAGATAAGCTTTTAGGCTGGGCAGGAAGAATACTTTTCTTTCATTCATCCAGAGCTACAAAGAAGTAAAAAAAATAAAAAATCAACAGCCTTAATCACACCAAGGCAATTTTCAATGAATGTAACAGCATTTGTAAATCCCTAGAGAGAAATTACTAGTAAATAGAATAGTTTCCTGTGTTGTTTATGGCAAACTTACTTTGTTTTCTATAAGCGGAGTAGGTTACTCAAATTACATAGCATATAAAATTATGGGGAGGGGGAAAGAAAGCAAATCTAATGCTCTAGGGGTGTGTGTGACATTATGGAGCTCAGCACCACCACTAGATGGCATCCACTGACCTTCAGAATAATAATAGCATCTTAATTTTATTCGTTTTTTCATTTAAATAACAGAAATCTTATAAAATATCTGTACTCTGTCATGAAATCTCGCCACTTTCATTTTCATTTTTATTTTTTAAAAATAACTTCTATCTGAAACATTGCATTACAGCACTCAATGGTTGGTAAGGTTATGGTAGAAGTTGAACTTTTCCACAGTGAAGAATGTGAATGAAAAGAAAAGGAAAAAAAATTACTTGCACCTTATACAAATTTGAAGAGAAAGAGAGAGAAAAGATGCTTACAACCATCTTACCCACCAGGCCCTTTCCTTCTCATCAATATATATACTGTAGTAATTCTGGATGGGGACTGAAGTAGGGAGCTCTATGCCATAAGATTAAAATCCAATAGCACATGCTATTTGGAAGATTTTGAAGGGGAGTTCTCCTTTCCAACTCCAGAATACTTCCATATTCTACACACTGTCACAATCCCATTTATTTATCTTTACGGTATAAAGGTCACTTTTCTCTTTTTAAAAAATAATAATTTTATTGAAGCTTTTAATTTATTTATATTTCACCTTTTTTTTTTTACAAATAACTCAAGATAATGTACATATCCAACACACTTTCCTCCTCCTATTTCCCCCCAACAACAATCCTGTGAGGTGGGTTGGACTGAGAGAGAGTGACTGGCCCAAAGTCACTCAGTTGGCTTTCATGGCTAAGGTGGGACTTGAACTCACAGTCACCTGGTTTCTAGTCTGGTGTCTTAATCCTTACTCTGAATGTATATATTATATAAACATAGTAAATTTAGTACTATAATACTATAGTACAGGGGAGTCAAACTTGCATTGTCACGTTGTCGTCACGTGATGTATCACAACTTTTTTCTCCTTTGCTAAAATGGGGGTGGGTGTGGCCAGCACAGCACACATCCGGCCCATGGGCCGCGAGTTTGACACCCCTGCTATAGTACACAGTAAGCAGTATATAATATTGTTATAAATTAAAATGCATACATAGATTGATGCTGCTCATCTATATACCATAACTCCCTTCCAGTAAATTCTCTGGAAAGATTCAGGTGAAAAATTCCAGGTTTTAAAGGTGTTTTGAAGCCAAGCCATTGGGGTATACAGATAGATCTAAGATAGAAATCAAAGGCATGCAGAAGAGGGGACTGTAACTAAATTTTTTTAAAAAAGGTTTTCCTATACCATCACAAGTGCTTACTTGGTGCAATAGGAGAAATTGTAATCAGCAGGTGCATCTATGCATCCTCTGGGAACATAAGGAAGTTGGCATTTATCAAGACACCTGCTCCCTAGGTGTACACTTTGGCAGAGTGTCTCAGAGCAGTGCTCTTAACGGAGTACAACAGGCCTTGGAAACTGGAGAAGATAATTAGCCAGAGAATAGCAGCTTGGTACTAAATAATTGCATCTGTGGCCCAAATGCACCTATAAAAACAAATCCAGTTTTTAATAATGAAACTATAGCCTCATAAAATGATTCAGATTTTAATAGAGGATGTTTATGTAAATACTACATTTACAAAAAATAAAAGTTGCATTTAATATTAGGTATGATTTGGAGTTTTGGGGCACCTAAATCCATCCTAGGACACAAATCTCATTAAAAGAAGATGACTTCTAAATTTGCTTTAACCAGTTTGTAGTGGCCAGCCTCTTGGTTTATGCTGAGTGGTTTTGTGTCCTACCCAAGTTCCTCTTCCTAGCCATTAAGATGCCACAGGTAGCCCCTACTACATTGCTCTTCAAATTCAAATCTTGCTTTTTTCCCCTTCAGAATGTTTTCCCGGCCAGCAATATTTTTGTACATACTGTAAAGACAATCATGCAAAAAGATCAATCTCATAAACACAGAGGCAAAAAAATGTAACTATGTTAACAAATATAAAGTTCCAACAAATACATAGAAAAATAGTTATTTACTGCTATTAGGTACACAATATTTGGTGACAGAGAGGAAAAGAAAACACATATTGGCCAAAAGCTGTTTTGATTTTCCACAACTGCATTACTGAGCCTGATTGGTTGAACAGATTGGCAGAAAGAAATCTTGACTTAGTGATGATATATGTACAGTAGATACAGCCACTGTTTCCATAGAGTGAGTAATGGATAATTTATAGTATACTGTATGAGAACAAGGGTTCAGCTGATTTTTTTAATACTGTAGAGAAACTGAGATGAAATATTATACATAAGAGACATGCAAATCTCTCTCTCTCTCTCTCTCTCTCTCTCTCTCTCTCTCTCTCTCTCTCTCTCTCTCTCTCTCTCTCTCTCTCTCTGTGTGTGTGTGTGTGTGTGTGTGTGTGTGTGTGTGTGTAATTTTCTTATTTCAGAATGGCATGCATAGTATAAATAAACTTTATTTATATCTTGTATAAGTAAGCAAACAGATTTTGGATTCTGTCAGATAGAGAACTGTCCTTCCCAATCAATTTTGAAATTATTTTTCTAGACTTATTTTCAATTACAGCAACAAAATAATGAAACAAAAGCAACCATTAATAGTTGCTAATTCCTTTCTTGACTCATCATAGATCTAATTTGCAGGAATGCATTATTTACTGTAATTCAGCTATTTCAAGATAATTATTAATTATAGCTGCTGATGTGCTTTCAGAAAAAAGCCTTGTTCAGTTTGGTGGGTAAAAGATAAAATATATCTAGGATTACAGGCTAATAAATGCTCATCTTCTTAAATATTTTCTTTTTACTACATTATAATGATTTGATCATACTACTCAAATAGTGAGGAAGATTATGAGATGTACAAAACATATACAGTATATAAGTACTTTAGTATGAATTATTATAAAAACCTTTTAAAAGTTTTAATGAAAACATAATATCTAATACAAAATAAAGAGAACAAAGAAAGAAAAATAAAAAAAAATAAAAGTGCAGAAAGGATAAAAAAGAAATAGAAAGACGCTTCCAATTTCCTTTGCAGCAAATACAAGTATGATTACAAAATTGTCTCTTACTGTATCTTCACAAATAAAACTCACTTTTTCTTGTTATTCAATTTTATCCAAAAATTGTTATCCAATTTTTTTTGTAATCATTGAAACAAGCCATACATTCATTTTTTTCTGATTCATGCAAAAATTCTACAAATGGTTTCCAGTCATAAACATGCTGCCTTTTCTCTGATTAAAAAAGTTAATTTAGGCATCTCTGCAAGTTATTTCGTCTTCACCAATCATTCTTCCATTTTAGCAATAGCAATAGCAATAGCACTTCATTGCTATACCACTTCATAGTGCTTTACAGCCTTCTCTAAGCGGTTTACAGAGTCAGCATATTGCCCCCAACAATCTGGGTCCTCATTTTACCCACCTCAGAAGGATGGAAGGCTGAGTCAACCTTGAGCCGGTGAGATTTGAACAGCCGAACTGCAGCTAGCAGTCAGCTGAAGTAGCCTGAAGTGCTGCACTCTAACCACTGCGCCACCTGTGCCACATTTTGGGTAATGTTCAGCATTTCCACTTTATATAATAATAATTTTATTTCAATTGTCATCTATAAAAACAAAGTTCCATCATATTTTTATAATTACCTGTCCAGTAGTCTCAAAAGCCATTGTTTTCAATTGTAGTCTTTTAAACGCTTCTGAATTAATACATATATTTGTATGTAAATTTCTTGCACTTCTTTATCATGTCCATTAAATATAAAATTTTATAATGTTGGAATGACTGTACTAAGGTTTCATTTTATAAAATATGTTTCATTTTCAAAAATGTAATCTTTTACAAAAAAAATTATTTTATTGTATACATTTTATAAAAATTCTCCTTACATTTAGAACATAATGTAAATTTCAATCCTTTCAACCAGATATTTCTCATAAGAATATATTAACCAATTTTTTTGATCCATTTGATCATACATTCTCTCACTCAGGGGCGAGTTGCTTACTTACCGAGACTGGTGCACTGCTCCGTGTTTCTCTGTGCTTCATGTGCATGTGCACGCGCTATGCGCGTGTGCCTCCTTGTGCAATTTTGCTTCTGTGCATGTGCGGAAGCAAAATCACGCCAAAATCTCGTGAGGGGATGCGCGGGCAAGATTTTGGCGCAATTTTGCTTCCATGCATGCGCAGAAGCAAAATCGCCCAAAAATGCGTAAAAAAAGATGGCGATGCATGCAACTGCCCGGTGGAGACGGCACCGGAGCAGTCGCGCTTAAATTGGGTTATCGGCGGGTCCCTACCGGAGCTACGTACTGGACCGCACCGGTAGGAACCAACCCCTGCTCTCACTTGTTCTTCTTCTGTCTCATATTTCAGCAAAAGTTTATACCTGCTAGGAATTACATGTTCAACATTAGTACACAATTCTGTTATACGAATGAAGGTGAATATACATATCCCAGGATAATGTTTCAGGATCCAATCTGGGTCAGTCATCGGGACCAGAGGTTTTGTCTTCCGAGCTTTTGGACTCGTGTTGGAGCCCATCTTCAGGGAACTTCTCTCTAGCAGTGTGTGTGCTGTTCTTTGTGTGGTATTTATAGTGCCTGTTGTAATTGTGTTATAAACTCAGTCTTACTTTGTTCAAATCCATAAAATATTTTATCTACTTTAAACCTTTCTGATAATTGTATATAAGAAACTCATTGACAAATATATTCTTCTATTGTTAATCTTCTTTTGATTTTATTTTACATTCCCCTTGAGAAAATCCTAATACTGCACAGCATTTTTATTTATTCCATGCTCCAAGAAACAGTAAAAACCAGCTCAAATTGTCAAAATTATCTAAAAAGATCAATATGGCTTATTTTATTATGTTATTCCACATATTTTAAAATATCCAAGACAGTTCTAATATTATTCTTCAATTGTCTTTTAGGTAAAAATCCACATTGATCCTCATGAATGAATTCTTGCAAATTATTTTCAGCCTTTCAGCTAAAATTGTAGTCATTATTCCATAATGACATTATTCTATAATTTCTTGCTGAAGTGAAATCTTGTCCCTCTTTGTATGTTTATCACATCATATTAGCCCTTTTCCAAGTCTCTGGCATTTTTCCTCCCTGTAGAATAGACTTAATTTTTATTGTAAAGGTTGTAACAGTTTATCCTCAAGCCCCTTATAGTTCATCTATTATTTATTCTTTGTAATTGTTTCTAAAACTTCTCTTATTGTTATTGGTTCATTCATAATTTGTCTTTGTTCTTCTATAATCCTTGGGCAATTTTGTATTCTAAGATATTCATTATTTTCTCTGAAGTAATATCATGTCCTTTATACTAATTAGAATAACACTGATAAAAGGACCATTGGTCTTACCTGATACGCTCCTTCTCGTAGGGTGGAGATAGCATCCAGGCATTGGTTGACCTTGTCCATTCAGTCTACAGGACTAAGTCTTTCAAAGATGTGAAGCTCCACCTCTGTTGCTAGGAGGCCCAGCTTTGGCGAAGACAGATAGACTCAGTGTGTGGTAACTTCGTCCCCCTGAAGTTCGCACTGTAGAGCCGTGGACCAGCCCGAGCTTGGTGGGGCTGGATGCTATTTCCACACTACGAGAAGGAGTGTATCAGGTAAGACCAATGCCCCTTCTCCATAGTGGGTGGCACTAGCATCCAGGCATGGGACATACCAAAGCAGTTTGTCCAATGGGAGGATTAGTCCTGGTCCAGGGTCACTTAGTCCGAGTGAACTCTCTGAAGCACCCGGTGACCAAAGGCTGCTTCCACTGAGGCAAAAACATCAAGTTTGTAGTGACATATGAATGGTGACAGTGAGGCCCATGTGTCCGCTCTGAAAATCTCCTCGAGCAAAGCTTGAGTCGACCAGGCCGCCATTGTTGCCGCACTCCACGTCGAGTGTGCCATCACGCAAGCAGGTCATGGTAGAGCCAACAAGTCATTTGCCTTTGCAATGGTACCCCGTAACCACCACCCGACTGTGGAGGGAGTCACCTTGAGTCCCAACGTGGAAGGCAAGGAGACGAAGAAGGCCTCCATCTTCCTCAGCATCACTGTCCTCTTGACATAGATTCATAGAGCCCTCCACATGTCCAAAGTGTGCCATTTCTGTTCTAGAGGGTGGGAGAGGTTAAGGCAAAAATTAGGGCGAATGATCTCCTGAGCCCTGTGGAACCAGGAGTTGATTTTTGGGATAAAGGAGGGGTCCAGTTGGAGGATGACTCTGTCCGAGTGAAAGACGCAGAGGTCCTTCCGGACCGAGAGAGCCACAATCTCCAAAATCCTCCTTGCCGAGGTGATGGCCACTAAGAACGCCACCTTACAGGTAAGGTGACGGAGAGATGCTGTTCTCAAAGGTTCGTAAGGCAGCCCCGTCAGGGAGGTGAGGACCTTGGAAAGGTCCCAGGTGGGATACCTGTGGATGACAGGTGGACACAGGTTTGTAGCCCCACAAATGAATAGCCTTATGGTGGGAGGTTGAGACAGGGACTCAAGAGAGCTGCAAGATAGCATGGAGGACAGTGCCACCACCTGACTCCTGATGGTGTTAGGGATGAGCCCATCTTATAGGAAGTCTAGGAGTGTCACTATTAACAAATGAACTGGAGAACAGCCCATCGTAGAACACCAGGTGCAGAATGCCTTCCAGGTGGCCAAGTAAATGCGCTCAGTGGAAGGCCTCCTAGAAGCCTGAATGGTCCTGATAACCCTGGAGAAGGTGTGACAGCATCTTAGAGCATACCGCTCAAGCGCCAGGCAGTCAGTTGGTACCACCGAGGATCTGGGTGGACCAACACCCCCTGGCTGAGCGATGACTTGTTCTGCAGAATCCTCCAGGGTTGGTCTACCAAAAGAGACTTCAGATCAGCAAACCAGGGCCTCCTGGGCCAATGAGGCGCCAGAAGCCGGACCTCTGCTCTCTCCTCCAGGATCTTCCTGATGACTTTGGGGAGGAGAGGCAGTGGGGGGAAGGCATACAGGAGACCAGACAGCCACTTGCAACAGAGGGCATTGGCTCCCTTCACTCCCTGGGTCTTGAATCTTGTAAAGCACCTTGGCAGTTGCACATTCTCCAGGGTGGCAAATGGGTCGACCTCTGCGAGGCCGAACCGGCTTGTCAAGTCCTGGAAGATGGACAGGTGCAGACACCACTCTGTTGGATCAATTGTCCTCCGACTGAGCCAGTCTGCCTGCACGTTGGACTCCCTGGAGATATGGTCCGCCGAGATGGAGAGGAGATGACATTCTGCCCAAAGACCCAGTCGTTTGGCCTCCTGCATGAGAGCCCTTGATTTGGCTCCCCCTGCCTGTTTATGTGGGCCTTTGTGGTCACGTTGTCCATGAGCACTAAAACATGCTTGCCGGACATCAGATGCTGTAGCTGCCGTAGTGCCAGATAGACTGCTCGCAGCTCCAGTTGGTTGATGTTGTATTGTGTTTCCATGTGTGTCCATTGGCCTTGGACCATGTGTGACTGAGCATGGGCTCCCCAGCCTAGAAGGCTGGCATCTGTAGTGACCATGAGTCTCTGGGGCTCCTGGAATAGATAGCCCTTTGAAATGGCCGGCAATGTCCACCAAAGTAGGGAACGATGAACTGGACGCACTGGAACCCTGGCTGTTGAAGTGCTGTGGCCCGATCTCTGGAAGGGTAAAAGGAACCATTGGAGGTCTCTGGAGTGTAGGCATGCCCAGGGAGTGATGGCAATGCTAGAAATCATCTTCTCCAGGAGCATGGATAGCAAGTTCAGCGGAACCGGACCAAGGATTCCATGTTTTTAATACTGTTCTGGAGCTCCTGGGAAAGGTACACTCTACAATCCAGAGAGTCCACAATGGCTCCCAAGTGAACCAGGCGGGTGCAGGGAGAGAGGTGGCTCTTGTCCATGTTGATGGAGAACCATTAACTCACAAGAAATGGCCATCTGGGGGGGGGGCATGGGCTATCTCAATCTCTCCTTTCTGCAGAGAGATTTTGCTGGCTAGGATCCACTATCCAAGCCACTGATTTCTGCTAAAATACTGCCTGTTTCAGCAGGACTTCTGCCTCTTCCATGGTGCTCATCAGAAGTCTGAATAGCTACTTTATATCAATTAGTTTGTACTGATGTTTTGAGGATTTTCAACAACTACAGATATAATTCTCTCTGCCCAATACATATAAATGGCAAGATAATCAACAAGAATGATTTGAATATGGGTTAGGCATTTTAACTGTCTGAAAGAAGCCAGACTTATTTTAGACTGAGTGTGTTTCTAAAATAAATGAACTTTGAAATTATATCCAAAATCGAAAAATATTGTAAAAGTTGAAATTATGAATATTTATAATTTATGGAATAAAAAGTTACTACATCCAATAATGACTACAAAATTATCCCAAGTTTTTCAAAACAATGTTGTTTGTTTCTTTGGACTTGAAATTGAAGTTAACCTATCAAAGGATGTTATTCTTATTGGACTCTTCAAAGAATAATCAGAAAGGATGGATGATAGATTTGCTGTGATGGTGAGATAAGAAAAATGAGAGTATATTAACAAATATGATTTGGTTATGTCCAGTTTTGGTTTCTTTTTGGAAGAATATTGTAATAACATGTATGCAAGCACGCATATGTGTGTGTGTGTGTGTGTGCGCATGTGTGTGTGTGTGTGCGCGCACACACACACACACAGTAGATATCAGTAGATATTTGGTAAATGTTTCCAAGTTAAAAGATGTCAATGTTATTTCCAAGTGGCCTTTGGATCCTTACTTACTTATTTATTTATAAACTCTATTGACCTGCCATCTTACCATAGGGCAGTGATGGCGAACCTTTTTTTCCTCGGATGCCAAAAGCACGTGTGCGCGTGCTATTGCATGTGCACGAGTGCCCACACCCATAATTTAATGTCCCCCGCCTCCTGCACATGTGCACGTGACTCCCCTATGCTGCCCCGCCCCCCTGCGCATGCATGCATGACCCCCCGCTCCCATTTGCCAACTTCCGGTGGGCCTGGTAGGTTGGTTTTTTGTCCTCCCCAGGCTCCAGAGGCTTTCTTGGAGCCTGAGGAGGGCGAAAACGGCTGCACCGCCCCCTGGAGGCTCTCCAGAGGCCGAAAACGGACTGTTTCCTGACTTCCAGTGGGCCCAGGAGGCCCGTTTTTCTCCCTCCCCAGGCTCCAGAGGCTTCACTGGAGCCTGGGGAGGGCAAAAATGGCCTCCCCCGGAGGCCCTTCGGAGGCCGAAAATGTCCTCCCAGAGCCTCTGGTGAGCCGAAAATCAGCTGGCCAGCGTGCACATGCGCGCTGGAGCTGAGCTAGGGCAACGGCTCACGTGCTGGCAGATATTGCTCCACGTGCCACCTGTGGCATGCGTGCCATAGGTTCGCCATCACTGCCATAGGGTAACTCTGGTCAGCTAATGATATTAAATTGTATTTATAACATTATTACCACTTAACTGATGGTAAAGCAAGATTTGCTTCTCCTTGTTATCTTAGGAAAAAGCTATTATTTTTAAAATATCAGTAAACATAAAACTAACAGCTACAGTTTTATGGGGAGTAATTGGGAGTGCTGGGATTGTGGTCATTGAGTGAAGCAGTCATGTGACATTTTGCTTAATGACCACTTTGTTTAACAACTGATATCCAGTCCCAATTGTGACAGTAAATTGAGGATTACCTGTAACATTAAGAATTCAAGAAATATAATGCTGTACAATCACCATTCTTACAATTACTAGTGAATTATTAAGACTAAGATTGATTTTAAGTGCTCAATAAATAACAGAATAACAGAGTTTGAAGGGTCCTTGGAGGTTTTCTAGTCCAACCCCCTGCTCAGGCAGCAAACCTGCCAACCTATACCATTTTTAGACAAATGTTTGTCCAATCTCTTCTTCAAAACCTTGTGATGGAGCACCCATAACTTCTGGAGACAAGTTGTTCCTCTGATTATTGTAATTGTTCTATCAGGAAATTTCTAGGTTGCTCCTCTCCTTGATTAGTTTCCAGCCATGGTTTCTTGCCTTGCCTTCAGATGCTTTGGAGAATAGCACTTGCATAATTATGGATAACACAAACTGTATGGTAGTAGCTTTTTCTTACATGATTGTATATGATTGATATATAGAATGTGTGCCTGGAATTCACAATAAAGGTTAGCAGAATTTTGCTCATGCCTAAAGAACTGTTCTTCATGATTTGTTCTTTCCTGAAAAACTACTCTGAAGGGATTAAATTTAACACAGTTTCTTGTTCTAAAAGTTATGTTTTATTCATTGCCATTCCTTCTTGTTGTCAACATTGTCAACATATAGACTCTGTGTGTTTGTGTGTGTGTGTGTGTGTATTCAGTGCTGTGTAATGTACTGAATTTTCCATTTCAATGTTTAATCATATTCCATTTTTTCTCTTATTTAATATTACTTTGCTCTTAGTATAGCTCTACTTTTTTTAAAAAAAATTAATCTTATTTGTTGAAAACAGTTTATTATTTTCTATGGCTTAGCTTCTAATTCTTGTTGGGTTCATTATATGTGTAGACATTTGTAATGCTATCAGTCAAACAATGACATAATACTAAAGCAAGAATACATTTATAATGCTCTTTAAAGATCTTTGGAAATACATCAAAAATTGTGAGTCAACTTGCATTCATAAGCAGTAGCATTATAAATAAAGAATGAGATTCATTACTAATAATCCACTCACAAAGTCTTATTGCTAGAGATGGATTGTCTGTAAAGGCATAGCGGCAGAGTATAAAAGGAAGAGACTTTTCTGGAAAATACATGCTGATAACCTTTGTTCATGAAAGACCCTTTAATATTTGACAAAGATGGGCATTATTGTTAGAATTAAATACACTTTTAATGAAGCAGACTCCAGTTCATAAAAGCATTTACCCAATAAATGTCTTAATCTTCAAGGTGACCCAGAACTCTACATTGTTTTTTAATTAATGGCTTTCATTCTTTAAAAAAGACAATAAATCTTGTAGCATCTTAACAATGAACACTTCATTAATTGCATCAACTTTTTTGCTGCATCAGATAAAGGCTTATTGCTATCAACATGTGAACTTTCTTTTGGCTAAACTGAATAGCTGCTACTGAACCTCCTACTTAAAACTGCACTTCCACTGTGCTAATTTAAAATACATAAATACATGGTTTACTGAAAATGTATTTTTATTCATGCAACATGATTTAAATATACAATTAAACAATACAGTAGACTATCAAGGACCTACCTGTAGTTTCAGAATATTTCTACTTACAATTTGTAACATCAATCAATATGTTGTTTCTGTTAAAAAAAACATTTCTGGCACAAACTGTTTTTACAGATTCACATTTCATGTTTTCTACATTTTCTATCCTTGATAATTTGAATAGTGAGTTGGAGACTGTTTTGATGTCAACTAATCCTCCATCTGACACAATTTATAACTATAGCTCTCCATTTTTAAAATGCTCCAAGTTAGATTCAGACTTTTGTCCTGATTGCTTGTGTACTTGGTTTCTTATACATATGTATATACCAACACACGCACACTAAGAGAGAGAGAGAGAGAGAGAGAGAGAGAGAGAGAGAGAGAGAGAGAGAGAGAGAGAGAGAGAGAGAGAGAGAGAGAGAGAGAGAGAGAGAGAGAGAGAGAGAGAGAGAGAGAGAGAGAGAGAGAGAACATATCAGGAAACTGGGGAATGTAATTATTTTAATAGAGAAAATTGACATAAAAATAAACAGCATCAAGTAATAGAGAAGCCAAGCTGTCTGAAAAATAAAAATATCTGAATCACAAACAATGTAGTTACCACATGCAAAGCTAAAAAGAATTCTAGGTGTCAGTTATACATGGTATCCAACTAACATGGAAAGCATGAGTTTGCTCCTTAATGACATAATATTTCTGGAAATGGAGAGAGCCTTTTTAAAAGGGCTAAGGTTTGAAATTATGTGCAGTTCCCTCGGAACCTCACAAAATGACCAGGTTTATGAAAGCCAACCATTTGACATCAACTGAATATTTAATGGCAACACAGTATTACAATTAGGCAAAATGTGGCAGATATCTTCCTAAGGTAGCTATTTGAATTATTGGATGTTTTCTGCCAAGGGATGCGGGTGGAATACTTGTATCAAATTTATTCTACTAGCTCTGAGCAGTGTAAGTTGTCTGTAATCTGTAGATGGGCTTGTTGCTCTATGTGGGACAGCAGCACAGCTTGTTTGTTGGCTCATCACAGACTTTTGCAAAGTTGTTTAAAAGAAAAAGAAAAAGAAAAGAAAAGTGGGGACTGAGTCATAGATCTCAGTACACAGATGGTATACAGAACAGGGCTTAGTAGGATTCAAGTTACATATGTCTTCTGCGGCATACAAGGATCTTAAACATATAGAAGATATTAATATAGTTTTCTTGCAGAAA
Organism: Diadophis punctatus similis; assembly: GCA_023053685.1. NCBI lineage: Eukaryota > Metazoa > Chordata > Lepidosauria > Squamata > Dipsadidae > Diadophis > Diadophis punctatus. The sequence continues at coordinate 116,936,637 of JALIGW010000003.1, read as the reverse complement.
ATTTCAGGTTCAATCTTTGCCATTATTTTTAATTCTGGAAGCACCTACTTACCTAAAGAGAGTCCAAACCTTTGAGTTTCACAGCATTTATCTCACTGGACCAGAAGACTGAAAGCTTGTACACTATTTTTTCAGCTTTAATTGATCTAAAAGTACAATTTAAATATTTGCAAGTCTCCAGTGACATAAGTTGTAGAGCTCTTAACTGCCCAAATCAAAGCTAATCAGGAATGTGTGATCTGACAAGCTGGATGAAACGCACCAAGCCCACACCAAGCCTTATTTACCTGCAGTTTTGGCTACTTGCCCTTACCAAACAAAACAAAAGGAGGCGGAAAGGACCGCCAACCCCCCTGACAGACCACAAATACGTTATCTCCCCGGTTTGCAATCGGCGGCTTCTGCGAAGGCAGAGCCAAGCTAGGCAAAGCTTGTCGGAGCCAACAGGCAGCTTCACACTTTCGCGTCCTTGGCTTCTCTGTATCCGCGGACGCGAAGGAGCCATTGCTCTTCTTCTTGAGGGTTCCCGACAGCTGCGTGTGGCAGCCGGGGACCTCAGCCTCTTCCAACTGCCCCTCGGCCCTTTAACTTAAGGGAATCGTCCGAGCGTGTCTGAGCGCGCGCGGGCGCGCGGGCGCGCGCCTGCGAGTCAGAGGGAGGGCATTTCAGCACACAAACGCTTCGAGGAAAGGGAACGGACGCGGTCGGGCCCCCCCTCCCCTGCCGAACCTTTCCTTTCGGTCTCCACCCCCCCCACCTCCACGCCGTCTTCTCTCCCTCCAATACCCCCCCCCCATTCCCGCCTTCCAATGGGCTATTGGACGTGCCCAAACCCTGCACCTCCCGCGTCTCGTGTTGGTGTCGTCTCCTCGGTGGTAGCGCGTAGGAACACGTTCCCAAGCAGGAGCAGCGGTAGCAGCGGCGGTGGCAGCGGCACCACCACCACCACCAGCAGCAGCAGCAGCAGCGGTGGCGGCAAGGAAAGGAGCCCTGTCTCGGATACGAAAGGCGGATCCAGGCGAGCGAGCGAAGCCAAGTGACAGCAGCGCACCAGGGGCGAGTCCACGAAGGGACTCCGGCTTCCGATATTCCGGAGCTGCCGCGCCTGCCTCTTTCTTTTTCGCCGGTTGTGCGCGCCACTTGTGCGCGCCGTGTGTGGTGTGGCGCGGTGTCTGTTTGCAGCAACGGCCGCGGCGGCGGCAGCAATAGCAGCAGCAGCAGCGAACAACACGGCGTCGGGAAGGCTCCGGGGGAATGCGGCAGTAGCCTCCCCAGCCTGGAAGAGCGAAGATTCTCTCTCTCCCGCCTCCCCCATGTTCCCCTCGGACCTCCTGGCTTTTACGCGCCGGCTTGGGATCCTGAGCCAGGAAGCCTGAGGGCGCCCTGGCCCAGCCTGGCTGTGGTTGAGTGAGGGGCTGAGAAGGTGCTCTCGTTCTTGTTGGACTGGGGGTGGGAGGAAGGGGGTGGCGGCGGCGGTTGCTTCGCCGCCGCTACCGCTGCTGCTTTTCAGAGTGGTTGCCTTTTAGCCACCCCGAGGAAAGAGCAGGCGCCATTGCCGGGAGGATCGAACCGAGGGGGCCGCAGCGCGCGCGCCCCTTCCCCTCTCATCGGCGGAGGGCAGCGGACGCCCCGGTCCTGCTCTCCCCCTGACGTTCCCCCGCAGGATGCCTGCCTTGCCCTGGCGGCCGAGCGCGGCCATCCCTTCCGCCTTGCTTCTCCTGCCGCTGTTCTCCTTAGCTTGGGCGCGGAGCAACTCTCGGGGACTGGCGGGGTCCCCCTCCAACGCCGCTTCTTCCCCTACGACCCCCATAGCCATCATGGGCTTAATGCCGCTGAGCGACTCGGTGGAGAAGGGCAAGATCGGCCGGGGGGTCCTACCGGCTATGCAATTGGCAATGGAGCAGATCCTCAACGAATCGCTGCTCAACCCCTACTCTCTGGACCTGCGCTACTACGACACTGAGGTGAGTGAGGGGAAGGCAAGCTCGCTGGGTGGCGAGCGCCGGGCGCCTTTCGGCATTGGATTGTGAGGGAAACGTCGTTGTCCTTGATTATGAGATACGGGGCCGATAGGATGCCGGTCTGTGGTTGTGGGTCCTTGCCACTTGGCTTTTATAATGCCACTTCGTACGGCAGGAGTTGGCCTAGGAGAGAAACAGGGAAAGGGAAAATGAACGTGGAAAGGGTTCCAGTTATCTCCCCAGCGTGTTGTTATGACCATCTGCTGCTGCAACGGTGGTCGGCTGCCAATGGGAATAACGTGAAGCAGAAAAGTCATTGGGGACGAATTCCGGTCGCTTTATAGGGGAGTCACTTCAGGTTTTGTTTGCACTCCTTCCTCCGGCTCTTCCCCCCCCCCCCCGCCACGCGCGCGTTCAGTGACTGCAATTTAGTATTTACGGCTTGTTTCCCCCCCATCTCCACCCCCCGGGTAGCTTTCTGGCCCAGCAGCATCGACTAAACCTGCAGCTTTAGCAATAGTGAGAAAGCGCCGCCCGTTATTTAAGCAACGGAGACGCGTCAGGGATTTGTGGTTGGTGAGCTTGGAGCAGGCGCTTGGCCACCTGCATAACTGAGGTGTACTTGGAGCGCCACTTGATGCTTTCTGTGAACTCCTGAAGGGCGAGAAGGAAGCCAGTCGGATTTCTGGTGCTTAAAGGCGGGAGGAAAGCGGAACCGACAGAGAGGGGAATGAGGGAGAAGGTTTGCCCATCTTTCGTAAAAGGTGTGTGCCAAAGTGAAGAGGAGGAGGAGGAGGAGGAGATAAGATATCGGCTCTTCCGGCTTCCCAGAGCAATAGCATCAACTACTACCCTCCTTGGACGTGATGCCTCTTTTGCGGCATCCCTCGTTCCTTGTCCTCCAGCCTCACAAATAAATAGCTAATGTGACGGCAGGTGCATATTTCTAGCCCGACACACAGTATACAGGGAACATGGAGTGCCCAGCAGAAAACTAGTGAGATTTATGGGCAGCTGAAATACTTAGTTGTGAATTCTATTCAGCGCAAGCCCCGAAAGAGTTAATCCTGCAGCTTTTCTCTTCGTGGTTCGTAGTGTGTCTGCCATGCATAATTCTTGTTGTAAATGCTGGTTTTCACACCCGTGCTCTTAGAGAGTGGGGGAGAAAGCCGATGGCTGCAGACCGTACAGAATTCATAGTAGGCAGGTTCTTAGGTTATTCAGTGTTGTTGTGGGATTGACCAAATGAAGTGCGATCATTGGGTGGCTTTCCCCCCCACTGCAAACATAGGAGGCTGATTGTTTTCTGAGAACGTGTTTGCGGCAAATAAATGTTGATTCAATGTTGGACCTTGCCTGAAGGGGGCAGCATTTTCTTATGTAATGCTTGGGTTTGATGCTTTCTATCAAGGTACCTGCCATAAGAAGTTCCCGATGAATTTCAAGGTTTTAACTCTTCTTAAGTGATACCAGATAAGCTTCTCTTATTCTTATGGGTTGTTTATAAACATTATAAATATTGGAGGCTCATTTTCTCTTGAGTTAACAATTAAAGGGAGAGTTGTGATCTGCAATTGCCATGACTTTTGAATAGGAAAGGTCGTATGGGTAATGATGAATTGGGTAATGATGATTTGTAGGAATGGCCAAGGTCCATATTTTTGTGTAGTATAGAACATTTGCCAGTAAATGATCTCTGTCCCATTTGAACAAATGACTTGGAAATGAAATTATAAGGATTAAAAACGAGATAGGCAGATGTTCAACATTTTTCTATTCATATCAAATTTAGAAAAGCTTTATTGAAAAGCTTTGAACTGTGTATAATATCCATGTTCATCTGAAATTCAAATAAACGAATGAGATTTTCCTAAGGTTACATTCGTAGCACTATGTTTTCATCTTCATTTGGAAAATGGGATTTTAGCTAAGTGAGAGTAAAACCAATTCCTATGCATCACTTGATAACTTCAGTGTCAAATTGCAGTCGGTATGCATGAATACATACAGAGACAACCCTGCAGATGGACCTTTTATTAACATCACCTCAGATTATCTTCATGTACACTGTAAGGTTTTTAGTATCATGTTTCACACACTCTCAACTGTATGTTGAAATGCACAAATAAACTAGGATACAGATAATGATGATTTTAAACTAGCATAGGAAGAGCTATCATTCATCTTTGAACAGCTCACTAGGGTTAAATTTAATAATATTTTTAATATTAATCTTCCAGTTTTATCTATATATATATATATATATTTATGTAAGACTAGTTAACATTGAAAGCAGTGAGATACATAAAGACAACATTTGCAGCCTTGGATGCAAATCCAAGAAAGGTTACATTGTGAACTGTCATTGTTTAATATTCTGGGGAAGAAATAACATAAAGCAAGACAGGCTTTTAACTTCTGAATTGTTTCATACATTCCTGATTTTTTTTAAAATAGTACATTTATGTTATTGATAGGAAAGAAAATCAGAAATCATGCTATGCAGATATTCAAAAAAAGGAAGCATAGATTTTCTGGTTAAACAGGTATTGAGTTTATAAATGGATATGTAGTTATTGAAAGCTCCATTCACACATGAAATAATGCCCTATTTAAATCTAGTTGTGATATAGGAAATTGTGAACTATATTTAGCTTTGAAGAACACAAATATTTTAATTTTGTCATGCATAGATATAGTGACACATTATGATTGATAGAGGTTGGTCTTCATTCAGTTGGCTCTGACTTCAAACTAGTGACACCAAGTCATCTTATGCGACCTTTGTAGAGATTCTTACATAATTTTCTTCTTTATATTGATTTTGTTTCAAGGTGAGAATCCATTTAAACAGAAGGAAAAATGACATGATAGGAGAAATAACTTCTTTTTGTGTTTTTGATCATTTAGCATGAAGGCACTCTTACTTCTTAACTCTGTGTTTCTAATGTAATACTATTTGTGAGGTATTATTCATATATACAGTATGTTTAGTTATTTTAAAAATAATGAATAAACAGTAGTTATTTGGGCTGGGTGTTTAATATTTATCTGTCAATACTCCAAATCTATAGCTAGAAATATTCATAAAGCACACCATAGGTTATGCTTTATTTTTTTCTACCCTTTTTGGGGTGGGTGGGTGGCATTCACAGAATCAGAAATTATTTCCTCAAGGAGAAAGGGCAGGAGAGAGAGAAAGAAATTGTATTCTATGCTGTGGGGTTCCTATAAATGAGACATTTCAAGGTTATTTTGTGCAGAAATGACAGAACTATAGGAATATGAAGTAAACAAGAAAAGCCACAAATGAGCTGACCATGGTGCTACCTTATTCATATACTGTAAGCAAATTGGAATCTATAGAATAGATTAGAGCAGTGTTTCTCAACCTCAGCAATTCTGGGAGTTGAAGTTCACACATCTTAAATGCTAAGGTTGAAAAACTGCTTTAGAGTAAAAAAAATGATAATTCTACTTAGTTTTATTGTAATAATAATTTCTGTTCAATAGAAGGCTGATGGCAGCTTTAATGATCTAGGACCGTGATGGCGAACCTATGGCACGGGTGCCACAAGTGGCACGCGGAGCCATATTGGTGGGCACGCGAGCTCAGGTCCGGCGTGCATGTGTGCACCAGCCGGCTGATTTTCGGGCCTTCTGGGCCCACTGGGAGTCGGGAAACAGGCTGTTTCCAGCCTCCAGAGAGGGTGGGGAAGGCCGTTTTCGCCCTCCCCAGGCTCCTAGAAAGGCTCTGGAGCCTGGGGAGAGCGAAAAATGGGTGTGCCATTGCATGCCGGGAGCAGGGGGTCATGTGTGCATGTGCGGGGGTGCATGGAATTATGAGTGTGGGCACGCACACACGTGATCCCCCGCATTCCCCCCCCTTTTTGGCACGCGAACCAAAAAAGGTTCGCCATCACTGATCTAGGAAGTCAATATTTACATCTTTGGAATGTTTGTTACAGTTTGCTCACATCAAAATCATCCAGATAATATTGTAGTTTCTAAAATGCTCAAACTAGTGTTGAGAATTTTGGAATTTGTAGTACCAATGCATCAACCAGATGCGGGACTATGGAAGATTGATCTAAAACATGATAGGAAGAAGTACAATAGATCTTGAGCGCTTTCTTCCCTGCCATAAAAATTACCTTTCTAGGGCTATAACAAGATTCTCTAAGAAATGTTGGGCCCAAAATGAGATTACTGATGCAGTTATTAGAACCTGGAAGTGAAAAGGATCTGCATGTGATTTATGAAGCATCAGGTACAAGAGTGCAGAGCCATCAGACAATTATAAGGTAGTTACCATTTTCACTGAGTTAAGAATATAGGAATGGGCTTAGTATATTGGATATTTTAGTAACAGTACAGCCATCACATAAAAATAAATTTTTATTTATTGTCAATAAAATAAACTTTTTTTGGTCACTCCTTTATTGGCATCATATTTTTTGCCAATAACCAGATGTTATCCAAAACATCCTACCAAGAGTGTTTTGCTTATTTTTTTTGTTGTTCTTTTGATTCTGATCAATAATATAGCCTTATTTGTCCTATATAGGGAATGAGGCATATGTTCTCCCTATGCATTGGATGTTCATTTTGAGCAATTCTGGTATTGCTTACATATATTTTTCTGAATCCTACCAATTTCCATTCTGCATGGAATTGTTACTTGTTGTGTGTTGTGAGGGTAGCAAGTAGTTTAGGATGTGGGAATCAAATCTCCAATTTTGTAACATGCTCAGTGAGAAGTTCTATGTGGTAACAAAAGAAATGAGAAGTTTGGGGGGGGAAAACAAGAGAGTGCTATTTATTTATTTGTTCAATTATTGCCTTTCTCTGTGAATTTGTCCTTTGGAGTAACAGAGTTCCTTTTTTTAACTCCTTGTCAGTGGATGAGTGCTTTGTGTGGGGTACAAACCAGTGGTGGGTTGCTCCCGGTTTGGCCCGGTTCAGTGAACCGGTAGTGGGGGCGGGAGGCTCCGCCCACTCGCCCGGGATGCTTCTGCGCATGCGCAGAAACATCGTGCACGCAAGCGCGTGAACGAACCAGTAGCGATGAGTTTTAGAACCCACTACTGGTACAAACCAAATCAAATATAAGACAGATGAATAATCCAAAATTAAAACAAACCAGAATACATCAACTATTTTCAAACCAGGGAGATTTTTATAAGAAAGAGGAACTGACGCTTTATTGCCTACTGTAATATAGATCTGGCATTTCAATAAATACAGGGATCCTTGAATTAGGACCAGTGATTTAGTGACCATTTGAAGTTGGGACAGACATCCCCAAAAGGTAATTATAACCCGGTTCTGAACTTCCACTGGCTTCTCCCAGTGGTACATGACTGCATTTTGGGAGTTTGGCAACTGGCTCGCATTTATGTCTATTTGCATCTTCTTGTGATCAAATGACCATGATTTTCGGCATTCTTGCTGAAAGCCAGCATTTACTTCTGGTTTTCAACAAAAATGCTTCATAGCTTAATGACCATGGTGTTTGCTTAACAACTGCTCCTCAAAAGGTGGTAAAATTAGGTATGTTATGTGATGATCTGCTTTATGATCGTCATGAATTATGATTGCAATGGGCAGGTTACATTATGATCGTGAATTGAGATCTGCCTGCAAAGTAGGGTAAATACGATGTGACCTTGTGTTATATGTAAGGCAAGCAGATATACTCTATTAATAAAGCCTGAATCCTGACCTAATAACTTGATAGTGTAGTTTATTGGCAAAAGAAGAAAAAGGAAGATTAAATCCTGAGACTGCCGTGTTTGTTCAGATTCAGATTTGTCCATTGCAGTTTGGGAAATAATAATATCTTGATATACAAAAATCAGTAGGTGACATAGCATGCAAATGTATCAAATTATATTCTTATTGGTGTACAGCAACATTGAAAATAGCATTTTACTGTATCATAATTTTCATGAACAGACAGGTCTGTACTTTAAAGAATTATTGTTCTAAAATGTATAAATTTGTCATCTAGGAGTGATGACTTCTACTAGCAAAATGTCCAAAATGACAAATATTTAAGAGGTGATAGGAAAAAAAGATACGGCAGCATTTTGGCAATACTGAGAATTATTCTTGTGAGGAACTATTTCACAGGAGCTCTGATGTGAGCAGGTTCACTGTCTAAATCGGAAAATCCAGCCTTAGAGAGCACTTTATATTTTAATAACAATTGGCTCTGATTTTAGAGGGACACAGCATCAGTTCTAACTTCCTTAGAAGCAAGCCAGTTTCCTCTAGAGGGAGAGCTCCAAATGAAGAAAGGAAGTCAGAAATAAATTCTAATGAAACTTCCTCATAATAGCCTTAAAGGGCTGCTATCCAATGTTGGAGGAGGCAGCAAACTAAGAATATAAAGAAGCGCTTACCATACTTTCAAACTCAGTTCTGCATCAGCAATGAAGAAGAATAAAGATTCTGTCTGTATGGGGAATGAGAAAGGTGAAGTGGGAAGGCCTTTTTGGTGCCAACAAGTGGGGAAAAAAGACTTTCTGCTATCCAGCTTTCCAGTCACTGTGATGATGCCAAATGAACAGCATTTTCTATGCCAGTTCCCTTCCCCGTGGGAATGAAAGCAGGGAAATTGGCTCTTCAGCCAGAAAGGGGGGGGGGGTTATAGGGAATCAGCGGGAGGTGGCTTTTTTTCCTGTGAACTATGAGAGATTATCTATCTATCTATCTATCTATCTATCTATCTATCTATCTATCTATCTATCTATCTATCTATCTATCTATCTATCTATCTATCTATCTTCTATCATACCTACCTACCTACCTACCTACCTACCTACCTACATCTATCTGTCTGTCTGTCTGTCTGTCTGTCTGTCTGTCTGTCTGTCTGTCTATATCTATCTATCTATCTATCTATCTATCTATCTATCTATCTATCTATCTATCTATCTATCTATCTATCTATCTATCTATCTATCTATCTATCATCTATCATCTATCATCTATGGCATTGCGGAAGATCTATCTATCTATCTATCTATCTATCTATCTATCTATCTATCTATCTATCTATCTATCTATCTATCTATCTATCTATCTATCTATCTATCATCTATCATCTATCATCTATGGCATTGCGGAAGATCTATCTATCTATCTATCTATCTATCTATCTATCTATCTATCTATCTATCTATCTATCTATCTATCTATCTATCTATCTACCTACCTACCTACCTACCTACCTACCTACCTACCTACCTACCTACCTACCTACATCTGTCTGTCTGTCTGTCTGTCTGTCTGTCTGTCTGTCTGTCTGTCTGTCTGTCTGTCTGTCTGTCTATCTATCTCTATCTATCTATCTATCTATCTATCTATCTATCTATCTATCTATCTATCTATCTATCTATCATCTATCATCTATCATCTATCATCTATGGCATTGCGGAAGATCTATCTATCTATCTATCTATCTATCTATCTATCTATCTATCTATCTATCTATCTATCTACCTACCTACCTACCTACCTACCTACCTACCTCCATCCATCCATCCATCCATCCATCCATCCATCCATCCATCCATCCATCTATCTATCTATCTATCTATCTATCATCTATGGCATTGCGGAAGAGCCTTTACTCCTGCTGGCAAAAGGCTGCAAATCAGCAGCCCTCAACCAGAGAGGAATCATATCTGCCAGAGTGCCAGATGTCCAGTAGGAGCAGACAGGTTCCTGCCTCTAATTTTAGGTTGGTATATGTAACATACTGACCAGACAACATGATTTGGGTTGGAAAAATCTTGAAAACTCTCCTTTCCAATTGTAGCAGGAAGATATGAGTTCAGAATGTCTTCTTAGTGGGTCAGGGGTGAATTGAACATGGTCTCCTCCATTCATGTTCCCCATGTTCCCCACAGTCCTTTGCTGAAGTATCTCCAATCCATGGTTAACAACTCACATGGAAGACCTCTAAAAGTTATCTACTTAAAAAGAGAGGTTGGCTATTTTAATAATTTGTATGTGGCTAATGATTAGATATACAGTGGTAAAGAATGACATTGCCCCACACTCCTATATCTATACCTGGACTATTTCATGTCACTCATTTCACATATCAAAGTTACTTAACAGAGGCAGCCTGCAATTCATGAAGGCTTGCAACATTCATGCAGAGAAAGAACTAAAGTTTTTTTATTAGGGTTTAGATCAAGGGTTTCAAACTCGATTTCATTGAAGGCCGCATTAGGGTTGTGTTTGACCTTGGGGTGGGTGGGCGTGGATGGGGTGGGCATGGCCAGCTCGATGTCACTCATGTCTGGGGTGCCTGTAGTGGGCCGAGCGCTCTGCCAGTGAAAATGGTCTCCCAAGCTTCATTTTCAGCTGCGGCAGCCTCCTCCAACCTTCTGCCAGCAAAAACAGAGCTCTGTTTTCGCTGGCAGAGGCCCCGCGGGCTAGTCCTTCACTGTTTCCAGGGCGGCCCCACGGGCCAGATCTAAGCACCTTGTGGGCTGCATCCGGCCCCCAGGCCTTGAGTTTGACAACCTTAGTTTAGATGCATTGTCTTCCATGGTGATTTTGGCTCTTGAAAGTAAAGGGACAATATGTATAGTAGAAGAGGAAAAGGGAAAAAAAGTACAGTAATATCTAGGAAAGATTCCAAATCACCTCTGGTGTAGTTTCTTTTCTTTTCTTTTTGCATTTTTAAATTTTTTTACTCCTTGTATATACATCAATACATATACCATAACATCTTATCAGGTAGTAACCTATATTTATACATTATCATCAAATAAACAAATAATCTTACATATATCATTATCAATTTGCTCTTCTGTTTCCTCTATTCCTCTGGTGTAGTTTCTGAAGGGAACTTCCTTAGAAGCAAAAACTATTTTACATCATTCTGAGACTAAAGCAATTTTCCTCACATTTACAATCATATCAAGGTGCTTTTGAGTTGTACTTCAACTCTTCTGGAAGTCATCAGATTGAAGAATCTGGTGTAAAAGATATAGTAGGGTAGAATTGCATTTTATATTTCCTTATAACTTTTAAAAAGTATTTTCTGCCTTCACTGGAAAGTAGTTGTGATTTCCCAGTTGGTTTTCTCACACAACTGTTTTACAGGGTAAACATTTCTCTGCCTAAAGTATAAAAAAATAACAGCATATAAGGATTAGTATGTTGCTGTAATTCTGTATCATAGAATCATAAATTTGTTGCTCGATTGCTTCTGATTCTTCTTGACTTAACAGGAAATTTTGTCCATTATTAACTGCTTTTTTGAATTCTGACATGTCCCTGCTTGCCTTACCAGTTTGGTATCTTATCATCTTTTTTTCATTTTTTAAAATCTTCTATCAGTTTCTGTTCTTGATTTTCCAAAGTATTGAGGCCTACTGCAATGAATTTTGCCTTTATATTACATCCAAAATATTTTAACTTTGGTTCCGTTGTTGGTATTTCTAGACAGCAGTCTGATTTTATTTCATCTAATATTGAATTATTCGTATTTCCTGCAGTCCAGGGTATTCTCACAATTTTCACTAACAACACAAATAAGGAGTATTAATTTTTCTTCCTTAAGTTTTTTGCATGATTCAGCTTTCACAGCTGGTGCATCCATGTCCATAACAATGCATACTTTCCTGTCAGTGTGATATCTCTGTACTTTAACTTTTTGTCAATCACATTCTTTCTTTCAAATAGCAGGCATCTCTTTTTTGCATGGCTATAGTCAGCATCTTCTAAAATGCCACATACCAATTCTACACATAACTTTGCAATATTAAACTTTCTGTTTCTACCAGAAATAGTGGTCAGTGCTATTGCTTGTTGCCATGTATCCTTCCCAGTAATTTAATACTATTTCATCTTCCAGCACTGTGGACTTTGTCCTGGTTTTGCATGTCCATTTAGTTTTCTTGGCAGGATACTGAAGTGGGTTGCCATTTTTTCTTCAGTGAATCATATTTAATCTGAATCCTTTTTTAAATGACCTGCCCATCTGGGCAAACCTCCCTGGAGTGTATATTCCTCAAAACATGTTGTCATTGAGATGTTCAAGACTCTTCACCACTACAAAGTAATGATCTAAGACTACAGTATGTGCTGTCATGTATTGTAAGTGTCTACTCTTAGCAACCAGATATATTTTCTCTATAATGGTCTGTTCCTTACCTGGTCTTTCAATTGTGCACTCATTGCCACTGTAACTGAGTCTCTCCATTTTGCTACTGGTCATCCTCTTCATTTCTTTCCTTCCACCTTTCTCAGTAGTAGAACCTCCTCCAGAGAAATGATCTATGGAGGGAATCATAGTATTAAAAGGGCCATCTAGGTTATCAAGTCTATGACAAGGGAGATGGTTATATATTTTGTGTGTGTGTGTGTGTGTGTATAATAACAATAGCACTTAGACTTATATACTGCTTCACAGTGCTTTACAGCCCTCTCTAAGAGTCAGCATATTTGCCCCAACAATTTGGGTCCTCATTTTACCAATCTCGGAAGGATGGAAGGCTGAGTCAGCAATGAGTTAGCCCTGCAGTACTGCATTCTAACCACTGGACTACCACGGCTCTTGGGTATGGGAATGAATAATCTCCCAGGTGAAAAAGTATTACCTACAGATAGGTGTTTTTTTTGCCACTACCTGTTTTTGAATAGGAGTGTATACTCTTTGCCTTCCCTAGGACAAACCTCTTCAACTTTAGTCTAGTTTTCCCTAAAACCAGAATTGGCAGTCTCAGGTGGTTTTGGAGTGCCCAGCTTTAACATCGAAATAATAAAGAATGAAGGAATCTTTTTATTTCAAGAACACAATACAGAAAGAAGTAGGCTAGCTACAATAAGTTTACATGGCGCTGAGATCTATATACCAAAGCTAGTACTCACTAGCCTGATTATATAAAAAAAGAGAGAAATAGAGAATAGAAGCAACAACTAAGGCAAAAGAACTGAACAAAAGTAGCAATGAAAAATAACCTGATACAATTGCCCTATTTTTTTCCCCTGCCAATTTTACTGGCTCCAGTTTTTCTTGAGTTTTTAAAAGAGGGCACACTAAAAAACTTAACATTGTTAAAACATTTCTTAACATCTTTGCTTCATTGAGGATTTTCAGCCAATGCAAGCTGCTGCTGCTGCTGAAAAAGAAAAGAAAAAGAAAAAAGAAATAAAACAAGCTCGAATTTTTGAATCCTTGAATTCAATTTCTCCTTGCCTCTCATTGGAAGAGGGCAGAGGTTGAGCATTACAGTGCACATGTCAATGTGCTGCTCACAACTAGTCAACAGCTACCCTGCATGCCACTAGCTCCATTCCTGCATCCCTGTCAAGGCTATCCAATTTCTTGAAGATGTGGGGCAAACTGAAGACCATCAAAGATAAGGGCAGGGCTTCTCTTCTATTGCTCTGGAAAGCTCTTAAAATTTGGCTTTGGTCCCGGGGCTTAGGGTTAATGTATAGTTGAGGACCCTGTTTTGTTTTGGTTTGTGTTGCCTTTAAGATCGTTTCAGTCTGGGATTTTTGTGTGCTTCTATGCTATATTTGTTTTTTATGGATTTGATGGTTCTGTATACTCCCCAGAATGCATTGGATTGAATATATAAATAAAATTATATCTCTATCAACTTCCTACTATTTAGCCAAAATCTGCAATTTTAGATGGTTATTTTTTGTTGTCCTGCAGGTTCTAGGACAATAGGTCATAGCTTTCTCTACGTGATTATCCTTCAGGTAATTGAAGAGTGCTATTATATTTCCACTACGGTCATCCTTTTTTTTCAAAATTAGGGATATACAATTCCCCAAATGTTCTTTATCAAATTTCTAGTTCCTTGATGGTATTGACTACCTTTCTTTTATATCTGTTCCTGTGTGTTTGAATCCTTATTAAAATATAGCTTAGTATTTGGTTGGAGAGATGTGGGCAAACAAAGATGGAAAATAGTAAAAATCTCTTTTACCTTCAGTTCACTACTCTCCTGCTTCCATGTTGGTAAGGATAATGGAGCCTTCTGTTTATATGGCTTGCTGAGCCTAAATCAAATGCATGCCCAAATTTGAATATTATCTCGACAGTGCATAGCTTTCAGTGCTATGTGTCTTTGGGATGAATGTACCAGGCAGACTGGAATGATGATTTGGATGTGTTTAACATGTAACTGGCATTTTTCCTTATCATTTAAAAAAATTGTTGTGGAATAAACGTTTAATCAAATTAAAAGTTTTTACAGACCAAGCTTCTATATAAACCAGAAAACATTTAATACCAGATTTTGAAAAGGTAGATTGCACAGCTAGTTGCCTTCTAGCATGGAAACATTAATTTAGATCTTAATTATACCCAAAGTTACTTTACAGCAATCATAACTGAACAATATTGTGCTACCATGTTTAATGTTTCCAAGGATTTATTGGTAATAAGAAAAGCACATTCCCTTCTATAGAACAGCTCGAATAATTTACAAGGAAAGGTGCTATTGATTCAGAGCACTATGAATGGTACAATCGATACCTCAGCAAAATATGGGCTGTTGCTTCAGTGATACCCTCCATGCAAGACAGATTCTATCCCTGATGGGAAGTTCCTATATTTTGCTTCCAGACTAACAATTTTTATTCAAAGCCATAAGCATTTTGTGTATGAATTTGATGGGCAATGATGTAAATGTGGAGGCAAAGTACACATTAAGGTTTGTTATATTAATAAGCTATCCCGCATTTATACCAATGCTCTCACAGGCCTTAGAAAACTTCACATACTTCATTACAGATCTCAAAGTAGCCATGGGGGGGGGCATTTACAGCAAAAGTGTGCAAGCAACTGTTAAACAAATGTACATCAAATGGTTTCAGGCCATTTCAGGTTTCAGATAGTCTCAGCTACACAGTGGGTTTTTAACACATTATAAGTGTTAATTAATAAGGTATTTGAAATCTGACTTATATACAACCTGAATCTACATAACTATCCTGCCTACCCCTGTCTTTGTCCACTTATCTCAGCTGTGTTTAAATCCAACTGGAGTGTAGCCATTCATGCATCTGATGAAGTACGTTGTAGTTCACAAAAGCTTATGCTCTTTAATAAAATTAGTTTGCCTGAAAATGTGCTACCAGACTCCTCCTGTTTTGCCTGTCATAGACAAACACAGCTCTCCTCCTACAGCATTTATTTATTTAGTTACAATAATTTCTAGGCAAGTAGAACAAGATAAAACAAAACACCCTTTCCTCCCTCTATGATTTATATAGAAAAACATAAACATTTTTAGAATTTTTTTAAAATTGTGAATCTTTCCACAGGGTTAGGATTCTATGGAACTTCTTTGTCTGTAGAGAATTCTGTAGTATATTTTAGGGTATAACATTTGATTTATGAATGGTACTGTCTTTTTCCACTTGGGCTCCTTGTCACTTTGTATAAGCCAATCCACCATTAAAACATGCTCTAAACTTTCTGGCTTCCCCTTGCAGGAAAATACAACTGCCTTACCAAAGCACTGTAGTTTAAAAGCTATTCCTTTATAATAATAATTGGGGCTTTTTTTTTACATATTGGTTAGTTTTGTCTTTCAAGGTTATTCATGTTATCTGTCATTTAACAGTTTTACCGGAGAAGCTTTCTGTCCCCCAGGATTTGTCTGTTGAAAGGAAGACATAACATGCATTAGAATTATTGTTAATTTCTTCTTGCTTCTCAATGTATTTGCGTAGTAAGAAATAGCTACTATTTTTGAATTTCTTATGGTAGTGATTGACCTTTTATTGTAAAATGCAAGTACAGAAGTAATTCATTAACCATGCAAGATCAGAAAATACCGCTGAAACATAATTGTGCCATGTAACAGTGCTGCAGCATGCACTCCAGTTCAGTGATTGGAATTTCTTTGGGAGATGTTTACTAGTTTTTTAAGATTAATTAACAAATGTCAAGCACTTGCACATCAGAATTCTTATTTGATTACAAAACATTATAGTAAAAAGCAATTTATGCTGATTCTGAGTACTGAAAACAGTGATGTTATATTAAATTCATTTTGGAATTGAGACATCTTTATTCTGTTGAATGTGTGAGAGCCAACCAAGACATAGACTTCAATGGATAATACAGGTGTTACTAAATTGGCCTTTTCTGAAAGAAAATTTATTCTCTGTCTTAACCATTTCCTTTTTTAAGGAGATGTTGTTTGATCATTAGATTTAAAACATCTAATAGGGGAAATTTTTGAACATTATGAAGAAAATGCATTTTAAGTTTTCTGTTTCTGAATAATTTGAGATTCATTCAATGACTCTCCTAGTAGATTTACAACTGGCAGAAGTAAGTCCTTCAGTATTCCTGATTAATATTGATCAGAAATAGGATTAAGATTTATCAAAACACTATAAAGCTAAAGTGAATTTCTCCTTAGATCAGTTTTTTAAGAAAAGTGGAATTAGCCTTGGCTGCAAAAAAACAGACTCTTGAGCAGCTTTTTTGACATTTGGGCTCAATTGTTAGATGCATCAAAAGTATAATTCCCAACAAATTGCCTCAATCTAGACAAGTATTTTTTGTTAGAAATATTGAATATGCATATTGAAAAGGTTACGCCTCTTCTTAAGAATACAAATGTATTTACATATACATGTCCTTTATTATTTGATTTAAAACTTGTGTTGATCAATGTATATTTAAATAAAATAGTAAAAAATTCACGAGTAAACATTTTTACTATGCATACATCAATAATAACAGAAGCAAACAAATACTATTTTTTAACACAGCAGAAATATTTAATTGGCTGGGGCTCTGTGGAATATGTCCTCAGTGTATTTACAAAATGAATCTCCAATTTACACTTCATTGGGTTCACTGCTGATACACAGAAGTGACAAATTTCCTTGCTGTATAAAGTGTGAATTGGCCCAAACATAGTAAAAATTCTCAGTATTTTAATATTTGCATGTAGAGTCATAGGAAAAGGCATAAGATACGCATACTTTCCAATGTCTGTCCATCTATTCATCTATCCATCTATCCATCCATTCATCCATCTATCCATCCTGAAGCACTCTTCACTTCTTACCTATGACTCTGTCCACTTAACTACCCATAAGATTCCCACTCCTGGGAATGCCAGCATTATAGTTCTCACGTGAAGCAGTCATGTAACATCTCACTTAACCATTATTTTGCTCAATGACAAAGTTCCTGGTTCCAGTTGTAGTGATAAGTTGAAGATTACCTATCTATCAATTTTGTATTTTCAAATTTGCAAGATTCTGTTAATGTAGTTGTATGTATATTAAAGTAGAATTAGTTCATCTAGTCCAGTGTTTCCCAACCTTGACAAGTTGAAGATGTCTGGACTTCAACTCCCAGAATTCCCCAGCCAGCGAATGCTGGCTGGGGAATTCTGGAAGTTGAAGTCCAGACATCTTCAACTTGCCAAGGTTGGGAAACACTGATCTAGTCATACTACCTATCTGGTTTTCCTGGAAAGGTTGACATCAATCTTGCAAGTAAGATATCTTATTTGAGTTTTCCAAAATTTTCTGGGAAAACAAGAAACAAAAGTATGGTAATATTGAATAAGCTTTCCTCCTAAAGTCAGAAATAGAAATTGATCATATATCTGTTTGAAGTCATTTTTTTTCTTTAAAAATTCTGCATCTTATGTAATAATAACACCTTGGTGATCAATATGTAGAACCCTCTGAGCTTATATTTCAGGAGTTCTGATATAGGCAAAGGTTCCCATGAAATAGTTGAGGAGGCAAATAATGAAAGTAGCCATTGTGATGCAGGCTCCACCTCCTTGGTATATATAACATTGCACACATGTACAAAAGCAGTAGAACTTGCTTGCAACATGATGGTGCAAAGCTCCTTGTGTCATTTTGACAAAAGAATCAAATTCTGTGCAAACCCTTGAGTTTCAAGCTACTCAATTCAAGCTATTCAATTCAGTATGAAGTCATGTGATTTAAATGTAACCATTATGATGCATATTAAGACTGACTAGGGGAAGTGTGCATTCTGCAAGGGGAGGTGGGAAGAAGGAAAACAAAATACAACTTGTAAACCACACTGATATCCATGTTACTCACTGCTTTCCTAGATTCCCTGTCATGTACAAGAAATATCTTGATGGCACTGGGACCAGGGACATCAACACCAAATTCAACATGCTTTCTAAAAATCACCTTCCTGCTCAGGGGTGGGTTCTAACTTACCTCGCTGCCAGTTCGCTTCCTCTCGTGCTGCGTGGGCGTGCCGTGTGGGCACGTGCGTGCTTTGCGCGCGTGCATGCGCAATGCCAAAAAACGAAAAAAAAAATAAAAATAAAAAAGGCCAAAAACAAGATGGCGACTGCATGCACAGTGCCGGAAACTTGGCTTCTGAGCATGCTCAGAAGAAAAAAAAGTAAAAAAAAATTTTTTAAAAAAGATGGCGGCGCCCACGGACCAGCACTGACCGAACCGGGTCGGTGACATCATTGTGATGTCACCAGCAGGTCGCTACTGGTTCGGATGAAGCTGTACGAATCGGGAGGAACCCACCCCTGTTCCTGCGCCATTTGCTTGAAAACACTCAGCCCCTTCCCCTCCCCTCCAACAATGCTTTGATGTGAGTCCATAGGATAAAGACAGGCACAGATTCAGCAGGCCAAGAAGAGATAGGCATCAGGTATGACCAATAAACCTCACATGTCTCCCTGATTTGCAAATAACATTTGACTTGCTGCATAACCTTCCCTTCTTCCTGTGCCTTTGCCAGAGGTTATTTTGGGTTTTTAGATTGAAGCACTTACATTTGGGATGTTGTTTTATTTTGTTTTACCAGTTGTTTGGATATTGATTTACCAGTTCTGGCTATAGATCCTGCAGTAAACAATAGAGTGTAGAATGCAACTGCATGCCTGTTATACAATAGGGAGACCTAGTTGGTTTGGGGTCCTTGATATATATCAAGGACCCCAAACCAACTAGGTCTCCCTATTGCATAACCTACATATCCTTGCTTGCTTTATTTATATTATTGCCTGTCACTTTATATGCCACCTGAACTCTTCAATAAAAAAGTGACTCAATACCTTGTGATGAAATTTCATGATTCCCCAGACCAAGTTCATATCATATTATATTCACTAATCATTCAGAGATACTAAAACTTGGTATGAGGGTGAGTCAAAACATAATGCCACTTTCTTTAGGACCGGTATAATTACCAACACAGGAACATGTAGCATACATCAAAATGAAGCTGGTCCTCTGTGGATCACATCCCTACTTCTCAACATAGTCACCGTTTCTCTCAATAGCAATGTTCCACCTTCGAATGAGAGCATGTATCCCTGTCTCGTAAAATCTTGTTGACTGTTCTTTGAGCCACTTCTTCACTGCAGTTTTCACTTCCTCGTCACTGGAATAATGTTTGCCTCTCAAACCCTCTTTCATGGGGCCGAAGAGATGATAGCTTGAAGGCGCTAAATCTGGTGAGTATGGAGGATTATTATTCCAGTGACGAGGAAGTGAAAACTGCAGTGAAGAAGTGGCTCAAAGGACAGTCAACAAAATTTCACGAGACAGGGATACATGCTCTCATTCGAAGGTGGAACATTGCTATTGAGAGAAACGGTGACTATGTTGAGAAGTAGGGATGTGATCTACAGAGGAGCAGCTTCATTTTGATGTATGCTACATGTTCCTGTGTTGGTAATTATACCGGTCCTAAAGAAAATGGCATTACTTTTTGACTCACCCTCGTATTTACAAACATCTTAACTTCATCCATTTTACATGCCATTATAAGTTCTGCGATGTATATATCCTTCAGCTAAAGAGTAAATTGACCCTAAGCTAAAAATGGAAATTAACACCAAAATGCATTGAATTGTATGAGGAAAGCCATGTTATTCTATGATAGCAAAAAATCAGAAGAAACCCTGGTAGCACCTGTTCTGACTACTGTAACACACATTTTATTAAACGTGATAAGATTTCATGAGTTGCTGGTCACCTTGATGGAAGCAGTTAAGCTGTTATATGGGTCGTACAATAGTTTTAGGGAAGGGGTGTGTGTTGCAAAATACACATAATTAGTTCAGCAGCCTTAAATGCATTCAAGCTTGTCAGTTCTTATAAAGAATAGTGTCTTTATGCATTAACATGTTAAAGAGACAGCATCCATCATTTTAATATGCTTTTCTGGCATATTATTTTATTCACAATGTATAAGTCTTAAAGAGCAAAAAAGTTGAGGTTTGGATTAAAAACGATTAAATAGATTCATTTTGTTAAGGAAGCAAAATTAAACTTTTATTTCTAAAGTAAATCTCTTTTCTAGTTGTAAGTGTATGTTCTTGCATACACTAGAAACTATTGCATATAACAACAGAGCAAACATTCATATTTAGAACATTTTCTTATACTCTGAATAAATTAATGCCAATACTTTTTTACTTTTTTTACTCTGAAGAAAACTGGTGATCTGACAAATTTTGCATATTAAAAACAAGAATTTAGCTTACAGGGAGGTTAAGGTTTTGCTCTTTGAGAAAATTTATTTTAGGTCTAATACACCATACTACACCTGAAGGGTAAAATGAAGGTCAAAACCCATGGAATTCAATGATACAGTTGTTCTTTTTAGTTTTTGTACATACATTTAGAAGTCGAGGGAAAGATAATAGTTAATTACAGAGGCTTTTCAAGAGAAGATTTTTATTTAATAATTTTGATTACTTTATTTGGAATAAAGGCACATCTGAAAATGCTGGATCATCTCTTAATGGAAAACTTGCCTGGAAAACTTGCCTGGAACTCACTACCTGACATTGTGGTTTCGTCACCAAACCCCCAAAACTTTACCCTTAGACTGTCCACTGTTGACCTCACCCGATTCCTAAGAGGTCAGTAAGGGGCGTGCATAAGTGCACCAGCGTGCCTACCGTCCCTGTCCTAATGTTCCCTCTTATCAGTACTCATTTTATGTATATAAACAATGTTATATCTATGTATATTACCAACACGTACTTGACATAAATAAATAAATAAATAAATAAATAAATAAATAAATAAATAAATAAATAAATAAAAAAAAAACTTCTAGATTTGCAATAATACTTATGAAAGAAATCTTTCACTCAGTTTGCTGGTCTCAAAAATTAAATTAAAATTAAACCATGTTTTTGCAGCTTTAGGTTGAAATTATCATGCCATCTGTGATATAGGCTATTTTATTTGACCACTTTGTATTTTCCTGTTACTTTCTCAAAAATCTTCCTTAACTTATTTCATACTTATCATTTCTCAGCTATTCTAATCTTTAACATCATGCCACCATCTGTATTTCTATAACTGTCTGGTTTGGTACCACAACTAAACAGGACAGGTAAAGACTCCAACGGATACTTAGAACTGCAGAAAAAAACAATTGCAACCAGCCTGCCTTCCATTGAGGACCTGTATATTGCGCAGGTCAGAAGGAGAAAATATGTACAAACCCCTCTTATTGATATTATTATGATTATTATTACTTTGTTGCTTTGCATGTACACTGAGAGCTTCTACAGTGGAGACAAATTCCTTGTGTGTCTAGTCACACTTGGCCAAATAAAGTATTCTAATTATAATTATAATTTTGCAGAATCCAGAAGATGGGGAACATTTGCTGAGAATTTGTAACTGTGAAAAGCAGTAGATACATGCTATAAATCAGGGGTTGGTTCCTCCTGGTTTGGACCGGTTTGGGTGAACCGGTAGCGACCTGCTGGTGATGTCACGATGTCGTCATCGACCCAGTTCAGTCAGTGCCGGTCCGTGGGTGCCGCCATATTTTTTTTAAAAAAATTGATTTTTTAAATTTTTTATTTCTTAGCATGCGCAGAAGCCGAGTTTCTGGCACTGTGCATGCGGTCGCCATCTGGTTTTTGGCTTTAAAAAAATTAGATTTTTTGCCACTGTGCATGCGCACGCGCACAAAGTGCGCCCGTGCCCACGAGGTGCACCCACACGGCGTGGGAGGAAGTGAACTGGCAGCGAGGTAAGTAGGAACCCATCCCTGCTATACATGTATCCACTTTTTACTTCTGCTTTTAAAGTCTTTTGTGCAGACACACTGACAAATGTTTCATGATGGTAAAATGATCAGTTAGAATATATTGTGCTTTTAAACTGTTTGTCTGATTAAATGCATAGAATAAATGGATTGAAAAGTTTTGATGTTCTGAATGGTAGAAACCTGGAATAGGTTTGAAAAGTGATTATTTATTTATTTTATTTAAGTGCTGTCTAGCTCCAAACAGATTTTGGGTCTCTGACAATATAACAAGCAGTATAAAAATATAGTATAAATAAATAACAAGATGGTGAATCTGCCAACAACACAAAGGCATCTATCAAGACAGTCAGCAAGAGATTCAAGCTGTCTTAGTCCTTGCCCTTTGTTGAACAGCCAGGTCTTTAAAACCTGCTGGAATGCCATTAAGAACTACCTGGATCTCAGGGGAAAACTCATTCCAGAGGGTAGGTATCATGGCAGAGAAATAACACTTCTTGGGTCCCTATACATGCCACTCTTTAACTGAAGGAACACTGTTAATTGAAGAGCATTTCATATTGGCTGAGAGATAGGCAATCTGTTAGATAACTAAGGCCCTGTGCCATATAGGGCTTTATAGGTTATAACCAACATCTTGAATTGCATTTGAAGTTAACTGGCAGCTATGAAATAGGCATAATAAGGCCCAAGTCATTGCCCCATTCAGGACCACTTAAAGCTTCCAGGTGGTACTTGAGCCATGATAGGACTAGGAATAAGTAGTCTGAAAGGCCTCGCAACCAGAAAAGGACACAAATGGTGTATTAGATGTACAATGGCTTTTCTGGACACAATTGCCATCTGCTGATTGACCAGTAGCAGTGAGTCCAAGAAAACCCCCATATTGCTTACCTCTCCTGACTGAGAAAATGTATCTCCAACCAAGGTTAGAAAAGGAATATTCCCAGATCTAGATGACCATAATATCCATGGCCACTTGTTCTTGGTAGCACTGATATGTTGATAGAGTTGAGATGTTCAGTCTTTTATTGACTGTCTATATCTACCCACATCTGCTTACTCCTTTGGAGAAAATTGAGCAAGTTTCTTATCTTGGCTTGTTATGAAAGGATTTAAACACACTTTCAGATGTCGGTTTTCCTTCATTTACTTATAATAATTTTAATAGTATGCTAATATTTATATTCTATATACTCAAATGAAATAACAGCAATATATATGCTGTTTACTAGATTACTATTAAATGACCATTTAAGAACCCAATAACTCTATTGGAATGAGCCAAAATTATATTAAGTAGTGTTTACACATTGTTGTGTTTGATTCAACTAAGACCTGCTTGAAGATGCTAATTTCTTTTTGAGCATGATGAAGATATTTGTATTACTGTGGAGGCATTTTAGAAATTCACAAATAACATTTTAGATGAGAACCAAGGGGGGAACTAAAGGGCCAAAGAGGAATAGAGATGAGGATTGATGATGATAATTAGTATGGCTGCATCCATCTTTAGCCATGGAAACTCACTGGGTAACTTTGGGTCAGTCATACTCTCTCAACCCCAAAACTCACAAGGTTGATACACAATGATGGAATTAAGAAAGAATATAATGTTCATTGCTTTGAGTTTCAAGAGGAAAAAGAAAAGCAGTTCTCTATAATCTATTTTTATAGTTACCCTCTCTTGCTTTTAGTGTTTATTAAAATGTACATTCATTTCCTGTTTAATAGGCCTTATATTTCCCTTGCCCTATGTTAATAATGGCAGGTGTTCCTGGTTATTAGAATGCAGTAAAAGGAGTACATTCTAATTTCTGTAGTTTTTCTGTGTGGTGGACATGTGTTAAAGATGCTATTTGGTTTGTGTGTATGTGTGTGTATACATATACATATATCAATATAGAATAGGCACAATCCTATCCATTTAGTCAGAAATAAACCCTATTGAATTTAGGGTGTGCCAGTCCTAGAACTGAAATCTTGGTTACATCTTGTTTTCCTTTAAGCTTTCAAGTTGTGACCATACAAGTTTACTCTTAAGAACCATCTGTTACCTCATTTTACCCATTCTCTTTCCCTAGCTCGGGGTATGGATTTGGTCTCTGTTCTTTTGTTTACTGAAGTAAAAATACATACATTTTTTTTACAGTGGTGGAAATTATAACTTGGAATCTGTTTAAAAAACGGAAACAGATTTTCTGTTCTTTTCCTGGGGGTATCCAGTTGTATTCAGCAGAGTATTTCTGGAGGAAAGGAGCCGAGGTGGCGCAGTGGTTAAAAGCAGCACTGCAACCTACTTCAGTGACTGCTAGTTCAGCAGTTCAGCTGAACTAGCAGTTCAAATCTCACCAGGCTCAAGGTTGACTCAGCCTTCCATCCTTCTGAGGTCGGTAAAATGAGGACCCAGATTGTTGGGGGCAATATGCTGAACTCTGTAAACCGCTTAGAGAGGGCTGTAAAGCACTATGAAGCGGTATATAAGTCTAAGTGCTATTACTATTGCTATTTCTTAGGTTAAACTTAGGTTGGACTATAAAATCCAGATGGCAGGAAACAAAATAAAAATGGTTTTTTGCATCCAATGGCTGTCCCAGTTTTTATAACCTATATTTGATAGCTCTACCTTAATCTCATTTTGTCAACAGTAAATATTTCTGTGGTTGATTTTCAGATATTGTTTGGGTTTTGTCAGTTTCTTAAATTTGTTGTCTGCTTTAATTAGTTGAATAATAATCAGCATATTGAATAGTTAATTAGCTAAATCATTAAATGGTAATTATTCTATTAATATGTTCAACACTGAGATGTTGTTTATTTGCTTTTTATCTCAGAAAGAGGAATTGAACCTGCATTTTGGCTGTATCACTTGATACTGCATGTTGGGGAACTGATTGCTCCTTTATACAAATACAAACAAACAAACAAACAAACAAACAAACAGATCTTCATGTAGAAAATAAATGCAGCAGGAAAAATCATAACATATTTTTCTAATGAAATTGTAGTAAATAATTTGCATGCACAAAATGAACTGCAGCATGCTTTTTGCTCAACATTTATTTTTCTGTGTACGATAACATTTTTTGTATCAACAAGCAATGTATAAAACACATGTGCTATGAAGAGGTATATGTGCAGGACATTTGAAAGGATCTTTTTTTCCTAGCAATTGTCATTTCCCTTCTACTCTTATTTTGTACAGTAAGCTACCCGGTTGGTTGGATGGATCTTCTATTTATGCTGCAGCAGCTAATGACAGACTTCACGCAATGCATGCAGCGCATCTTAAAAATCATAATCATAAAAAGGCTCTGCTTCGGTGTCAGTAACAGCAGTCAGAATTTGCAGCATAGAAAATAAGCAAATGAAAATAACTCCTTTTAGCATGGAGATAATTAGTGGGAAAAGTTCCACCTATTTAATTTCTGGATGCCATATTTTTAATAGCATAAGAACAAACTGGCAACCTTGTCAGTAGAATGACAGCGCACATTCCTTTTAGAGCTCTTAATCAATGTATCTTAGAGTTGTAATTCTGTTAGAACAGATCTTTAAACTTTTTTTCTTTTCTCTCTTGCTCTTTTTGGCTGTGTTTGCATTGTACTCCCCCCCCTTTTTTTTCTCTTTTTCTCTTTTTGGCTGTGTTTACATAGTACATTAACCTATGGTTAATAATATTTATGGAAATAACATGTTTGTTTAGGTTTGGTTTAGTGGTTAAGGCACTAAGCAGGAACCGGGAGATTGTGAGGTCTATTCCTGCCTTAGGTATGGAAACTGGCTGAATGACTTTGGGCCAGTCATTCTCTCTCAGTCCAACCCACCTTATAAGATTGTTGTGGGGAAAATAGGAGGAGGCAGGAATATTAGGTATGTTAGTCACCTTGAATTATTTATAAAAATAATATAGGGTCTAAATATATAAATAAATATTGGATCACAAATTAACCATATTGGGATTGCATTAGGAAAAACGGTTGTCTAGTTCTGATTTAGTGTCACTTGAATATTAGGATGAGTAAAACCATGGTTCATTTCACTATAACTAAGAATGGCTTGGAAACATCTGCTAAACCAAAGCTCACTCTTGTGTAAACTCTATATTTTTCATATGTTTTTAAAAAATATTTAGTCTATGTTTCTATAAATTCATTGGCGAAACTCTTGGAGTAGTAAAAGTATATAAACAAAGCAAATCATATTACAGCTTGCCCACAGGCAAAAAAATGACAGACAAAATGCAATTAAGTTAACATTAAGGTACTAGTATATAATGTTTAATGTTCCCTATTTAATCAAATGTTCATATTTAATAAAACAGTTCTGAATTCTATTAGCTTTTAAAATTTGTTTGAACTAATACTGTTGTGCCAAACACAAATAGAAAAGACACAATGATCTATATCATACTAAGAGTATCAGAATAACAGAATAATACTGGTAGAGTTGGAAGGGACCTTGGAGATCTTATAAACCAACCCTCTGCTCAAGTTGGAGATCCTATAGCATTCTGGACAAATGGCTGTCCAATCTCTTCTTAAAAATCTCCAGTGACAGAGCACCCACAACTTCTGGAGGCAAGCTCCAGGAAATTTCTCCTTCTTCTTCTAGGTTGGTTCTCTCCTTGATTAATTTCCATCTGTTGCTTCTTGTCCTGCCTTCAGGTGCTTTGAAGAATAGGTTGACCCCTTCTTCTCTGTGATAGCCCTTCAAATATTGGTACACTGCTATCAAGTCACCCCAGTCTTTCTCTTTGTTAGACTAAACATACACAGTTCCCACAGCTGTTCATTGTATGTTTTAGCATCCAGCCCCCTAATCATCTTTGTTGCTCTTCTCTGGCACTCAACATCTTTTTTGTATTGTAGTGACCAGAATTGGATGCAGTATTCCAAGTGTGGTCTTACCAAAGCAATATAAAGTGGTACTAGAACTTCACGTGATCTTGATAGTATTCCTCTTTAATGCAACCTAGGACTAAATTGGTCTTTTTGGCAGCATATGGCTGGCTCATATTTAAGTAGTTGTCCACTAGGACTCCTAGATCCCGGTCACAGTTACTGCTGTTGAGCCAAGTACCACTGCATTTGGTTTCTCTTGCCTAAGTGTAAAACCTTACTTTTCTTACTACTAAATTGCATTTTGTTGGATAGCGCCCAGACTTCAAGTCTGTCAAGATCCTTCTGAATCTTGAGCCTATCTTCTAAAGTGTTGGCTATTCCCCCAGCTTGGTGTCATCTGCAAATATAGAATTTGCAGAGACTAATATACAAGATGATCTTATCCAGAGCTGAGAATATGAACAATACAACTTCTTATTCAGAGCTGAGAATATGAACAATATAACTGAGTACCCATTTCCCTTGTGTAGAGAAGAATATAGTAGGTTTATAAGATCAAGCAGCAATTAGAACACATACTGATTTCATTTGATACATCTTCTCCCTTTTCATCAGCATTTCCCATTATTTTATTGTGCTAATATGAAAATCTATTTCCACTAATTCATACTATTGAACATAGATATTAATTACTTTCATAATCAGCTTTAAGGGGGGACTTTGCAGACAAAAAGCAGTCAGCCAACTTCATGCTCTCCTCTTAGGTTTGTTTGGAAAATATGGGAGACATTGTTCAACACAACTGGAGTTGGGGGGAGATTAAGGGAAGATTAGAAAAACTAAAATAAATATCTAAACTAAATAGCTGCATCAATATATTAAGCTTGTTAACACATTTCTGTGAGTGTCACATTAGCAGGGGAATGGTTTTCAATTATTTTAAAATGTTAGAAGAAATTACACAGAATCTTTCAGTTAATTTACTTTTAATTTCATTCTAGGTTTTTTGTTTTTGTTTTTTCTTTCAGTTAGCAGTAATGTAATTCTAGTATTTTCTAATGGAGTTTTTAGAACTAACAACCACCACTGACATCAGGGATCCATATCCTTTTAAAATAGAAAAGCAGATTCTTTAGCTATCTCTTCAACTCCCAGGGTCTCTCACTCTCTAGAAAATGCTCATCTGAACAAATACATTCCAAAAAGTACTCTGTTTACACCAAATACAGTATGCAAAGTTTCAAATCCTGCTTCTTCTTTTCATAATCCTGGTTTCTCTTAGTAAATCCACTGCTACATATGTGCTCAAATAAACTCATTTTGTTATGGAACCAATATCTCTTGTTCTGGAAACAATCTAGAAAATACTAGTCTTCCATGAAACTTATAATTCCCCATTCTTTCTTTTTTCAATCTATGTTTTTTCAATCATAATTCTAATTGTTGCTCTGGATCTTTACCTCCTAATAATAATAATTAGAGTGTTAATTGTTATAAATGATGGGAAAAATCAGAGGTCTAGAAAGAGTTCTCTATGTTTCATCAATTAGATTGAAAAAGAATAGAGAAATATTTTAAGTTTGATTTTTTATTTTTATCTATGCTGTTCTATAACCATAACACAATGTGGAACATAGAAATCCTGATAACCTGTTGCCATCTTCTTTTTGACCAAGCAACATCATAAAGGTTTTTTTATTTGAGTATTCCAAACTCTGTTAATATTAGTGTAATTGAGAATGTTTGCAGCTGAGGTTGAAACCCTTCTATGTAAAATGACTGAAAAAGTAACAAAATGCAAGGTATAAGAATGGCTGTGGCAAAAGGAAAAAATGGTAGTACCAATAGTAATAGGTACCTTGAGCGCAATCACAGAACAACTGGAGCATTGGTTGAACACCATCAGCATTGACAAAATCACCACCTGACAATTGCAAAAGACAGCTTTATATGGAACAGTGTACATCTTGCAACAGTATCTTTACCACCATCAACATCAATATCTGCCTATCCCAGGTCCTTGGGAAGGATTTCATAGGTGAATAAAAATGCCAAATCCAGTCTAAACATCTGGCTGATTGTGTGATGAACCATAATAATAATAATAACAACAATAATTATTTTATTAAATGTGTATGTTGCCAAACAATGATCTGGAAGTCTTACAACAACCAAAGAAATTACAATAAAATTAGTTTAAAAGATGAAGATCAAAGATGGCCACTATGATGAAATGGGGAGTCTCATTCTCCTTTGTCAAGGGCCTTGATGAAGAGCTAAGTCTTTGTGGCTCTTCTAAACAATAGCAGAGGGGAGTCATCCAGATCTCTGGGGAAACTTCATTGCTGAGGGCAGGTGCATGCATCTGACGTCCTAAATAATGATATTGATGAACCCAGAGCCTGCTAATCTTGCTGAATTGATTTGGCTGGTTAGATATTATGGGAGTTGTGTGGTCCTTCAGGTGACAAGGTAGTATGCCATGTAAGATTCTACAGATAATAACCAACACTTAAAATAAAACCTGGAAGCAAACTGGAAACTGGTGTAGCTTGTGAAACAAAGGTGTTACATAGGCGTACTGAGGCATGTCCTTTACTGCTCATGCCACTACATTCTAGATCGGTCAAAATTTCCTGATGGTCTTCAAAAGTAGCCCCATATAGAGTGAATTGCAGTAGACAAGCTTTGAGGGCATGGCCAGGGCATGAGTGACTGACTGAAGGACCTCCGATCTAGGAAAGGACATAAGTGGCACACCAGATGGAGTTATGCAAAGGTCTTCCAGGTCACAGCTGACACCTGCTCATCAATCAGGAACTGCAAGTCCAAGAAGACCCCCAGATTGCATACCAGGAGGAAGTATTAACCCATCCAAAAGCTCAGTGCTGTAGGATATAAGAACATTCAAAAATAAAATAGTATATAGAAATTTATAAAAATGTAGAAAATTTAATTCTGCTTGGTCAGGGGGTTGGACTGGATGACCTGCAGGGTCCCTTCTAGCTTGAACTTGTTAAACGTTAGTTGCTTTAAGATAGTTGGAGAAATTACATGCTGAACAGATATTCTTCTGTTAGTTAGAAAGGGGCCCAACTAAAAGGGACATTCCTTAATGCCAAGGCAATAGAGATAAGAAAGTGCTGTGCTTGCAAAATACTTTATGGGCAATAATGGAGAGGTGTTGATGAACATGTCAGAGATGCTGTTGTCTCTAAGGCGTTATGGAGTAGCTGTGATCAGTGACTCTATCCGATAGGAGGGGCATGGGGGGCATCGAGATAGAGACTATAAAATGTAATGCTTTTGAAATTTTAAGTGTGGCTTTTGGCTCAAACCTCAATTTAAGGTCAGGTTGAAAGATCCACCGCACTTTTCAAACTGCTATTATGATTATTTCTTTCCAATAAATACTCTTTGTTTTTAATCGATCCAAGTTTCTTTTGTTATTTCTAACAAATTTTTCTAACCATGCTAAATATCTTTTTCTTCAAAATATAATATTCTTTGTATAGGTGATATCTATTAGATATGCTATTCATTGCTGTAATATACATGCTTCTTCTGCATTCTTGTATAATCTGGCCATGGTAAATTCTTAATCCAATGTCAACTCTTCCTGTTGTGAGTATTTATCACACAATGTTGTGTTAATGCATGCTCCCAACATTTGATCTCAAATTATTTCTGCTTCTAAGTTTCTATATTCAATGTGATACAGCCAGCTCCATAAGTGCAATAGCACATGCATATATAGATTAATTTAGTGCTTGTGGTCTATCTCCAAATTTAAAACATTTATATTTAAACCATTCCATCACAACATTTCTACATGGATGAAATAATTATTCAAAGCAGTTTTAGATTGTGAAAAGGTACTCTTTTCTCTTGATAAGCTTGTAAAATTAAATGACATATTCTTGGCTTAAATAAAGGAGTAAAATGTAAATATGGGTTAATATACTTCAAACACATTCACAACCAACATGTGAAAGTCTTTTTTCCTTGCTAATGTGTCTATTTTGAACTTGTTAATATGATTGTCACAGTATGTAATGTGGAAAATATTTTAGACCAAATAAAAGCCTCTATTTGACTGATTAATCTGAATGATCTAACAAATAATTCATAGTGTCCTAATGGTTAAGCAAGAACACCAGTGATTTTCCTTATTAGCTGACCTCTTCTCTGATAATTGGAGGGATGGAGGAAGAAATCTTAATTTTGATCAGGGTGACCCCTTTCAAGAGACCCACATTATGAGATGAATCACAAAGGCCAAGATCATCCAGTTGGCCACCTGATTGATCTTCTCTTTCCCTCTCATAGTGGAGACTAACAAAATACTCAGCAATGATTTTTTTCTGGCTAGTCCAAATAAAACTTTATCTCAAGTGCAATAAATTGTAACATTCTTGTTTGCATAAGAGGTCCCATTCAGGAAGTTTAAAAGAATATGACTACTAAGGACATGTTCACTAGTAAGTAGAGCCTCATAGAAAGACAGTAAAGAGCAGAAGTTTTCCAAATCCTCCTCATATAAATAGAATCCCCATAGGTGAATTGAGCAATGAGGAATGAAGAAATTTGCAAAGTAGATTAGGTTGTACCAATGTCTATTAACAAATGAATATTTTGCCCAGGCATAGAGAGAAAAACAGAATTACAAGAATGACTTATAGAAAAAAAAATACACATTAATTGCCAGTTGAAGCAGAGGCCAACTGTCCTTAAAAAAATTTGTGACTTATAGTAGTAATTCATTGATAAAATGAAATGAAATGAAATAAAATAAAATACCTAGTCTAATTTTGGAACAAGACAGATAGGAGGAAATAAAGTGATAAAATATAAAGATGTTAATACAAAGAGACAATAATTGGATAAATAAATATCTCTTTGTTCAATGTATGGGATTTGTAGGACTACTTCATTAGTTATTAGAATTAGAATTATCTTCAATTTTAGCTGATGATTGTTGTGAGTGTCTTGGTGTTGCATGACTCTTACAAATTTCTTAGCAGCATTGTGGGTAGGAGCACTGATGAAACATTTTAGTCGGGGGCAATTATTTTTCTATGGCACCTTTTGTTTTCTGTGATGAATTAGAAATACACCTTTGGAGAGCATCAGATGGTATGGGGGAGTTGATGATGCAGAGATACCCGGGAGTCACATTCGCTGTGAAAGCTGTGATGTCGAGTTGCAACTGTTAGATTTGTAGAACTAGCAGATGGTTAAGAGCAGAGTGGAACATCTGGGCAATTGTTTCTTTCTCAGACTGAAGTGTGTCCCGTATTTGAATGCTAGCTTCCACTGAAATAACTAGGTCATGTCTTCTCCAATCTAAGATTGCATTGATAAGCCTTTTGCTGATTTCAGGTGGAAGTCCCCTAAAAATAATCCCAACAGCTAATGAGCAATCAGCAAAGGCATTCAGATTCACTCCTGAATAGGGATGGAGTGCAACGCAAAAGCAAGCAAACCAATCTTCAGGATGGTCTCTGATGTGTTTTACTGTAGGTTTTTAATCTACCTCAATCATTTTGGGCAGGAACTATGGCAGTATTAGATTCCAAGAGGTGATTCTGAAACAGGTTCCTGGAGAGATGGTAGTTACCAACTTAAAAGGTAAAGGTTCTCCCGCACATGCGTGCTAGTCATTTTGTTGTCAATTTAGGTTTTAGCTAAAAGCCTATTTTTGCCTAGGGTGTGATTAGAAAGTTTAATGTCACACCAGCTAATTGTGAATGGCAAATGGCTGAACTAATTTAGGAAAAGTTGTGCTCCAATTTATTATATCCTTATCTTCCCTACCCTTATTATATCCTATATCAGTGATGGCGAACCTTTTTTCCCTCGGGTGCCGAAAGTGTGTGCGCACGCTCTATCATGCACGTGCGAGTGCCCACACCCATAATTCAATGCCTAGGGAGGGCGAAAACGGCCTCCCCCGCCCCTGCAGAGGCCCTCTAGAGGCCAAAAATGGCCCATTTCCCAACTTCTGGTGGGCCCGGTGGGCCTGTTTTTTGCCCTCCGCAGGCTCCAGAGGCTTCCCTGGAGTCTGGGGAGGATGAAAACGCCTCCCCGGAGGCCCTCCAGAAACCTAAAATGCCCTCCGAGAGCCTCCACGCCAGCCAAAAATCAGCTGGCTGGCGCACCCATGCGTGCTGGAGCTGAGCTAGTGCAACGGCTCGCGTGCCGGCAGATATGGCTCCGCGTGCCACCTGTGGCACCCGTGCCATAGGTTCGCCATCACTGTCCTATATGAATCCAGGAAACAGGGACTGCAGTAGAAAATCCTTCTTGAATATTTGGATAGGCATGCAAAGGGACAACAGTAATGAAAGTTTTGTAGAATGAAAAGAAATTGAGCCATTTTGAATCTGGGCTGTAATCCATTTTGTTGTTGTTAGTTACGAAGTCATGTTCGACCCATCGTGACCCCATGGACAATGTTCCTCCAGGCCTTCCTGTTCTCTACCATCCTCTAGAGCAGTGGTTCCCAACCTTTTTGTGATCGAGTACCACTTGGAGGTCCCTTACAGTCGCCGTGTACCACCTGGTTCCAGAGAAACTAAATTCGATCAGATATCACTTTATTTCCATAATTGTACAAGTAGAACACGCAAACCAACTAAATAATAATAAAAATAGTAACATACACACTGAGATGCAGTAATGAATATCAAAGGGTAACTTGAGTCAAGAGAACATAGTGCTAATAATAACAGAGTGAGATTAATCTTAGCTCGAGAGTTCTCTACGACGCGCACCTTCTCGCGAGGGTTCTACTGCGCGACTGCTGAGAGTTCAGAACAGTCACCATTCCTTTTTTGGCCCCGCGCATCCAGCAACTGGATTCTCGGGCCGCTGGGACCAGGTGGGTGGCGTGTGGCAACAGTTGCAAATTGTTGCCAGATTATCTTGTTTTAGGCAGTAAACATTTTTGTGAAGTAAAAAATAACTAACTAAAAATCGTTCATGACCCCAAAAGTGTTCGTGTACCACCTGGAAGGCCCTCGCGTACCACTAGTGGTACACGTACCACAGGTTGGGAAACACTGCTCTAGAGTCCATTTAAGCCAACGCCTAGTGCTTCAGTGACTCCATCCAGCCACCTCATTCTCTGTCACCCCCTTCTTCTTTTTTCCTCAATCTTTCCCAGCATTAGGCATTCTCCAGTGAGTCCTTCCTTCTCATTGGGTGGCCAAAGTATTTGAGTTTCATCTTCAGGATCTGCCTTTCTAAGGGTTGATCTCCTCTAGGACTGACCGGTTTGATCGCCTTGCAATCCAAGGGACTCGCAGGAGTCTTCTCTAGCACCATAGTTCAAAGGCCTCAATTCTTTGGCGCTCAGCCTTTCTTATGGTCCAACTTTCACAGTCATACATTGCAACTGGGAAAACCATAGCCTTGACTATACACACTTTTGTTGGCAGGGTGATGTCTCTGCTTTTTAGTATGCTGTCTAGATTTGTCATAGCTTTCCTCCCCAGGAGCAAGCGTCTTTTAATTTCTTGGCTGCAGTCCCCATCTGCGGTGATCTTGGAGCCCATAAAAATAAAATCTGTCACTACCTCCATTTCTTCCCCATCTATTTGCCAGGAACTGAGAGGCCGGATGCCATGATCTTAGTTTTCTTAATGTTGAGTTTCAAGCCAACTTTTGCACTCTCCTTCTTCACCCGCATCAAGAGGCTCTTTAGTTCCTATTCACTTTCTGCCATTAGAGTGGTATCATCTGCATATCTGAGGTTGTTGATATTTCTCCCGGCAATCTTAATTCCAACTTTTGATTCATCTAGCCCCGCCTTTCTCATGATGTGCTCTGCATATAAGTTAAATAGGCAGGGCGACAATATACAGCCTTGCCGGACTCCTTTCCCAATTTTGAACCAATCAGTGGTTCCGTGTCCAGTTCTCAGTGTTGCTTCTTGACCTGCATATAGGTTTCTCAAGAGACAAATAAGATGGTCTGGTACTCCCATCTTTTAAAGAACTGTAATCCATTTAATCCATTCATCTCTATATCTATCTCTATCTCTATCTCTATCTCATCTATATCTATATCTCTATATATCATCTCTCTCTCTCTCTCTCCTCTCTCTCTCTCTCTCTCTCTCTCTCTCTCTCTCTCTCTCTCTCTCTCTCTCTCTCTCTCTCTCTCTCTCTCTCTCTCATCCATCCATCCATCCATCCATCCATCCATCCATCCATCCATCCATCCATCCATCTATCTATCTATCTATAAAAGGATGTATGTATGTATATTTGTTCCAGCATAACTCTGGAACAGCTCGAGCAATTTCAACCAAACTTGGTACACAGATGACTTACTATCTGGAAACAAATACTGTGGGGGTAAGACACCCTTAACACTGCTAGGTGTGTGTGTGTGTGTGTGTGTGTGTGTGTGTGTGTGTGTATTCCAGCATAACACTGGAACGCCTCCAGCAATTTCAACCAAACTTGGTACACAGATAGCTTAACTTCCGGAAACAAATACAGTGTGTGTGTGTGTGTGTGTGTGTTCCAGCATAACTCTGGAACACCTGGGCCATTGAGAGCGAGTACGGTGTCCTAGAGCGGAAATTGTTTGTGATGTCAGTTCCTTCACAGCTTCCACTGGAAAGCCGGCCATTAAGGAGAGCGAGTGCCGCATCCTAGAGTGGCAATTGTTTGTGATGTCAGTTCCTTTGCAGTTTCCTCTGGAAAACCAGCCGTGACGTTCGCCCTCCAGTGGACCAATGGGGAAGCGCCTGATGGATTTGGGGCAAAGTGCCAGGATCGTAGAAAGGGTGGGAAAGAGGAGCGCATGGGAGGGGGAAGGGAGAGGGCAGGGACGATGGGCATGGGAGTAGGGAGAAGAAAGGTCCCTCCCAACGGCTCCCTGTCAGACAAACTCTTCGACGTCTATAAATACCCGGGCAACACCGGGTTATCAGCTAGTCTTCTATAAAAGTCTTCTATAAAAGTAAGGGGCATGCATAAGTGCACCAGCGTGCCTACCATCCCTGTCCTAATGTTCCCTCTTATCAGTACCCATCTTATGTATATAAACAATGTTATATCTATGTATATTACCAACACGTACTTGACAAAAATAAAAAAATAAAAAATAAAATAAAATAGTCATTCTATAAAACAGTCCAGTCTAGGTGGCTTATTTCCAGTTAGTTCTCTGGGAGAAGGAAGT
The DNA here is from genome assembly GCA_023053685.1 of Diadophis punctatus similis. Classification (NCBI taxonomy): domain Eukaryota; kingdom Metazoa; phylum Chordata; class Lepidosauria; order Squamata; family Dipsadidae; genus Diadophis; species Diadophis punctatus. The sequence goes on along the minus strand of JALIGW010000003.1, from coordinate 116,900,578 downwards.
ATGGCCCATTATTAATCCAAAACAACTACTCTGAAAGTGGCCCAAGAAGACTGGCAGGAATGTCAAGTATGATTATCTGCTGGAGGTGTGTTGGCAGGCAGGAGGAGTTGCAGGAGCTGTCTCCCTCATCAGGAGCAATGAGGTACAGGAAGGGACTGACGTTGCTGAAACTCAGTAGATTGCATTGTAATGTCTAAGCAAGAATGGCTGGATACCCAAACATCTAAAGAACCTTTAATTTACTCAATCAAATTTTTGGAAATGTTGTGTCCATTTGTTGTTGGAAACGTGTCCACGAAAATCAGTTGGAAATACAGAAACTCATTCAACTATGGAGCAAGTATTTCCTAACTCAGAAGAACCCTGGCCATGGCCAGTCCTCAAAGCAAAACTTGGTATGGAACCCATGGTTTCACAAGCTATTGGGGTTTCCCCATTGAATATCTAGATGCATCATTCCCTATGATCAAGATAGACAGAAAAGTACAGAATCAAAGATTGCTGGTGGTTGCCAGGTGACACAAAAGAAAATGATTATGGGTCAACAGATAATGGCTGATTCTTGCTACAAAAGAGCTATCATGAGGAACTGTGGAGGCGCAGTGGTTACAATACAGTATTGCAGGCTAATTCTGCTCACAGACAGGAGTACAATCCTGACCAACTCAAGGTTGCCTCAACCTTCCATCCTTTTGAGGTTGGTAAAATGAACATCCAGATTGTTGGGGGCAATAAGCTGACACTGTAAACCGCTCAGAGAGTGCTATAAGGCACTATGGAACGATGTAGAAGTCTTAAGTACTATTGCTATTACTATTGCTTCAGTGTTTCCTTCTATCCTCCTGCTGATACTAAATTGTAGTATAAGTTACCTTTTAGAATTTGTTTCAGAGATCAGGCATCACTTGTAGTAGGCATCCTGTTTACTTACAGTTCCAGAGTTAGCAGAAGCAAACTTGGAAAGGGCAGAAATGTAACTCTGTATGTAGACTTAGGCAAATTCCAATAATCATATGATCATTGCAGCAGAACTATTGATTGGATTGAGCATCATAATTTAATTGTACATGCATAGCGATAAAATATAGTGACATAATGAGGGTTCATTTACAAAGACAGTAGCTCATTGATTTAGACAAAAGTTGTGTTCTCTGAATAAAATTATCATGAATGTATTACCGTCTTCTCCTTTGCTTAGTGTTGATTCCATCTCTTAGTGCCCTAATCAACATTTTTGTGTATAAATATTTAATGGCTGAGATAACAGTTTATTTCCTCTGGGAAAGTGGATCTGAGGGATGGGTAATTTATTTGCCTTACCTAATATCATTTTCTTTCTACTACATGGTTTTCAATAAATGCCCTTGGACTCCCCATGTTTGTATAGAAAAATCTCTATTATTTGTAAATTCCATTGCAGAAAAGGCACATTTGAGATTGTATATAACTTATTAGAAACCAATATTGGTTATAAGGAACAGTTAAATAGGTTATTTTCAGAAAACATGGGCATTTTAACATAGGAATACTTTAAAATAGCTTGTAATGGAAGTTAATAGTAGCTAACAAGGGAAATGTAAATTGGGGTAGCCAGTAAGTGAAGAGTATTATCTAATATATTTCTGAAAAATCAGTTTTGCAGTTTCAGCTGGTCTCCTACTAACTCCAGCAATGTGTAGGTTCTGAGCAGGAGTGAGTTTGTGTAGTTTCAGTACATAACCATCAACAGCTAATGTTCCAACCCTTAAACTTTTTCAGTTGCAACTATGCTGAAATTTTGTGGCTGCCAAGGATCTACTTGAATTGCTCAGTTTCCCTCCACTGCCAGCTGGTTAACTGTCAAGGGGAAAAAAAATCAATATTCCTCACCCATTTTGTGAGGAGAAAAAAATGATCCAAATGGCCGTTAAGAAATGGGAGACTGACAAATCAGAAGTTCCCACCAATGGATAGGTTCCCATTATTAGCTCCAAAAGGAGCCCATTTTAATTTATAAATCTCTCTCTCTCTCTCTCTCTCTCTCTCTCTCTCTCTCTCTCTCTCTCTCTCTCTCTCTCTCTCTCTCTCTCTCTCTCTCTCTCTCTCTCTCTCTCTCTCCCTCCCTCCCTCCCTCCCTCCCTCTCTCTCCCCCTCTCTCTCCCCCTCTCTCTCCCCCTCTCCCCCTCCCCCCTCTCTTTCATTTTTTCTTCTAAAGTACTACCTGAGTTGGTTGACTTGGCTTGTAAAAGAAGCCCTTTTGCACTTCAGGGATGAAGCACCACTTCTGGATGTAAAGCAGTCAGTATACTGGAAGGAATTTGGGTCTGACTTTGAATGTTGTCTATCGTTGGTTTTCTTTTCTTTTTTTAAATTATTTTTATTGAATCATTAAAACATTAAATACAAAACATACATATACATTTACGTTCTTCATTCCTGAGACATCTGTTTAACGTCAATCTACATACATATTTTTCTATATAATTCTATATATAATATTTACAATCATTCAGACATTTTCTTATTCTTTCTAATTTCTAACCAATTGTAAAATTTATCCCACACTGTGTAAAATTCTTTGTCATCTCGATTTTGTAATTCTGTTAGTTTTGACATTTCTGCACAATCCATTATTTTTTTTAATATATTCTCCGTTGGGTTTTTTTCATCTTTCCATGTTTGGGCGTAAGTTATTCTGGCAGCGGTCAGGACATGTATTATCAAATATTGATTCTCTTTCATCTGTTGCCCTCTAATAATACCCAATAAAAATGTTTCGGGTTTAAATTCCATTACAGTATCTGTTATCTCTTGTAACCATGTCCTAATCATGCTCCAGTATCCTCTTGCTATCGGACATGACCACCACATGTGGTAATATGTGCCATGTACTTGTTTACACTTCCAGCTTCTTGGGTTCATATTAGCAAATATTTTGGCGATTCTAGCTGGCACTAGATGCCAGCGATAGAACATTTTGTGTAAGTTTTCTTTATATGATGTTGAGAGGGTTAATTTATAATTTATCTTCCATAATTTTTCCCAATCATCTAATTGGATATTGTAGCCAAAGTTTTTCATCCATGCGATCATATTTTCTTTAACTGTTTCTTTAAAATTTTCCAATTTTAGTAAATGAGTGTACATTTTAGTTATAAATTTATTTTCAGATCCCACTAATATTTTATCCATTGTGTTTTGTTCTTTGTTTATACCAAATTCTTCCATGTCCTTTTTGTATCTGTTTTGTATTTGGAGGTATGGCCACCAATCTATGTCAATTCCTTCTTCTTTTAATTTTTCCCTAGACTTGTAAGTTACCATCTTTGTCTAATAGTTCATTATAATTTCTCCTTTTTGATCTTTCCAATGTGTTGGGATGGATAATGGCTTCCATTGTGGCTAACCAATGGGGTATCTCAATGTAATATTTGTTTTTAATTTTCCTCCAGGTGTTTAATAATACAGCTCTTATCGCATGGGTTTGAAAGTGTGAATGCTTAATGTTCTTTTTTTCACATAAATGGGCGTGCCAACCTTCCTGAATGTTGTGGCCCTCTAGTGTTAGTATTCTATGGTTTTTTAAAGCAATCCAGTCCTTTATCCACAGTAAAATTGCTGATTTGTAATATATCTCCAGGTCAGGGAGTCCAAAACCTACTATCTTGTAATGCTTTGAATTTTATTCTTGGTTTTTTTCCAGACCATATGAATTTAGATATTATTTTGTTTATTTCTCCGAAAATTTTTTGTCTAGTTTTGTGGGTGCTGTTTGGAATATGTATAACCATCTGGGCAGAATATTCATTTTTATGGCCGCAATTTTCCCTGTAAATGATAGCTGTTCCCATTATTAGCTCCAAAAGGAGCCCATTTTAATTTATAAATCTCTCTCTCTCTCTCTCTCTCTCTCTCTCTCTCTCTCTCTCTCTCTCTCTCTCTCTCTCTCTCTCTCTCTCTCTCTCTCTCTCTCTCTCTCCCTCTCCCTCTCCCTCTCCCTCTCCCTCTCCCTCTCCCTCTCCCTCTCCCTCTCCCTCTCCCCCTCCCCCTCCCTCCCCCCTCTCTCTCCTCCTCCCTCCCCCCTCTCTCTTTCATTTTTTCTTCTTAAGTACTACCTGAGTTGGTTGACTTGGCTTGTAAAAGAAGCCCTTTTGCACTGCAGGGATGAAGCACCACTTCTGGATGTAAAGCAGTTAGTATACTGGAAGGAATTTGGGTTTGACTTTGAATGTTGTCTATCGTTGGTTTTCACTACAGCTCCTTCTGAGCATATTTTGTTAACAGAGCCTCTCTATTCAGGGCACGTGACTGTTGCCATTTAATCTGTTTTGTGTTTCTTGAACCAATTCAGATATTAATTAGTGTGAATAAAGTTTGGGGCTATGCTAAATGAGAGACTGTCTGCTCCTTCATAGCTTTTCTGCCAGTTCAAAAACTTCTATCATACGTCCTACCACTGTCAAAGGTGAACTTGTTGAATACATGGGATAGCGATAACCCCTAAACAGTATCTTTCATGATCTTTTCTCTTATCTTAAACTTAGTCTTCAGAAAGATTTAAAATTATTTCTTTATATGCACAATGTTGCTTTGCTTATGATAGGTGGTGGTGTTTCTCGTAATGTAGGTATTTTAAATTATTACTACTTATCTTAACTGAATATTTTGGGGAAGTGGTTAAATGAGGTTGCAGAACAATATATAAATACTGATATATATATATTTAATCGGTGATACAACAATAGATTTGTTGCAGGTATATAATGTAAGGAATGTTGTTATGAAATAGCAATAATAAGTTTGGCTAAAGTGCAAAATTAGATTTAAAAGTAGAACACAGATTTTGATAGACATTTTCTTTATGTATCATGCTATATATATGATTTAAAGAAATTTCTGTGTTACAACATAGAAGAGCAGGATGTTGTCATTTAGGATAATTAAAAAATAACTAGGTAGTATAACAGTCACTGCTTGCTGACTACTTTCCTTCAATTATGGTATTAATTATGGGAATCCTTAAATATCAAATTGCACATTTAATATGAAATTACATATGATTTTGTTTGTTTGTTTTCCCTAGTGTGACAATGCAAAGGGTCTTAAAGCCTTCTATGATGCAATAAAATATGGACCTACACATCTAATGGTTTTTGGTGGCGTATGTACAACTGTAACATCCATCATTGCTGAATCCTTAATAGGATGGAATTTGGTCCAGGTAAGTAACTCTTAATTATATATAGAAATATCTCCCATGCTTTAAAATGTTTAGAACATTAGATATATAATTCTAAAGAGGGTGCCTGATTTCTATGATCTACTTCAAAATCCACAAACAAATGTAGGTAAAGTCCAATGAAATGTTTTTGCTGATATAACTATCAGTGGGATAGAGAGGAAATTATTCTTTTCCTCCATATTTCCCATGAACTGTCATCTACTAAGAGTGATATGGAGCATTTAGAGAGTTTCAATCACAGGCTTTGTGTGGATGTGAAATGCTGAAAGATGTAGAGGTGCATTGTATAACTGTGGTTCTGTTTAGATTAACTGGTTGCAAAGCCAGATTCAAAATGGGATTTTGAGGTACATGTAATTAGTTGCAGCAATTAACTGCATTCTGAGACCATCCACATACACAAGAAAAAATTATTTCTGAATTATTAATTTGATATTGGTATAAATATGGTTTGGCAGAATTGCTGTGGGCATGATCAAAGGTACTATTAATTATCTGCTTAATTAGAAGTTGGGAGTTCCTGAAGCTGAGTGATAACTGCAGTCTGCCACTGAATACATTGCAAGGAATCTTGTTTTTGTATTTGCAACACATAAAGTTCAGCTAGTTGCATTATAATTTTGAAGAACAAAATCTGATTTTAGAATAAAGGGGGCTTAGTCTGATAGCTATTCTTTAGACAAGTAAATATAGAAAGAGGCTCCTCTCCTTCTGAGGTCTGGTTTCAGGAACAGCTAACCTTATTGACCAAATACCACGATGTTTAACAGATATTGATTTTATCCAGTTTGTGGAAAAAATGGTTTGGATTTTGTGGTAAATGGGGATAAGCATTTGGACTATTTTTAGAATGCAGGGTATCTTTATGAAATTAATTACAAGTCAAGATAATAGTAAGATTCAATTTGGCAATTGCATCCTTTTTGCTATGTATAATCTTTATATAATCACCTTGTAATCAGCTTTAATATATTACTGTATGTTTTTAATACACAACCTTATCTACAACTGAGCTCTGAATGATCATTTCATTATACCAGTTGAAAACAACTTGATGGCACATAATCAGAAATCAATCAAAACTGAAGTAGGTAAATATTACCAAAATAGGATTAGAAACAGTTTCTAGGCTGGTAGTTATAGCATCTGATAGAACTACCACCGGTAGCTATGATTTTCACCTGAAAATTCATGTTTTGTGTACTTTTATTGGTAAGCTCCTACATGAATCAGTAATGTGGTACAGTAACTCTCATTCCTAGGACTTCATTAATTCATTCTAGAAGATTAGATCCAAAAATATTTATTCATAGGTAAAACATATACTTTCACTATTAGTGAAAATAGTGTATATCAAAGATAACCACCTTAAACGCTATTAGGGCACCTATTTCATGATAACACTTTCATAGTAGATCTCTTAGCCTGTCAAATAATACTGTACAAACTACTGGAAAATATTTTGATCTCAATACAACATTCTTTTTTCGTTTGAACAAACTGTATCAGAATGGGTGGTTGTATCATCACCAGAAGCATTCTAATGCTATTCTGCCCGCATAAAAATGTTCTAAGCTTGAAACAAGAAAATCCTGTGTTCTAGAGAGACAGATATAATCCATTTGAAATTCAAAACAGATATTTTTAACTTAAAATGAGCATCTCAGTCAAGACTTGCTCAACTCTTGATGGTTAGGAGCTGGCTATCAGAGTGGTGGCTTTTCAAGAATTAAGTTATAAAGGAGGAGTGTCCTCTTGGGCAGAGGTCCCCAATCCCTGGGCCGTGGCCCAATACAAGGCCTTGAGCCATTCAGAACCTGGCCGCGGAAGTGGCGGATGAGTGTGTGTACATCCCCACTTGTGTGAGCAGCAGGTACACACTTGTACACTCCATTTGCATGAGCGATGTGCGTGCTTGCCCACTGCTTGCATAAATGGAGCTGTGTGCCCGCTTCCCCACTGCTCGCATGGAACCATCTCCACACACACACACACCCCACCAGTGGGCAAAGCTGGAAAGGTTGGGGAACTCTGCTCTTGAAGTTGACCCTGGTTGTACAACCTTTTCTCTTACATGTAGGAAGTGGGCTTTTTCCTACATGCCTTTCAGTGAAATACATTCTAGACTTTGTCTCCACTTTCTCCACTGTCTCTTCAGCCAAATTTTCAGAATTGTTTTATGATAGTTTAATTATTAGTTTCTAAAGTAGTATCCTCTGTTTTTGAAAATTTGCAAATTTTTTTGCAATTTTTAAATATTATTAAATATTAGGATGGAGAGATGGGATATAAATAAATGTGAGTGATGCAACACCAGTAAATATGAATAAATGTGTTAGATATATACAGGTAGCCATATCAATGCAGTTTTAATCGTGTATTTCCACAAATCTTTTTGGTGAGAAGCTAAAGGATAAATCTTTGTCAGCTATTGTCAACAATGCATGCCATGGTGATACGTGATCTTTCTTGACATAAGACTTTACTGGAAAAAATATTGATTAACAATAAAAGTTTTAAGGAGAAACTTTAAGGAGAAAACAGATTAGAAAACTATTGATAACATGTTACTGAAAGAAATGATGGAGAATTCAGCTGCAGCTTTGAAATCTCTTCTTTGATGCTCTTTTCTTCTTTTTTACTGGGAAAAGCTATAATAATAAGGCGGCCATGAGTACAATATGTATTGTATACCTCAGGCTAACACCAGAAGAAGAGTTAAGTTCTTTCCTAAAGATTATCTTCATTTTAACAAAAGGAGCTCTTTTGCTTTTGCTTAACAAATTTGAAAGATAACCTATGCAGGCAATATTCTATTCAATTGTTTTCAGGAAATCTATCTACTCTTGACTTCAAACTGGTAGAGTGATAGATAACTTGTTGGGCTTTTAGAAATCATTTTAAGCTTAGCTTTTAATCCTTTTAAAACCATTTAATAAGTTATTATTAAACAATTTAATAATAATAAATAAACTACATTTATTTAAGTGCAGTTGCATAATTTGCATGCTTTTGTATTGGATGATAACCTGCATAAAATGTAGTAATATGAACAGGAACAAATCTGACTGGTTAATGTTGATGTAAGGTACAAAGAATTACAGCAAACTCTTACCGAACATCCCTGCAAAACCTCATTCAGTAAGACAAGAAAGTGAATATTTCTGTTTACCTATTCTTATATTTTATGTGTTTGTGGACCTTTAAAAAAAAAATCAATAGTAACTATATTATGGTGTATACGCGTCTTCAAGAACATTGAAATTTAGAAACTCTGTGTATTTACTTTCATTTACGAAGTCAGGGCAGTTCAGGCTGAGGGGAGAATCATCATTGTTTTCTCTCTGTTCTTCTAGCAGGATGATCTATTGGTTTTCTGTCCCTTTGCAAACGGAGAAAGCTTTTGCAGAACTGCATTTAAATTCAATATTTTATTTCATTATTTTATTGGACTGTAGTACATTTATCCTGGACTTAGGTATGTAATATTGCCTGGTATATACATGTGTAAAAAGAAATCCTACATTTCTTGTTCAATAATCTATCTATATATATAAAAGCCAAATACCACTCACTCATCACGAAATCTCCAGAACTGTAAAGCCTACAAACTTGAAACTTGGCACGTATGTTCCTCTTGGCTTCTAGGTGCTCGCTAAGAAAGGATTTTTTGAAATGGCCATCAGATTATTAGTATTTCTTATACAGTATTATATTAACACGCTCTGATGCTAAGGAGTTAGATGTTCTACTCCCCCTCCCCACTTGAAAATAACTCTGTTCCAACTGCCAGTTGCCTTATATTAACACATTCTGATGCTACCCATTCGCAACGACATCAACAACTTTCTGCTGGGGAAGCTGTCCACTGAGCATATGAAGTATGAATCTGTGGAGTGGGTAATGGAGGGCAAGGATGCTGTATATTACCCTGGGGAGTTCTTGCACACTCTCAACCTACTGGGATTATCACCTCATGTCCTCTACCTCAAGCTTGGCACTCCAATCATGCTGTTATGCAATCTAACACCTCTGAAACTGTGCAATGGCACTATGCTTCAGGTGAAGACACTGTACAAACACATAATCGAAGCCACGATTTTCACAGGCGTCACTCAGGGAGAAACCGTTTTCATACCCCGAATTCCTCTGATCCCATTAGACTACCACTTCGAGTTCAGACGTCTACAATTTCCCATTAAGGTGTGCTACGCCATCACCATCAATAAGGCACAGGGACAGACTTTGAAAGTGGCTGGTGTGCATCTGACGAGTGATTGTTTCTCCGATGGCCAGTTGTATGTGGTGTGCTCCAGAGTCAGTTCACCTGACAGCCTGGTCATCCTCCAGCCAGAGAGCAAAACCAGGAATGTTGCTTACAGGGAGGTCCTGAGCAATTCATCTGAGGGAGGAATTGAATGTCTATGCTATGCAAGTTATTAGCCTGGCTACGTATACAAAAAAGCCAGGGTTGCTGGTGGGATTAAAGGGCTTAAGACCATCTATTTTATTGTTGTTAGACTTACAATAATGTATTAATCTGTAACAGAAACTTATCTTACCATCTCTAATGAAGTAATACAATGCCTTTTAAACTACTCATTAATTTTCAAGCTTTAACTGTCAAGCCCGATCACATAGTCTCATAGTGAAGCATGGGTATCCAGCTACTAGTGTTCAATAAAAGACAAATGGCCCTGTAAATGTGTGTGCTTATGATATAGATATAGCTGAATAGATGTAGCTACATATAAAACTAAAAATGGAACATACAGTAGATAGGTGGAATGTACAGTGAGTAGTTTGCTTATAATATAACATATATGTTTTTAACTTCAGTTCCCACCACCAAAGATAGCCTGGCCAATGATAAAGGAATTATTAATCAAAATATCTGGAGGGGCATTAAGGGATCTTTAATTTGAAAGATACCAATGGAGCAGTTCATATAAACCTTTTAAAGATAATATATTTTTCCATCAAATGGCTGCCATACTTTCATTGTGGCATTGCAAATGAATTTGAGAAATCCAATTTCAAATTCCCATTCTTCCATGAAGTTGATTGAATGACTTTTCACTACTGGTTATCACTTAGCCTAATCAAAATAAATATCCAAATGTAGCATCCAAATAATAATAATTTCATCCAAATAATTTCTGCTCAATAGAAAATATCAAACCCATAAAAACAATAATCTCTGTGACATTAGTAACAAATTGTAAGTCTTTATTTATCCATTAAAAAAGGCAGCTCATGAGTTCATAAAGAAAATATATAAACTATCCACCGTTGCAAGTCAGAGGTGAATTTGACTTTTCAGAGTTGCATCACAGTTGTTATAGTTATACCATAACAGTTCAGGATCCATAACAGATTCCATTAGATTTAGGAGAGTATATTCATCTTTGAGAAACAGCATTGTAATAGGAAGACTTGTTAGGAAGCACCAAACTGGCAGGGAGGAGGGATCAAGCATGGAGCTTCCTGGAGTCACTGCATAACTGTAAAAAGGCTAGGGCCTTTTTACAGTTAACTTATCCCTAAGTTATTTGGAGTCTTATCTAATTGTTCCCAGAAGTAGGCTGCCCGATTCATGAGATTCCTGTATTGTAGACAGAACATAATAAATGTAGTTAGCATAAATTCTGCATATGTGGGTCTGGTTGTTCACACCTGACATGACTTTAAAAATCTTATCTTTCTACTTGTTAAAATTTTTACATTTATTCATAGTTTATTAAAAAGCAAAAAAACAAACAACCCTTCAAAAGATTGAACATCTTTGGTTTTCAGACCTTTGCTCATGGAGATCCAGTTGTCTGGGTATTTGGTCAACATTTCACTAAAAGCAAATGCAAGGAAGATTGCAAATACTCTCCAACATAACCTTGTGACTTTTCAAACCAAAGCTATACTTGCAACAAAATGGCGAGTCATAAACGAGTGTGCTGTGTGAATCCAGCCTAAGAGTTTATGGTTCATTGTGGTTTAGGAATCCAGAAAACTACTAAGTATAGCATGCTAACCATACTCTGTCATATGAACACAGCCTCAATTTCACACCTGAAAGAAACAAGACTGGGTCAGCTAGAAAACAGATACAAGGTGGAAAATCTATGGTTGAAAATGGATCATGTTTTCTAGATTGATTTTGAATGTATTTGTTCATTGTCATGGGATTTTAGAGACCCCAATAACCAAAAACAAATTGTACTCTTGGCAAAGCTGAGAAATCATGATTGGAACAATGGTATCACCTGGGATACAGCAGAGGTTTAATCAATGTTAAGGCCTCACAAGCTGCCTTTGAAATTGCCACAGGCCTCCCAAGTAGTTTGATGTTTGGCATGGAGAACTGTTGTCTAGGGAATGTAGTGCTACTTTGGGCATGTAGAACATTCTGTACTTAACAATGAATAGTGGCCAACATTTCAGCGAATGTGAATTTTTCAAATGGCAGCCAATTCTCTTGTTTGTGATGTATTTTATAACTTATTTTGATGGCTCATCATAGATTTAGCTAGGAATGCTAGAACCATCCCCATGCACCAAGATGTCTAAGTAAAGTGGGTTTTTTTAAAGATTTGGTGGATGAGCTTTGAGTAATTTACTGTTGCTACTATTTCTCCACCACTATCACAGCCAGTAATGGTGTCTAACACATTGCTCAACATGAAGGAAGGAAGGAAGGAAGGAAGGAAGGAAGGAAGGAAGGAAGGAAGGAAGGAAGGAAGGAAGGAGGAAGGAAGGAAGGAAGGAAGGAAGGAAGGAAGTTCTATTTGTGTGGCTTGATCTCTGGCAATGGGCCTTTGAGAAATGAAAGTCTCAGAGTTGCTTGGTACCTTTGGAAAGGATTTTGACACTGTTAAATAGGTTGCCTTATAGCTATACAGTATTGTATCTGCATTGTAATCCCAGTGGGAATTTCACCCTGCTCTGAGCTGGAATAGCTTCTTATCTGATTGATGTACAGATATATGGAAGACAGCTGGGAAGATTTTACAAAGTGCATGCATTCTGTCTCATTGTGACCTAGACTATAAATGAAGATGCTACAAAATGTGGCTGAAGTTTGACAAGGTAATAACACTATTTCTTTGCCATCCTGTTTTAAAACTTAAAGATATAGGACCACTGCTATCTGTTAAACAGCTGCTACTTAATGACAAAATATGTCTGCTTCCTGTACTCTAGTAATTCATTAAACACTGGAAATAGCATTGACATATGGTAATATGTGTCATAAGGGATAAATTGTACTGTTAAAAATAAATGTCTGTATCACTACAGATAGCTTGAGCCAATAATGATATTGCTGAACTATTTAAAATGATGATACACTTTTCCAGCTGTTTACTCAAGGAGGCACAAAATATTGGTTTTTTTTTAAAAAGTATTTGCTAATCTTTAAAGCAAGGATGCAATTACTAGTTGCAATTATGTAGATGAAGATAAAGGTTCCAATTCGAACATTTCTCAGTATTGTGGGGATAAATATTCACCACTAAGTAAATGCTTCACGTGTTTCACAGGTGAAGCTAGGCAAAATCACATCTGATACCTGTACAATTAGTACAGGTGCCCCCCCAGGGCTGTGTGCTCTCTCCACTTTTCTCCTCTCTATATACCAATGACTGCATCTCAAAAGATCCCTCTGTTAAAGTACTGAAGTTTGCAAATGATACAACAGTGCTTGGTCTCATTTGAGACAATGACTATTCTGCATACAGACAGGAGGTTGAACAACTAACCTAGTAGTATGACCGGAACAATCTTGAACTAAACACACTCAAAACCGTAGAAATGATGGTAGATTTTAAGAGAATCCCTCCTATACTACAACCTCTTACAATACTAGACAACACAGTATCAACAGTAGAGACCTATCATATCTCAAGACTTAAAATGGACACCTAACATCAAAAATGTCATCAAAAAAGCACAACAAAGAATGTTCTTTCTGCGCCAACTCAGAAAGCTCAGACTGCCCAAGGAGCTGCTGATACAGTTCTACAGAGGGATTATTGAGTCTGTCATCTGCATCTCTATAACTGTGTGCTTTGGCTCTGAAACCAAATAAGACAGACACAGACTTCAACGGATAATTAGAACTGCAGAAAAAACAATTGCTACTAACCTGCCTTCCAGTGAGGACCTGTATACTGCATGAGTCAAAATGAGGGCTGTGAAAATATCTACAGACCCCTCACATCCTGGACATAAATTGTTTCAACTTCTACCCTCAAAACGATATTAGAGAGCATTGCACACCAGAAAAACTAAACACAAGGACATTTCCCCCCGCATGCCATCACACTGCTAAACAACTATTTCCCACAACATTGTCAAACTATTTACTAAGACTGTATTACTATTATTATTCTCATCCTTCCTATTACCTATCTCCTTTTCTACTTATGACTATAACCTTGTTGCTTGTATCTTTACGATTTCTATTGTTTTATTTAGTTTCCTAGTATGATTTTGATTGCTTATTTAGTATCCTATGACTATCACTAAGTGTTGTATCTTACGATTCATGATGAATGTATTTATGATGACTATGACCATGATTTATTACTTATATCTTTTATGTACACTGAGAGCTTATGCACCAGACAAATTCCTTGTGTGTCCAATCACACTTCACCAATAAAAAATTCGATTCGATTCCGATTCCGATTCCGATTCCGATTCCGATTCCGATTCCTATTCCTATTCCTATTCCTATTCTATTCTATTCTATTCTATTCTATTCTATTCTATTCTATTCTATTCTGGCAGGCATATTTACTTTAGTACTGAGAAGCATGAGGCAACAATGAAATAATCATTGTTTAATTTATCATGTATTTGTACTGTATATGCTAAATGTACTTTTTGATATATTTGGCCCAATAGATTGTATTGGTTGACTCCTTCCCCTTTCCATAGGTTCTCTGGTTTCAAGAATCTAGACATTCATGTAGTGTAGATAGATAAATGTGAATAAAATGTCAGAAGGAATTTAAACAAGCCAATAATATTAACCTAAAATATTCTGTTTCTAATACATGTGTTATGGTATACATTTCTGTTGACTATTTGTCATAATATTAAAAAGATTGCAGTCACATAGTAGCATTTCTGACTATCTTATTTTTGTTACAGTTAAAATGACTTATCCCTCCAGTTACATACAACATGTTGTCAGGAGCAGCATGTATCAAGTTGAAAAGAAGATATGAATAAAAGAATAATCATAGGTAGTTACTACAGTCTTGATGGCCAAACAACTGAGCAAATCTAATGTAGAATTGAATATAGGAATTGGGCAGTATTACATTATAGCATCCTTTTTGTCTTGTTTCTAAGAGGATATATTATTTTCCTGAATTACACATAGTGTCGTCCTCTGATCATGTTATTTCATGTTCAGTAGGAGTAATTCCATCTAGATTCTTCAGGATTAGCACCTTATTGGAATACCTTGTAGATATATTGGAACAAAAATGTACTGTCATGGAAAGTGTGTATTTGGCACCTTTGAAATCTTGACACATGCTTGGTTTTAAGTGTAAAGGAAGTTGGTTTTATGTCCATCATTTAGGTGGTCAAAATAATCTGATATCGAGTGAAAAATTAATATTTGATCCCTGCTCCCATGAGAAAGTAACCAATTGGAATAACACATATTTTAAAATGGGAGGTAAATATTGTTGTTGTGAAGCATAGGTGGTAAAGAGGATAGTTTCTTTAATTATAGATAATTAGTTATACTTTAAACATTTTTGAGTCTACGAAAAGAGTACTATTTGCCAAAATAACTTTTCAATTACATTCTATTACTTTTCAAATACATTCACCATATGTTGTGCCATTTATTTGGATCAGAATCATTGGCTACTTGGAATCCTTATGTTTTTGAACATATCAGATAAAGTTGTGTTTTTTTAGAGATACATCAGTTTTTCAACAAATATGAAAAATACATATATCACTTGGAAGAAAGAGTAGGCATTTCCTACTCTAGGCATTTATTATACAAAATCAATGGTTTCAGGTTTTAAGAAATATTAAATATGTTTATTAAAATCTTTAGTGATGTTTAACGCTGCAAAATTTAGTACTTTGAATTATTTGAACTATTGTCAAATAGTTCTTTGGGTTCCTGGAAAGACACTTTGGTACTGGAAACAAAACATTAGTTTAACAAATTATGCCAGTCATAGCTTCTTAGGAAAGAGTGGACAGTATAATTCAATATGGTAAGTATTCACTTTGCTGTTTTAAAATTACGTTATAGCACATTCTATATAAGTATAATTATTATTGAATTTTCCTCAAGCTATTATTTAGGTTTTTGATTGTTTTATCTTTTAAAAACATCTTGTTTTGTTCTATTTGAACTTTTCTGCTTTGTAGTTTCAATTTGAGTACTTTATTACAGATCACAAATTCAATATGCATATCAAAGCAATTAGATTAAATAAAATAATGCAGAGAAATGAAAGAGGAAATAAAAGGGAGAAAGGAAGAAAAGTACTATGTAATGAGAAAGGGGAAAACAATATAGTGTTCTAGTGTTTTTTTTAAAAATAATACTCTACATTGTACAGCTCAAAATTAATTTGCCATTAATAATAATCAGGTTCTACAAGCTTCTAATGCAATCTCTGCAAAAACTTTTGTTATTTTAGTGACCTTATCTCCATGAATGAATTTTAAAATAAAATTAATCTGAATGTCCAGGTAATGGTCTAATGAAAGGTATTAAAAGCTCCCTGTGCATCTCTCTGAATATTGGTAAGAACCAGAATTATTACTTGATTTCCTCTTCAAGACATTATAAGTTTCCTTCTCCAAAACCACTACAAAGGCTGCCAAGTTTCTACCAATAGCTATGGCTTGCAGAAGTTGAGTGATATCCTCTTTCTATTATTAAATCATCTCAGATTTGTGTTTCCCCCCCTGTATTTGTGTTTCTGTATTTTATATTTTGTATTTGTGTTTTATTGGTCTAGGACTGGAAATTAAATCCATCTCTTACGTTAGCTGCAAAATGTCAGAACACAACAGGATAAAGGCCTTACAAAATTCTGTCCTTACCTCAGTTATAAGGTCCTTATTTTCCAACTAGTCCAGCAGTATATTGTTTACCATTTGTACTGTGGAAACATATTGGGTAATATTAAGATGAAATTTAAAAATATAAACACATGAGTAATACATATCTTATTTTAGTAGCATTTCTGTAAGGGTAGTAAAAGGATTAGCTTTTTGTATTACTTCAACTGCAATTAGCTTTAAAGTAAGAGATCTCTATTGATTTGCGGATTAATCAGGAAAAGGGGGATTAAGAACAGAAACTATAAATCTGCCTTTAACAAAGAATTTAAAATAATTTAAATAAGCTTCATATGGTTTAGTGCAGTGTGCAGTAGGATGTACTGCAATGGGATTTCTGTACTGATCAAAGAAATTTGATCTTTATGTGATTAATAGTATTTTGGGTTTAAAAAATTAGTGAAAGATGGATAACAGATTAAGGTAAAGAAAACTAGGGAGCACTCCTAACCACTGGACAGAAATAACTGTATGGTCCCTGAATTGTACAGAATTTTTAGTTTTCTATGGACATTGAGTGGACAGAAGCTTTGGAAACAATTGGAGCTGGTGGGATTGAAATATTGGCCTCCACGTTTTTTGATTCCCAGTAGGAACTATTAGACACCATACATTAATTAAACCAATTCAAGTATATAGACCATGGGTGTCCAATCTTTTGGCTTGCCTGGGCCACACTGACTGAAGAGGAATTGTTTGGGCCATATGGTTCAAAGTTACAACAGTGCTGAAAAAAATTGATAACCCATCCTCAAAATTATGACTCGTTGTGCCTCCCTCATAGTCACATGATCACAATTTTGGTTCTTGGCCACTGGCTTGCATTTATAACAGTGTTAGCATCCTGCAATCACATGACCATGATTTGTGACCTTCCCAGCCAATTTCTGATGTAAAATTATTAGGAGAAGCAAGATCTGCTTAATTACCTTGTGCCTCACCATGGTAAAAATGAGTATAAAATTAGGGTCACCTCATGACTTACTTCACATTGCTGAGCAACTGAAATTCTGGTCCCAACTGTGGCTGCAATTTGAGGATCACCTGTATTGTATGTATACCTATAGAAAACACTAATAAATAACATAAAAAACTTGTATGGACATAAACCAGAATAGAATCAAAACATAGGTTGTTAAAACAAAAACAGTAATATAATAATAGTGCTACAATCCAACTATTGATTCAGATGTCATTTTCAAGACGTCTTTGTCTTGATCTTGTGCCTGATCCTTGTTGCTAATAAACCCTACATTTAACAAATGAACATGTAATCTTAGAGTCTCTGACAGCTAAAATAAATTAGTATAACTTTAATCTGCGTGATTTGGAAATTTGTTTACTGGTAGTAATGGCTGGATTGAGATTACCCCAAAATTCAGAATATATTTTACAAAATAGTAGGGGATGTTCATCTGATTAAATCTTGCTTGAACTGAATGGACAAACTTGTTGTGACCCAGCACCGCAACCCCCCAGAAACACACACACACAGTCGTTGGGAGGCAAACAAAAAGGTTCCTTTTACTAATAAAGTTTCTTAGTAAAACTCAGAGGGTTTAGAAGTCCAAAACAACACAAACGGAAAGTCTTCAGGAATAAGGTTCTTTGGGTTACGTGAGGGTTAAATAGCACACAGACAAAAGTTCAAAGCAAGACTCATTAATTCTTATCTGAACAACTTGGCTGGCTTCCCGGAATAAAGCTGGCAGAAGCTGGTGATAAGATTCCCAAACAGACGTAGAAACGAAACTCTGGATATGCTGCGGTCAGTGAATTGTTGTTCTCAGCAATGAGCACTAATTACCATGGCCTAATATAGCCACTGAAGGGCGTGGCCCAATTAGCCCTCACTGCTTCCTCCTATTGGACCGACGCTTACTCAGCCAGTCCTGTCTTCTGGCTGCTCTGCGTGCTCTGGCATTCAGCATG
The DNA here is from genome assembly GCA_023053685.1 of Diadophis punctatus similis. Taxonomy (NCBI): domain Eukaryota; kingdom Metazoa; phylum Chordata; class Lepidosauria; order Squamata; family Dipsadidae; genus Diadophis; species Diadophis punctatus. The sequence continues at coordinate 116,882,316 of JALIGW010000003.1, read as the reverse complement.
AGTTCTTCATCTCCTGATGAAGAACTCTGCTGCGCAGGTGCAGAAGGTCCTGGGAGATCGTCCTGCTCTGGCACCGAGTCCTCATCACCAGCCGTCTCTGGTGCCAGGCACATAGGCTGGTACTGCTGCACCATGAGCGGCTCCGCGTCCTCCGGATCCTCCAGACTCGGCGCCGGACGCGGCCAAGGCACAACACTATCCCTCACCGCAGGGCCCTTCCCCCGGGTCTGTCGGTCCGGATGCGGCCGGGACGGGAATTGAGCGTGGAAGGCCCGGACCAGATCCGGAGCATGCACGGCGGTCGCATCCTCCCATGTGAAGTCTTCAGGGCCGTACCCCTTCCACTCAATGAGGTACTGGAACCGGCCCTTCATCCAGCGGGAATCCCGAATACTGGCAACTTCGTATTTGGGTGGGTCAGCGGGAGTGCGGATCACAGGCTGAGGCGGAGCGGGAGGGCGGAGCGGACAGGCAGGACGTTCGGGAACAAGGAGGGACCGATGGAAGACGGGGTGGATCCTGAGAGAGCGGGGCAACGTCAACCGGTAGGCCACGGGGTTAATGACCGCTTCCACCGGGAACGGACCCAAGAAGCGGTGGTCAAGCTTGCGAGCTGGTCGGTCGGAGGGGAGATGCTTCGTGGACAGCCAGACACGATCCCCGACCGCCAGAGGTGGAGTTGCTCGCCGGGAGCGGTCCGCGACCCTCTTGTAATCTTCCTTGGCTTTATTCAACGAGCGTTTGACCAGTTGGTGAACGGCCTGGAGCTCGGACAGGAATTCCTCTGCCACAGGAACAGGAGAGTCTAGGAGCGTGAGCGGGAAGAAACGGGGGTGGTAACCAAAGTTGGCGAGGAACGGAGAGGCGTGCGTGGAGGTGTGCTGAGAGTTGTTAAAAGCAAACTCGGCCACGGCAAGGTATTCCACCCAGTTGTCCTGCTGCTGGTTGACAAAACAGCGCAGGTACTGTTCAAGGATGCCGATGACTTTTTCAGTGCCCCCGTCAGTCTCCGGATGATGCGCTGACGAGAGGCAGACTTGGACCTCCAGGGCCGCCATCAGACCCTTCCAGAACTGGGCCGTGAACTGGGCTCCCCGATCCGACACGACCCGATCCGGCAGACCATGCAGGCGGAAAACATGCTGGATAAACATGCGGGCCGTGGCACGAGCTGTCGGCAACCCGCGACAGGGGATGAAATGTGCCATTTTGGTCAGCATATCGACCACTACGAACACGGTCGTGAAGCCGGCGGACGGGGGCAAGTCCGTGAGGAAGTCCATAGAGACGGCCCCCCAGGGTCTCTCAGGCGTCGGCAAGGGCTGCAGCAGGCCCGGCGGCGCTCCAGGGGCGTAGTTGGCCTGGCGACAGCGAACACAAGACGTCACATAGGCCTGGACGTCATCACGGAGTCGGGGCCACCAAAAAGTCCGAGCCACCAGGTTCAGAGTCTTGAAAAGGCCGAAGTGGCCAGCCGCAGGGCTGTTGTGGCACTGCTGCAGGATCAGGCCACGGAGCGGACCGGCAGGAACGTAGAGCAGGTCCCGGAAACGGAGGAGGTCGTCCGAAAACGTCCAAGGGGACTCAGGCCCTATCTCCTGCCTCCGTTGTGCCATGTAGGCGTCGTGTCGCTGCGCCTCCCGGATCTGTCCTCGGAGGTCCACGGGATCCTGGGTAGCTGCAAAGGACTCGACGGGCAGGACCGTCCGGGGTGGCAGCGGTTCCTGGGCTTGGGCGTATTCCGGCTTGCGGGACAGCGCATCCGCCTGCTGATTCCGGCCACTCGGGATGTACGTAATGCGAAAATTGAAGCGGGAGAAAAAGAACGACCAGCGTATCTGGCGCTGGTTGAGCTTCCTGGCCATCTGCAAGAACTCCAGGTTCTTATGGTCTGTGCGCACCTCCACTTGATGACGAGCCCCCTCGAGGTGGTGCCGCCAGGTCTCGAAAGCCGCCTTGATGGCCAGCAACTCCTTCTCCCAGATCATATAATTGCGCTCCGACGAGGTTAATTTCCGGGAATAATAAGCGCAAGGGAAGAGATGGCCGCCATCTTCCCGGGTCTGGAGCAAGACGGCGCCCACGTCAATGTCGGACGCGTCCGCCTCCACAACAAAAGGGCGGTGAGGGTCTGGGTGCTTGAGGATCAGCTCCTGCATGAAGGCATCCGTGAGGATCTTGAACGCCTCCTGTTCGGAATCGCCCCACCGGAAAGGGACTTGTTTCTGCAGGAGTCGAGTGAGAGGCGCGGTCAGAGTGGCGAACCCCGGGATGAAGGTCCTATAATAATTTGCGAACCCCAGGAGTCGCTGAACGTCCTTCACCCGGCGCGGGGGTTGCCAGGTTTTCAGGGCCTCGACCTTGCCCCGGTCCATGGCAATGCCTTCTGGCGAAATCCGATGGCCCAGGAAATCCACAGTCGTCTGAAAAAACTGGCATTTCTCTAATTTCGCGTATAGCTGGTGGTCTCTCAACCGCTGCAGGACTTGACGGATATGTTGGATGTGGCTGCTCCGGGACGTAGAATAAATCATAATATCGTCCAGGTACACGACAACGAACTGGTCCAGCAAATCTCTAAAGATGTCATTCATGAAATGCTGGAACACAGCCGGAGCGTTGGTCAAGCCGAACGGCATGACCGTATACTCAAAATGACCGTAGCGGGTTCCGAACGCCGTCTTCCACTCGTCCCCCTCACGAACACGCACCAAATTGTAAGCGCCACGTAAGTCCAATTTGGTGAAGATGGTCGCCGAGCGGAGGCGTTCCATCAACTCCGGGATGAGGGGCAACGGGTACCGGTTACGCACTGTGATGGCATTCAACTTGCGATAATCGCAGCACAGGCGCAAGTCCCCGGTTTTCTTCTTGACGAAGAGGACGGGGGCAGACAAGGGCGATGAGGAGGGTCGGATGAAACCCCTGGCCAGGTTTTTATCGATAAAGTCCCGCAGTGCGGCCAGTTCGGGTTCTGACATGGAATAGAGGCGGCCCACAGGGAGCGGAGCGTTGGGAATCAGATCCACAGGGCAATCGTAGGGCCGGTGCGGGGGCAACTGGTCCGCCTCCTTTTCGCTAAACACATCAGCGAAGTCTGCAAACTCAGCTGGGAGTGAAATGTCCGGAGGGTCAGGTACCGCGCCCGCACAAACCTGGCGCGTATGGTCCACACACTGGAGACTCGGGAAGGCAATGAAGTTCTGGGACCATACAACCTGAGGGTCGTGGGTGCGCAGCCACGCCAGTCCGAGAACCAAAGGGAAATGGAGTCCCGACGTCACGTAAAACTGGATGGCCTCCTCGTGCCGTCCAATGCAAAGGCGCACCGGCTGCGTGATGGCCTTAATCGGACCGGACAGCAACACCCGGCCATCGATTGTTTCCACCCTCATCGGCGGGTCCACGGGGCACAGGGGAACGGCAAGATGCTGGGCGAACGCCTCGTCAATGAAATTGGTGGTTGCCCCGGAGTCCACCAAAGCGTGTGCGGAGACGCCGCGGTCCCGGTGGTCAATAAAGACCTTGGTGTCCAAGAGCAGATGCCGCGGAGGACCGGGATCCACGTCAGCTGAGCCGGAGTCCTTCGGTGTGCATGCCCGACCCAGCGTCTCCGCTAGGCCGGGCGCTGGCCGTTTCCCGACGGCGATGGCTGGGACGGTGGAGCAGGACCAGAAGCGGTGGGCCCCCGACCCTTCCTAGGGCACGAGCGAGCGAAATGGCCCGGGTCGCCGCAATACAAACACAACCCCCCTGCCCTGCGTCTGTCCTTTTCCGTGCCGGTCAAGCGGGGCCGAACAGCGCCAAGGTCCATAGGCTCGTCACGGGGAGCCGGGGCCGACGGAAGTCCACGGGGAACAGGAGGTGCCTGAGCAGCGCGACGTGGAGCCAGAACAGCGGGGATGTCAGGTGGCGCGAGAGGCGCCGGAGCAGCACGGCGTGCGTTCCTCGCTTGCAACTGGGCATCAATTTTCAAGCAGAGCCGCACCAGTTCTTGGGTGGTTGCAGGAATGTCCACGCGTGCCAGCTCATCCTGGATGCTGTCTGCCAAGCCCTCCTGGAAGGCATCCAACAACGCTGCCTCATTCCAGGCCGAGTCTTGGCTGAGGAGACGGAACTCACTGATGTATTCCCTGAGTGGTCTCCGGCCTTGCCTCAGCTGCCTTAATTGCCTGCACGCTGTCTGGGCCTTAATTGGATCCGCGAACATCTCCTCCAAATGAGTGCAGAAACGCCCAAAGTCCTGGAGGAGGGGACTGTTCTGGACCAGTAGAGGGGTGGCCCAACGTGCTGCATTTCCAGACAGCAGGCTAATTACAAACCCCACCTTGTCCCGGTCGTGGGGGAAATCCTCTGGCCTCAGAGACATGAACAACTGGCACTGGCCCAGGAACGCCGGGAACATAGCCTCGTCACCATGGAACTTATCCGGCATGGCTATCAGGCAGCGTGTCCGTTGGGCTGGGGCCAACGCAGGAGCAGCTGCCAACTGATTTTGCTGCCTTGTTAACTGAGCGTTCATGATTGCCAGCTGCTGCCGAAGTTGAGCATTCTCGTCCTGAAGCTGCTCCATGATGCAATCTGGGCTTGTGTGTGGTCAGTTTGGGCTGAGAACAAACTGTTGTGACCCAGCACCGCAACCCCCCAGAAACACACACACACAGTCGTTGGGAGGCAAACAAAAAGGTTCCTTTTACTAATAAAGTTTCTTAGTAAAACTCAGAGGGTTTAGAAGTCCAAAACAACACAAACGGAAAGTCTTCAGGAATAAGGTTCTTTGGGTTACGTGAGGGTTAAATAGCACACAGACAAAAGTTCAAAGCAAGACTCATTAATTCTTATCTGAACAACTTGGCTGGCTTCCCGGAATAAAGCTGGCAGAAGCTGGTGATAAGATTCCCAAACAGACGTAGAAACGAAACTCTGGATATGCTGCGGTCAGTGAATTGTTGTTCTCAGCAATGAGCACTAATTACCATGGCCTAATATAGCCACTGAAGGGCGTGGCCCAATTAGCCCTCACTGCTTCCTCCTATTGGACCGACGCTTACTCAGCCAGTCCTGTCTTCTGGCTGCTCTGCGTGCTCTGGCATTCAGCATGAGTTCTTCATCTCCTGATGAAGAACTCTGCTGCGCAGGTGCAGAAGGTCCTGGGAGATCGTCCTGCTCTGGCACCGAGTCCTCATCACCAGCCGTCTCTGGTGCCAGGCACATAGGCTGGTACTGCTGCACCATGAGCGGCTCCGCGTCCTCCGGATCCTCCAGACTCGGCGCCGGACGCGGCCAAGGCACAACAAAACTCTCCAGAACTAGAGTTTTTGGAATCTGCCATCTAAGAAAGCCATAGACAAGTTGCTTTAGAAAATGCTTTAGGTATTACGATGGGTAAGTAAATGGAAGTAAATTGCTGGAGCAGTTCTTTGAGATTATTTTTTAAAAATCAAGAAAATGTTTATGCGACTTCGGTCATTCTGGGGCTCTAATACTTTATCTAGCCCTTAAGATAATTGATGCTCTGGAAAAAGCCCATAGATACAGTTGGTATGTAACCATTTTCCATCATTTGGACCTAAAATTATCAGATTAATGGAAGCAAACTAGCCAGCTGGTGCCAGGCTAAGATTTAACCAAACTGTCAAAATGCTAATAGTTCTATTTGATTCTTGATGGCCTTTGATACTATCAACCATGGCATACTTCTGGAGTGGCTTTGGGGGTTGGGAATGGGGACTCTGTGTTGCCCTGGTTCACTTCCTTTCTCTGTGATTGCTCTCAGTCGGTGTTGATAGGAAATGAGAGGTCCGGCTCTCATCTCCAGCTTTGCAGGGTCCTGCAGGGCTTGGTAGTTTCTCTGCTTCTGCTTAACATCTACATGAAGACACTGGATAAGATAATCTGTCACCATGGGCTGACAAATCAATCTTCTTAACACACCCAGCTGTATGTCTTAGCCCATGGTGTGTTAAGTGATGCTGTGATCTTTCTCTTGCAGAGCTTCAAGGCAGTTAAGGGCTTTATGGAGGAGAACAGGCTGAAACGGAACCCTGGCAAGGCGGAATGGCTCTGAGTTTAGGGTTCTTTGGCCTGAGGAGAATTGACATCTTTGGTTTTGGATGGGGTGGTGCTTCTCCAGAGAGACCTGGTGTGTAATCTGAGGATTCTCCTGGACTCAAGTCTCCTGCTTGAGGAGTAGGTGACAGTCATGGACAGGAGGGCCTTTGTGCAACTATGGGTTGTGCCCCAGTTACACCCTTTCCTGGACCAACAATCCCTGTTCACAGTCACCCACGCTCTATTATCTCCCTTCTTGACTGTTGTAATATGCTGTGCATGGGGCTGACCTTGAAAAGTATCCAGAAGTTTCAATTGGTTCAAAATGTGGTGACCTACATGGTTTTGTTTGGGCATAGATGTGCACATGTGTCTTCTCTCCTGTGGGAGCTGCATTGGTTGTCAGTTTGCTTCCAGGTCCAATTCAAGGTACTGGCTGTCATTTTCAAAGCCCTACATGGCTTAGAAACAGGTTATTTGAAGGACCATCTTTTCCTGTTCACATCTACCTGACCCTCCAGAGGGGGGTGGGTTGGGGCAGGGAATGCTGTGTCTCTTGTCCTAAGGAGGTTCATCTGGTGGGACCAAGAAGGGCCTTCTCCATGGTGGCTCCCTCCCTGTGAATCCTCATCCTCATAGATTGGCCCCCCACTTTGACATTCTTTCGCAAGGCTCTGAAGACCTGGTTTTGTCAACAGGCCTGGGCACTTATTGACTTTAAATGTTGGTCTTAGTTTTTTTTATTTAATATCTCTCTCTAATGACCCTGTAGTTCAAGATTGATTACAGTGACCAGTGTAGGAGATTAAAATTATTAGAATTATTATGTTATAACAACTCATGTACAGAAGTAATGTTTTATTTTCCTATAAAAAGTAGATGTGAACTAATCTCCATTGTATATCTTTTGGAGTGGAACAGGTTTGTGGGTTTATATGTTATTGAAGATGATTACGTCTTTTAGTCATTCATTTCAGAATAATAATAAATGGCACAGGATGTCCTGTGCAGGAACACTTTTGTCCCTAATAAAATGAATACTATCTGCAAAGAAGGATTTCACAATTACCAAATTTCTGCCTTATGGAGATACAATTACACTTCTTAATAGTGAGAATTACAAGCAAAATCCCAAATGGATATTTAAGAAGGTGTGTAGTCTCAGTCCTATTTTTGAAAAAAAATGTTTTTCTCCTCTTTCTTAGAAGTTAAATGGTTTAGCTTCCAGATAAGAGTACAAAATGGGGAAAATGCCCCATGGGCTGGCATTTGATCCTCACTACCCTACAGACTGGAGAAGAGCCTAATGCTGGGAAAGATTGAGGGCAAAAGAAGAAGGGGACGGCAGAGAATGAGGTGGCTGGATGGAGTCACTGAAGCAGTAGGCGTGAACTTAAATGGACTCCAGGGGATGGTAGAGAACAGGAAGGCCTGGAGGAACATTGTCCATGGGCTCGCGATGGGTCAGACACAACTTTGCAACTAACAACTAACAACAACAACAACAACAACAACAACAACCCTACAGACTGAGTTTTTAATGTTCATGTAAAAATCTGTCATGCATGTTCATACTTTCAGAAATAAACATAGTGGAGAGATCATAAGTGACATAAGTTCACTTTGGTTGCATTTGGCAGTTGTGCTGATATACAGAAATCACTGAGTTGGAAGATCTCATTTAGATCGAGCTCAACTTCCTGCTCAGGGCAGAAATCCAAGTTTAAACAGCTCTGACAGATTATGTTTAGCTTTGGTTTAAAACCTGCTGCTCTAAGCAAAGTAACAGATTCCACCATTGAAATGCTTTTAGTATTAGGGCATTTTTCCTAACATTCAACTAGCAGTTGTTTTCTGTGTCTTTTAATATTCTGCCTTCTGCAGTAAGATCTATAGAAAAATAGATCTTGGCCTTCTTTTGTGACTCCCATACAGAAATTTACAAAGTGATATGCTCAACCATATTTTCTCCTTCCACAGTATCTTCCCTTAGAATTTTGCTTCCTATCCTCTGACTGACTGACTGAATCTGTTCCCATCTATTGGAATTTTTTGAACGTTTAAAACCATACTAATGCAGACTAGAATGGAACTATTGTTTCCCTTCATTTGGAAACTATATGTTCTTCTGTTAATACAACTCAAAGTTGCATTTCCTTTGTTTGCTGTACTGGTTGTGTACTACTGTGACAACAATCTCCTTCATATGTCTGGGCTATGAGGTAGAGTGGCAAGATGGAACCTTTTCTTACAAAAAATGTCCAAGCACAGCTACATTTTGCAAAAACCTACATCAAATCTTACAAAAGCATCTGGGAAAATGTGTTACAGTCCAATGAGATCAAGGTTGACCTTTTGGCCATAATTCCAAACAGTATGCTTTTCTGCTTTTCTTCAGTTGGAACTGTGGCTTTAGTCAAGATGGAGGGAATAATGAACAGTTTCAAATATCAGTCAATTTTGGCACAAAACCTTTAGGCCGCTTCTAAAATGCTAAAGATGAAGAGGAATTTCACCTTTCAACATGATGTAAAGCAAAGCATACCTCCAAATCAACAAAAGAATGGCTTCAACAGAATAAGGTCAAAGTTTTGCAATGGCCCAGCCAGAGGCTGGACCAGAATCCAATTGAAAATCTGTGTGGTGACCTGAAGAGGGCTGTACACAGGAGATGCCCTTGCAGTCTGATAGATTTGGAGCGCTTTTGCAAGGAAGAGTGGCCAAAGAATCCCAAGGCATGCCATGCTGATAGGCTCCTACCTCAGAAGACTGAATGCTATCATAAAATCAAAGTGTGCTTCAACAAAGTATTAATTTAAGGGTGTACATCTTTATATAACCACATTATTGTAAGTTTTTTTATTGTTATTTCCCCCCTAAAAGATTTCAGTTTGTTTTTCAGTTGAATTGTACACTTTTATATGTCAAAGCTGGAAAGAACTTGGTCTGATTTTTTTACATCTGAAAAACCTGGCATTATAACAGGGGTGTGTAGACTTTATCCACTGTATATCTGGTAATGTGTGAAAAGTGTGATTCTTTGGAGCTGCTGAAGAAAACGTGAAATGAGTGCATAGGAATTTCAGGTTGTAATTTTTTTAAAAAGTATTTTAGAGCATATGGCTTTCAGAGATATGGAATGGAATGGAATGAAATTAGTGATTATATAGCTCTTAATCTCTTCATATGGCAAGGAAAACCTAAATTAAGCAAAACTTGAGGAACTCTGCATATTAGCAGTTAAACATAGTGCACAATGCAGCTTTTGAGGTGCACCTGTCTGAAGAATTTGGATTGTCAAGGCACAACCCTGACCATCTCACACTGATTAAGCCTGTATTCTATCTTTGCATGGAGGAGTCGTACCTACAAAGCAAATTCTTATTCAGAGCAAAGAGAGCACTATAATATCTTAATAAATCTCACCAAGCTGCCTTATTGCTGTCTTACTAATAACAATAGTATACCCTCTGTGACTCCTTGTTGAACAGGGTTTATCTTCATTGCTTTCAGGTAAGGAGTTATCTAAGAATGTGATGTGCTGGTTTTCTGAATTACTATTGAACTAAAACAATGTACTTTAGAAGACAATGGCAATATTATGAAAGATAAGAATAAAGAAATAACTACTTTTTCTTTTCATAGTTATACCTTTAGGCATAAGTTGACAGAAGGTTAAGGTAGGGAGGCTGCATGCCTTCTGTTGGCTGCAAAATATAGGGATATTATTATAGGCAAATTATGCAAGCTATCAATTTGAATAAGTGTCATAAACATGAAAAGAAAAGCTGGTGTTATTGAGTCAGTTTTACTTTTGACAAAGTGTAAATGTACTTGATAATTTCATTAATGGATCCCAAAAGAATATTTAAAAATGAGTGGAGTGAGTTGATAAAAATGTATAAAATGATAGAATCACTGATTTGGGAAATTTCTTTACCGCTGAGAATTTAGATTTGCTTTTATAGTATTGGATCTCAGAGTGAGGATAGGTTTCCTAAATGTGACCTGTTTTAAAAAGACTCTAGTCAACATTAACCAAATGTTTCCATGCATTTCAATTAATCTTGTTAAAACAATAGAATGGATGTATGAACAAAATCAGAATTACAACAATAAAAATATTCTGGTTTAAAATAATTTTTATTCATGTCAATAAATATCATTATTATATATTTTTAAAAATATATAAGTCTTTGCTTTTTTTGCCTTATTCAGCAACCTTTTAAAGCTCTGACAGTGCTACAAAAAATAACTTTACAACCAATGCCTGCATTTAGGATCTTAACAGCATTCCGGTAGAATACCAGGTAGAGCCTGGGGTGGAGTTAAGAGAGGACTCAGCCTAGACTTTTTACGTGTCCACAAACATTCCAAGTCCTGCCCCGCCCTTGAATTCCATTAACTCAGGGGTGTCAAACTCGATTTCATTGAGGGCTGCATCAGGGCTGTCTTTTACCTCGGGGGGAGGGGCGGGATGAGTGTGGTCAGGGTGGGCATGGCCCAAGTGCTCTGCCAACAAAAACGTTGCCTGCGATGGCCTCCTGCAACCCTCTTCCAGCAAAAACAGAGCTTGGGAGCACCGCACGTGGCCCTTGTGAGCTCTGTTTTCGGCCACAACGATTGGCAGAGGGCTGCAGGAAGCCATCCCAGCCGAAAATGGAGGGCCCCCCCAAGCTCCATTTTCACTGGCAGAGGGCTGCAAGGAGGTCATCACGACCAAAAACGAAGCCCATGCGGCCCTCCCGAGCTCCATTTTCACTGGCAGAGGCACTGCGGGCTGGTCCTTCGTGGCTTCCAAGGTTGCTCCGTGGGCCAGATCTAAGCACCCTGTGGGCCTCGAGTACCCTAACCCTAACCCTGACTGTGAGTTGGCCAGAATAATGTCAGGTGTGAAGAATCAGGATCACACATAAATTTCAGTTCAGAAGATTTATTGTTCAAGCCTATACACAAGAATCTGGTCAACTAACAGTCAGCACTAGATAAGAGTTAATGGAATTGAAGGGGGAAGCTGGACTTGGAGGGTTTATGAACATTTAATGATTCTAGGCTCTCTTTTGACTCTGTCCCCAGGCTCTGCCCACTCTTCTCCTACAATCCCTCAGTCATGTGATCACCATTACAGTCAACCTGCATTGTCCTGTGTCTCACCTGTTGTTTTTCTCCAGGGAGATGCTGGGGAAGAAAAATTAGCTAATGCTATTCTTCTCAAGCTAAAATCTACCCTATACCTTTGAGACTGCTAATCATTTGAAGGGCAGGAAAGATTATTGATAGAAAGAAACAGAGCCACCTTTCTGTCCCCTTTATATATATATTTACTGCAATGGAGAGAGATGCTTTCTGACTATCCACCTTCAAATGACAATAAAGTTCCTTTCTTGCAGAAAAATTGAGATTATCAAGACTCTAATCTTGCTTTAAATGTGATCCTCAAAGGAAAACCTGAAATTCAGAAGCATCTTATTTTTCCTTTTAGTATGCATGTTGGACTACAGTAACAGCCCAAGCAAAATTTATAGTTTTTGCATTATTATCATGCAAAATGCTGGCTGGGGAATTCTGGGAGTTGAAGTCCAGACATCTTCAAGTTGCCAAGGTTGGGAAACACTGCTCAAGATGTTTGTTGGGTGGGTGGGTGGGTGGGGGAATAGCAGTGGTTGTGTAGTGCTGGAATTTCAAAATGGGAAACCTTTTATTATGCCTTTGTTTCATTTCTTTCCCCAACCCCCTCTTTCAAGAATCAGTAGTCCATATAAATTTGAGATACAGTGGTCTATCATGAAACTGATACATATGTTAAAAGAGGCACAAAACAACACAAAATTTAGTACTGGTGTAAAATAGTTAGCCAGGGTTTTCCCAGGTATATCAACCAATATTATGAAGTGTTAATTCTCCAGGTCATGGGTGTCACATTGCCGTCACATGATGTATCATGAACTTTTTCCCCTTCGTGGAGCTGGGGGGGGGGGCGTGGTCTGTGCGTGACGCATCTGGCCCGCATGCCGCCAGTTTGACACTCCTCCTCCAGGCGGTCAATTGGAAAGAAAAACAGAGGTCCAAATTGTCTTACAAGTCAGAGAAAATGTCAACACAGTCATAGTGTCCAGTGATTCCGTGGGAAAGGGTATGTCTGCCCATAGCAGATTTAAATGGCCAGTAGTAGTTGGGTGGATCACTGCACCTTGACTGCATCATCTCCAGGCATTTCACCAAGACACCATAGATTTTCTCTATTAGCAACTTTTGAATTGCCATAGAAGAAGGAATAGGTTTGATGTCTACAGTCCTAAATACTTTTCTAGATAATAAGCCTGATTAAAAATAGTGGGATTCACTTTTAGGTAAAACACAGGCAGGATTGCAATGTAAGACTTTGCAAAATACAATGGAACTTAGTTCCATATGATGATTTTTATATATAATTGAATTATTATATAATTCACTATTATTATATAATAGTGATTGTCTCACTATTGATTGTTTGATACAATCTTCTTTCAAAATGAATGAACAGGCAGATTTATATAGTACAATTTCAACTCTGCTTCTGCTGTGACTTTATAATGTTGATTTATGTAAATGTACTTACTTTATAAGGAGATGCAGTCTAAAGGGAAAGCTTATGGTGGATATGTCATAGTAAATATTTCTTCATGTCCAATGTTAAGACTAGAATACCATTGAAAGCTCCTGTGACAGCTGCTTTCTTGCTGGTCATAAATGCTATTTTCACACTCAATGGTGAAATAGTCTGTTTTACCCTCTGTTAGGGAATCCATACATGAATTAGTGATGTTTCCCAGTTTCATTTAGAAAGACTAGAATAATCATTACTACAATGGAACTTTTGAGGGATTAAAACATTGTTGTTTGATGCACAAAGCCCTAGATTCTTTTTCTCTCCTCTCATGCAGTTTCAGCATTTTTATTTAATTGGAAACTGGCAATATGGAGTGTTGAAGAAGAAAAGGAAGGATGTTGCTTCTTTAACTTAAGGATCTGTGCCACGCTTGTCTTTTGATGCCTGAGGAGTACAGGTAGCCCTTGACTTACAGCTACAGTTGGAATCACAATTTCCATTACTAAGCAAAACCGTTCTTAAGTGAGTCATTCCCAATATTACAAACTTTTTCATAGTTTTAAGTAAATCATTGCAGTTGTTAAGTGAATAATATGGTCATTAAGCAAATCCCATTGACTTTGCTTGTATGTAGGTTGTCAATGATGATCGCATGACCTGGAAATGCTACAACTATTGTAGATACAAAAAGGTTGTGTTACCCTGTTGGTGCTCATTTTAAGAAATAAAATTTTCAACTATGAATTGTTTGTGTTTTGATATTGTTCCCTGTCATGCCAACACATTGTTTCTATTGTAACAAATTTGTTTTATACCAATATCTCATTCTTCTAATAAGAAACAAAACATAAGAAGGTCTTGCCATATAGAAGAAATGCTGACATGAAACTGCAAAAACCTGCAAATAATATGGTTTACTCATTCATACTGAATAAACTTGTGAGCATCCTATACCTTTTAAGCAAAGCTTTTGCTAGAAAATAGTCTTTATATTATAGCCTCATAAAATAATGAGAAACATTTGCCGAAATAGAATTTAGATCCATTCATATTCTATGAATAACAGTCTAAATCTCCTGAGAATAGGTTTTGCTTTAAACCAAAGGCATGAAAAACTATTTTATTTCTTTGGTATTATCATCTGTCCATATGGTGGCATTAGGATTTTAATCTGTAAAAATTGATTTTTTTTGTATGCATCGAAACCATTATCCATCCTTTACATATGATTATCTACAATTGGTTTAATTGCACATTTTTAAATACTGATTAGACTTCCATTTTTAATTTTTTGCAAATAAAGATTGAAAATCTGTTACCTCTTTAGGGTATTTATTTACATGTAATTTTACCTTGACATAAATAGTCATGGCATCAGTGGCATATATTTAGCTTGCTTTGGATAATTAACCATTTGTAATGCCTAGGGCCAGTTTCTCAACCTCATGCAAGATTATTATAATATGCTGTCTGTGATTATGGAATAAATGGAGCTTCTTGGCACCACACAGAGTATTATTTCCTAAGCATTATGCCTGAAATATACAGTACAGTATTTATAGTTACTATTAATACAAATTGAGTTTATTGTATTTAAGCAGCTTCACATAATTTCCTGATTATAGCTGATAACCTTGAAATGACTTTTCTTTGATTCTTCTCTCATTATGTGGCAAGGAGAAGGAGTAAAACTGATAGGTGCCCCAACAGTTTACTGTCTTAATATTCATGGTTATTTTTACTTTTTTTTTAATGGTTATTTTTTGGAGGCTGACATAATCACCTGTGTTTTTCCAAGAATGTAAAATGGAGTCTGGAAAGAGTCCAGGAAGCAGGCAGAGTCACTCATCCTTTCAAAAAAATTGCCTATAAATAGCAAACTTTTGATGCTATAAAAGGATGGAAGCAAAAGCGTAAAGATATTTAATCAATAGCACAATTAACAGCTACTTAGTAGACGTGTGTGGCAATTTAGAAAAGAAATACAGTTCAACACAAAGGGGATTGTCATGGTTGTTTCAGGTTCCTTAGAAATGCAAATAGTGGTAAACTGTTCATTTTTACATATGGCACTAGTGAAAAAAATTAATAATCAAGTTCTAAAGTATCTAAAGTGGTGCATGCAGCAATGATTCCTTATTGACTTCCCTCACCCAACCCGAAACAAATGATAGGAGCAAAACCAAAAGAAAGAAAATGCTTTCCTGAGAGCTAAAAAGCACAAGGACAATTTAAACCTGGTGACTTATCTGCAGAGATCTATCTTCTGAAGTATGATATCAAGTTACAAGCTTATTACTGAAACTGGCATCAAAAAGTATTTTTAAAACAGTATTTGCTTTATTAGAAGATATACAATAGCAAGGGAGACAAGGATAGATGTTGGGCCTAGAGAAAGGAGCAGGTGTTAGCAAAGCACAGTATTTATTTATATTTATTCTGATGGCCATCCATTTCAAAAACAGCTAACAAAAACAGAATAAGAACAGTATAATAAAATTGTAAATAACATAAATAACAGCTGAGACAACCCACAATGACACTAACAATTATTACAGTTAACATAATAGAAAAAAGGTCATCCATGTCATCAGGACCCCAGGTTTATCAACAAAACCAGCCCAAGAATGACATAGAATAATCCAGCCAAAATTCAATTCTTTATCTGCTTACGCTCTATAGACACAATCTTGCCAGACTAAACTTTTACTACTCTTGCCCTAATGGATATACCATGGCGATTATCAGGAGAGGTGATTCTAACTCTCTTCCACTGCCTCCTATTCAGCTCTGGGCTGTGTTGCCTCTTCTCTCACCCCTCTCTTTGGAATGTTTGCTAAAAGCTCCTTGTGTATCCCTCTTCTCCTACTTCTATTTTTAAAATAAAAATTCCTATCAAACAGTTCTGCTACTCCTTCTATTAATCCTTGTTATCCTATGGCCATTTTTTCTCAACTGTCTTCCTTTTTTGCAGCAATTGTTTTCTTACATTCATTTTGTCTTCTCTGCAGTCTCATTTCCCACTAAACACCCTATTTCACATATATATTATCAATTGTTAAGTATATTTTGCCTTTCCTCAAGGTGGATTACATAATTGTTTCCAAACAACTTTCACTTCATTTTTCCTTAAATTCACATTCTTTTGGGGGAGTAATCCATATATGATTCACATTTTTTTTTCTTGCAGTATTTCTTCTTTCACTCTAGTTTGTTTTATTTTTCCCTTTCTTCCATGTCCACTTTTCCCCCTCAAGATCTAGTTGTAACACTATTAAAATTTCATCTAGACCAGCGGTTCCCAACCTTCCTAATGCCGTGACCCGCAATCCGCCCCCACGCCCCCACCGCGACCCACCCCGCCACCGCCATTTGGGTACTTTTACCCTCTGCGCATGCGCAAAGCGTTCTGTGCATGTGCAGAAGGTAAAAGAACCCAAATGGCAGTGTCCGGGCGAAGTCTCCAGATCTGGACGAGGTCTCCACTCGCTTTGCGTGTTGTCTCTGGGAGCTTTTCGAGCCCTGACACGAAAGGCGTGCGCAACTTCGGCAGGGCCGGGACAGGCAGCTGCCCGGAGAGAGCCATCCCCTTCGCAGTCTCTCTCCCGTCTACCTGTAGCGTTCGGGGCGAAGGGTATGACACTCTCCGGGCAGCTGCACACGCCTTTTGCGACGGGGCTCGAAAAGCTCCCAGAGGCAACACGCGAAGCGAGCGGGGCTGGAAACCGTGATGCCCATGCTGGGATCCCCCACCACCCAAAGGCAGCCAGAGGTGCCGCGGAAAGTCCGCCAGGGCTTTGTCTTTATCGGCTGGGGCACCAGCCCTCCCCCTCACGCGCTCCGCTCCGGCGGGGTTGATGCTCCAGAAAAGGGCCCCTGGCGGGGATAACCCCCCCCGTTCCTAGCATGGAGGCTGCACCCCCGTTTGTCTCCCAAAGCACGTGCAACAAAAGGACCCCTGCCTCTGCTCATCCCCTCCAGTGGGAGACCTCGGGTGCCGCAGCTCCAAGGGAGCAGGAGGGAATCAAGCTCCGCGGGTGCAGGTACCAGACAAGCACAGGAGGCAGGGAAAGGCGCTTCATCCATGCCGCCTTCCCACCAGTTAGAAGGGCTCTCCTGTGGGCCTGTCCCTCGGCTGGGGAGGTGGGGGGAATCAGACACAAATGTCTCTCGCCGAATGGCACTTCTCCCGACCAATCAGAGGGCTCGGGAAAGTTGAGCTGATATGGCCAGGCTTGTGGCAGTGGGGGGGGGGAGCTGAGGATACCGGGGCGACCCCTGGGAAATGGTCGTTTGACCCCAAAAGGGGTCGCAACCCCCAGGTTGGGAACCGCTGATCTAGACCCTCTTCAATCTGATTTCAGGCCTGTGTATAGTACTGATAGGGATTGTGTGATGGCTCAGTGGTTAAGATGCTGGGCTTGCCACCTGGAAAGCTGACAGTCCACATTCTAGACCTGAGTGCTGCATGATGGGGTGAGTTCCTGTTACTCAACCCAGCTCCTGTCAACCTAGCAGTTTGAAAGCATGCAAATGTTGATAGATAAATAAGTACTGCTTCAGCGGGAAGCATTCCATATTTTCATGCTGGCCACATGAGATGAAAGCATCTCTGAGAAAGTGCAGGCTCACTGAGAATTGGAGATGTGTACCCCCTTGAGTTGGTCATGACTGTCAGGGGAAACCTTTAAATCTTTAAAAGAATTATTGATAACTAGCGTACCCAGCCACGTGTTGCTGTGGGTCAGTCTGGTTAAATGGAAAAGAAAGAAAAGAGAAAGTGCACGTTTGTAATATGCTTAATTTCACAATGCTTGTGGGTTGATGTCAATGTGTTTGTCTGACAGGGAGCCATCGGGAGGGGCCTTTCTTCCCCCTACTCCCATGCCCATCATCCCTGCCCTCTCCCTTCCCCCTTCCATCCGCTCCTCTTTCCCACCCTTTCTACGATCCTGACACTTTGTCCCAAATCCACCAGGGGGTGCCATGTGCCTCGGACAGGGAGCCATTGAGAGGGGCCTTTCTTCCCCCTACGCCCATGCCCATCATCCCTGCCCTCTCCCTTCCCCCTCCCATGCACTCCTCTTTCCCGCCCTTTCTACGATCCTGACACTTTCCCCAAATCCACCAGGGGGCGCCATGTGCCTCAGATAGGGAACCATTGAGAGGGGCCTTTCTTCCCCCTACTCCCATGCCCATCATCACTGCCCTTTCCCTTCCCCCTCCCATGCACTCCTGTTTCCCGCCCTTTCTATGATCCTGACACTTTGTCCCAAATCCACCAGGGGACGCCATGTGCCTCGGACAGGGGCCATTGAGAGGGGCCTTTCTTCCTCCTTTGCCCATGCCCATCATCCCTGCCCTCTCCCTTCCCCCTCCCATGCGCTCCTGTTTCCCGCCCTTTCTACGATCCTGACACTTTCCCCAAATACACCAGGGGGCGCCATCTGCCTCAGACAGGGAACCATTGAGAGGGGCCTTTCTCCCCCCTACTCCCATGCCCATCATCCCTGCCCTCTCCTATTTATATAGATCTATTTATATAGATTTCCCTCAGCTTGGCTCAGAAACATTTGTCCAGCAGTGGGCGCTGGTTTTCAACAAAATCATGTTTTTACCTGTTTTTCAAGAAAATCATGTTTTTATCTGTCACAGGTGTGACATCTATATAATATAGGTATATAAAATGGTCTCATATTTGAATGCAACATTGTGTCAAAATTTCAAAGCAATCGGTGAAGTACTTTCGGAGATCTTAGATCATTCCCAAACGAACAGTTACATTTTTATTTATATAGATTTCACTGATTGAACTTGTGGATGAACTGTGGTAAATCCTAGATGGAGTAGTGCAACTATCTTAGTCCTTCTTAGTCTTTAAAAGGCTTTCAATAACTTCAGTGATAGTATCTTTCTGGACTAGCTTTGTGGACAAGAAGTGGGGACTGTGGTTCTCTTCCTTTTCTCTAGGGGTGGTCGAATTGCATTGGTAGGAAAAATTACTTAGGGTCCCTATTTGTTTTGTGATTGGGAGACTAGAGAATGAATGAATGAATGAATGAATGAATGAATGAATGAATGAATGAATGAATGAATGAATGATAAGGCCTATCTCATATTACCCTTGTATCCTTCATTAATTCTCTTAAGTGTTCCTTATAAATAATCAAATCTTGCTTTTAGATTCATTTTTTGTCATTCATGTGTCAAAATAGATTTAGAATATAAAATCACATTCAGATATAAACAGATATTCAGCAGTCACCATTCTGATCTTTCTTGAGTCCCTGACTGGCCTGTCACTTTTTTTGTATTCTTTCATCTCATTCTTATCCATTCATTTTTGCCACCTAAAGAAAAGTCCCCAATTTTGTTTAATTATCACTATTAACTGGAATGATAATATGCAACGCCTGATTTTCTCCATGGTACTGGATAGACTCAATGCTATAGAAACATAAATAAAAGGTAACCTTTTACCTTTTAGGTTCTGGTTATTTCTGATCCATGGAAAGTGTCAAGCTGATAAAACTTTAATGAGGGCTGTCTGCACTGTTAGTGTTCCATACAAAATTCAAATTTCAAGAACTAGTGAATGCTTCTGAATGTGATGGTTTTAGGTCTATCAATAAAGTATGCTGGTTATCTAGGCAATGGAATGTCAAAAAATTATGCATAGCTATAATCTTCTTTTGGAACACTATTTAGCAAGATAAAAATAATAATCCAATTTCTAAATACTAAATATTGTCTAAAGACTTAAAATGCTTGAAATAGCAAATAAAATTACAAGGTTTGAGTGAGGCTTTGTCAGAGTTCACTTTATTATATATGGTGTTTTAAAAATGCACCTTGGCATTTCTAGAAGCATTGTATCTAGTAAGTATATTAGAGTGCAATATCAATTATTCGATTTTATGGATTGATAAAGGTAAAACTATAGAAATGAGCTCTGAAAAAAGTAATCAAGTCAATATCCGTTCCATAATTGTATTTATAAACTTTCTCTATGTCAGGTTCCTAGAGAATAAAAAAATAATGGTGTGGTCTAGTTTGACTGTGCAAAAACACTACAATATGAGTTCAGTTTTACTGAGCAACTTATTTTTCCATGTTCAAAATCCATAGTCATTATTGAAAATATTGCTACAATCCATATATAGTTAAATTATGATGTTTATGTACTTAAACCAGAAGTGCCGTATCTGGGCTCCAAAAGTCCAGAAACTGTGCATGTCATCAACGATTATAATCTTAAATTGACCCTGTGTTATATAAAACTTGTCTTGCATAATTCTGACATTATGCAAGGGGATCTAAAAATGACTGTCATAATTCGAGTGCATATGCATGGTGTGTGATCCAATGTGCATGAAAATGGATTTATAAAGGGTTTACCAGGCTTGAACCTTTGAGTCGCCCAGGGACTGCCTATGTTCATTTGTGTTACTGAAATCATATGAAAAAAATATAACTAGAATTAAGTTAGCAGCATCTCTATACCGGTAGTTGCTTTAGTGATTAAAGATATATATACATTAATCAGCAGTCTTTACCACTGTGAGGAAGACAGTATTAAATGTATATTGCTTGTTGTAACAATCCCCTTGAGGTAATAACCAATTAATGAAGGACACCTGATAAACCCATGCTGGAATGAGAGCTGAAATATGTTTTTGGTCATCACTACATCATGGCCTAGCTTCACACTTTGGTAGAATAGAGTCAGGTCACTGCTTAAAAGAAAAAAGAAAGCTATTGATTAAAGACTTTAGCAAGAGGTTCAGGTAACATTGGGAGTTTTTTTTTTTTGCATATAATACATTAGTCCATTGATGATGTTTGTTTATTCAGAAGGACTAAATCCTGACAGAATCTTCCCCAGGGAATTAAACCACAAGAGAAGGAACAGAAACACTTACTATTACTGTTTAAGTCTGCACTACCAGGATTTCATAAGTCATAGAAAAAAACGCCAACTACCCTTTCAAGCTCCAATTAAATTATGAGAACAAGTAAATTGTATTATGCTAATTGTCTAATATTCTGTTGTCATAATCTCAAATTCTTTTCTGTGACTATCTAAGTGGCTGAAGTTTGGGTGAGCAAAATTCTTCAGCTTCATTCTCTTGGGGATATGTGACACAGTTACACTTGTCAGTGAAAATGTTTCTGTATAGAAAACTGGAACTTTGGTGACCTTATAAATTAGCTTATTAACAAGCAAAATCCTATGGGAAGCCCAGACAGTTGTGCTGCTGTGTCTCTAATATATTATAATCCTTGTTTAAAATTCAAAACTTGTGCTTTTGCAGAGTTTAGGTCCAGTATAATCCAAGGATTTAAATACATTTATTGAATAGATAATTCTGTTCTTAATTTTGGTTCAAATATTTGCTTTCTCATTCTATTATTCTAAAACAAATGGTCTTTTGCTCATTCTACTATAATAATAAAGATGTTGATCTAATAGTTAAATTCTACAGAGAAAGAATTGTAACCTCCATATCCTTTGTCATCTTTCAATCAGCAGTGTTTTGTCTTTCCCTCCTAACTGTGGTACCACTGAAAACACATTTGCTTTGTGTGTTCACTTGGGCTGCTCTTATATTTGCTCCCAGATAGGACAGAAAAATAGAAAATAGAAGTGATCTTATTTCTATAAAGAATAAGGCATATTCAACTTTTAAGAAGGAAAATCCATACCCTTTGATGAAGTGTGAGATACAATCTACAAATTGTATTAAGTCACACTACACTTTATACATATCATAGGATAAATTATAGTACACCATTTTTAAAACAGATACAGGTAGTCCTTGTTTAGTAACTGCAATTGGTTCCAGTGACTTGGTTGTTAAATGACAGTTATAATGCGAAAATTGCACCTTGTATTTATTATTTTACTTCAGCTTTCCTTTCCTTTAGAGCATGGGTGTCAAACTCGCCGCGTCATGTTGCATCATGTGATGTATTGTGAATTTTTCCCTTCGGGGAGCTGCAGTAGGCGTGGCCTGCGCATGACGCATCTGGCCCACAGGCCACCAGTTTGACACCCCTGCTTTACAGCATCAGAAAGGTATGGTCCAATACAGCCGGGTGAGCTCAAATGGTGGGGAAGTTTGTAGAAATCAAATCATGAGGAAGCCAGATGAAAGGGCAAATCTTATAGCCCTTTTCCCCCACTTCCACACTTGTGGAATGTTCACTCTGGGCTGGCATAATTAGCAAGAAGTGAATGTTTGTATTTAGATTCATTGGAGATGAAGGAATTACAAGAGAGTTAGCAGGTGCACATGGGGAATACACATAGAAAGGAATGTGCTAGCCCAGCTATTTGCCACAAATTGCTTAGGAGGCAAACAAAAGCCTTTAGTGTGAAACTGATTAAAGTCTTGTCAATTTCAGGCTGTAGCTGCCAGAGAGTTCTAATGAACTAATTAAAGTCACAGAATTGAGCTTGTTAACTTGTGGTTAGCAATTTTTAAGGGACTGCACTGCAGAGAAAAGCAACTCAGGAAAAGGTGGGGGCGGTCAGACATAAGACACAGTGTGCTAATTGATTATAATGGGGAACACTTGACTGAAAGATTGATGCTGAGATGAAGAAGGAAAAATAGGGGCATTGTTCACAAAGTTTCACCATTGTAACTGCAAGTCATTAGTCACTAAACAAGGACTATTAGTTTGATATAGATATAGGTCACTGCTGTCAAACTCGCCGTGTCACGTTGCTGTCTTCTGATGTTTTGTGATGTTTTCCCTATTCACGGAGCTGGGGCGGGTGTGGCCTGCATGTGATGCATCCAGCCCGTGAGCCGCCAGTTTGACACCCCTGATATAGGTGATCTTCTTCCAGTCTAAAAATAATTATGACAGATGCATGGAAATACACATTTCCATTATAATGTGAAAACCAATTTTTCCAAGGACACTGGTAATTTATTTGTATTGTAATGCAATACAAGTATGCATGTGGCCCCGTTATAACTATATGTGCATATATGCACATGTATATCTTCTCAATTGGGCAGAGCAGAGAGAGAAATAAATACATCAATAAATAAAAATTAATTTGAACTATTACTGTAAAACAAGACAGCTTGTTAAATTCATTGATAGACTATTTTCATATATACACACCAATCACTCTTATACAGTATATATTACTTTCTTTAATATATACAAACGAATACATGTGTACATTCCAACAGTGGAAATCTAGGACTTCACAAATATAAATCTATGAATGTTTAATCTTACTCCGAAGTAAATAGGCATAAGCAATTGCTATAGCAGGAAAGGGAAGGTATTGGGGGTATTGAGCTCTTCTGATAGAGGTTTTTGGTTGCAAATGCATGATTACCCTTAGTAAGTCTCATTGAATTAGTTGCTTAGGAATTCTATTCCTGTTGAGTCAGGCTCTTAATCTTATTTGCTTTATGTAGACATCTTCTATAGAGGAGACTATTCATTCATTATTCACTGCATGCCCTGTTTTTGGAATGGAGAGAAAAGTGATTGTGGAGGCAAAAAAAGAGCATTGCATTTCAGGTGGTGGGTGATTCTGGCCAGCGCTGCAGCCTGAAAACACTTCCCTCCCCGATTCCAATAAGGGAGCGTGACACCGCCGCCGCCCGCCACCCGAAACGCGATGCTCTGTTTTGATCTCCGCATGCTCCATTTTTGTAATGGGGAGGAAAGTGATTGACTTGAGTACACAAAGCCAAGGTATTGAAATAACTTGGGTCTTCCGGCACAAACTGCCCAGCAATTCAGCACACATCACCACCAAAATCAATAAATAAAAATATCCAAATCAAGGTCGTCAAGAAACCCGATTTGAGGAATCAGGAGGGAGAATTGTGAATCTCTGTGGCTCTTGTGTCACTTGGGAGTCGCCATGCCTTATGCCTTATGCCTCCTAGGCAGAGGCAAAATTGTTTTTTTCTTGTTTTGCTCCCCCCAAATTAAGGTGCATCTTATATTCCGGTGCGTCTTATACTCCGAAAAATACGGTATATGATTTATAGAGTTGCCCGTTTCAAAACAATGTCTCTGAGTAGCTTAGAAAGATTAAAACTGTCATAATAGTATAAAGTCATTATGCCCCTGTTAAATAGTAACCCTCAAACAAAGACACAACACCCACAGAGCTTGCCTGACTGCCCTAGCCCCAAAGCCTGGAGGTATATCCAGATCTTCAGAACCTTACAAAAGATTAACAATTTCTTTTCTTAAGAAATTGAGTTGTTTTGTATATTAATCCCCAACTAAAGCTGGAATTTTTATTGAGTGATGAGCATGGTAGATTTGTTAGATTGAAGTTGAATGTTAAGACTATGCTTTTGAAAATTTGTGCCCCAAATGAGGATAAAGCAACATTTTAAAAGTGACTTATGGAGAAATTAATATTTTTTTCTTAAGAAAATTGGTGTTTGATGGGGAACGGGAATGGGATGATTTCCCCATAGTTAGTCAGAACATCTGAGAAAAATATCAAAACCCTCAAGGTAAATTACAAAATGTCTTTTTTAAAGATAATGGTTAATTTACGATTTGTGGAAGCAAGGAGACAGAAATTCTAAAGAATATTCTTACTTCTCAGAAAGACATAGAACTTTTTCAGAAATAATATCTGGATTTCAGAGAATTTAGCTACACAGATTGCTAAAGTAGATATTTTTCTAAATACTTTTTCTGATCATAACTTCATGAGTTTGGTTTATAAAAATGAAAGCTACTACTTTCAGATAGAGACTAAATGAAATATTGCTATGGAAAGCAATATAGCAATAGCACTTTTCTTATATACCGCTTCATAGTGCTTTACAGCACTCTCTAAGCGGTTTACAGAGTTCAGCATATTGCCCCCAACAATCTGGGTCCTCATTTTACCGACCTCGGAAGGATGGAAGGCTGAGTCAACCTTGAGCCTAGTGAGATTTGAACAGCTGAACTGTTGAACTAGCAGTCAGCCTGCAATGGCTGCATTTAACCACTGCACCACTTCAGGTGAAGGACTATAAACAGAAGCTAGATCTTTTTCAAAAATTATTTAAATGTGGGAACAGACTTAGGAATGCAAGGATGCAAGGAAAGCTTTTATGATAAGCTATTTTATAAATGTAATACTTTACTTAAAAAGAAGAGCCAGGAGAAAAGGCAGGCTATTTTGGATGAGATAAAAAAGAAAAGAAGAAAAATTAATTTCCATGGAAGATACATATTTTTCATCAAATTAAACTTTTACACTAACAGTTGTCAGTGATAACATTTAGTAAAATGTTAACTGGAAATAAAAATTGTTAAACAATAATAACAAAAATAATTCAATTTTTTTCTTTGCTTTGATTTCTGCATTTTTGTTTTTTCTCTTTTTCCTTTATATTTTTCTTAGTTTTTCATTCAAATTATTAGTTTTTATTAGTCTACTGTCATCCTCCCTAAGGCAGATCCTCCAACCCACAAAAGGCTTAACAAGGTCAATGTCATCCGGAGGGCGTGGCCAACGTCTTGGCGCAACGATGTTTCCCTCAGAATCTCTGTGAGAAATGCTAAATTTCCAGCTGTTCGGGGCCCCAGGTCTATCGGAACTGGGCCGAACCCCCCCTGGATGGGGGGTGAAGAAGAGAAGCACTGGTCAGTGGTCTGGGGGATTTGCAAACCTCCCAGGAAGCCAGCACCAGCCTCTCAAGCAGCAGCTGTGAAGAGGTGACTAGTCGCCATTAGCTGAGACAGCCACAAATGGAAAGATTGAAGTAAAGAGATTGTAGTTTGCCTGGGTGAGAAAATCCAAGCGTTCGTGGAGGAGCGGAGTGGAGTCTGGTGAGTGACTGCCAATCTAAAGACAAAAGAAGACTTAAAAGGAGATAGTAAAATATATCCCAGAATGGAAACTAGTGGCTATCTAGCAATTGGGAATACCATAGAGAGGATTGAATAAATGAAGATTAAAGCCCAAGAAGATTGTTGTTATACAGTATTTGCAATTGGACTTGGTGAAAACTAGAGAAATTTGAAAAAGAATAATGGATTTGGAAAAAATATTTTTCAAGTGGATTTAAAGTATTTTGGAGATTTTCGTAAAAGATCTGGCTTGTTATATCGGAAAACCGGCAACGCCATCTGCTGGCTAAAAGAAAACATTGCAACAGCTTGTGGAAAGTTAGAACTTGCTGATAGCTGGAGAGTGACCTTGCATACAAGAAGATAACTTGGAGCTTGAAAGGATTTGAAAGGAGTGTGTGTTGTGCTACTGTGTTTGATGGTGTCTTGTTTTAGCGACAGAAGATAATAGTACTTTGAACAGCAATGGAATAGTCTAAAACTGGAGTTCAGCACATTGAAATACAAAGAGACTATATAGATTTAAATTTCAATTAAAAAGTTAAGCCTTTAACAATTGTAAATTCAACAATATGGAGTTGTGTATCTATGAAGAATTGATTGGGATGTTAAAATACATTCATGAAGACATAAAAACTTACCTTTTGGAAATTAGAGGTGTTAAGAAAGCAGAAATGAAGTTGGAACATAAAGAACACTCAGTATATATAATGGTGGAACAAAGAGATTACACTACTGCAAAAGGGACTGAAAATAAAAAGCAGATTGATGATTACATTGCGATTTACAGTGATAAGAAAAGAGTAAGAGGGGAGTATTGGTTTCAGAAGAATCAATTAAAAAATAAGGGGGTAATAGGGAGAAGAGATTAGGAGGAATTGAGGGTAGATTTAAGCAAATAATACACTCAAAAGGAAGAAAAGGAATTTGGGAAAAAAGAAGTTATTTGTATAAAAATAAAACAAAGAAAAAGAAGAAGTTAAGAAAAGGGGAGGAAAGGGAAAAACCCACAATAAGTGGAATTTCTGAGAGACCAAAAGAGAATGGATGAAGAGGGGAAGGTTAATAGAAAGGAAGAGGGGTAATAAGACATATGGTAATAGATTTATTGGTATTTAGGTTATTAATCATGTATAATTAATTATCGTATAAAGCTTTTATATAAGATTTGTTATAAAATTTCTGTAATTATTATTTTAAAAGTTTTTCATAGGTGGAAATGTTGGAATGTTACAAAATTTGTGTAATTATTATTTTACAGAACTTGTACTGGAAAGGAAGAGGGATAATAAGACATAAATTAGTAGACTTAATTACATCAATATTATTAATTGTGTATAACTAATCATGATATAAGGTTTTTATATATTGGAATATAATAATATTATAAAAAGTAAAAATTAAATTTTGATGATAAACTTAGAAAGGAGGATGGGAATTAAAGTACATTATAGTAGATGAAATTGTTGGAAGATTATAAAACGTGTATAAACATTACCTTAAAAGGTTTTTAAATAAGACTTGTATAAAATCCATAAATTTGATTTAATGTAGAAGGGAATTTTGATAATTAGTGGGTTTTTGTATATTGGAAAGTTGGTAATGTTATCAGCCAATGGATGGATTTGTAGTGGTAAGGCTAAATAAAGAGGATAATCAGTGAGAGGAGGATTTGAAAAGTAAAAGAGATTAGAAATTTAGGGCATTCAGAGATGATAGAATAAAAATAAAATAAGTAAAGATAAAAATTAAGGAAAAAGAGAAGTATGGCCTAAGATTAAAAATACAAAAAGGATGGAGTGGAAGTATGAAACGAGGTATATAAGAGAAAATGAATATGCATGAAAGATAAGCAATAGCGATTAAATTGGAAGAAAATGGGAAATTAAAAATAGTAGACCCAGGCGACAAAAATAGGTAGTAAAGGAGGCAGCATTATGATAGAAGT
This sequence comes from Diadophis punctatus similis, assembly GCA_023053685.1. Classification (NCBI taxonomy): domain Eukaryota; kingdom Metazoa; phylum Chordata; class Lepidosauria; order Squamata; family Dipsadidae; genus Diadophis; species Diadophis punctatus. The sequence goes on along the minus strand of JALIGW010000003.1, from coordinate 116,854,879 downwards.
AGTATATCTAGAAAAAATACAATATATGTATAAATATGGGATAATATACGGTAAGTCTAAGAGTAGCACCGATGATTAAATGAAGTTAACCATAAAATGAATTATAATTAGATTTACTCAGGGAAGGGAAAGAGGAAGGAAGAGGAAGTAGAGAAGGAAGGGGAGAGGAAGAGGAGGGAAGTAGGAAAGAGGGAGAGAAGGGAAAAGAAGGTAGAGGGAAGAGAGGGAGATAGAGGGAAGGGAGTATTATGAAATATTGGGGGAAACAGATGGGTGATAAAAGTTGCAAAATTAGGATGTTTGTTTATGGATTATTGGATAGAAATGTATAACTACATATATTTTGATATGATTTATGGTATATGTATGGATGTTTATGTGGAGATGTTGCAAAAAAATAAAAATAAATTTAAAAAAGGTCAAGGTCATCCAGACATCTGGGGGGTGGATGCAGCTGCAGCTATACATAAGGCATGATCCCAGGTCCAATATTGTTTGATGTAGAGGACCTGAAGTATGTCCTGCTAGACCTGGTAGGGCAACAAAAACAACGGGAAACAGGTGGAAACACCTATTTCTGCAAACAGCCTGGTCCTATGACATGTAGGCATTTATAGATAGTAACGGACACCTTGAATTAGATTTAAAAGCATACTGAGAGCCAACCCAGGTGACAGAGCAGCAGTGTTATATGAATGCATCAAGAGACATAATAAAATTGCCCAAACTGTTGCATTCCGGATAAGACATAGCTTTCAAATGTTCTTCAAGAGAAGCCCCATGTAGAGCACATTGCACTGGGAGATGACTAAGACATGAGTCACCATTAGCAAGGTCTCCCTTTATTTAGTTTAAACTGTCTAATAGTCAATTAACCTACTTTGTAGAGTCTAGTCATGTGCAGTTGAAAAATATTACTACACTGTAGATATTCAAATGAAAATTTTCAATTTTGTTGCATTGAATTTCTGGACCTAGTTCATACTTTACAAGAAGCTATGTTAGTGATTATTCTATAAGATGGCAAATTCTTCAATGCTTTGGACTATGGTGAGCAATTTTAAATATAATTAACTTAAAATTTATATTTTAAGTTAGCGCAGTTTATTTTACTTAATGGAATATAGCCTGCATAGCATATTGCCTGCAGGTTGTAGCTTTTCCTTAATGGTATGAGTTTAAATTATTGGAGTATCAACATTATTGAATTTCAATGGCCTTTTTCTAGATAACTATTATTGAAAAAATATGTTTAGGAAACTTTTTGTCCATACAAGCACTCAGATCACATTTGAAAGGTTCAAGTTAATTACTTTATTGTGTTCTACCTATAGTACAGGAATTTCTCCAGACTGCTTGCCTTCCTTTGGAAATAAACAGATAAGCTTCCTTAGAGGCTCAAGGCTTGTTTCCCACTTGATCTATTCCTGCCGTGTCTTATGTTGGGGTTTCAGATATATGATATATTAATGGTCATTCGCTTGGTTTTCTTTTGTGAAGGGGAATGAACGCAGGTGTTTGTGAACACCAATTTTTCTCTTTTATATTTTGATAGATAAAGACACAGAATCCATATTTCCTTCTTTCTTAGATCTCAGAGAAGTGACACCAGATGAGGTCTTTCTTTTGTAAGCAAAGCATTTGGGTCATCTGAACAATCATGCATGTGCTCCTAATAATTTGGAAAACAATTCAGGATTCTTTTTTAGGTATAGCAAAAGCTTGATACTGAATTGTACAATGATACATTGTACATGGTTCTTTTCAGCTTATGTATGAAGTAATTAATTTAAAAAAGGACAAGCCTTTTGCTCCATGAATAGAATAACAAATTATAGTATATGTACTTAATCATGCGGTGTTGTGAAAGTTACATTTGGTGAAAGCTTTTCTACAAGAAAGCATAGGGTAGAACTGTCATTTTCATATCCGCATATCTTAATGTGTTTCCTACATAAAACTACAATATGCCTAGGTGCCCTTTCATTATCAAGATCATTCCAAAATGATGAAGGGTGCACTGTGACAGCACAGCACAAAAACTCTGCTTTTTCATATATGCTCTACAATGTCACAAGCACAAGTCCATAAGGACAGACTTGTACCATGATACCATAGCACATGCTTTGTTCCCTTCCCATGGACAAATTGCAGAATGTGTACGATGTTCCCTGAATGTCTCTCAGGTGAAATAAAAGTTACTAATTGGAGCTGGAGTCTCCAACTAAGTATTCTGATTTCAGACATTGTGATATAGTTTTCTACACCATCAGTTCATCTTCACAGATTTATAATTCATAATCTAGGCCTTGGTTATATCCACTAGGATTCCCAATTTTGTTTCCCATTTCTGTTTAACATCTTTATAATAAGCAAAAGCTGAGAAGTGTACCTTCCCCTGCCTTTTGACTTTTGCTTGGCTCAAAGGTGGAATGGAGGAAAAGTCTGATTTGTTACTTCTGCTATATCAGGTTTCTTCTATCATTCCTGCAAAGTATTTTTTAAATTATATTACATATACAATGCTTACACAATAATAATATTGCTTGTGTACAAAAATCTCCAATGTTTATTTCCAACTAGTGTTCTGATTTGCCAAAAAAACCACTGAATACCCATCACGTACAGTATTTAGAAAAAGCATTTCTATTTAGTGATGTAAAATACATTGCAATTCTTTACTGATCACTCATTTTCATGTATCTATTCTAAATACTTGTAAGACAAATTAGAGGTATGAAGCTAACATGGCTGCCCAATTGTGATTATAAAGCAGTTACTGTCACAGCTGTTGTTACACTTGCAAGCGCTCAGCTCTAAAGATGTCAGCTGATAGCCTTGTGTAATACTAAGTGTGAATGTTAACAACAACTGTGAGAGAAAAATTGCATTTAAGAGTAATTAAACTTTCTTCTATTTTACCTGCAGAAGAATAGGTGTTCGTAAACTAAATGGAGCCCTGTACTTAACATGATTTAAAAGGGTGTTTCCTTCTGTTATTGTGACAATAGGACTTGAGACATAAAATGCAGATGGTTCAGGGAAGAATTAAGACCTTTGAGTCTGTGCAGTCTGATAGATTGGACGCAAGACATTTCCAAACCTTTTAGCTGAGTCTGTTTTCCTTGGAGAGATATATGTTGTATGTAAGACTGTTGCAATTTACCTTAGCAAGGTTCCCATCAAGGCTGTTCCTCAAAGCCTTTTTCAACATTTCCAGAAGCTAACTGAAGAAAAAGATGCCTTTGCATCAGGGGTGAAATCCAGCAGGTTCTGACAGGTTCTGGAGAAATGGTAGCGGAAATTTTGAATAATTCGGAAAACCAGTAATGGGAATTTTGCATAGTTCGGAGAACCGGCAAATACCACCTCTGGCTTGCCCCAGAGTGGGGTGGGAATGGAGATTTTGCAATATCCTTCCCCCAGGAATGGGGAGGGAATGGGGATTTTGCAGTATCCTTCCCCTAGAGTGGGGTGGTAATGGAGATTTTGCGGTATCCTTCCCCTGCCACGCCCACCAAGCCACATCCACCAAGCCACACCATGCCCACCAAGCCATGCCCACAGAACCGGTAGTAAAAAAAATGGATTTCACCACTGCTTTGCGTGTGCACAGAAGTCTCAAACTTAATGCAATGTGAAGAAGCAGTAGAATGTTTTTAGATGTAGAGAAAGACTATATGACTTTGCAGTCCTGTTTTATGTGAATCTCTGTTAAAGTGCTGCGCTGAAACTCTGCACAGCCATACATACACGGAAGTCGCAGGATCACATTGAGTGAGCAAAAGCTGGCCAAAATGAACACTTTCAAGTTTCCATTTCAGTAGGAGAATTCTGAGCATTGTTTAGTTGAGTGTCATTTTAAAAAACATTTTTATGAAGGACATTTAATAACAGGTGTTGGGTGTTTTGCAATTTCTAGTTGACTTCAAGGCAAAATTGGGCATATTGATTAAAAATTTTTTTGTGTACTTTCATACCCTGAAAGCAGAGAGATGTACATGTAATCCTTGCTTACCTACTGTAAGCCTGTTGCTAAGCAACATAGTTGTAAAGCATAATGTCAAATGACCATGCTGATATACAATGGGAGTTTTGGCAGTTCCAAGTGCCTTGCCACATGTTTATTAGACATGATGTCATGTGATTGTCATTTATGACCTTATGCTGGCTTCCTCATTGGTTTTACTTGTTGAAAGCCAGCAGTGAAGGTTGCAAATGGCAATTATGTAAGGGGGGGGGGGGCTCTGTGCAGTTGTAATGCATTCTGGTTACCAAGCACCCAAATCACAATCGCATGACCATGGGGATGCTAGATGTCTGTACCAATTTAGGAATGGTCATAAGTTCCCTTCTTCAGTACTGTCATAACTTCACTCATGGAATGAGTGATCATTAAATAAAGCAGCAGTTTTAATTTAATTTAATTAATTTAATTTAATTAAAAGTTCTTATAGGCCGCCCAATCCCGTAGGACTCAAGGCGGCGTACAACAGGCATAAGAACAATACAATAATATATAATTTTAAAACATTACACAACTTTAAAACCATTCATTCTTGGGGGAATCCGATCTTCTTCACCCCGCCTGCCAAAAGAGCCATGTTTTTACAGCTTAACGGAAGGCCAGTAGAGTGGGGATAGTCCAGATCTCTGGTGGGAGTTGGTTCCAGAGAGATGGGGCTCCCACAGAGAAGGCTCTCCCCCTTGGACCCACCAACTGACATTGTTTGGCTGATGGGACCTGGAGGAGGCCAACTCTGTGGACCTCACTGGTCATAGGGAGGTATGTGGTAGAATGCGGTCCCGGAGGTAACCTGGTCCTGAGCCATGTAGGGCTTTAAAGGTCAGAACCAACACCTTAAATTGCGACCGGAGACTAATAGGCAACCAATGCAGCTGGCGGAGAATAGGTGCTACGTGGGTGTATCTCGAAACACCCACCACAGCTTGCACAGCTGCATTCTGTACCAATTGCAGTCTCCAGATGCTCTTTGAGGGTAGCTCCATGTAGAGCATGTTACAGTAGTCCAGCCGTGAGGTGACAAGGGCATGAGTGACTGTGAGTAAAGCCTCCCTCTCCAAGTAGGGTCGCAATTGGTGCACGAGACGGACCTGTGCAAAGGTACCCCTTTTGTTTATCCTGCATTTATTGATCAATTCAATTAGACACATTTTTTCTAATTATTTTCTTGAAATGAGGGGTATGCAGATGGAATTTTAAGATTTGATAGCGAGGTTGCTCTCTATCACAACAGCAATGTCCGAGAATCTTCTTGCTGTGTTTTGGGATTTGACCAGATTCACATCATCTTTAGAAGAGTACAAAGCTGATTAATCTGGCATTTAAAAACCCCAAATATTAGCCCTAAATAAATTGATACAGACCCCAGATTGTCTGACTGAATTGGACATTGAACTAGGAAAAAAGCCTTCCAGCTCCTCAAAATGGAGACACTGGAATTGGAAATCCAGAAGTTACTCATCAAAATGAATGGCTAACAACAACGACAACAAAAGCTGATGAGAGCTAAAGCTTTTCAGAATTATATCCCAGCAATATACCCCTGCATGGCTTCAGCTGTGATTGCTTTATAATATTCTATTCTGAAGTTGGGGTAGGTTATCTTCCCCTGGAAAGCTCCCAGTTTGGAAGTACACCTTGGTTATAGCTTCTGCATGAACAGCATATGAAAACTATGCCCCAGTGAGCCTTTGCACAGTTATGCCTGGTGTACCAATTGCAGCCTTTCCTGGATCAGGACACTATAAAGCTGTGCTATTATTCAGTCCTCAGGGTTTCATCCAAGTTGAAATTGCCAGGAGATCATAGGGCACTGCCTTGAATTTGCAGTAATTTGCTTGCTTGTTTTCTTATCCTTGAGTTGAGAGCATATATCTTGGTATAAAAAGCACTGTCCCCATAGTTTACCATTCTATTGGCAGTACCTTGGCAAAAGGCCAATCAGTGCTCCTGATTGAACACATTATAACACTGGGTAGTCCAGGATAGTAGTTAATGGAGTTTCTATCAGCCTTCTTCCTCCCACTCTTTGTCACCTATCAGCACAAAAATAAATTGCCTGAAAAGCATCTACCAATAGTTCCAAAGATTAAAAAAAACAACTAGATAGTATTCTGATTGTGGATGAAGCAATAGGGGAACACTTGTCTCATGACAAGTTCAAAAGAGTGATTAGACAAACAAATCCAAGTTGCCTCCATCTCTTTATGTACCTTCATTCAGTCTAGAGAAAACATAGGAAGGATGCAGGAAGCATTATTATTAATTTGCATTCTGTTATGTGCATGCATTTGGACTGACTGGGCTTACCACAGTAGTCATTTTATGACTAATCCAATCCCATAGTTGCCATTTTAGAACAATGGCCATACAATATACTCAACATTCCAACCATGTCCCATAAAGATAATATAACCCTCTAGCACTGGTTTCAACATTTCCCCCCCCTATTTTAAATGTTTATTTCCTTTTTTCCTCTTTTTTCTCTGCCCCACATCCACATGTAATTTTAATAATTATCTGAAATACATTTTGGGTTTGGCAGGTGCAACATGCCACACAAAGTGAGGAAGGCTGCATCAAGTTATTCTCAGCTTTAGCAAAAGTTCCTATTCTCCCCGCTCTGTCAGTTTAACATCTTCTAAATTTGTTCTCAATAACTCTTGATGGATTGTCAGTTCTTTGTAGGTTCTTTGAACAATTTCCTGGCTTTTACTTTGTTTCTTGTTTTAATCTAAATGATGGGCCAGTCTAGATATTACAGAATGATATGACATGATAATATTATTGAGGGATGGAAAAAAAGCTTCATTTCCAGGGCAAAAACTACATTGCAAGTATTAGTGTGAAAACGATGAGCTAGTTAGCAAATAATTCTTTGACAGACATGCCTCTAGTATAAAACCATTAATATGAATGAGATGAGAAGATGTAGAAAATAAACTGGCAATTTAAATGTATTTCTCTTTCTTGGAGCCTGTTTTTCCATAGGTTTTTAACTGCTATGAATATATTTGATCAGAAATTGCTAACACAAAGCATAATTCTTATAGTTGGACATTTTCATCCTAAATATGAATTAAAATCATATGTAATAATCTGAACAAAAATATATTTTTGGTTTTCAGTAAAGAGATTAATTTTAAAAGCCTCCTTGATTAAGTTCTTAAACTGTTGTCATATTAATAAATGATTAGCAGTGGTTAATTAAATTGCTTTTTTCACAAAGTTACACATTTGATTATTGATGAAATATTAAATACAATTTTGCAGCACATCAATGTCTATAACCATTATAAACTTTAACCACTAGAAACTTTATTAAAAACATGAATATTTAGTAATTTAGTTTGGTTGCCCTAAAACTAAACAAAACACATTTGTAAGGAATGCCTGAGAACATTAAACATTCTTTATTTTAGGTTTCTTTCAGAAAAAAACAGAATCATATAAAACTTTACTTATTTCTTTTGAACTACTTTATAAAATAAAAGCAAAATAAAATAAAACTTCTGAAATTAAAAAAAAAGTAATGACTACAAAAATGACATGTACACTTACTACACTATAGTGACAATATGCTATAATACGAAATAACTATAGTTTAATCTCAGCTATGGATTCCACTATAATCAAGTATCATCACAAAATAGATCCCATACCCATACATAATTTGTGAGGTCATTTTTTTCTTGTATTAAAAATGATATATTTTAAAACTATTTTTATCTCTTGTTATTCTTTGATTTCTCTCAGAAAAATATAGTTCATATTTTTGATAATTTGACATTCCCTCAATTGCTGTCCTATTTGCCTAACTGACAAACAATTGGTATTTCCAATATCTTGAATAAGAAGCCAAATCACTGCTGTCAAATTAATTCTTTAAAAACTGTGTTGTGAAAAATAAGCAGAAAAAAATCTTGAACGCTAGTATATATTATTTTTTTTGCATTTATAGTAATTCATAAAAAATCCTGATCTCTCTATTTCTGCACTTAAGGTGGAAGTTAATACTGTTTCATTTATAGTTTTGTGTGCTTTTTTTTTTAGTTTAGAACAAAAACTAAAATAGGCACAGGTTGAGAAGGGGATATGGAAGTGTGCAAGAGATGCTGCATGGGTTGGGAAAGGCATGCAGGGGCTGGCATAGGGTCAAGTAGGGTATGTGGGAGGGCTTGTGGGATGGGTGACACAAGTTGAGGGTGCACATGGGGGTTCCTTCCCTGTCTGGATTGGGAAGGGTGCACAGGGTGGGGCTCTTTCCTCCTTGTTCCTCCTTCCCTTCCTTTCCCTTCCCTTCCCTTGCCAGCAGGTAGATAAGTGTTTGCTATGGATGGAGGAGGGAAAAAGGGGTTGCAAGACTGGAAGTTCTGAACTGAAGAAGCTTCTTGGATGAGAAGTGAAACATTTTCAAAGGTAAAATACCCCAAGAAAGTCCAGTTACCTTTTGGAAAAAAGCATCTTTGGGACAATCATGTTTAGTTTAGTTTACTTTATTGTCATTGCACCTCGTACAACAAAATTAAATGTGCTGGATGATTGAGAATAGACATTCAAACTGGATTAGTTGGAAATGTGTGGTCTTATTGTAAGTAAAGCAGTAGTTCTCAACCTTCCTAATGCCGCGACTCTTTAATACAGTTCCTCATGTTGTGGTGACCCCCAACCATAAAATAATAAAATTATTAGGAAACACAAGGGTGGGTTCTAACTTACCTTGCTGCTGGTTTGCTTCTTCCTGCACTGTGTGGCTGCGCCTCATGGGCGCGTGGGTGCTTTTTGTGTGCACGCATGCGCAGTGCTGAAATTTTTTTAAAAATGCAAAAAAAGCCAAAAACAAGATGGCGACGCATGCGCAGTGCCGGAAATTCAGCTTCTGTGCATGCTCAGAAGTTCCCATGGTACATATATTTTTTTTGCAGTAGTCTATTTGCATGTGGGTGGACCCGCCTGGAGACGGCTAGAGGAGCAGTGTCTCGGTTCCTAAGACCATCGGAAATATGTGTTTTCCGATGGTCTTAGGCGACCCCTGTGAAAGTGTCGTTCGACCTCCAAAGGGGTCACGACCCACAGGTTGAGAACCGCTGAAGTAGAGAGTATGCTAAGAAGAGTCTAGGAAGAAGCAAGATAATAGCTGCAAGGACTCTTGATAGGAGTTTAGAAGCAGTTTCATCCTAGCTTTTGGCAGCAAAAGATTTTGGCAGAAAAAAAGAGAAGGTCTCCAGGAAAGACAACTGCTATCTTTTATTTTATTTCCCCCCCCTGTCCTGATGAAAGTTTCACAGAATGCTGTAGTAAGTCTGAGGAAGAAAATAGGACTCAAAATGTCAAAGGTCAATTTGAATAAGAATGGAGCTGTGTTCAATCTGATATCATTCCAAAAGAAAAGAAAATACTTAAAGTTCGCCCTCTGGATTTTGATTTCTTTTAGGAAACTAAAAACAGCTAACTAGAGTGAAAGACAATTAGCATATATGCTTTGCTAATTAAGTTTGTTAAGGATATAACTTCATTGAAATATCGTAGGTTATTAATGACATTTAATTTTAAATAAAATTACAATTTATTCATCTTAAATAATTATCCATTTCTATTTATCCCATGTGTAAAAAAACACTATTGTAACATTGATAGTATATTCATAAGAGGCTTTTATTAGTGTTATGATGTCAGCAGTGGAATTTAAAGTATAAAAAATTAGTGTGAATTTAAATAACAGGTTAAGGAAGAAATGTTTAAATGTATGGATTTTGTATGCTGCCTTGACTTCAGTAAAATAAATTTGGGATGTGAACTTAATGTAAAATAAATAAATAGCTAACCAAATACTTTAGAGTTTGGTAAAGATTGTTGAAGTAAAAAAAAATCCATCGATATAAGTTGCACATTCATCATATTATCTCTTGGTTGAAGGACTTAAGTGAATGAATGAAGTCACTGTTTTTTCCTATTCGATGGTGGGAACAGGTTTGGGTGATCTGTTTGCATAGCTTTCTTTCCTCCTGTCATTTCTTCTGCTTCTTAGACTCTGAAATGTTGCATGGACAGAATGGCTCAAAGCAGAGGTGGGTTTCAGCAGGTTCTGACCCATTCTGGAGAACCAGTAGTGGAAATTTTGAGTAGTTCGGAGAGCCCATAAATACCACCTCTGACTGGCCCCGCCCCCATCTATTCTCTGCCTCCTGAGTCCCAGCTGATCGGGAGGAAATGGGGATTTTGCAGTAACTTTCCCCTGGAGTGGGGGAGGGAATAGAGATTTTGCAGTATCCTTTCCCTGGAGTGGGGTGGGAATGGAGATTTTACAGTATTGTTCCCGTGCCACGCCCACCAAGCCACACCACTCCCACCAAGCCACGCCCACAGAACAGGTAGTAAAAATGTTTGAATCCCACCACTGGCTCAAAGGAGTCTTCTAGGATTAAGGAAATGGATATACATTGAATATAACTGTCTTGAATTAATTAAATCAGTGGGTAAGGGAAGTTTTCAGGGTATTCAGAATAGTATCACTACTTTCTGGATAAGCTTTGGGAATTGCAGGAAATGTCCAGGAATTGGGGGGGATCTTACTGAGGAGAAGAAATTTTATTCAATAACATTATAGTGTTGTCATAGTACAGTTAGGGCATAAGCTTGTCACTAAAAATGTTTCAAATTCAGGCCCTAGTATCTTTTCCAGGGCCAGGGGCGGGTTGCTTACTTACCGATACCGGTGCGCTGCATGCGCATCTCCACGTTCCGTGCGCGCTCGTGCTCGCTATGCATGTGCACTCTCACACAATTCTGGTGAGATTTTGCTTCGCATGCGTGGAAGCAAAATCTCGCCAAAATCTCGTGCATGTGCGCATTCCCTTGTGAGATTTTGGCGAGATTTTGCTTCTGCGCATGCGCAGAAGCAAAAAAGCTGAAAAATTCTTTAAAAAAGATGGCGACATGCGCGACTGTCCAGTGAAGACGGTACCGGAGCAGTCGCACGCAAATTGCATAATCGGGGGGTCCCTACCGGAGCTGCGCACTGGACCGCACCGCTAGGAACCCACCCCTGTCCAGGGCTGAATATAAATATACTTATAGAAAATGCCCATAGTCTCTGCAGAATTTTATTCTCAGTAAAATGTCAAAATGTATTTTGCAAAACATTAATATGAAACTAATTGAGATTATTATCTAATATTACATATAGCAAAAGCAAAAAGATAGTTATCATGATCTGATAACCATCTTAATTTCCTTTGGGGAAGGTTATGTGTATAGCTGGCCCAGTTCACATAATGCAAACTAGCTGTTGTTTGGACCTTTGTGGACTTTTTCTAAGGGTGTGATGAGTCCTGGTACTGAGCCTCTTATGTCTATGTATTGTAGGCACATGTTTGCATCTCTGTCCTGTGACTGACTGGTAGCTGTGATTAATTATGGTGGAAATAGGTAACTGATTGTTACCTATTTAGATAGCCCTATATGTCTGGTAGAACTGTATGAATATGACCTGTAGATTCTTTAATAGGACACTTTTGAAAGTATCCTCACTTCTTGCATTGATCTAGTCAATCCATCAATGCAGATTGCTCTATAGACTGCTATTACCAGACAATCACCATTTTTTCTGATTATGAAATTATTTTTAGCAATGTGCATTAAGTTTGTATCTATTGCGAGATCGTGTATTGTTGCGGTTGAAGCTGAAGTAGTCGTTGAGAGGTAGAACATTGTAGCATATAATTTTGTGTGCTACACTTAGGTCAGATCATAGTTCTAAATTTTCTAGGCCCAAAATTTCAAGTCTAGTGGTATAAGGTATTCTGTTGCGAACTGAGCAGTGTAGTGCTCGTCTCGTGAAATATCTCTCAATTGTATTAATGTCCAATATGTAGTGTGGGTTCCAGACGGAAGAGCTGTATTCGAGAATTGGTGTAGCAAATGTTTTGTATGCTCTAGTTAGAAGTACAATATTATCAGAGAAGAAGCTACGCAGAATTAGGTTTTGACCATTCTTAATGCTTTCTTAGCAATGCTGTTGCAGTGGGCTCTGGCACTTAGATCATGGGAGATGAGTACTCCAAGGTCGTTTACTGAGTGAGGATCATCAGCAAGGTCGTGATCATCTAGTTTGTATTCTGTTTTCTGATTATTTTTGCCAATGTGTAATTTTGTAACAGACGTATATAGACATATCCCTGTTCTTTTCTTAATTTAATACAACACAGCAAATTTTAAATTAATAGATAATACTGATTTTTTAAACAACTACAACAATTGTTTTATCTTACAGCTCTCGTTTGCAGCAACAACACCAGAGTTAGCAGATAAGAAAAAATATCCTTATTTCTTCCGGACAGTGCCATCCGATAATGCTGTGAACCCGGCAATTTTAAAGTTGCTCAAGCATTATAAATGGAAAAGAGTAGGAACTTTGACCCAAGATATACGAAGATTTTCTGAGGTAAGAGCAGTTTAATATCTTCTCACTGAAGTTGGAGTTGGTTGCAAAAATGGCATGTTCTTGATATAGAGTGCTAATAGTTGGGAACTAAGAAACATTTCTAAAATAATTCAGAATTAACCAATAGCTGAACCAGCAGAAATTGCATATACATTTTCCAAAGATCATTCCTGAAGCAGATATTTTATATTTGAAGCTTGTTACAAAGGTTTTTAATCTAACCCTTCTCAGTGATATTTAACTTTTTTGTCTGCTAAGAGTTGTTTATTTGCTCAAATAATTTAGATTACATAGCAGGGAAGCTTGGATATACAGATTCCTATCATTCTTAGATTATTTTGTTAAATTTAAGAATAAATATCAATGTTACTGATATATTATCAGGTAAAATATGTATCTTAGTACTTACTATCCAATTCTAAATATGGACTTTCCAAGGTCAAAGCTGAAACAAGAATAATCTAGTAGGGCAAAAGTATAATTTGACAAACAACATTCTTGATAGAATTTATCTGATAGATTAAAATAGCAATAGTACTTAGACTTATGTACCACTTCATAGTACTTTTTCTCCAAGAAAGCGGTTTACAGAGTCAGCGTATTGCCCTCTCTAAGTGGTTTACAAAGTATTGCCCTCAACAATCTGGGTCCTCATTTTATTGACCTTGGAAGGATGGAAGGCTGAGTCAATCTTGAACTGGTGAGAATCAAACTGCCGAACTGCTGGCAGCCAGGAGTCAGGAGATGTAGCCTGCAGTACTGCTGTTAGCCCTGGAAGCCATCTTTTTCTTTGGATCTTCAGGGCTGCCACACTTAGTGCTGTGGGAAACTGGGAGAGGGGAATTGCATGGAGTTGCAGAGATATCTAGCCATAATAACATTCCTTTCTCTGAGAGCCAAGGGCATTCGGCCTGCACCTGGAGTCGCGTGACTGGGAGGCACCTCCAGTTGGGACGCTGCATGCTAACCACTGCGCCACCACAGTGGAATGCTTGGTGGAATGCTAGTGGAATATTTTTCCAAGTTTAAAATAAATAAGCAATCTAAAATGGAATAAATAAATAAAAATAATGGTTAAATAGATGAAATAAGTTAAAACATTTAGAAGTAACACCTTATATAATATAAATGACTAATTGTCATTTATATAATCACATCTAAATCTCACTAATTTCATAATGCATTAGAAATCTGATAAAATGAACTAGGCTAATTTAAGTGTATTTTTAAAATATGCAATAATTTCCTCTGCCACAGTACCTGGTTATGATTAAATTCTGATTCTGATGAAATTCCTATTTACCTTTCAGCTTATAGTTTATCAGACTACAGGCTCATCATGTAGAATTTTTGTATTAATATATTGTCATATTCAGCCTCATTTTTGAGTGCCAAGAATGAATATTGTTAATATTCCATTGGGTCCAATAATTACTGGAGTATATTTCATGTGATCAATACATGAATAAAGACTGATATTATCTGGAAATCTTAAAATAAATAAAGATGCACACACTGGTCAAAATTAAATATGGTGGATAACATTTCTTAAGCAGCATGTGATCCAGTTAGTCTGCATAAAGGAAGAGGAGTATTTATACCTCATAACTTCTGCCATCATGTGTCACTGTATCTTTTAGATGTTCTACCATAGCATACTCTTCATAGCTAAAAATGAGGTAGTTTGGTAAAAATTTCCTACATTATATCCTGTCACTTTTCCTTTAGAATCTCCAGCCTACATTCTACGTTTTATTCTGTGTTCTATAAATAGCCTATGTTCTATTTTCTCAGCATAGTCTCTCTTCTGCAATTTTTCACATCCTGAGAGAAATAAACAAATGCTCAGGTGTTACCAATTGTAATGAACTGTAATCCCACATGCTAAGGTTTAAAAAATTCTTTTTTAATTTGCTTAAACGTTATACTGCTTGGGCTGTATTTGAATGAACTGAATTGTGGATGTACTTGTTGAATTATATCTTTGTATGGTTGGAAGAAATTTCCTCTCATTTCTTTGTGTATACTGTTGGTGCAAGTGTGAAGCTGAACATATTAGTGCAAGGTAGAAGTTTTATCTTTTGATTGTGTGTGTGTTTGTATATTAGATTTTTGAAATATTTATACTGTAGAAATTAATTTAAATAGCTTTTTTTCTACTAACTACCCATCAATTATAATTTTGGCCAAAACATTCAGCTTAGGTGTGAGATATATTTTTGTTGAAAATTGATATATTTAACAAGACATATACATAAATGCAAATAAGGAACATAAGACTCTTTATTAAATCAGATTAATAATGGAGAAAAATTTACACTAAGATAATGCTCTTTGCAGAATGATACTTATATTCTCTTGCTACAAATAGTTATATGCTACATATATCATATCAGATATATGACCAATTTATATTGGGATGACTCCTCCAGTCAAATGCAGGGGAGAAATAAAATTAGTTCAAATTTTTTGAACTAAGCTTATATTCCTGACAACAGCCCTTCTAAAATACATCCACTCAAAATATGTATCTCATACATTATCTACGATTAGTCTATTACATCCTACCATATACTAGCTGCCCAGATACACTCAGCATGTCAGCTGTCTCACTAGAGGCAAACACATTTTAGATCACTGATACATCATATTAAAATATGCTTATCAATCTTTGCCAAGAGCGGCTTTGAGCCACTGATCATTGTTTGGTTCATCTTGTACCCGTTTACAGACAGAAACTTAAAGCTGCAAAACCTGTGGTCAAAAATCTTGGACCGAGGAGGTAAAGTTGGAATTACAGGCTTGCCTTGAAGCTGCTTTAGCAGACTTGGATGAACTCACTGCTATTGTGACATCATGTGTTAATTGTTGTGAGGACATGTGTGTTCTGACCAAGAATTTGTGCATATACAGTAGTAATAAACCTTGGTTCACAGCTAAGCTCAAGCAACTATGTTGTGACAAAGAGGAAGCCTACAGGAATACAGACAGGGTACTATACAATCATACCAGGAATATATTAACAAGGGAGAAGAGATATTAAAAGAAACTAACCAAGGAGAGAAGCAACCTAGAACTAAGGAGAAATTTCCTAATGGTGAGAGCAATCAACCAATGGAATAACTTGCATTCAGAAGTTGTGGGTGCTCCATCGCTGGAGGTTTTCAAACAGAGACTGGACAACAATTTGTCTGAAATGGTATAGACTAGAGTTTCCTGCTCAAGCAAGGGGTTGGACTAGAAGACTTCCGAGGTCCCTTTCTATTCTATTCTATGTCTAGAGATCAGGGCAGCAAAGAGAAGCTACTCTGAAAAGCTGAGGAATCAGTTCTCAGCAAATGAACCAGCAAATGTGTGGGAAAGCCTGAAGAATGTCACTGGCTACAGGAGATCTTCCCTTACTGAAGAGAATCCGCAACTGGCAGAGGATCTGAATGTGTTCTACTGTAGATTTGAGCGGAGATCACAGTCAATTATTGCTGCCTTCCGCATCTCAGATACATCAACAATAGCCAAATCTCCTACACCTCTCTCCATCCCTCTGGGTCCCCCTCCATTGGTGATCCCAGAAAAATATGTGTGAGGTCTATTTCATAGACAAAAGACCGGAAAAGCACCAGGCCCAGGCATGTCTTTGCTTATTATTGCTTATTCCTGTATGGAACGTATAGTTTGGGTATTAAAGCAGAGGGAACAAAGGCCCAATCCATATTGCTTCATTTGCTTGGCTCTGTATCTTTGCATATACTTGCAAAGATATTTACAAAGTTTAGTCAGGTAAGGGTTTTTCTATGGCAGGTAATTGGCCTCCTTATGCACCCCCAAGGGTTTAATTTGAAGATTGTGGAAAAGATCCTGAGTCTCACTGAAGGCCTCACTGAAGCTGCACAAATGTTATTCCCAGTTATGAGATGTGTGAAGGAGGAAAATGAGACTTGATTTAGAACCCAAACTGATTTGCAGCACAGCCAGCAACTAGAAATAGGTTCAGAAAGCAAAGCAAAGCAAAGCAAAACCAAAAAAACAAATCATCTTAATTGACTGACAACAAGTTTCCCAGTAAATCTGTCTTTTTGTTTGTAGTTCATGTTATGCAATAGATCTTTCATTGTAAAGACTGGGCTCATGTAATACAGTATCTTTTAAGTCTTTTGTTTAACTATGATTTACCGACTGGTGAATGCCATATTTTTCTGATATTTTATTCTACCATTTTTATCTCTTTTTACTTTTGTTGAGTACAGTTATGTTTTTATTTTTTAGTGTATTAGCTGTTGTGGTTAATTTTTAGAGCAGAGGTCAGTTACACAGTTTTTAAATTAATATTATTAACATTTTGATTTTGTACTACCAATTCAGTAAGGTAGACAGCAATTTTGTTTAAAGTGCAGGCTCAGCAAACAAAAGTATTCATTCAACAGTACTCATTTGTGGAATGCCTTTGCAGCTAGTCCTCAACTTATGACAACAACTGAGCTCAACACTTCCATTGCAAAGCAAGGTAGCTGTTAAGTGAGTTTTGCCTCAGTTTACGACCTTGCTTGCAACAGTTGTTAAGTGAATCACTGCAGTTGTTAAGTTAGTAACAGGTTGTTAAGTGAATCTGGCTTCCCTATTGACCTTACTTGTCAGAAGGTCACAAAAATGATCACATGACCCACGGACACTGGTGCCTTCATAAATACAGGCCAGTTGCCAAGCATCCAGATTGTGCTCGCATGACCATGGGGATGCGTAAGTATTAAAAACAGTCATACGTCACTTTTTTCAGTGCCATTATAGCTTCGAAAGCCCACTACATGAATGGTTATTAGGTTGAGGACTACCTGTACAGTACATTTGGTGAGAAAGATAGTAAACTCTTCCATATCCAATTTCCAGCACCCCAACTGTGGCCATCAGAGCACCTCAAGATCATACCAGCAAAACCCAAAATAAAATCTAAACTTTCAAGAAAATAAGGGTGGAAATAGGAGTACGATGTTTCAAGGTATAAACCCCTGGGAAACAGGTCAAAATCATACTTTCAAAATTTAGCAGCAGAATTTTCAGATAAAACCAACACAAATATGGTGAAAAAGGCAGTGCAAGGTCTTTGGAAGATGACACACACATCCATTTCTCTCCTTAGCATTCCCCTGCATGATAAAAAAAAACCGGGCCAAAATACTTGAGCTTCATCCCATCTGGACTTCTCTGATTGCATTAATCAAGAAGCTACGTTTCCGCCTTCAAACTAAAAACCCTGTTCCTAAATATAAAGGCCATTTTCTTGTTTCAAGAGATGGTGGTTATTGGATTATTTTTGAGATCATAGATGCTGAATATTGTATTTGTGTACAGGGGACCAGCCTAGGATAATTCACTATGTAGATTATTTAAAATAAAGGATTATGCATAATTCAGAAAGGAATAAAGTCCAAATTGCAATAATGATTTGTTCCTAAAGCTGTAATTGTTAGACTGATTATATATCTTGAATTGGTACTGATATGCATTTGTGCGTGTTTTCACTGAAAGTTCAAACTAGAATGCATATATCTTTCCGCAAGTATACACTTACTGTAAGAGCAGTTCCAAGCCCCATTCGGGAGCAGTCCCTCCATTTACATTCTTTTGTATTCACATATTCATATATTATTCATAAGCGCTTCATATCTTTTTCTGTGATTGTACTCTGCTACTATCACTACTATATTTATGCATTTTACAAAGGGTCAGAACAATAACCTCAAAGTTCAGTTTCAAATATATTTAATAAAATATTTAGCATTCACTAGATAGATAACTATTTGATCCCAGCTTTTGCTTTATTTTGTGCCTGGCCCACCTTGGCTTGAATATGTCATTGGTTTCATTCCCATATTAATTTACCAGCTATTGTACACTACCACCTGAAATATGACCATTACTTAAATTCATATTATATGATCCCTCTTTATAAACCCTTATAGAGGATTCATTTCCTCTAAATCATTTAATCACATTCTGGTAGGTTGTTAGCTGCTAGTAGATTTCTTTCTATTAACTGCAGCCTTTTACTGGAAGCTTTTACAAAGTACAGGATGTCATTTCAAATGTTCTTTAAGTAGCTGAATGCTTCTTTAGTCCAGTCATTGGTTCCTCTGTGGTATTTATAAAACAAAGCACCGGAACTTTGTGCTCAGGATTCTCCAAAATGTTTTCAATGAATTTTGGAAGTACATTAAAATGCAATAAGACTTAACTTAAATCTTACAGCGATGAAATAGTTCCGTCCTCTTGCACTCATTGTTTACTTTGTATTTGAGTTTGGGGGATTAATTTCAATTTTGTTCTCTTGAACCAAACATCTTTTATGCATGATAAGGGAAAAAAGGAATTTCTTCAGATTTTGGCAGGTTTAACAAGTACTAAAGAAAAAGATTGCTCATTGTTTATCCTTGGCACCCACCTTCCAGCAAACAAACTGACCATTGTACCACTTTAAAAAACCTTACTAAAATATGCAGAAGTTGTATTGCATATGCTGCTTCCCCTTGGTGTTTTCCATCAATACCACTTGCACTTCTGAAATAGTTCAGGATAAGTAGTCTGTCACAAGGAGAATAACAAAATAACAAAAACAGCTGCCCCCAGTTTAGTGCAGGCTGGATAGGGCTTGATCAGGTCTAAAGAGATAGACATTCTACTAGGAGGAAATTAGACATTGTACTGTCTTAATAAGTGGTTGCCTTTATTACTTTCTATGTATTTATTTAACCATTGTTTGTAGTGATTTATTTTTCCTATTGTAGATCTTAAGAGGTTAGAAGCAATGAAATGTGCCCACCTTTGCCTAGAAGTTATACTTGAAAAAACCTTTCATTTTCAAACTCAGTTAATACATGAGGATGTGATGCGTACGTGTGTATTTGGGTGTATTTGCAGATATGAATTTCTGTGTATATATGTTGCTCATATTAGAGTTTTAGTGTGGGCATGCCCATTTTGCCTTAATGATGGGTTATTCAAACTGAAAAGTCATACTAGAAGCCACAGTTTTACAGAATCAGTTTATCTGACATTGTATATTTGAAACTTATGTTACTATTTGTAATGTTGACACTCTGACATAAGAAGAAAGCTAGCATTATAATAGTAATTTGTCAAATTTTGAAAAGTGCTGAATGCCCATATTCCACTAAGTTCAGCTTATAATAGAAGTTGAGGATGATCTATAGCAGTGATGGTGAACCTTTTTTTGCTCAGGGGCCAAAAGGGCGCACGTGCGCGATAGCGCGATAGCACGTGCCCACATCCATAATGCAATGTCCTCCCCCTGTGCATGCACGCACAACCCCCGTGCGCTGCCCCTCTGTGCATGCACGCAGGACTCACTGAAGCCTCCGGACTTCCAGTAGGCCCGTTGGGCCATTTTTCACCCACCCCAGGCATCAGGAGGCTTTCCTGAAGCCTGGGGAGGGCGAAAAACTGCCCAACGGGCCTACCAGAAATTCGTTTCTGAACTTCCAGTAGGCCCATTGGGTCCGTTTTTCGCCATCCATAGGCTCCGGAGGCTTTCCTGAAGCCTGGGGAGGGTAAAAACGGCCTCCCCTGCCCTCCAGAAGGCCAAAAATCAGCTGGCCAGCACGCTTTGCACACTGGAGCTGACATAGGGCAACGCCTCGCGTGCCCTCAGATATGGCTCCGCGTGCCATATGTTCGCCATCACAGATCTATAGACTGATATTTACAATTCATACTGTAGAGTTCTCTACCAGGTTTTTATATATTTTTTATATTTTTACTTAAGAAGTGGTTATTTTTTATGAGCCTTGGTAGATTTTACTCTAAAATTTTTATCAATAGGCATATTTTATTGATTAAACCAATCAATGACATCACTTCCAGTTAAGTAAACTGCAAATATACCATATTTTTCGGAGTATAAGACGCACTGGAGTATAAGACACACTGGAGTATAAGACACAGCTTAATTTTGGGGGAGCAAAACAAGAAAAAAACAATTCTGCCTCTGCCTATCAGCATCAGGATCAGCGGCATCCTCACTTCCACTTGGATTTTGATAACGAACAGTACAGATCTTTTTATCCATTTAAAACAAACCCTATCACCCTATGGGCATGTAACTGGAGTGGGTGGGGTGGGGGATGATTTTCATGGGGGAAGAAGAGAGACTTGGCACCGAAGGCTTCCTACCTATAGATGTAAAAACAAGATTGATCCAAGTATATAAACTTCAGATTATTACCTTAAGTGGCCACAGAGCAAGATATGTGTTCATAATTTTTTAAAAAGTACTTATTTTTTATTTTTATTTCTCATTTTTAAATATTTACTTAAAATTAGTTTCTCTGAGTTTATTAGTGATAATTTAATAAAAATAAGGATTTAAGATGCAGTAGAAATTTTAATGCCTTTAGGGAGTTGTCTAGAATGCAGATACAAATTACTTTTATACTCCTAAGTTTTCTTCAGGGAATCCTAAGAAATGTAGTTCTGTGGGAAAAGGAAAAGAAACTGAGGTTTTGAAGAATTTTGTCACATTCACCAAACTATAGTGTGGTTACACCTTGAAATCTTTATATTATATATACAAATATACACAGCTCATGATGTATCTATCTGGGATTTTCCACTTCTCTCCCTCTCTCTCTCTCTCCCCCCCCACTCTTGCCCCTTTCCTTCATTTGTCTCTGCCATTAACGTCCCACCTGCTGCCAATCTTCTCAGTACATTTCATTCTCTCCCTCTCCTCAATATCTCAGCATGGTATATTTCAGCAGCCCAATCCTCTTGGAAGTTCACTTCAGCTGTGGATCTCTTAACTTGCAGATCCCTATTCTTGAAGGCAGTACCTTCCTTTCACTCTTAACTGCAATTGTCAGTGTCCTTAACTTTTTTTCTATAAAACAACTTCTGATAAAATCATTAGAATAATGAAGTAGCTAGTAGTGGTTGCCCAGTACTCATCAAATAGGTCCTTAATGCTTTCTTACAAACGAAGGTTTATAACGTCTGCCTAAAGGCCGAGAATAAAAGAGCTGAATGCACCTCTTGTGTGTTCCATAATGTGGGGACAATTGCAAGTAATTCCTGTCTTCTATTCAAATCTCATTCACAGTAGCGGGATCTTAAGCAGGTCTCAGGTATTGAAGGGAGGAGTGAAGAGTAGGGCAACATGTAACTCAGTGGTGAAATCCAATTTTTTTACTACTGGTTCTGTGGGTGTGGCTTGGTGGATATGGTGTGGCTTGGTGGGCGTGGCTTGGTGGGCATGGCAGGGGAAGGATACCGCAAAATCTCCATTCCCACCCCACTCCAGGGGAAGGATACTGCAAAATCCCCATTCCTTCCCCACTCGTGGGGGAAGGATATTGCAAAATCTCCATTCCCACCCCACTCAGAGGTGGTATTTGCTGGTTCTCTGAACTACTCAAAATTTCTGCTCTAGAACCTGCTGGATTTCACCCCTGAACTGCCTTGCCTTACTCTTCCCTGTAAAATTACTCCAGAATCCTCTGGGATTCTCTGGATCATGTTTTGTCTAAAACCCTGGAAAAAAAAACATCCTAGCTTTTGTTTCTGCTGGACTACAGCCAATTAAAAAATGGTTTAGTACAGTGGTGTCAAACTCAAGGCCCGTGGGCTGAATCTGGCCTATGATATTGAATCTGACCCGTGGGGCTGTCCTGGTCTACCCAATGCAAACAGGAAAGATCAGGCCAACATAGCTTCAGCCCGGTCTACCCAATGCAAAGAGGAAAGATCAGGCCAGCATGGCTTCGGCCCAGTCTACCCAGTGTGAAGAGGAAAGATCAGGCCAAGGTAGCTTTGGCACGGTATACCCTGTATGAAGATGAAAGATCAGGCCAACCTAGCATCGGCCCAATCTACCCAATGCAAAGAGGAAACATGCCAGCAATTTGGGGAGTGGTGTCTAGCTGGCCACACCCACCCAGTCAGCCACGCCCCCCCCAGCCCCCCGAGGTCAACCAAAGCCCTGATGTGGCCCTCAATAAAATTGCATTTGACACTCCTGGTTTAGTAGTACCTCTGGATTCTGACAGTTTGTTCTGTGTTCAAAATAAATAATTTTTCACTTTTGTCAGTACTTGTGAGTATATCTGGTGACTGCCATTTTCCTAATACATAGGCTAGCTATTCCATTTATGCACTTATGCTGTTAGCTGTCTTAGTTTCTTCTCCAAATCTTCAAAGGTTTTGCTATAGCAAAACCTTTGAAGATTTGTAGAAGAAAGTAAGGCAGCTAAGGCAGCATTGCACATTCACCTGGAAACTTATCTGGATCTATTGATCTAACAGCAAATATTGCAAGTGAGGAAATGAGCCAAACTGTAGCACTCTAGACAGTATAAATCAAACAATACAGCAATGATAAACTGAAAGATATGGAATTACTATTGGGACTCCCTTGGAAAATGCCTGCTAAGAGAAAGACAGTGTAGAGGTAGGCATTATGATTGATTCACCACACATTTGGGAGGCCCCCACTACTACCTAGGGTTTTCTATTCTGCAGGAAGTTGAACAAATAGGATTTAGTCTGATATTATAATTTATTAAATATAATATCTTCTTTGGCTCTATATCTCAATTCCTTTCTTTTCATAAAGCTTCTGGAGATTGTTGTACAGGGGATTTGTGATTGCTTGGAACTAAAGTTACAAAGTAGTAATATTTGGGACATTGTTTTCTTTTTTATTAACTACCGTATTTTTCAGAGTATAAGACGCACCTTTTTCCTCCCTAAAAGTGGCTGAAAATTTGGGTGCGTCTTATACTTCGAATGCAGCTTTTTTTCCAGCCCTAACTAGGTGCTAACAGATCTTCCCAGCTCTTACCTTGCAGGCTTTTTCATTGTTACTCTCTCCAAAGAATGTTTTTCCAGCCCTAAGTCTTTGCAGAATTTTTTTTCATTGCTTTACTTGCTCCGAGTAAGTTTTTTTCTAGCCCTAACCAGGTGCTTACTATCTTCCCAGCTCTTACCGGCTTGCAGGCTCTTTCATTGTTATTCTCTCAGAAGAAGGTTTTTTAAAGTCCTAACCAGGGGATAAAATAATGTGCTGAAGCTGCTCTGAATAAGTTTTTTTCTAGCCCTAACCAGGTGCTAACTATCTTCCCAGCTCTTACCGGCTTGCAGGCTCTTTCATTGTTATTCTCTCAGAATAAGGTTTTTTTAAGTCCTAACCAGGGGATAAAATAATGTGCTGAAGCTGCTCCGAATAAGTTTTTTTCTAGCCCTAACCAGGTGCTAACTATCTTCCCAGCTCTTACTGGCTTGCATGCTCTTTCATTGTTACTCTCTCAGAAGAATGTTTTTCCAGCCCTAAGTCTTTGCAGGTTTTTTTTTCATTGCTCTACTTGCTCTGAATAAGTTTTTTTCTAGCCCTAACTAGGTGCTAACGATCTTCCCAGCTCTTACTGGCTTGCATGCTCTTTCATTGTTACTCTCTCAGAAGAAGTTTTTTTAAGTCCTAACCAGGGGATAAAATAATGTGCTGAAGCTGACCAGACTAAGGACGCTAGCCAGATGAATACCTGGTAGGCAGATTGTTTTCCCCTATTTTCCTCCCCCAAAACTAAGGTGCGTCTTATACTCCGGTGCGTCTTATACTCCAAAAAATACGGTAAATAAAAAATAAAGAAAAAGAATTTATGAAATTATAAATGAAGAGGGGGGGAAAGATTGAAAAAAACTATACAGGGCGTATCTGAGGTAGGCAGTGTTAGGGGTCTTTGCTAAAGGACCTCTACCGGCAAGGTAAATTACTAGCAAGATTTGAACTCTGGCCTCCTGCATCAAATGGTGGTACTCTAACCACTAAGCTATCCAGCTATTGAGCATATATTAATGAAAGGAAACAATAAAGTAGAGAAATGAAGCAAATTTAACATCTTTTATTTTTCTGTACCCCTCAGGAATCTTTCTTTAGATTCTGGCAGAATGCCTTATTGTAGCACCAGCCTCTTGTGGCCTATGAGGAAATACATCCTAAAAATAAACATCTGCAGATAACCAGGTATTAGATTAGTTGGAGCTTTAACAGTGGAAGATTAAAGTCTCAAACTGAATTCTTTAAACTTTTATCAACCTGCGCAGTTTTGGTACAGAACTCCGCTCAACAACCTACCGTAACTGCTGTAGTAAAAAAAACACTATGACGGGGAGGGGAAGCCCAAGAATTAGGCTCTTGCCCCCTAGTCAAAATGGATTTCAGTAACAGAATATTACCAGAAGTGATCATGGGAGCTGTTTCTATGTGTCTCATCCCAGGTTATTGCACTAACCATTGTGGAATTGTTGAGCGAAGCAAGTGATAATATTCTCATAGCTATCACTGCTGACTATGAGTATTGGGGAGACAGTCTCCAGTTCCTAAAGTTGCTGCCAAAATTCAATAGGATGCAAGAATGTGGAAATAATTTTCACTTTGTTCTCGTAATACATAAATTAATGTAAAAGTCATCTTTAATTCTGCTGACTTTCTTCTGGAAATCGTTACCTCCCCCCCCCTTTGACTAGCAAGCTGCTCATAAGAGTTCCTAGTCTGGGTGACTAATTATAATTTTGTATTTTGAAGGTTTCTTTATTACTGAATTTCTGGAGTATGTCTTTGTCTGTGCTGTATGGTTGGCTTTCCTCCAGCGCTTGACATAAAAACGTCTTTAAAGCATTTTTAATTTTTACCTATCGGCATCCCATCATTTTCATTTTGTAGGAACTCCTTCTTCCATTATGGACATTGCATTCAACAGAACATTCCCCAGCCTAAAATGTAATTTTTTTTTTCTTTCTGTCCTCTTGCAATGTATTCTGGGGGTGTCATTCTTTTTCTTTCATATTCTATTTTTTCTAAACATCAAAATGTATCAGAATAAAAGACAGATGAACTATTAGCTGTTTGTTGCTTTATAAACAATCATAAGAATTCTGAAATGTTTCCAGGAAGCAGTATGCTCCATTTTTTTCCAGTACCAATTCATTATCACCTGAAAGGCTAGTGCAGTAAATGAAATTTTCAGAGTATATCCTGAAGCAGCCTTAGTTTCAATAGTTGGAGGTTACCACAGATACTGTAGAAAGAGAAGAGAAATTATAGCAGCCATCCCATCATATATCTTCTACTAAAAGGCGCCATATTCTACAGAATTCATGAATCTGCATTGATAATGCATTTAGTGGAACCCAAGACTATGAATAAGATTTAGAATCCCGTGAATAACATTACAAGCTGTCCAAGTATAGGCAGCCTCTTAATATTTGTAAATTACTTGTCTGCAATGTTCTCTACATGAGGCTATCCTTAAAATTATTCAGATGCTTCAACCGAATGCAGCAGTTCAGGGTTGTGGCCCGCCAGCGGCCTGTGCAGCTGGTAGCTGATTCAGACAGTGAGGAGGCTGGTGTTGTGATTCGCCAGCGGCCTGTGCAGTTGGTACCAGAGTCGGACAGCGAGGAGGTTGGAGAAGGCTCGGTGCCAGAGGCTGGGATTCAGCCAGGGCCCTCAGAACCTCCAGAGGCTGCCATGAGTGAAGAAGAGGAGGAGCCTGTTCTCAATGCATGTGTGTGCAGAGCTGCCAAAAGGCAGGAATGGCTCCTGAGTAGAAGGACTACTCGGGAGTAAGGCTTGGGGATAATTGGCCACTCCCATAGCCTATTTTAAGTGAGGAAAACAGATGAGGAATTTGCAGGAAACAACTTCATTCATTCCACGTCTTGTCTTTGACTTCAAAACTCCTGTTCAGCTCCTGTTTGAAAATTGTCAGGTTTCCTGCAAATTGGTCCTGGGCATTTTGCCAACAACAGTAAGATTGTGTAGATTATCTGCTGTTATCAGAAAGACTCTTCCTCAGACTTGTGTTCTTTTTGTTTGGACTATTGCCAGCTGTTAAGGAGGTTAACAGCTTCTGATTTATACTTTCATTGACTTTAGAACTAAGAAAGATAATTAGTAGTTGTTACTATTAAACAAGGTTTGTTCGGATGCTGTTTGTGCTGTGTTTCTTTGTCCGGCAGCTAGGTCAGAACATTCAGGCCGTGATAGGCAGGCATAATTGTCTTTGTGTACCCATGTACATCTCTGCTCCACAAGCTGGAAGTCTGGTTCTGGAAGTCTACTCCTGAGCAGGGGTGAAATTCAAAATTTTTCCCTACCGGTTCTGTGGGAGTGGCTGGGTGGGCGTGGCAGGGGAAGATACTGCAAAATCCCCATTCCCTCCCCACTCCTGGGGGAAGGATATTGCAAAATCTACATTCCCACCCCACTCGGGGGCCAGCCAGAGGTGGTATTTGCTGGTTTTCCAAACTACTCAAAATTTCTGCTAACGGTTCTCCAGAACCTGTCAGAACCTGCTGAATTTCACCCCTGCTCCTGAGTACAATTCAGCATATTGGCTCTTACATATGAAGTCCTACATACCATAATGCCAGGTT
Source organism: Diadophis punctatus similis (assembly GCA_023053685.1). Lineage (NCBI taxonomy): Eukaryota > Metazoa > Chordata > Lepidosauria > Squamata > Dipsadidae > Diadophis > Diadophis punctatus. Next base: position 116,827,973 of record JALIGW010000003.1, on the reverse strand, counting down.
GTTACAGGGACTACCTATCTTCAAAGTTTTCTACCTGGCCATTCATCCTGGCAAAGTTTGCATCCTTTAGGTCCCTTCAGTTAAACAAACATCATCTATCAGGATCCAAGGAACTTGCCCCCCTTACCTTTGGAATGACACCCTCACTGAAATCCTTTTGCTTCTCACCCTGTTGGCAATCTGCAAAGCCTTGAAGGCTATGCCGTTTTCCCAGGTCTTGAGGAGATGGATGGGGCCCCTTCCTGGTTATGTCTGTTATATTTATTTGTCTGCATATTGTGCCTGGGTCCCATTTTGGTTTGGTTTTTATTGGTTTTTATGATACAATATTATATTGTGAACTGCCAATGAGTTGGAGTTGCATGGCATCTAAATTGAAATAAATAAACAACAGGCATTGCACTAGATTCCATTTCACAGACTGATATATACTATACAAGTAATACCATTTACAATAGGTCAATCAGAAATGTTAACATATAGGATAAAATAGAAGAATTCACTGATTTTTTTCCAGTTGTATATTAACACAGTGTTGATTGTATTGCTTTTTATATCCTCTTTAAAATAGGAGAGGCTCCTTTCAGGGCAATTGTTAGGAGTGTATTAGTGGCGGGTTGGCATCTTACTGGTGCCAATGCGCTGCGCGCGCATCTCCAAGTTTTGGGGACGCGCACAATTTTGCTTCTGCGCATGCGCGGAGGCAAAATCTCGCCAAAATCTCTCGCGCGCGTTCCCTTGCGAGATTTCGGCGCGATTTTGATTTCACGCATGCGCAGAAGCAAAATCGGCCAAAAATTAATGGAAAAAGTGGCGACGCGCGTGGTGGACCAGCAGAGAGGGCTCTGGAGCGGTTGTGCAATCGGCCGCTCCCTACTGGAGCTGCGCACTGGGCAGCTCCGGCAGGAACCCACTTCTGCAGTGTATAGAATGAAAGAAAGGGGATACTTTTGATCTGTAACTAGAGGGTATTTTTAAATAAAAAATAAAATTAGAAAGAGCATTTAACTTTTTTTCTTTATTTTCTTTATTCTCATTTCCTTAATCCTAGATCAAGTCATTCAATTAATTAACCTTCCATTTTTTGATACTCTTCAATTATGCATGACCATCAGTTTAGAATCAAAGTCTAACACATTTGAGAATACCAGATAGTGGAAAGCTAATTTACTCCCACCCACCCCAATTATAAAATTTAGTTTTATTTTTGTTTTTTTCTGGGGGATTTCTTTTAAAGTTATATAGTGCTGTGCTATAAAGAAAATAAATGCTAGGATCAATGAATGAAAATTTCTTAGCTCATAACCAGGTTCACAGGACTGAAACTGAGACTAGATTGCCTGCTGTGACTTGTTTCAGTTTTGAATTTTATAAAGAAATTAGCAGTCTCCCCCAAATCATGCAGTGACTCACCCTATAATTTCTGGATCACAGGTTACTTCAGAAGAGAAATCAGGCGGTTCCTATTGTCTTCCTTTTCCCATGTATGGCTGGATCAGAGCATCTATCATACCTCTTTTTTTGTCCTCATTTTATAGTGCCAGAGCATACAAACTCCAGCATTTTTTCCACTCTTCTCCAGCACATCAAGAATGAGGTTGCTAGAGTCAGAATGTCCTGGAGATTACCTGTGAAGGTTCAGGACTGACTCTGGAACTCAACCAATTTCATACATTCATAGTCAACTTGGTAAGCACTGAGCCAACCAAACCCTGACAAACCTCAAAATGGGCTTTCCATTTCCTGACTATACCTATCAACTAATAGGTAAGAGATAGTCTTATAGCAAAAGGAAAGAATACAATGTACAGTGGCCAATTTAAATCCACGTATAAATGAAGTGTGTGTGTGTGTGTGTGTGTGTGTGTGTGTGTGTGTGTGTGTGTGTGTGTGTTACAAGCAAGATCTCATATGGCATAAGATTAAATAGAATCTTAATGATTTGGACATTTCAAAATGTCTGGTTTGTTTTTTCCCCCCCTCACAATATTTTTTCAACAATTTCTGTTGAAATTTAGTTTATAGTGAATAGTAATAGGTGTTTTTGTAGTAATAGCAAATAGAATCTAAACAGAAGAGATATAGAAAGAAAGAACGAAAGAAGAAGGAAGGAAGGAAAGAAAGAGAAAGAAAGAAAGAAAGAAAGAAAGAGAAAGAAAGAAAGAAAGAATGAATACAAAGTCCAAGGAAAGAAAAAAAAAGATAAAAAAAACAGATAATTTTTGTGACTAATGATCTTCACTACTATAATATAAATTGTGAGAAGGATCTTGGAGTCCTAGTGGACAATCACATAAATATGAGCCAGTAGTGTGCTATAGTTGCCCCCCCCCCAAAAAAAGGCCAACACAGTACTAGGCTGCCTTAACAGAGGGCTAGAATCAAGATCACATGAAGTGTTAGTACTAACTAAGACCACACTTGGAATATTGCATCCAGGTTTGGTCACCATGATATGAAAAAGATGCTGAGACTTTAGAAAGAGTGCAGAGAACAAAGTTGATTAGGTGATTGGAGGCAAAAACATACACAGAACAATTGCAGGAATTGATTATGTCTAGTTTAATGAAAAGAAGGACTGGGGTGACATGATAGCACTGTTGCAATATCTAAGGGGCTGCCACAAAGAAGAAGAGGAAGAAGAGGAAGAAGCAGCAGCAATGTATGGAAACTAATCAAGGAGAGAACCAACCTGACAGTTAGAACAATTAATCTGTGGAAGAGCTTGCCTCCGGAAGTTGTGGGTGCTCCAACACTGGAGGTTTTAAAGAAGAGATTAGACAACCATTTTCTGAAATGGTATAGTGACTCCTTCTTGAGCAGAGGGTTGGATTAACCATTAACCACAGATGTACTATTTCGGCTACACACATGAGGTCATAATGACCACTCTAGCTGCTGGCCGTAGTCCAAGTAATTGCACTATGATGTTGTGACTAGTGGTTCTAGATCTATTGCTTCCAAAAGGTGCAGAAGACCATTTGAATTTGTTCTTACCATATAAATTATTGCACGATGTAGATTGTACCTGGTCATCAATTTCATCAGGAGCGTCATCATTGCTGATGTCAGAATCGGCGGCGGCGGGTTCCTCATCGTCCATTACAAAATTTTCATTACAATCCAATTCCACTTCACTCAGATCACTCTCTGCTCCTTCATACTACATTAGAACAGTTTCTTTGAAGTTTGAATTGCACTCTTTTTGGTGGAAAACATGGCCCCAACATAATTAAAAAATATACATTAAGATCTGCAGTCAAAATGACCGCAACTCAAATTCAAATGCCGCTACCGAAAACACCAAATAACTCACGCAAGCGCGATGCTGCATACACTTTTATTGGCAGGAAAACAAAAGCTATTCTCAACCGCAATGGTCCATTTCTAAAAAATAGGGGTGTTCCGAACATTTTGGAAAATTGTTGCGGTCACTATAACCGCGGGTCTATGGTTATGGGTTAAAACACCTCCAAGGTCCCTTCAACTCTGTTATTCTGTTATTCTATAAGTATTTTATAATGCTCCAGTGAAACAAAATGGCTGTGTGTATAGATACAAGTTGCAAATGATATGGGTGTTTTGTATGTATTCTTATACATTGAAAATAGTATCTTTCAAGATTTTGCACAATTTTTCTTCTCACAATGGAGTCTGGTAAAATTTCTGAATTGTAACTTTTGAAATGTCTATCTCTTGAGAAAAAAACCCAATACTTTGGATCTCTAAGTGGTTCCTGACCCCCCTCATCTTCTCCAATTCCTTTTGTTATATTCCTTTCATTTTGAGTTCTCTGGGTTCTTTTTTTTAGTTTTCTTGTTTAGTTTTCTTGTGTTTTCTTTCTTTTTCCTGTTTCTTTCTTTCTTCCAGTTATATCTTTGCTTCCTTATTAATGCTTGTTTCTCTCTAATGCACAAAGATTCTGGGGAGAATTTCATTAGTAATATGATGAAACATTAGAACTGGCGATATAAGTACAAGCTGCTGGATAAATACAAATAGACCTTGAACTTATGACTACAATTAAGCCCAAAATTTCTGTTGTTAAGTGAGACATTTGTTTAGTGAATTTTGCCCCATTTTACAACCTTGCTTGCCTCTGTTGTTAAATGAATCATTGAAGTTGTTAAGTTAGTAACACAATTGTTAAGTGAATCAATGGACTTTGCTTGTCAGAAGGTTGCAAAAGGGATCACATGATGCCAGGACACTGCAACCATCATAAATATGAACCAGTTGCCAAGTGTCCAAATTTTGATCACATGACTTCAGGGACACCACAATGGTCGTAAGTGTGAAAAACAGTCACAAGTGACTTTTTTCAATACCACTGTAACTTTGAACGGCACTAAACGAGGACTGCCTGTACTTCAGCTTTCTGTTATCAATAAGTGAAATAATTTATCATAATTTAGTACATGATGTATAATATTAAGGCTATGTGAACTATAATTTTACATTAGTTTTAATGTATTATTTTCCTAAATTTAGTATTTGTAGTAGGTTAATTTTGTTTTAATTGCCTTAAGTGATTATAGTGAGAGAATCAAATAAATGCAACTTCTAAATTTGTATATGATCATGCAAAGTTACATTATAAGTTATTGATTGCTACTTAATTGTGGCATTTTATGTTCTAAACCTAATTATTTCTAGATTTATTCACAGGGCATGAGTTTTTTTTTTAAATCAAGATGACAACCCCAGTGGTACAATTGAAGCTCAACACATTTTAGCACAGAACATGAAACTTTGATCCCACTGTCATGACCATTATATTGATTTTTTGTACCCTTTGGGTACTTTTTCTAAAATGTGGCTGCCAGATTCAGGGGGCAGTACATCACCCAAAGTGTGCCCTTGATAATGTCCCCAAAAGATGCAGGATGTTCTTTGGATTAGCCTCATAGAAAGATGAGTTACATCACATGAGAAGCTTACTATGAGTTCTGATGAAGTGGGGACTACTGGTTTAGATATGAGAGTTACTCACTACCCATATTAGCAAATGCACTTCAGTAAGTCATTAACAAAAAGGATGAAAAATATTCTAAAAAAGTAAAATATTGAAGTAATGCAAAGAAATGAGCCGAGGTGCAGTAGAGTTAGAGTACAGTACTGCAGGCCACTTTAGCTGACTGTGATCCGCAGGTCAACGGTTCAAATCTCACCGGCTCAAGGTTGACTCAGCCTTCCATCCTTCCGAGGTAGGTAAAATGAGGACCCAGATTGTTGGGGGCAATATAAAAAATATACATTGCTTAATGGTGTAAACCACTTAGAGAGTGCTTGCACTTTAAGGGGATATATAAGTCTCACTAATAAATAAATAAATAATTAAATAATTAAAAGAAGACTTTAATAACACATGCCAATATATAAAGTCTAAATCTTTACATTTAAATCTAAGCCCACACATATGCACTTAAATCTTACATAGATGAATGCAGTAAAGGAGTTTTAAGACAATAAATGGTTACATTTCTGCAAATTCCTTTCTCTTTTTTTGTGACCAGAGTATGCATATATGTCCCCACATGAATTATTTTTATCTTTTCCTTTGTTTGATTGACTTGTGTCATTAGGAAGATATGCAGTGATACTGAGGGCAGTATGCCTTGTGACAGGGTCTTCACCCCTAACAGCTTTGAAGGCATGTTTTCCTCCTGGTAAATTTTATTTAATGAGGCATGTAGAAGCAATAGGTTGTAAACAGGCATGCTCAGAGACATTTGAGTTCTGGCTAATGCAACCAAGATGATATATGAGTGGTTCTCTTGCCTGACCCAACTAGAAAGGCCTGATGAGTTGTTTTTTTCCTAAAATGTATTTGTCAAATTTCCTGTCACTTTTATGGGGTCATGTTACGAGCTGTGATAACTTCTCCTATTTTGATGTTTTAGGAATAAATAATGAAATCAAATTCAGTGGCATTGAGCAAAACTGGAGAAAAAAAGATGCAGAACGTAACTATGAAAAGATTAGTGGATAAAAAACTGAAAAAGCAGTTACAGCCCTCCCCCCCAATGAGATATCTCTTCTTATATATTAACTCTCCCATTCTAAAATATTTCTTAAGTTACAATTCTACATATAAATATATCACAACATCTGAATATCTTTGCTGCACCCTTGTTGCTTCCCCATCAAGTGTTAGTCCATAGAGCAGGGGTGTCAAACTCGATTTAATTGAGGGCCGCATCAGGGTTGTGTTTGACCTTTGGGGGCCGGGATGGGTGTGGACAGGATGGGCATGGCCAGCTGGACATCACTTGTGTCGGGGCGCCCGTGTTAGCCTGAGCATTCTGCCAGCGAAAACGGGCTCACAAGCTCCATTTTTGGCTGTGATGGCGTCCTGCAACCCTCTGTCTGCAAAAACAGAGCTCGGGAGGTTCGCACGCAGCTCTCCCGAGCTTCATTTTTGCTGGTAGAGGCACTGCTGGCCGGTCCTTCACTGTTTCCAGGGCTGCCTTGTGGGCCAGATCTAACCACCCCGCAGGCCAGATCCGCCCCCCGGCCCTTGAGTTTGACACCCCTGCTATAGGGTTTTTGACTAGGAATTTCCTCTATTGGTAATAATTGATCCCAAAAGGCAGAAGCTATCCAGCACTTCACTTTATACACACACCTACACATATGGACATATATATGTACAGTATAGGACTATCTGTTTTGGTTATATTAGATCATTCCATATGCTGTTCCAGGCTTAGCATTTTCCACATCTCTTCCTTGTTCGATATCATATTGTGAGCTCTAGGAAGTGTGTCTTTTCTATGGCAGCATCTCCTCTTTGGGATGATCTTTGCCCTCAAAATTGATGGAATCCAATCCTAATAGCCTCTTGGAAGGCATCAAAAACTTGGTTTTCTCCCTGTGAATTTGGACTTGGTAGTTATATGTTCTTGCCGTCAGTGGTGCTTATTGGATTTTATGAACATATGTTTTGCCTTATCTCCATTATTATTGATTATATTATATTATTTTAATGCAGTGATAGCCATCCAGAATTACTGGTTATTTATATGGATAGTCATATAACTTAATTCTCATTAATTACAGTATAGGCTTGGTTCTAGTTTTGTTTATTATAATTTCTTTTTTTCTGAACTTTCACAAAATAAGAAATTGCTTTTACATGTCAAGTAGACATACATGAATCATTTTATAATGAAGCTGAATCTAATATACTTTGTTTTTTAAAATATATTAGTTAATTAACAGGTTTCTGTTGAAAATTAAATGCAATACAATTTAAAGTATTGATGGGACTTTTTGAATGCATTAATGCAGAAAAAATGTGTGAAAATTATACATCATATATTCAGTGATAATAATCAGCATTGCATTTAGTTGTTTCTAGTTCATAGTTTGTGTTTTAATGCAGAATTGATCTGGGATTTACAGATTGAAGCGATGCATTACAGTTATATGGAATAACTTTCCCCAGTTTACAATTATTTGTTTGCACAATAGTAGCTAAATAATGGATCTTACTTCTGCAGGTAGTCCTTGAGTTCTAATGATAATTGGGAATGGAATTTCTGTTGCTAAACAATTTGGCAATAATGCACAATGTCATGTAATTGCATCACGTAGCAACAACAATCTCGGCACTCCCTGTTGCTATTGTTAACAAATACCACTGGTCATTAGGTGAGGACCCACCCTGATCCAAGTCATTCTCAGCTTGATCCCTCCCAAGCCTGAGCCTCTGTAAAGCAAGGGGCTGCCTCCTCTTCAACTCCCCCCGCCCATCTGACTTCCTGGTGTCCAAGTGGCAGGCAGTTGAGACTGTTGAAAACCCCGGGTCTCTACTTCAGCCTCAAAGGGCAGAAATTGAGGGAGGAGGTGGGCAGTTGGGATGAATTCAAGGGCTCCTTCATCTGTTGTGTGGGCCTGCTGTGAAATGCCCAAATGTTGATCATATGACCACAGGGGTGCTGCAACAGCTGTAATTTTGGGAACCAGGTGTAAGCACCATTCGCTCAGCACCACTGCAACTTAGAACAGTCGCTGAATGAATGGTTGCAACTTGAAGACTATCTGTACTTATGTGAAAAACCCACCTCTCATTCTTCCTTTTATTTCATATAAAATGCCTATATTAAATGTTAACTTAGGGTGCATTTGTACAGTATTAACATACAAGACAGTAAAATGCTCTATATAAAAAAACCCTATACATTTATTTTGTCGTTTTTCCATTCTGCAATAGGTACGGAATGATCTAACTGGAGTTCTATATGGTGAAGATATTGAAATATCAGATACAGAGAGTTTTTCTAATGATCCTTGTACAAGTGTCAAAAAGCTTAAGGTAGGTGCAACTAGTTTGCTAAGTTAAAAAACTAATTGTGCAGCAAAAAAAAACACAAAAAACCCAGTAGCTTAAAATAAGCCATTTTAATAGGTCTCAGTTTGAAAACTTCCTTTTAGGTTTCGGTATTTATGATAGTTGCTATTATAGTCATAAAATAATTATATTTGATATTAAATTCTGTAATAACATAGAAATGTAATTAGTAAAGTTATAGCCAGGTTGCCAGCAGAATTATATGTAATGGGACCAAGAATGCTTTGTGTGCTACACATTTTACAAATTTAATTTATTTTTCTTTCAAAAATTGCAAAATAATATCAGGTACCATATTTTGTTGAAATATAAGGACAGTCATGATGACCGTCATGTTCCAAAATATCTGGAACACCTTCAGCACCATCAATCAACAACATAACCAAGCACAAATAAGTTAAATAAGTTTAAGCTGCCTGTTTATTATATATTGGCTTTCATATTTTTCAATCTGTTTGCACTGTCCATGTCTCTGTTGTTATCATTTTTATGATAATGAATGTTATATGCTGTCTAGATGTTAAATGGGTAGTTTGCAATATTCATTTTTAACACATTCGCCCTTAAGGATTGACCAGAAGTAAGAGATAAAGACTCCCTAGTGGGAAGCAAAAATTATTCCAGATGATTGACACTTTATTTCTCAGTACACTTACCTGAAGAAAGAAATAGGGCATACAAATCAAAACTCTTAATGCTATTTATAACTTTTTTATTTGGGGGGCTTCTCTGCAAAGCATAGATATTAATCTGTTTTGTAATTTGTATATTATTGGAAAAATCCGAGATGTACGAATCTCAGTGACCAAATGCACATTTTCTGTTTAAGGCAGTAATTTTCTGCCATTTTAATTTGCTCAGATAAACGTGATAACTTTTGATATTGGTTTTGAAATTGTAAATTAACCTTAGATGGGAGTGTATCTCATCTCATTTTTTAATTTGTAGCTTTTCAGAACATGGAGCCAGAAATATTAAGATGCTGTATTTTTGTCTGCATCTTTCTGTTATTATCTGTGGATTTTTTTTTTCAGGCTGTCATCAGAGAATGTAACAATTGCTACTACCTCTAACCTCTGTCCCCTGCTCCTCACAAAGCCTAACATATTGTGTATTATTCTGGCATGACTGCCAAATACAGCCTCTGTATAACATGAATACTAGCATTCCTATCTTTTAATACATAAAAGAAATGATGACTGTTCATGTGAGCCGCCCAGAGTCCCCCGGGAGTTGGGCGGCATACAAATCTATTAAATTAAATTAAATTAATTAAATTCATGCCGATAAATAAAATAGCATTTCTAGCTGATATTTCTTTAACAATTTGGAACATTTTCCCCTTTTTTCTCTTTGTTTCTAAATTTTAAGGATAAAATTGACAGTATTAGAAGGTGCCCAGAATCTAGCCTAACCAATTTCAGGAAACTTCTAAGAACAGGAAACTGCTTCAATTAGAAATTAAGGAAACAGATTAAATAGAGTTTTCTTCCTGTAATGGACTCCCACTCCATTTTCAGGAACTTTATAGAGTAATCAAACTACCTAATCAAGCTAGTATTGCTGAACCTGGATTAGTACTAAAAATAAATTAGAGTAACAATGAATAGGAAATTGAACCTATTGGTCCACATAAAGAATTGCAAACTGATTATTTAGAGAGGATAACTGAAATACTTAAAGTGTTTTATTTTTAGTATAAACTCACTAAAAAGGAATCAGAATAACTCTGAGGATAGTACTGTAATCCTAAACATATTACTTAGAAGCAACTCTTAATTGTTTCTGAAGACTGCCTAGAACAGGGTTCCTCAAAAATGGTCAGTGTCATCCCTCAGGGAGTCAATGTTATTATAGTTCGTCACACGGTCAGCCAAAGGATAGGCAGATAATATTATATAATAATATTAAAGATAGTGTTGCAGAATGTAAGCTGTTTCAGGTAAAGCTATCTTTTGCAATTAATAGAGGGTGATTTTGTCAATGCCAATAGTTTTCAAGTGGTACTCCAGATGTTTGGGGAATACACCCAGGGATTGCATCTGTTCTCAGTCTTAAACCAATCATTAAATGAGGACTATCTGTATAGGGTTATTATATTATCTGTGTGAGTTCTGGCACAGAGAATCAAATAATCTTGTAAACTCTCAATTCCAGCTTTGAGTGTTACTGTGAGTGTTAATGTTTTTTATGGTTATGAGAACCAAATCTCCATGATATTATGTTCAGAAATATAGAGGTAATCCTCAGTTTACAACTACAATTTAGCCCGATATCTTGGTCATTGAACAAAGTAGTCATTAAGCAAGATATCACGTGACTGCCACATTACTGTTTCATTCAATGATTGTAATCTTGGCATTCTTGGTTGTGGTCATTATGTAATTGTGTGGGTTGTTAGGTGCATGGTTTCTCAGGTAAGGAGTGCAGGGTCCTGGGGGGCGGGGAACTATGGATGCCTTCACAAAGGAGCTGAAAATTCTCCTTGCTAAAATCCAAACAGGAAGAAACACTCATGCGTGGCTATATCAGTTCTCCCAAGACCTCCCTCGCTTGTCTGAGGAACCCTGCACTGCTTACTTTATCATGCTACCTCCAACTTTCCCTGTAACATCAGAAAATGGCGCACGGCAGTTAGAAACTGCTGCGTGGTGTTTTTTCATGTGCGTGGCCATGCAGGCGTGCAGCCTCTGCCATTAGAAAATGCGCAGAAGTTAGAAACTTCCGCGTGGCGTTCTCTCATTATGTGTGCGGCCGCGCAGCTGCACAGCTTACAAGGAACAGTGGCTGTCTCTCCACTCTCTGCTTGGATTTTAGCTCCCTTTTATCTTTAGGGGCTGCTGAAAGAGCTGCCTGCTGAAGGATGACATCTCTCTTCCATGTGTGGAAGGGAATGTCTTTGGTGGGGTACAGGATCTAAGCTCCATTTCTGCACCCCACCGAAAGAGTTCAGCTCTCCTCTGCATATGGAAGGGAACTCATTTGGTCAAGTGCAAAAACAAAGAGCAAATCAGCAGGTAGGTGTTTTAGCCAGTCCCCAGATATGAGAGGGAGTCCTATCAGCAGGTGGCTTGCAATCTTCCCTGCCAGCTTTCCCATTGACTGTCTGGCAAATCTAGCACAGAACATTGCTAATGGTGATCATATAATCACAGGGTGCTTGGCAACTGATTATGTGAACAGTTGCCAAGCACCCAGATCACCATCACTTCACCAAGCGGGGGGGGGGGGCGTGGCAGAGCAATATTTTAAGGTGGCCAGAAGTGCTTTAAAGGCTCTAAAGTACCCTTTTCAAGGCCATGTAACTTTGAGGACTACCTGTACTAAATTCTATTTCAGTCTGACCAAGTTAACATATTTCATAGCATGAAGGAGAATCTTCCTGTATATCTATTTAACTGTTTGCCTATCTCCATCTTTCAAACACAAATGCCTTTTGCAAAAGCCTTTCACAAATTCATTGAAATGAATTTCAGTAAAATACAATTATTAAAATATTTTCAAAGTATAACTCTTTCATATTTGCTATGTGCTACAGCAGCACTGAATTTTAGTGATAAAAACAGAAAATTACTTTCAAGCAAGTTTGATTTGCCCTTGGAAACATCAGGGTATAATTTTTCCTTTTACAAAACTAAAATCACTATTGATATGTAATTTTAGAAAAAAAATAACAACAGAACATGTTGTTCTTTTGCATTGCCATTTTATGTAAAAGAAGAAAAGGCATAACTAGATTTTTGTAGGAAATATTCTTGATGTTTTTTCTCTTCTGATTCTGAAAATGGAATAACTTTTATTGATGATACTCCTTTATTTATTTGCATGATGATCAACTAGAGGTGAAGGTACCCAGTTTCTCTACATACCAGAAAATAATTCACTTTGGTACTTTTAAAGTCCAGTGTATAATAGTAGGCAAATGCAAAATATTCTGTTATAGTATATATCAAATTATCACAATTTCACGTCTGTGCTTAGATTCAGTTTCATAAGAAGAGGTTTATGAAATTAACCTGGCATTGTATCATCAACAAAATATGAATACATAATCTTTTTCCACATCTCTGTTAAATTTAGTGCCCACGTCATTATTAGTTGGTTATTGGTTAATTAGTAATATGAAACTGCACTGGTTCAGAGCATCTATGAATGATATAGTCCTATAGCCTTCTTTGAAGCATTTTTATAAAGATTACAATGATGATGATTTCTATGCCTCACATGTAATAATCACGCAAGAAGACCAGTCTGTATTTATAACCACGGTACTTCACAGATAATTGAAAACATTATATATGAATTTTATTGTTTCTTAGCAATAGTTCACTGTTATATTTACATCCTCTAGGGTACATGTAGCACAGAAATTTGTCGATTGAAAATGTGTGCGTTTTTTGCTATGTACAACAGCATTTGAGTAATACGAATGAAATGTCAATAATTACTATCTCTTCTTTTTTTCCTTGCAGGGAAATGATGTTAGAATTATCCTTGGCCAGTTTAATGAGGAAATGGCAGCAAAAGTATTCTGTTGTGTAAGTGAAAAAAGAAAAGAGATAAAGAAAAGTTTTGTCACATATCCTAATGATTAAATTAATCATTTCTTAGCTCATTTAAATGCTTAATATTTATAAGCACCTCTGGGAACATATATTGTAAGTGTAGCAGAATTTCCTTAAAATTCCTTGGTTTGATATATAAGTGTAATATTTTAGCTTGATCTGAGTGCAGATTGCAAATGGTTAGAGTTAGAATTGTGAAGACTGCATTAATTTAATATATACAAATACAATGCTGCTTTTGTTGGGAAATCTGGTGTTAAGGTGGATCTGATAAAGCAATAGCACTTAGACATATATAGTGCTCCATAGTGCTTTACAGCAGTGGTCCCCAACCTTTTTATTGCCGTGGACCGGTCAACGTTTGATAATTTTTCCGCGGCCCACTGGGGGGGGGGTTACGGCGTCGCGTTGATTATTAAATCAAAACAATCTCAAATATAAACAATTTTAATTTACAGTGTAAAGCACACAATCACCAACTGGTTTGGGTCTCATTGCTGAGAAGTCACAGATGATTACATGCCAGTCGCCAGAAAACTCTAATTATGCCTTTACAGAGAACATATTCGTAATTGCTGCTTTACATGAACAGGTTGCCATCCCAGATGAGAGACCATTCATGTAAAAATGTACTGAATTAATTAACCTCTAATTCTTTCTACTCATTTTTCAGCCCTAAGGTTTTGGGGGAATTATTTGTAGGTGAAAAACTTTCCAAGTAAAGATGTGGTATTGGGCGGGATAAGCAGAAGCCCTTCCTCGGTGAGGATGCAACGCTTCTTTTTCCAGAGCTGCAGCAAGCCGTTGCTGCGTTTCTCCAGCACGCCCTCCTTCACCGGCTTGCCACCGCTCTCCAGCATCCTCCCGCCGCCGCTGCCAAAAACTTCCGAAAGGAGTGAAAAGGCGCGCGAGAGGGAAGCGGCGCACGGACGAGTGGGATTTCCCGGGACGCGCCGGAAAGGCTTCGCCTTCTGCCGAACGACGGCCAGGTTTAGCCGCACGGCTTCTGGTCCCGCCGGTCTTTCCTCAGAACCGCTGGAGGAAGCGCCCTCCGTCCCCCTCTCGTTGTTTTTGAAAGCGGCTTTTTCATTTCAGTGACACCAGGTTTTCGGGGAGGGGCGAAGAAAAGGCAGGGCGGCGCCTGCCGAAGAGGCTGGCCGAGGAAAGCCCGGCCGTTTCATCCTCGCCTGCCCGTCTTTAGGGACGGAGGCGGAGGCTCAAGTCGCAGGACCAATAGCAGGGCGGACCGGTACCATTTGTTCTGCGGACCGGTACCAGGCCGCGGACCGGGGGTTGGGGACCACTGCTTTACAGCACTCTCTGAGCAGTTTGCAAATGTCAGCAAATTGTCCCCAACCATCTGGGTCCACATTTTAGTGACCTCAGAAGGATGGAAGGCTGAGTCAACCTTGACCCTGTCAGGACTGAAATCCTGGATGTGGGAAGAGTTAGCCTGCAATACTGCATTCTAATTACTGCGCCACCAGGGCTCCTGTGTGTAGATTTTGGTAAAAGCCAAACACTATGTGAAAATTGGAAGAAAAATTAAATAAAGATGCATTTGAATAATTACTGTATATAAAGTGTCTAAATCTGGCATAGCAGATTTAAAGGCAGGAAAATAATTTCAATAAATTATTCAGTCATTTATAACAAAGTGTTGAATAGCTGTTAAAAAGTTTAACATGAGTCTTTCCATTTGGTTATAAATGGAATTATCTTTTACTCTTCTTTTTTCTAAATCTTATAATGACATTCTCAGTAGAAATTTATTCCAAGTGTCCATAGATTAAACCCTATGTCTGGATAAATCAAACAACTGGACAACTCTTGGGTTTTAAACAAACTGAGTTTAAATTATTTCCTAATTTTGGTTTTAATTTTGAAATACGATTAACCAGTTAGGAAGGCTACATCAAATATGCAGCAACAAGGATAATTGCAATCTGATATAAATAAGTTGAAGCTATGTTTGATGCAAATTAACTTGACAATCTTTTATAATAACGAGAATTTCAGAATTAGATTTTTAAATTGGTATAAATTTTCTTAAGAATTTCTGATGAAAGATAGTTTACAATAATTTAAATAAATAATTAAATGAATGTTTAAATATTCTAGACTGAAGTTCTACTTTCCCTACCCCAGTAGAGGTAGTCCTTAACTTGTGACTATAGCTGAGCCCAAAATTTCATTGGTAAGTGTTAAGTGAATCTGATTTCCCCATTGACTTGTTTGTCAGAAGGTTGCAAAAGGGAATCATATGACCCTGAGACACTGCAACCATCATAAATATGAACCAGTTGCCAAACATCCAAATTTTGATTATGTGACCATGGGGATGCTGCAACAGTCTATCTGTATATGTTAGTACATCTGCAAGTTCCCCTATATCAGTGATGGCGAACCTTTTTTGGCTCGGGTGCCAAAAGGGTGCGCACGCAAGCGATAGTGTACGTACGTGTGCCCACACCCATAATGCAATACCCCACACATGCACACAACCCCCCCCTGCGCTGCCCCCCGCACATGCGTACAGGCCTCACTGAAGCCTCCGGATTTCCAGTAGGCCCGTTGAGCTGTTTTTCACTCTCCCCAGGGTTCAGGAAAGCCTCCTGAAGCCTGGGGATGGCGAAAAATGGCCCAACAGGCCAATTGGAAGTTCAGAAATGAAAGGAAGTGGAGTTGCCCTACTACTTACCTTCAGATAGTTGCAACCAGGCCTCGCATACCTCGGTCCATTTCTTCTGCAGCCGGGAAGGCTTTCCTGAAGGCCTGTGTAGCCGATAACAGAGCTCCGGATTGATCCAGAGCTCTGTTATCGGCTACACAGGCCTTCAGGAAAGCCTTCCCGGCTGCAGAAGAAATGGGCCGAGATGTGAGAGGCCTGGCTGCAACTGTCCAAAGTCGAAGAAGTTCCTGAAGATCTCTGACAGTGAAAATGAGACTGAGGGTGAGCACACAAGTGAATTTTAGGTTGGCCTGTTCGGCTGTTTTCGCCGTGGGGAGAGCGAAAAAGGCCAAAAAGAAGGCCAAAAATCAGCTGGCCAGCGCGCTGGAGCTGACATAGGGCAACACCTCGCGTGTCCTCAGATATGGCTCCACGTGCCACTTGTGGCACGCGTGCCATAGGTTCGCCATCACTGCCCTATATAATCTTGTTCTTAAACAACCTATGTCATCCAGTATATTATAATTCAACCAAAAGCACTTTTGAACTCTCCCAGCTTCAAGAGAGCTTTAGCTAGAAATAAATGGCCAGATCATATTGCAGAATGACAGATAGAATTAAAGCAGACTTGGTGAATAGGTGAGGTTCTATTGCTAGAGTCTCACAGTAGTTATTACTTATCATAGATACAAATGCCATGTTGTACTTTTCTAATTTTAAACCCTCGTTTAAAGTAGCTTAGACAAGACAATTGACAATTGAAATGGCATATTAACCTAAATAACAAATACCATAAATAAAATTTCTGAACTTTTTTGGACATTTTATTTATAAAAGCAATCTTCAATCAAAGCTTTGCTTCTCCTTTAATCCCATTAAATGAAAAGGTGTTTGTATTATAGCAGGATTCAATTAATTGGACCTTTACTTTTCTACCAAAAAGTTTGAATTGTATATAGATATATGAAAATAGATAGAATTATTTTTCCAAGCTATGGTTTATAATATTAAGATAAATGTTAGTAGCTTTTGAAGCTAAATACACAAAACATCCGTAGAATACTTTTGTTGTATGTCTTATACATTCCACCAATGACATTGCTTCTCTTCATTCACATTTCTACTGTAGGCATTTCATGAAAAAATGTTTGGCCCTAAGTATCAATGGATAATTCCTGGGTGGTATCAGAGCTTTTGGTGGGAAAAAGCTATTCCAAAGCTGAATTCATCACAGTGTCTTGGTATAAACCTTCTGGGTGCAATGGAAGGTTACATTGGAGTGGATTTTGAACCTCTCAGTTCAAAACAGATAAAAACCATTTCTGGAAGGGTAAGTTAGCTTATTATCTTCTATTTGGGGCATTTGAAATAATCCATCAAAAATATTGTATTTCTACCGCATTGATTTCTTGCCATAATACATTGCAACCTGGTCCTAAAATTGATATACTGTATCTATATAAATGTAAAAATGAGAATTGGGCATGATTCTTCAAGTAGGAATATCAGGGCTGACATTATATTTCAATAAATTAGAGATGATATTGAAGGGCATGTGGGAGAAATAAAATATATAAAATAAGATATAAAAGATTATACAGTTTTCTGATAGATACTGTATTTTTGGGAGTATAAGACGCACCTTTTTCCTCCCTAAAAGAGGCTGAAAATTTGGGTGCATCTTATACTCCGAATGTAGCTTTTTTGAAGCTTTTTCCCAGCCCTAACGAGGTGTTAACGATCTTCCCGGCTTCCTAATCCCTCTGAAGTAGTTTTTTCCAGCCCTAAGTCTTTGCAGGCTTGTTTTCATTCCTACTGCCTCTGAAAAAGGTCTTTTCAGCCCTAACAAGGTGCTAACGATCTTACCGGCTTGCAGCATTTTTTTATTCCTACCCCCTCCGAAGTAGTTTTTTCCAGCCCTAAATCTTTGCAGGCTTGTTTTCATTCCTACTCCCTTCGAATAATATCTTTTTCAGCCCTAACCAGGGGATAAAATAATGTGCTGAAGCTGAACAGACTAAGGACGCTAGCCAGATGAATACCTGGTAGGTAGATTTCCCCCCCTATTTTCCTTCCCCAAAACTAAGGTGCGTCTTATACTCCGGTGTGTCTTATACTCCGAAAAATATGGTAGCTGTCTATTATCTGTGTTGGCGTGCTTAAGTAGTCTGAGATGGACTGTTTTGTTCAAGTGTAAAGCGAGAAGCCTGTCAACTCTGGAGGTGTACTCTCTTCAATTTTTGTAGAGAGCAATTCCCTGCACAAAAGTGAACAGTTAACTATTAATAATTAAGATTATTATTAGTACTAATAATACTGATTATCAATAATATTACTACACCCGCTCTGCGAGATTTTTCTAACGTGGAATTTTCCATATAAATAGAACAATGTAAGAACATTGCTTGCTTCTGTAAAGAGATTTTAAGTTATTAAAATATGCTAAAAGATAAAGGAATCCCATGTGCTTGAAGTGTTGGAATGGGGAGAGTGATAGGACAATTTTCTTAGCAATGGAAATAGGGGAATATTTCCAAATAGAAAAATAAAGGAAGTACAAAGTTTATAAGGGGAAAAAAAAAGATGAATAGCGGTCTTATGTTTGTACCTTTGTGCGCACTGGAGTTTCTATTGGATCATTAATAAACATAAACAATTATTTAAAACTCAGTTTTGCCAATGAATTTCATCAGGCTAGTAATGTCCAAAACAACACAATGAAGATCTTATTCATTTCATATTTAATATAGCGAATACTATTTTGAATTTCCAGTAGTGTCCACTTATTGAATTGACATGAAAATGTGAGACTCTCTGAAGGATGACCAGTATTACAGATTTGTAGTAGGAATGACTTACTAAAAAAAGGAATAATTGCTAGGCTGCTACTACAAGTGGACTTAACTGAACATCTTTGTCTGCTAAGATCTGAAAAAATTTCAAGTCTTATTGCCAGAAGTCTCCACCTTCAACTAAGCTCTAGAAAACATAAAAATATAAAGCCCAGGAAAGTAAAGACCCAATAAATTGTGTAAAATTACCTAACAGCAGACGGAATGGCTTACAATTGTGCAGTCCTATAGTTTGGAGAAAAAAAACTAATCTGTATTATGAACAATGTAGTTTACTTTTTACTGTAGTCACCATAATAGGATCCCTAAGGTTACCAATCTTTCAAGAAGAAGCTGATGCTCCTGTCAACAGCTGCTGTCTATAACAAAGAATTTAGAGATGGTGTTTCCCAACGTATCTGAGAAGAGTATTCCTTATTATCAGTTATAGAATCTAATGTAACATAGTTTCCACTCTTTGAAGTATCCCAGGTCAATAAACGTACATCACAAATATTCTAGAAATGCTAGTCTATTGTAGGGTATAATAACATCCTCTTAAAAATCTTCCCAAATTTCTCCCTGTCCTGACTTACATTAAGGAAATCAAGCTGTGGCTATTTTGAATTTCTTTCTCAGGCTTCCTTTAAAATCTGGAATGTATAATTTATTCTATGTGTAATTTGGGGTACATTTAAGGGTAAAAGCAAATCACAAAAAATTCTGTGATAACACTGAAAAGGAAGAAAGCCAAAATATAAATCTTGGCTCATATATACTGCTACTTTTTATTGTTATTAGCAGCACATTGTTTTACTGCAGTTTGATCTCATGAATTACTGTGCAACTAGTCCATGAGATATAATGTCTAAACCAGCTCCGGAAGCAATTTTATTTTATACAAGTGATAAGGAAGAAAACTAGACATTTGAATCTGCATGAGTAGCTGGCAGTTTTAGATAAATATGGGATATTTGACTGTGCAAATCTGTCTTAATTCAAGCAGGTATGCTTTACCAGCTAAAAAAAGAAAAAAAAATCTTAAAATATATTTGTTGAATATTACAGTGGAAAAATGTACTCATACATAATAAAAATGCTTAGTTATGAACCGAATCTTAGGCAAAGAGAATAATACCCTGTTTTTGGCACTAGTACTTATAAGTATCTTATGCAAAACTCACCCTTTTAGTTTCAATATCATAGTATAACTAAACCTGAAATGCATACATGTAGTTCCCTAATTCCATCTCTTTCTCTTGTATATTTTAGCCCCTTTGTTAAGTTTGGAGTGTAACTATTTATAATGAGTATGCATTTGGTGGTACCATATAAAATAGTAAAATAGTGCATTTAGATAAATAATAAAATATTGCATTTCCCCCACCTTGTATTTCCTCTCTTAATTATGTTTCTTGAGATTAATATAACTTCAAAGAACTTACAAAGATTTTAATTGTAGTTTCACTTTCAGACACAATACATATATAGACTTTTAGTATACTAAAAGTGAATCACTTTTCACATCTTAAAACAGACGCCACAGCAGTATGAAGAGGAATATGATCAAAGGCGTGGAAATGTTGAGCCAAGTAAGTTCCATGGCTTTGCTTATGATGGAATATGGGTAATTGCCAAAACACTGCAGCAGGCAATGAAGATTCTTAATGCCACCAACAGAAACCAAAAAATTGAAGACTTTAACTATACCAACAAAGAACTTGGAAAGATTTTCTTGGATGCAATGAATCAGACCAGCTTCTTTGGTGTAACGGTAAGCTTGCCTAATTTCTTTTGACTTAAAGTTTGTAACTTTATTTTTTCTCAACAATAATTGATATATTATTAAAAGGAAAACAGCACCTTTACTATAGGATGATGTTCTGCAAGCAGGAAGGAACAGATTAAAAGCTTGGAACATGAAGTTGAACTGAGAGTTTAGGACTGCAGCAGAGCCAATAGTAAAGAAGATTGGACTGATGAATAAGCAGAAAGAACTTGGAACTTCCCTGAGAATTTCAATGTGGAAGTATGAGAGGGAATTAGAATGTTTTTCTTGAATAGTTTTTAAAGTTGCAGAAAACTGTGATTTAGATAGATAGATAGATAGATAGATAGATAGATAGATAGATAGATAGATAGATAGATAGATAGATAGATAGATAGATAGATGATAGATAGATAGATAGATAGATAGATAGATAGATAGATAGATAGAAAGAAAGAAAGAAAGAAAGAAAGAAATAGGCAGATGCTGCTCAATCTTAAACAGTAAATCTCTGAATTGCTGTTTAATCTAATTGCCATTAAGTGTAAAATAGATCTATAAGATCATTTTGCATTTTGTGTAACAGAAGTACTGTATGTCTAAGATAATAGAAATTGAAAAAATAAATTGAAAAAATATTAAACACTACTAATGGAGCCACGATTGATTAAAACTTCCTACTTAGGGGAGAATAGGTAGAATTTTGCAGTACGCAATAGATTTTAGCAATCTGATGGGGAACAGTCCTCGGTGAATCTTCTCTATTTTATGCTATTTTGATTCCTCTTAAGGGCAAGTCAATTTAACTAGACTTGGATGTATTTAGACAGGAGTGCTTTTGTAAATTCTCTTTTAGGAAATTCTGTATTCATCCCTGAATCTTATACATTTACTTAAGAATTTTATATAGTCACCCACCTTAACAAATAATTCTTAATATCAGCAGGGGCATAAATACTTTACAAATACTTACAATTAATTTTGGTTTCATTCCTCTCTTGTCCTAACTGCTTCACCATTATTAGATTTATTTCTAGTTATATATATATGATCACAAATGTGAAACATTAATGAAGATTAAGTAAGGAAGTGAAAAACCTACAGCCAACTTGATATGGCTAAATTTAACAGTCTTAAGATAAAATATCCTTAGGTCTGCACATTTGAATCTATTCTTTTGTTATTGTTGTTGTTTTAAGCAGGCCGTTTAGTGTACAGAAGAATTATATTTTGTAGAGCTAGCCAAAAGGAAAGTTAAATATGAACAATGTTTATGATACATAATAAGCTTGTGAAGCAGAAGGGATGTAAATATTTTATGGGTTTCCCAGTTTGGTGCCTTGTAAAGGTCAGTCAGGAAGTGCATCTGTTTTAAAGTGTGCAAGAAATCTTTTGTAGACTACATGGAGATAAATAATAATTCAGAGCAAATTTTTTATCTTGGCTTTTTGTCTGATTACACAAAGGACATCTGTAGAGATATGTTTTTGCTCATATACAGTAGCAGAGGGTTTCCAGAAGTGCTTGACCTAAGAAATATATCTATATCTATATTTATATCTATAAATCTATATATTTATATATCTAGGCTATCTAGGATATTCAGAATAGGATATTTTGCATAATTTTCAAGCTGAGACTGCGTTTCCTAATGGGATGTCAAGGAAAAATTAACTTGAAGCATAGAGCAACCAACAGTAGATGCAGCATGGTAAACTATAATACAAAAGATGAACTTCCAAGCCTTAATTAGGAATTAATCCTAATAAATATGAAATTTGATTGATTGCATTGCAAATAATAAAAACACCATCAGCATTGATAAAATAATCGTCATTCAGTTGCAAAAGTCAGCTTTCCATGCTGTGACAATAATTTTAACTCCACCAAACAACAAAATTTGCCTATCCCAGGACCTGGGGAAGAATTCGAGGGGTACCAAATCCAGTCTAAACATCTGGCTGACTGCGACCAACCATAAATACTTAACAAGTATCCCTCAATTCTGTTTGTCTCCCATAGCTGTGATAGTGGCTATAAGAGGAATCCTGTTTTTCTCTGTAGTTTGAATTTGGTAATAGGCAGGGATCATCTATCAATGTTCTGCTTATACTTGAAGATACAGTTCAAGAATACTGAAATTCTGGCTACTGTGATTAGCTACTCTAAATGGTAGAGGCACTATATACTACAAATTCTGCCTACTCCATCTGGCAAAATGAGAGTTCCAAAATTCTTAACTATGCTCAGATTCTCCCATCATTCTGATTAATTTAGAGATTGTAATATGATGTTTATTAGAGAGATTATTTAGGCAGGTGGTCATTATCAGAAAGATCAGCACAAATCACATTATATTCCCCCCCCAAAAAATTATAATACTGTAAAAAAAAAATCTGAAGTCAATGGCAAATACTAGCAATCTGTTGCTAAAAAAAGTACATTTAGAAGGAACTACACAACCAGCATTTCTCTAAAAACTCTATTCACTTTTAGCATGTTGAACTATTCCCTGCTAAAACTTACATTTCTTGCCTTCTTTCTCACAATCTGGTAACAATCTTGTATGGGGAGCAGCAGATTAATCCTGCTTCACACAATGAACATAAATGATATGATTTAAATTAAGGACATCTGGTAACTTTACAGATTTTCCCATTTATGCTGAGACATTTCTAACCGTAAAGTAATAATTCCTTGATTTGTCTCTCTGAGCACTGCAACCATCTTTTCAGTTAAACCATTTGCTAACCAAACATTTTATATTTCAATGTTCAAGGATTGCCTGAAGTTCAAGAACTATTAGGAATATTGAAATGTTTTATGCATCTACTATGCCTTCTCTGTGTGTTTTGTTAATGAATAAAAAGCTATTAGCCTGGCAGTGACTTGTGTAATCGTGGAGAAAAAATATTCTGCAGAACCCATAAAGAAATCCTTATTGCATTAGAGTGCATCAAAAGCTCTAAGAAATTCATGCCTAAAATAACAGAAACAGGCTTTGCCAAAGATACTATCATCTGTAGAACAGAAAGAAATAACTATTAATAGTTTACATGTTTAATTTGTAAAATGCACGGTAATAAATATGTTACCTCATATGGACCAATTTCTTAGAAAGCTAGGATTGGCTGCAAAACCATTGAGTATATGTTGCTGTTTTGAGTACATTTAGTGCAAACATTGGTTTGTTAGTTTGCAATTCATGACATAGATTGAAGTATTTATGTACATATCCTAGTTTAATAACAAATGGTTTTTGGCTGGAATATACAGCATATTGTCAGGTATGTTTCTTGTAGATTTCTTACTAAATCACAAAATGATATTCAGAAGTAGAATTAACAAATTTGAACTTATTGAGTAGTTCTTTATTCCTTGGATCATTGGAGTTTAAAATTCAGATGCACATAGCCTTGGCTTTCATGTCTTTATAATCTGATATAATGTTTATATTTATAATAATGTAAAGATATGAAAGACCTTTAACTTATCAACTACTGCATATACATCTTTGTTATGATTATGGAACAAAATTTGCAAGCTGGTTTGTGATGAAATTATCATTTGACAACCATTTAGCACATTGATAATTCTATAAGTTTTATGAAAATCTATATAATGTTACAATTTTTGTTGTTAGCTACTTTGAATGTCTTCTCGGCTGAGTGGATGAATTAGCAACCATAGTGCAATCAGTTTACAAATAGCAGTTGTATTTTCTAAAAGAAAAGTTTAAAACATCTCTGTTCCTGAGAACACAGACTGACTAAACAATTGATTTAGGAATGCCATTGCCTTAAGACTGAAAAGAAAATTAAATGTTTAGCTGAAAGACAGAAATTGTTTTAAAAGATAAAAGTAAATGAGAAAAGTATTAATTAAAGCAAGGTTCTTGCTAGCACACTTTGTGAATATTAATTCAGTATTGTATATTGTGTGCTAGATGTTAAATCTTGTCAATGACCTTGAATATTGCCATGATCAATATTGTGGGGAATAAATCAAGATATTGAATGCAAAATAGAAGTCTGATTTAAATTCATAAACAAGTGCCTTCAACAACATTAAGTGGTCTCTTAGTAAAAGCAATTTACTTTTGTTAGTTAGTTAAATTTGGAAGACCACCTGATTCTCAAACAATTCTGGGAAGCTTGCACAATTAAAAAGGGAAATGGACAAAAGCTAATATTCCCTCAACAAATCACAGGTGGCTTTGAAAAACAAACCACCAGGGACTCAACAAATAACCTAACTTCAGGCCTGGATGTAAAGCCACTTGTATTATTTCAGTTTTAGTAGAATACTATCAGATATTGCATATCATATAGTATGCAGTAATTATCATGATCATCATCATTGTGGTAACAAAATAAATAGGAGATGAAGAAGGTGAAAAGGAAAGGGATTTGGGGGGGATATTATATTATAAGATAAATTAATGCATTTGAATGGACATAAATGGCAGTTAAGTCACCACTGGCTTAGCATATAAGTAAAACTGCTTAGAGGATGCTGTTGTAGGAAAATCTCTTCTAATAGCAGATGCCATGGCAATATTGGGATTACAACACTAAATATGAAGTATTCTGTATTCAGCCTAATGCATGCATCCATGCTGTTAGTGAAAAATATTTTTAGTTCAGTTTTAGAGGGTAGTTAGGGTTGTCTTCTTTTATCACTGAATACAGTGATAAAATACGTTTGTAATTGTATCTGTGGTACATAATTTTCTATGTTTAAAAAAGAGATTCAGTAATAGTTCCATAATGTTGGTTGCACAAAATACAACCAGAATGTTGATTTCTTCCCATGACTCACATCAAAGCATCAACACAAGTCTGGTAGGCTAGTTGAAGTGGGGTGGGAAAAGTCCTTGTCCTTTCATGTTCTTCTCTTAGTCTTCAACACATTTTTTTTAACAAGGAATATATACAGAAAAAAGGATTTAGAAACTGCTTTGATATTTCAGATAAACAAGATCTGTTTTATTTGCTAGCTGAGTTCCTCCATTAAGGATAATGAGTAATCACCAAGCTGATTTTTAGTAACATTAGTAGTAGCATTAGTAGTAGCATTATAACAGACATTGATCCTTCTGAGCAGGTGAGTTGCAAAAATGCAAGTTGACAAAGAATGCAGTGTTTACATTGGTTAATTGAATAAGAAATTAGAGTAGGAGTTTTAAAGTTTTTTTAAAAATCCATAACTTTTTTATTTTCACTGGAATGGAATAAATTTCCCAGAAAACTAGACTAGATAAAATGAGACTTTTATTATAAATTAGAATTGTAAACCGCCCAAAGTCACTTGGCTGAGATGGACAGCTATAAAAATTGAATGAATGAATGAATGAATGAATGAAAAATAAATAAATAAATAAAATCATAGCAAGAGATTTCAAGCTGTGCTTCTTTAAAATCTGATTTTGCAAAGAACTATTGATAACTTGTTCATTTGTAGACAGACTTTGATGACATTTGTTTTGAGGACAATCCTGATTCTCAAGGAATCTGTATGCCAATTTTCATATTAAACATCTTATCGTTTACGTAGTTTGAAGAATGGACTAAAGCAAAACTACAGAGGTTAACTTGCTGGTTTTCTCACTGAGTTGCTGAGACAACTCACAAAATATTATACCTTTGTTGAGAATGCGAGACAAGGCAGCAATTAGGTAGAAAAAATGGTGAAACTAGGAATTCTCTCTTAAGTGATTTTAAATATTGAGTCTTTTTATATTGCTTTTAAACATTATTTATGAATTGGTTATTCTGTATTTTTTCTGTTGTACGCCACCCTGAGTCCTCCGGGAGTTGGGCGGCATATAAGAATACCAAATAAATAAATAAATAAATAAATTATTATTTTCATCACATTGTGGGTGAGGCAACCAGTCCTGATCAAATTGTAAAGGTAAAACTGATTTCAGATAGAAATGTCATTCACTAAATCCAATACAATCCAATATAGAATCTAATGCTGACTGCTACTTCATTCCTATATTTGAAAGTTGTAGGCTTATTCATAAAATCGAAAATCTATTAAGAATATAGAAATTGTGCTGGTTTTGTAACTGACTTATTAATTAGATCTGGATCTATTCCTACTTATGAACATGGAAATTAAGATGTTTCTTAATGATAAGTCTGGTTTGTCATGTTTAGTTATTGTATTAGTAACTTTTAATGTCAGGCTTTGATTCTAATGGTAACCAATAGAATTTTTAATTTTTCTGTAATTTTTAATTGTTGTTTTTAACTGTTGTTTATTATTAGTGTTCTTGTATAAACTGCTGTACGCAGCCCTGAGTCCCTCGGGAGTAGGGCAGCATAGAAGAACCAATAATAAAATAAATAAATAAATAAATACTTTCCTCTCCCTTCAGCATTATATCAAATGACAACAGATTTTCTCCACTCCCCTTTGCCCTTCTATTGCCATTTGCAATGTATGGGAGTTCCAGAGAAATAGATTAGGAACTAGATATTTATGGAGGATTTTGATTCTTGTCTACCTGAAGTAAATGAAATTCTGTTTGAAATTACTCTGTTTATGGTAGATCCAATAGAGAGCTGTACTGAACTGAAAATTTCAGTTTATGGTAGGTTACTTCAGCCATCTTTGCACTGAAGTGGAAAAAGTCTAGTAAATAATTTCCAGTTGGAAGCTCTACTTTCCTGTTAGTTACAAAACTACATTTAGCCTCTCTCTTTCCATGCATGACCATTTCCACTATGGAGAATGTTTGTTTGAAATATTCAGGAATTATTTAACTCTTAATTTAAAAAAATTAAGAGTAGGGATGCCTTTCCAAAAGAAGTTCAAAATTTTAAGAACAGCTTGCTTGAATCTGACCACATTTCAGAGGTTCCAAAGTGATCCGTTTTGATTTAATTTACCACAAATGCCTATCATTTAAGTTTCTGCACAGGAATTAGTTTCTTTGAGTATTTTTGTGGTAGAAAGGAGCCAGAAAGTTTTTAAAAACACAATTAAAATGCAATATTTGTCATAGATTTCATTAAGTTACAGTTCTAAAAACAGTATTAGGAACAATTCTTACATTTTAAATGCTTGTTAAAATAAGCTTTAGGTATTATTTTCATATTGTATCCAGAATAATTTAGTGTATTCCTGTTTTACAGTTATGTTATTTTTCTAGTTCTGGTTAAGATTCATTAATTTTATGAAAGTTTATTAAGCTACCGACAATTCTGCTTTAAAAACAAATATTAGGAGAAAATGATTACACCAATGTAATGTAAAAATTTTCTTGAGTTCAGCTCAATCTTTGGTGACATCCATGAGTTTTATGAATTTAGAAGTGGTTGTCTTTTTCCAAAATGTTTCTTTGCCTTTTCTATCTAACATCCTGCTTAGCTTTCCAACATCAGCTAAAATCCACCAGATATTGTCAGCTAGATCAATGTAATAATTAAAATAGCCAAAATTTCCAGTTACTAAATCCAGAAAAAACCCACCCATATTTCTACCCATGAAATGCTAGTTTTGCAAAAATAAGGATTTTAAAAATTTCCTTCAATTTATATAGTAAGACATCTACTATTTTAACTTCTACCAGCTACCTGAATTGGTATAAATTAGAAAGACTGTATTACAAATCTTTCATTCTTATTTTCTTTTTTTGCTTAAGCATTGGGACATTTCAAAGAGTAGTAAACCGAAGACCATAGGTGCAAAGCAATGCAAACATTCTTGTCAAGAAAGTTGCATTGCTACAATAAATCACACTTGCCAGGTTATATTACTGCATGTTAAACTGGATTAGAGCTTTGGCCACTAAAATACAGTTTAATCCAGCAATCTGAAAGCGCTGTGCAAGCAGATTGCCATGGACAGAACAAGCCTCAATACTTCTTCTCAGTGACTCTACTTAGAATAGTTGGAACAGTGGGGACAAGTATAACAGTACTATGAGTATGGAAGCAGATACATGTTTCTTTGCTTATGTCTGTGGGGCCCCACATTTTCCAGTCTATCAATGAAGGGGTGATTGTGTGAATCCCACCATTTTTAAGTGATAAACAAATCAAAAGACAAGGGAGAAGAAAAACTATTTTCTGGAGAGCAGCCAGAGGTTTTGATTTGGCATGTAATTGATTTGTAGATGATGTCATTGTACATTATTGAGACTATTGTACATTATTGAGACTATTGACACTGAAACAATCTGGCCTGGATGTGTGTGATGTTTTAGCCCATTTATCTGTCTTTCAGAAATTCAAAGGTTACATATGGTCATATAATGCAACATGATGTGTAGACGGGATAAGTAGATGATGGTATGCAAACAAAATGTTTGTCTTTCTGCATTTGGTGATCTCAGTTAAAACTGTTTCTTTTGAAACGTGAATCCCTTCTGGTTTAGACCACATATATTAAGTCTATTTATCTTCCTCAGTCTGTGAGTGATGTTTTAAATACATTAGTTATACTGCCTGCAATCTGTTATTAGGTGTCAATGTACTGTAAGGGATAGACTGGTTAGATGGTGAGTTTTGGTGTCTATTTTTAGATTTCTCCTCTTTAATGTTTGGTTTCTAACTTGTCCTCTAAAAAATTGGAATTTTTAATGTTGGTGCTGCTGAGACTGACAGCAGTATATGACTCTGAATCAGTACCTTAAAAAGTGTTAGATTGCACAGCTTTCTGGGACCTGAACCTATCTTTAATTATTCACACATCTGGCTCTTAATTGGTTTTTCCAGTAATTTTGTATTCCAGTTAGTTGCGGTAGATGAGGAAGCCTCAATCTGGGGACAAGCTATTTATAATATTAACTTTTTACCATAATGTTGTCTTTGCATATTTACCATCTCTATTATGTCCTTTTAGAAAGGTGGCAACCAGAATTGTATAGTGTTCCAAATATGATCTTACCATAAAAAACATTGATACCCTGAAAATTTTATTTGGATTTCTTATCCTTGAATGGAATTTGCCTTGTTTGTTATTTTTACTGCAGCTGCACACTGGTGTGCTGCTTTATTTTATTTTGTTCAGCTCAAGTGTTATGAAAAAATGTCTCAGAAACAACAAAAACATATGTTCTGTATAACTCTATTCAGAAGTGAAGCATTGCATTCAGTGGCGCTTTTTCTAAGGCAGTGTGAGTAGGTTTGCAGCCTTTTGAGTCTAAAGTTGGGGTCCTCAAATGCTTTGGCTCTTCAGCGCGTTGTCTTGAGTGCTATGAGGAGGGTTGCCCATTTATAAAATGCTTATAACTGTGGAACTGGTGGGATAGCAAGTAAAGGAACATCAATTTTTCTAAGAACAAAGTGATCAAAAAAGCAAACTGCTTTGATCATATCTTACAACACTGGGGGTTCAGTTCCAATCTTTTCCATTAATGATTTTATGCTTCAGCATCCCTTTTCCAGCAAGCAAACTTATGGGTAACCTGAGAAGAAATGTGGTGACAAATCAAAAGTAGAGTTCGGGCTCCGAATTCTACATCACATATTTGTGTTCATCAGGTAGCAAATATTAAGGCAAAATGGTAAAGCTCATATCCCCTAAAAAACAGCCAAGTTTTATATGTATTTTCCACGTACTCGTAGACCACACAAAATGTGCATGATACCAAAACACATACATACATTCACTGTGGAGAGGGATGGGGGGCAAAATATATACAAGCTAAACACATATTTAAACTTTGCAGTGTCCTCATGATTCTCTCTCACATCCTAGATTACCTTTCCCCCCCCTTTTCCTTTGTCTGGTTGGCTATCCTTAAAATCAAACTTGGACTACAATCATCTGCTTATTTAAACTTAGAACTATAGCTCTGGAGGTCAGAAGCAATCTTGAATACAGATTCACCCCTTTGTATCATGCTGGTCTACTAATCTGGTTATTTGTTTCTTTAAGTTGTGTGTGTGTGTGTGTGTGTGTGTGTGTGTAGGTGTGTAGGTGTGTATATATACACACTATAGGTGTGTGTGTGTATAGGTGTTTATATACACACTAGGTATGTATATAAAATGAGAAAGTACAGGAAACCTGAAATCATCTGTGGGTATATTGGAGCTCCTAGGAAACATACTGGGAGTTCTTTTAGAGTTGAGAAAAATCAGGATTTTTCTTTTGCTGCTTCTTACATTTTTTTTTATCTTCTGTCCTCTAAACTAGACATTAAAGCTTTTTGCAAGAATAGGCAGAATTTGAATTTAGTTTGTTTAATGAATTGGCCTTAAAAATATATGTCAATTTGAATAATTTGCATTATTTCATTTTTTTAAAACTATCTAATAGTTATACATTCAAAAATATTGCTTTAGTATCTTTTAGAATTGGAAATAAATTTTAAAAATCAAAATTTCATTTTGATAATATTCAGTTCTATTTGTCAGTACTTATTGTATTTCTGTTTAAATCATGGTTAATTTTTATGCACATTTTGTTTCACTTTATCTTTTGTTCTCTTCTTTGGCAATGGATGCTCCTTTTTTCTGTGCCATATTAAGTGGCTGCAGATGCTACAATAAATAAAGATAGCTCTTGAAAATATATCACCTTTCTTATATAGTAGGTTTGGAAAAACATTTTCAGTTAACTCATCAAATGGAATGCTACTCAAGAACTATGTAATGATGGCTGGAAAAGATGATAAAGCAGCACATTGATTTAAAACCACAAATATTTTTGTTGGGGATGTTACCTGAAACTTATAGTAAAGAGAATGCATATTTAATTATCCATGTATTAACTGCAGCTAGAATTGTATTTGCACAAAACTGGAAAAGTGAAGAGATCCCTACTGATGAGAATGTGATTAGGAAAATATTAGAATGTGCAGAAATGAATAGACTAACACTTGCAATTAAGGAGAAAGAACAAACTGAATATTATATGATATGGGAATTATTTTATCGATGGCTAGAAAATAAAAATGAAAGTTGGAAATAAAAGAAGGAGATCAGTGAAGAGTAGAAAATACGTTAAGATAGAGATGTAAACAATATGATGATTGTTATTATGACTATTAGGATTATTATGCTTAATATTATTATTATATTCTTATTAGAAGATATGTTAAGGGGAGAAATGAATAGGTTTACTATGTTCAATACTATAATTGTAAAATCAGAGAATTAATATCAATGTAATGAATACTGTTGTAAATTTTGATGGTTATTATTGCACAGAGATATTTGTACCCAGACAACACACTGTTTAAGGGAAGATGGATTGTTTATATTAAAAAAAATAAAAACATTTATATATATATATATATATATATATATATATATATATATATATATATATATATATATATATATATATATATATATATATATATATATATATATTAGGTAATGAGATCTGACAGATGTTTTAGATCGCTCATGTTTTTGCAGTACAGAGTGGCATGAAAAAATGATTTACTGTGTAACTTGTAGTCTGTTTGTAATGTGGTAGATAATGAATTTTGTAGGCCTGTTTAGTAGGACTGATTATGGGGAACTGAAATAAAAAGCCACCTGAGGAGTCTTTCAGAGACTTATACTGAAGAATATAGATTTATTTATTTATTTATTTGAAAGACTTATATGGATGCCCATTTTAACAAACAAAACTCTGCACAGATTTATATCCCATCTTTCCAACAGTACATATTTTTCACTTTATCCAGTTTTCTCTCTTACAGTCACCATATTAGATTTAGTTTGGTAGACCAAAATTACCCATTGAGATGCCGCAGCTGAAAATGGACCTCAGTTTGGATATACTTTGCTTTGTCATCTGGATGGATTTAGTGATCAGGTGTTATGCTTTGCTTACCCATGCTGGGTGGAAAGGGGGAGTAAATATAGATTAAAAAAAAGATCTCATCCAATCAGTGACAAATTAAGCATTGACTTGAAGAAAAGTAGTTTCTTTGCCCCAACTTCAAAAGCACAGTTACTTTTTTTGAAACATGAGTTTATGTGTAATTTTTGGACACATTATGAAATCTATATTATAATTTCTTGTGCACTTCTGTTTTATGACTTACCTCACTCATTGAATTCCATTTTTTCCTATTGTTTGCTTTGCTTTGATCTATTCTTCCAAATAAGCCATCTGTAGTTGTTCAGCACAAAAGACATACATCAATTCCTGCATATGGGGAAAAGATCACTGCATGTGGATCTTCGAAATAAAAAGACAAAGTAAGGTAAATACGGGTGACAGCTATTTAAACTGCAAGGAAGATGGAATGTATTATGTTACTATAAAATGAGTGCTATAAATGGAGATAAGAGAAAAGCTAGGCATTACACACACAAAAGTATACTGTATATGATCTTCATTTCTCTGAAGACTCAGTCATTGATGCCAAGTTGTAAAAGTCCTCTAATCCTTTTTGTAAAAAAGCAAAATTTCTAGAAAAAGCAGCCTTACCCCACCCAGGCCCTTCATCTACAAAAGTGTGCGTGTGTGGGAAAGAAAAAGAAGATGATAACAAGCAAATGAGGAAGTGGAAAATGCCATCTGGAATGTATGACTATTACCAGTAAGCAAGAGAGCTATCAGTCAACTGCCAGCACCAGAAGCTATGATAAACTGCCCATTATGATGTCATTCCTGCCTGGAGCTAGGCTTAGAGCTTGATCTGGTGCTGGACAGCAAAGGAAAGGAGGAACCACACTGAGACAGCATCTCATCCCAACCAGTGCAAGAACTTTTGGAAGGAGGCAAAGGTTGTATGACTCCTTAGAGACTTCAAGGTTTTTATTTATTATAAGGGCTAACCATCAAAGACTTAGTTACATGATAGGAGTATAGTTAACCCAAGGTGAGAAGGTGTGTGCTACATTACAGTATTTTGTACGTTGTCTTCTATGCTGTGATGTGTCCAGTCCTTGGAAAACAAAGAAACCTCACTGGTGGTGATAGCAGTGGGATCCAAGATTGCAAAGGATGAGCAGCACATGCTAATAGGTTTGTGATAAGAAGCCAAGCAGGGACCAGTGTTTGATATCTATATTCCAGTTCTTGGCATCACAAATATGTCCTTACACCAGCCACCAGCAGATGGAAGAAGAAAAGGCAAAGCAAATAGAAGAATATGAAGAAGAAAATGAATGTGAAAGCAAAATTGCGTTGGTTGACCTGAGAGAGAAGCTTGGAGGATGGAGTTTAAAGAGCTAATTTCCCTTCTCAAGAACATAGAAACCACTGTCCTTACACCAAACATGGATTAGGGATATAAAATACATAAATTCAGTAAGAATGAGGTCATAGACCTCACTATTTTGAACAAGTGGCAGTGTCATGTAAATGTCTGAGAGAGCAGTAGGTGGCTACGGTAGCCCCATGTTGGACAGGAAAGGCTTTAAGGGTATAAACAAGTCTTCATGCTCAAAAGGTGGTGGATTACAAGACAGTAAAAGGAGGAGATCCTCTATCATTAGGAAGTTGTAAAGTACAGTTACAAGCAGAAACTCCTGGAATATAAGTAGCAGATACAGGAAAGGTTAAGAGAACTTTGAGCAAGGGTAGCAGACTTAATTAGAAAATGGTTACAGCCAGAGGGACAGAATATGGAGGATATACAGAGGAAATAACAATATGACAAAATAAATAAATAAAATTGTTTTGGAACAATTCCTACACTCCTACCTGGTCCTATTTGGTTTTGGATACAAGAGAGTTATCCAGATACAGGACTTAAAGCAATGTTCCCAGATGAAGATTACCTTGCAGCTAGAAGAGTTGAAACTAGAAGAGGACATGGAGCAGTTGGAAAAGAAAAGAAAAAAAGGAGAGACTGAAAAAGGAGGTATACAAGGAAAGCTAATCTTTTTCCAGTCTTAAGAGAAAGCAAACAACCCAAAGGGAGTGTAGATCCTGTTATAAATATGGCAAGGTAGGACATTTATTTATTTATTTTTATTAAATGTATATGCCACCCATCTCACAGTTCGAGGTGACTCTGGGCTAAGACTGTTGCAATCACCAATGCAGTAGAAGAATGTGACCCTCTAAACTTTGAGCGTCTAAAAAGGAGAGAAGTGTGTGGGGGAATGAAGCTGGTGTTCCTATCTGCAATTGGGAAAAAGTTTACCATTAGTATCAAAGATTTATGTCATCAGTTTTCAGGGTTCCTTTTTCTTCTTTATTTATGTAGTTTTTTTATACTCATATTTTCTGGTTTGAACAGAATATTTTCTGGCTTTGAATCATAAATTATTTTCTTTCTAACAGAAATTTCATTTCTTATCATATCTACAGTTGGTTTATTTCAATATACAGATTAGTAAAGTAATATTGAGGCGCAAGTAGTGCATTGAATAATTAAGAAGTGGAATATATTTAATAATAAATTACCTTTTGTAATGTTTTACTTCACTGTCTTTAAATTCAACATCTTCTAGAAAAGAATAGGAATTCGTTATAAACAATAAAATATCTTTCTTTGCATTGTTTCTTGGCTGTACAAAATACTGCCACTGGGTTTTTGTTGTTTTTTTAGCCTGCAAAATCTCTCCGGTTGTCAGTTTTAATGCTCAGTGAATTGTAATTCTTCACACATCAATGCATCTCAAGTCCAATGGACATTGTTTCGGGATGAAGTACCCCCTCCTCTGCACACACATACTTTTTCCTCTTAGAGAGATGCTCTAATTGTGACTTTACTTATATAGCAGGGAAGAATTTTAATGAAACAGAGGGAATTAAATGCTACTATTCACTTATATAAATTCACAGAATATACATACACTTCAAGAAGATACTGTAAAGGAAAGCAACCACTTTAATGAGAAAAGTCCACGCAATTTCTTCAATGTCAAAAGCATACAGTAAATCATAAGCATGCAATAAATCAGTGAGATTCCAGCTTTGTTTAAAGGTCTGTGTGCCAACAGCTCTGTCAGATCAGGGGGGGAAATGCTACTTACTTGCCCATTTATCTATAATTCCCTACAAAGTAAGAAAACCACTCATAAAAGCATGTTTATTTCATGTTCATTTCTTCCTTGTATCAAGGCAAATACAACTAAGTTTAATAAGTATCCTTTGAAAAGTATGTTTAATTGTATTTGGCATTGCATTGTCTGTTGTGTTTTAAAGTATGTCCTACAGCCCTAAGTTAGCCATACTTGCAGTAGCAAAAGTATAATTCAGTAGTTGAATCTAAAAACCCTTTCCAGCCATAATGAGGTTGAGCAAGTGCTCCTTTCTTTTTGTATCTTTCTGTTGTATGTGGACTTTTCTTGCTGGTTCATATTAAATCTGAGTTCCTTTGTTTGTCAGAACTCTGGTTTAATTTAAGTTTTAAATTTAAGTTTTAATTTAATTTAAGTTTTAAATAAATAAGTTACTAAATTGGGATCAGACCAGTCTTTTAAATGTCATTAAAAGTGAATAAATAAATAGACTGGAATAAAGAATTTCAGAACCCAATTTGAATGCAGATGTAGACTTGGTTGAAGGCTAGAAGTTTCCTGGCAGGTGTCAATTAACTGGTTGCTGGCAGTGGTACTGTCTCTGTTTTTAATGATATAATATTTTATTATTTTTTAATAAGATATAATATTTTATTTAATATTTTATTATTAAAATATTATTAAAATATTTAACAAAATACAAAGAAAAAAGGTCTATATTGGCTAGTATCAGTTGAATAACACAAAAAGAAACAACTACTACGCATAAATAAGACATACATTTTATTGTTTTTATGATTGCTTTATAGTCTTTTGTTCTGAAGTCCCAGAGTTGCTTAAAATGGGCTGCCGTATAAATCTTAAGGAAGGGAGTGAGGGAGGAAGGGAGGAAGGAAAATAAACTTTCTCCCCTTCCCTTTGCTTATATCCTCAATCACTACAATAACATAGATATTTATTCTTTAAACATGATAGATTATTTCCCTTGTCTATATAAATCACTCAATCTGATATTTTTAATAGTTTTCATAATTTTCTCTTTAAAAAACTATATTTTCAAAGACTAAAGTTTCCCTGCTTTGTAATGCTTCGTAGTACATATGGGAGTCTTTGTTGCTTAAATGTGGTTAGACTGCTATAATAGATATCAATTTTGTCATTGCAATTTTGTTCTCCCATTTTGATATCATCCTCAAAGTTGCTCTTTTCCAAAGTTGTGCAAAGTTGTGCAAAGTTCTTGCAGCTGCCAGCATAGTTCTTAGTAAATTTTGATATTTTTGTTATGTTTTCTAGAATTTTACCTGATAATAATATCTATGGTTTCCCTCCAAATTTTATTTTTTAGGACTTCCTTAATATTTTGATAAATACATTCCAGTTAATTTGAGAATTTTATTTGATCAGGATAGGTCAGTGATGGCGAACCTTTTTTTCCTCGGGTGCCGAAATAGTGCGCGCACGCGCTATCGCACACGCGTGCGTGCCCACACCCATAATTCAAAGCCCCCCACTTGCCTCACCCCCCTGTGCATGCGTGCGTGACCCCCCCACTCCCCCATTTCCCGACTTCTAGTGGGCCCAGTAGGCCCATTTTTGCCCTCCCCAGGCTCCAGAGGCTTTCTTAGAGCTTGGGGAGGGCGAAAACGCTTTCCCTGCCACCCCAGAGGCCCTCCGGAGGCCAAAATTGCCCTCCCAGAGCCTCCACGCGAGCCAAAAATCAGCTGGCATGCACGCACATGTGCACTGGAGCTGAGCTAGGGCAACGGCTCGCGTGCCGGCAGATATGGCTCCGCGTGCCACTTGTGGCACCCGTGCCATAGGTTCGCCATCACTGGGATAGGTGATAAAATATTATTTCTTGTAGCATTTTCAACATTTATTTTTATGTGACATTAGTTATTGTTCGAGTTCTATACAATGTGTAAAATATTTTATACCAATTTCCCCTTAAATTACAGGTTTGGAGCAAATTTTATTAACCCCCCCCCTAACTCTTCCCATTATTGCACTGTGATTACTTCTATGTTTTCCACCAACTTTATCATGTAGCTTTTAATTTATTCCATCTCCATAGTATACATACATACATACATACTTACTGTACATACATACGGTATATCCTAGTGTGTGATCTTAATTTTGTGCAAGAGCTTCAAATTTTGTCAAAGCCCTTCTTGCTCAAAGCCCTTCCTTCTTTTCTGAGATCACTTTTTATTCAAGCAATGTATAAATACATCAGTCATAGTAAATTCTTACTTTCATTGAATTGACATTCATCTGTTACCTGAAGTGTCATCCAATTTTTTCTACTTGCTGTATGTAGCCTGGATTGGTTGCTTAATTGGGAGATAGCAATATCAGCACTTAATGCAATAAAATATAAATCAAACATCTAAAGTCATAGATATAATGGTGAATGCGTTACCTAAGAAAAATTTGCATTAGGAGTAATCCTATTTAAAACTAGTAGTTAAATCCACTCCAGGGACAATCTGGACCTTTCATGGTATTATATCAATTCAATTTTGATGAAGCTGGATTTTTTTCCCCAACATTTAGTCATGAGCATGATTTACCTCTGAATGCTTGTCAACTCAAGTATCTCTTACACAGCTTATTTAGTCCAGAGACTCTTGCTTCTTCTGAAATTCTACATGATTGGGCATTACGGAGGAATTAAATGAAGCTCTTAGCTGTTAGCCTTTTGTTTTATAGGCAGTCGAGTGAAAATGATAGAATTGATACTAGTTCTTTTGCAGCCTGGAGATTATTGAATTTGATTGTCCTGTCCATATAATCTAATGAAAGGCTGCTTTAGATAACATGAAATTTTGTATTATCTTTAATAGGTTGATATCCCCCTCCCTTTTTATTTTTATTTTATCTTAGTTCATATATTGAATATTGGAAAAGCTATAGAATGTAAAGTAATGGCTGGCTGCATCCATGTTGCTATTCGAGGTTAGGAACCCACCCCTGATCCAATGCCTTATGGGCTAAGCTCCATGAGTTAATGTTCTGAATTGAACATTAACTCATGGAGCTTAGCCCATAAGGCATTGGATCAGGGGTGGGTTCCTAATTTTTTTACTACCACTCTGTGGGCATGGCTTATTTTGTGGGCGTGGCTTGCAAGCCATGTGACTGGGTGGGCGTGGGCCTTGGGAGCTTGGCAGCGGCCAGAGAAGCGGGGGGCATTGCCCACCCGCAATGCAGCCCCCCGCAGTGGGAGCAGCAAGTTCTTCTAGGAGGCTCCATCCAGCCTGAATGCTTCTCCTCATTCGATGATCCTAGGCTCCTGCCACCCGTTCTCCCTCCCCTCAGCAGCTCGAGAAGCCTCAAATGTGCGAAAATGCCTGGGATCATCACCGCGCGTTCGTGGCTTCTCGGACTGCTGAAGGGAGGGGAATGGAATAGCTCCTGCCGCCCATTCTTTCATCATCTCACGCACTTCCTCAGCCATCCTCCCCTGCTTGGACTCACTGTGGGGTAGGAAGGCAGTGCATGTGCAGTGCAGGAAGCTCGGCTTCTGGGCATGCGCAGAAGAATTTTTAAAAAATTTAAAAAAAAATTTTAATTTTTAATAAATTTTTAATTTATTTATTTAAATAAATAAATAAATAAATAAAAATAAATAAATTAATGGCGGCACCCAGGCACCAGCAACCGACCGCACCGGTACTGTGACATCACCAGCGGGCCGCTACCGGTGCTATAGAGTGGACCGCACTGGTAGGAACCCACCACTGCATTGGATATATCACTGTATGTAAAAGATGAATAAGTTCTTTAATGTGTTCCTAGCATCTGGAATCAATCTAGAATGGTGGATTTGGGGGCACAGCTTTAGTGAATTGGTGAAATGGATGCCTGCTAAGAAAACAAAATGACCCCTCATAGAATGGAGACCAAAGCTAAGAGCCAGCATGGTCTAGTGCCTAAGGCTTCAGGCTAGAAACTGGAAAATTGTGGAGTTCTAGCCCTGCCTTAAAGCATGAAAGCCGTCTGAATGATTTTAGGACAGTCATTCTCTCTCCACCCAATCCATCTCACAGGATTGTTGTTGAAGGGAAAATAGGAGGAGAAAGGAGCATTAAGTATGTTTGCCAAATCAATAAATAAATGCCCAGAAGGTATTTACTGTATAACAACGTAACGTCCTGCTTAGGAGCCTACCAAATCAAAGAAATTGCCTCTGAGGACATTTTTAAAAGCAAACTTAGACCAAAAGCATGCACAGACTAAAATAATATTAGACAGCATATCAGAAACAGAAGCCAGACCAAATCTTAAAAAATTAACACCATAGCAACAGTGGCTTTCATTGAGGCAGGTAGTAGTACAAACATTTGGTGACTCCTCTTCCACCTCGTTTCCTCTTGTATTTGAGCTGTGTGGTCAGAGCATTAGATAAATGGGTTCTGTGGCCCCAAACTTTCTATGACCATCATGTTAACTGATTGGAGCTGTGCAGTATCAAGGCTGCCTGTGTGCAGTTGGAAGTGGTTGGAGAGGAGTTGTAAACAGTTATTCAAACTTTTTTCTTTCTTGCTTTTTCACCAGCATACACACCGATTATCTTTATAATATCCAATTTTCTCGCAGGATCATTCTTAATCAAGGCCACTTTGACATTTTTTGTGCCATGTTGCTTGACAGGTAGTGTTTTTATAAGACTCTAAGTTAGGAGGAGACCTTTCTGCAGTAAGAATGCACTGAGTAGAACTTGATGACAGAACATGGTTTTATGTCATAAGAATTCACTTCCTTTATTGTTGATCTTTTAGCAATGATATGAATGGATGCATTGTTCAGGAAGTGTATTTATCAAACAATTGTTACGAATTTTCATCAGATGTTCCAAAGGCATTCAACTTTTTATCAGCAGCTAACAGGGTTGACTGCAAAGCTTAAATGTAGAAATCATTTTTCAACTTCACAAATAAGTTTCAATTGAAATTACCGTGCCCAGTTGTTGTAAATAATGTGTTTACTTTGAATTGGTCTTTTGCAGAACTTTCCTAGCTGCTGTGATAACATTTGTCCAGCATAGAGTCATATTTTGTAAGACAGTTAATAAGTAAAAGAAAAATTTCTCAAAATTCACCTGAGCTCACACTATGCTTCCTATAACCACAAGGGCAGTTCATACCAAAATCCCTCTGATTTTTAAATATCAATATGATTTTTGGACATCCTTCAAGCACTTGTCTCCAAAAGCTTGCCTCTCTTTGGGCAACACATTTTAGGTTATGTATCTGTATGTTCTGTGACTGCCACTGTTCAAAAATATACAGCATTGTGCCAAAACTCTATTTGCCACAATTGTTCTTTCTTTCTTTCTTTCTTTCTTTCTTTCTTTCTTTCTTTCTTTCTTTCTTTCTTTCTTTCTTTCTTTCTTTCTTTCTTTCTTTCTTCCTTCCTTCCTTCCTTCCTTCCTTCCTTCCTTCCTTCCTTCCTTCCTTCCTTCCTTCCTTCCTTCCTTATTTTGGAGTGAGGTCAGCTATGAGTACCACTCATTTAACCACCCATTGTGTTCAGGTTTGAAAAAAAGTCTATGACTGACAGAGATTTGGTCTAAACTTGAAGAATAGAGGAGCCATTCTTGTTGGATCTGTAGACCAGCTTTGCTTATGGTCCTATAATAGATTTTTCTAAAGCATCCCTTTGGAAATGAAGGATATGGAGCAGATGTCTGGCATGATCCATTTAAAATAATGAAATACATTTTTTGCTGCATCATTTTTTCCTTACTATAATTTGTTTATTATAAAACATGCATAGTACATTATATTATTTGAATTCAATATTGACTAGAGACAGTCTAATGCAGTGGTGGCCAACCTTAAGCATACCATCCGCCAAATTTTTTCGCAGACAAGTTCAGATCCGCCATTTATTATTTATTTATTTTTTTGGTCATTTTTGTATGCTGCCCCACTCCCGTAGGACAATTCTGCCTCTGCCTACCAGCATCAGGATCAGCGGCATCCTCACTTCCACTCGGATTTTGATAATGAGCAGCACAGATCTTTTTATCCATTTA
Organism: Diadophis punctatus similis; assembly: GCA_023053685.1. NCBI lineage: Eukaryota > Metazoa > Chordata > Lepidosauria > Squamata > Dipsadidae > Diadophis > Diadophis punctatus. Next base: position 116,786,833 of record JALIGW010000003.1, on the reverse strand, counting down.
AAACAAACCCTATCACCCGATGGGCATTTAACTGGAGTGGGTGGGGTGGGGTGGGGTATGATTTTCATGGGGGAAGAAGAAAGACTTGGCACCGAATGCTTCCTACCTATAGATGTAGGCATTGAAAGCCTGGCTTTCTCGCAGCAAGGTCTGATAGAGAGGCAGCACTTCAGTCCTCCTGGACGCTGCCATCTCATAAACACCTTGCTGGGCTTTGCCTGCCCCTTCTCCAGACAACCCAGGCAGTCGGCTTCTGCTTCTGGCCAGGAGGAAAGGGAAAGTGAGTTTGCGGAGGAGGAGGAGGAGGAGGAGGAGGAGGAGGAGGAGGAGGAGGAGGAGGAGGGCGTGCAGCTCTGCAATGTGCAACGGGGAACCGGGATAGGAAAGCATTTTTGGGTGGCGGCACCAGCTGGAACTGCCTGCCACCTGAAACACAATGCACTTTTTTGGCTTCCACATGCCTGGTTGAAGATCGTGCTTCATCTGGATGGGGAAGCCGCCGGCACCAGCAGGTTGAGCGGAGCCGCCTGCACCATGGAGGAACCCCCCACCCCGTGCCTTCCCCCCTCCCCTGCCACCAGCTGCTTCACTTTTCTCTGCACGTGGTGGGGAAGGGCTCGGAGAGGAGCCCTGGGTTGGGGAAGAGAGCATGGAATGGGGGGATCCGTCCTCCCCAATCCTGATCAACCAGTCCTCACAGGCTAGCTGCCAGGGGCACGATCTGCGTGGTTCTCCGGCCAGGAAACTTCGTAATGGGAAGAGTAGGGGGGGAAAAACCCCTCCAGCTGTGAAGCCCGCACTGGGAGCCAGAGCCGAAGCAGCCTTCTAAAAGCAAGGTTTTTGAAATCCTGGAGGAAAGCCATTTGTTGCAATTCTAATTTCTGGTATCGGGACACAGGGCGCGAGGTTGTGGTTCCCACCGAATCACTGAAAGCAGGTAAAGCAGGAGACGTTTGCCTGGCACGATGCTAGCGCTGTAACGCACCCTGCGTCCCGATCACAGAAATCGGAATTGCAACAATGGCAAAGCATCACCGCAGCTGGTTTACCCCACACCTTGCACCACATGCACCTGGACAAACCCTTCCATCTCACAGGCAGCCTTGGCAGTAGCAGAGTTCTCACGAGAGCAATCAGTGAAATGGAACTCAAAGGGCTTTGGAAGACGCGCCCACTCCTAGCCTCGTCCAAACTTTCCTCCCTGATTCCAAAAACCTTGCTTTTGGAAGGCTGCTTCGGCTCCTGATGTCCAGTGCGGGCTTCGCAGCTGGAGAGGTTCCCCCCCCCTCTACTCTTCCCATTACAAAGTTTCCTGGCCGGAGAACCACACAGATTGCGCCCCTGGCAGCTGGCCTCCGAGGACAGCTTGATCAGGATTGGGGAGGATGGATCCCTGCATTCCACGCTCTCTTCTCCCCCACCCGGGCTCCCCTCCTAGCCCTTCCGCACCATGCGTGGAGAAAGGCAAAGCAACTGAATTAAAAGAAACTCACCAAGCGCAGGTTTCCCAAGACGTCCCTTCTCTGAAGCTTGCTCTGCTGCCGGTGCTTGTGACTGACTACTTCCTCCTCTGCTATGCTCTTCTATGACTCGTGGACTTCAACTCCCAGAATTCCTGTGCCAGCATGATTGGCTCAGGAATTCTGGGAGTTGAAGTCCACAAGTCATAGAAGAGCCAACTTTGTCACTTCGTTTTGACATCACTGCTGGAGTTTGACTTCGAACTGCCGCGCGCTCTCCAGAATTATGCAGGAAGAAGGGGATCGGACAATAAGAAGGTCAGAATCACTTTCGCTTGCTAAATTTTAGCGAGCGAAAGTGATTCCGACCTTCTTATTGTCCGATCCCCTTCTTCCTGCATAATAAGCGTCAGCCTTTTCTGTCCATTGGATGATTGCAATGCGCCACTTGCAATCATCCAATGCGCCACGTTTGGCGCATGCGCCACGGTTTGGCCACCCCTGGTCTAATGTTTAAATAAATGTTTAAAGAACAGTAAGTTTATACCAATATTAACTATGTTTTCTAAAAGGTCAACGTTGATGTGCATAAAATACTTTAAAATAGTTTTGCATCTAACTCCTAAAGTGACATTAATAAACAACTGGAAAATATATTAAACTATTTGTTATATGACAAAGGCGCAAATATTTTTATCACCATAAGGATTCATTAATGTGAACTGCCTATGACAAATGCTGCAAGATGATATGCCGACTATTACAAGTTGCTGTCCTGGCCCCTTCATTGTTGAGGCTCAGAAGTCTGTTTTGGGATTCAAATTTCTTAATATGTTGTTGTTGTTGGTAGTTCTTAATGAATTTTTCTCGACTACAGTAAGTCTGAATGATGAGGCTTTAAAGCTAACAGATAAGATATTAAAGAATAGTTTTTTGTTGTATTTTTAGAGAAATAATAAGTTACTATGCTAAAAGTAAAGGAATATGAAGCTGTTCTATTTGGTTAAGGTTAAAATATATATGTTGTTTTTGGTACAACTTAGTGAACTTTTGCTGATTAAGACTAAATGACAAGAGTTTACAATTCATTTATTGGAAAGAGGTGAGATATGGAATGAAAAGATTATTTGTTGAATTCTTAGAGAAGATAATAAGTTGCTGAAATTGTTTGTATATGTCTTGATGAAGAGGGAAGTCATTCTTTTATTTTTCTTTTTTCTTTTCTTTTTCTCTGCACTTTTTCTTTTCTTTTTTATATTTTTCTGAGATTATACTAGTTTTTTATCTTTGTATTTTTAAACTTTAATAACATTTCTTATTAAGTAATTAATAAATTCTCCTTTAAAAAAGGAGAAGAAACTCATGCAATGAATAAAAAACCCTTGTTGCTCCAAGGGGTTTTAATATTTCCAAATCATAAAAAATAAATTCCAAAGAGAAATGAGGCTCAGTCAAGCTTTATGTCCTTAAAAGGGCTACATTATGATTGTAGGCTTATGATCATTTCCCAGTCACTCAACTTATAAGCCAACGCAAAACCTTGGTTTCTGTGAGCTAGTCATGAGAAATGACTCTCTGGAATGCACATGGACTATGTCACAATCCCTCCTTCCTCTGGAGAGATTTCACCAGAAGATTCAGCATCCATCTGCCATTCTCTGTTCTAAATGCCATTCCACTAGCAGTGATGTCTAGCTCTCCATGATGGTCACCGGAAGTGCCTATGCATGGAGTAGTTCTCTTTGATTTCATGGGTTCTTTTTGGTCTATGGGAAAATCTAGAGAGACTGAAACAATAAATTGTAAAGGTTGTGCATTTACTCCTAGTCACCATGATTGCCATATATATGAAGCCTTTATTTAATGACTGGCTCATTTACTGTCTGTTTGCAGTTAAGAGGGTGATGAAAATGCAATTTTATGACCACTCCTCTCATTTATGACCTTCACAGGTCTGTAAAGCAGTGGAAAGCTGAAGTAAGATGATAAGCATAGTATAGGTTTCAATAAGTAACAGCTTCACTTAATGACTGAACTACCTCTACTGTACTCTCCTTTGAATGTTCCACATTTTTTTCACCATGTCCTTGAAAAAAATAAACCAATTTGGGAACTTGCTGTTTTCTCTTCCTTTCTCAAGTTTGGTTTCGTTCCACCATACAATTTTGTTTCTTCCCATCACTGTGACCACTTACTGTTTTAAACTTGACTTAGCTAAGTCTTCTGAATTCTGAATTTTTAAAACTTTTAATTCCTCAAAAGAGAGCTTATTGAAACCCCAAAACCACAAAGAGGTAAAAGTGCATGCTATTCTGCACCCTATTTAATAAACCATGTTTTGCAGTTTATGGCTTAACCTGTGGTCCAATAACTTATTTTGTGACATTAGAACCTCTGCATTACTATTACTGGGCACTCTTGTCATTTCTATGTAGACTATCTAAATATCTATCTATCTGAGAGTAGCAATAAAATTTTGGCCAAACAAAAGTGAGCTCAATCTCATGAGGGACTTTCACATGGAAGCCATTTTCCCATGTCCACTGGCCACCATAATACCCCTGCTGTTTTCCTGTGCTCTGCTGGCATTCAGTGTGCCAAGAACCTGAAAACTGCATTTTCCTCACCTTTCTATCTATGGTTAGAGGAGGATCTGGGGACACTGTTTTGTATTAAGATAAGCCTAATTAAAAATGCAAAGTTCTTTGAAAACGGAACTGCTTTCCTCTCAGATTCCAACTACAATAATTTGTTCTGGAATTTAATAGAGAATAATATTAAAATAGATTAAAATATATTCATAGTACTTTTGGATCATGTTCTGAAAAATGTGTTGTGTTCCAAACAGATTCTGTACTTAATTCCCCATCTCCTCACCATAGCAACTCAAAGTCCCTCCCACGTTTGTTGATACCAATGATTGAGTTAAAAAGTCAGCTTTGAAACAGATGGACTGTGTGTTAAGTGCTAAAATGGCATAGAATAATCTGAGAACAAGGTAGGTAACCATTTCTGATCTGACCTTAGTTTTGCCTTGTCAGGATTTACTTTGTATTTTTCAATTTACATTTAACATATTAAGGTAGTATCATCCTATCTGATATTTCAATCAAATACAGGTAAACCTCAACTTGTGATAAATGGGACTGGAATTTTCATCACTAAGCGGTACAGTTGTAAAGCAAATTCCAAGTCGTCGAAGTGAGGCAGGTTCTTGTTGGCTTCCCAAAACCCAATTCAGTGGGGAAATTAACAGGAAATTGCAAATCCCAGGGTAGCAGGCAGGTGGCTGCTATTGGGTAAGAGAGAGTTAGGGAGGATGCATGAGGGCTCAGGGGAGGATGTGGGCGGATACAAGAGAGGCGTGGTGCAATCAGAGAGGGCACATAAAGGTTTGAGGGAAGCACAGGGTTATGCAAATAGCCAATGTGGTGCTCAGAGGGGCTGGAGGAAGTGATGGAGACTTACCCCAGAGACTTGTGACCTTCCCTGCTAACTTCCCATTGACTTTCTGAGAAAACCAATAGGAAAAGTTGCAAATAGTGATCATGTGATAAGTACAAATGGATTGCCAAGCACCCAGATCACAATCACATGACTACAGTAGGTGGCCAGAACTCCAAGGACCAGTCATAACCACCATTTATTCAATGGCTTTGGAACTTCATATAGTTCCTGAATGAATAGTTGTAGTTGTAGAAAACTACCTCTACTAAAATGTGGTCATTGTATCAACCATTGTGTCTCAGGAATGTGAAAAATGCAAGAATATACATATTGGGAGTAAGAAATTTACTCCAAATGCATTTTCTACAATTTCTTCCATACTCTCTACAAGTTCTTCCATACTCTCTTGCAGAAAGTGGTGATAGAATTTACTTTTTGACATTGTATTTTTTTCATGGTTAATAGGCAGAAATCATATGCAAGCAGAATTCATGTAATAGTTTTAAGTACATGATTCAGCCTCTTTGCTAATAAACTACTTGGTCCATTGATCAGTCAATTGAGACACATTTTTCTGCATTTAGAAAAAATATGTAAGGAATCAGCAAAAGGATTTGATCACATTACAAACAATTATGTGGGAAAATAAGAAAAGTAGGGATAAGCTAATATCCAAATGGGAATTCTAAGAATTCTTTCCCTGCTCACAACTGTGTTGAGAACTACATCACTTTCTGTATGGCAGAAGTCCTATAATTGGAATTCCAAAATACTAATAAAGGCATATTTATTTATTTATTTATCTAATTTATATGAGGCTCATTTCACTATCACGTGACCATGGGCAACTGATAACATAATAAAAACCACATTATAATCATTAAAACAATAAATATAACAGTAGAATTATCAGAAAATTAGCTAGTATAGGGGCCAGTATACAACAGGGTGGCATGCCCTCATTAGGCCTCCAGGCCTATTGGCAGAGTCAGATTTTAAGGTCCTTTTGGAAGGCCAGAAGGGTGAGGATGGATCTCACCTTGAGGGGCATAATATTCTTCCAGGGCAGAATAAAGTCTTTTCTTGGAACCTACCAGCCAGAATACTTTGACCAATGTGGTCCACAGCATGCCTCTTCTTCCAGAATCAATGTGGTGGCCAATCCCATGGGGTGAGATGCAGGGGTGGGCTACTCCGGGTTCGCCGGATTCGGCGAACCCCCAAATCCCACTCCTGACTGGCCCAAACATTTCCAAACAGTAGGGGTGCTCAAAGGTTGTGACATGCCTTGGGGATTGGAAAGATATTTTGGCTACTTTAATATAATTTGCTTGTGCTTGGTAAATAACTACATAAATATCATAGCTTTTTAATATTTTGTTTCGTGGGTATCCCCGGAGCCCCTAAAACTGTCTGCACAGCTGCATTCTGCACCAGCTGTAGCTTCCAAATACTCCTCAAGGGTAGCCCTATATAGCAGTGGTCACCAACCAGTGGTCCGCGGACCACTGGTGGTCCACAAGAAAATTTTGGTGGTCCGCAGAAAAATTATTTGCATTTTTTATATTGCACTAAATACTATTTATCTTTTTTTAAAAATTCATATTAGTGGTCCACAGGATTTAAAATTATGAATTTAGTGGTCCCCGAGGTCCGAAAGGTTGGTGATCCCTGCTATATAGAGCACATCGCAGTAGTCCAAACATGAGATAACCAGCGCTTGAACTTGATTGACTCTCAATCCAGGAGTGGGTGCAACTGGCACACAACATAAAGTTGCACATAGGCTCTCCTAGCCATGGCTGCCAACTGCTTTTCAAGCAAGGCTCAAGAACCCAGGGAAACCCCAAGGTTGCACACAGGGTCTGTCTGGGATAGTGCAACTCCATCCAGAACTAAAAATGTGATACTCTTTAATAAGTTAATTATTCCAGGTTGATGCAGCATAGAATAAAGTACACAGTTTCTAAGCTGAGGCTGTGCTTGGTCTTTATGATGTAATTTAAAATGTAGTGAGTAGGAAAATACCTAAAATTCGTTCAACAAAATTAAATATGATTTAAAGAATATGATTATTCTTAAGTCCAGAATTAAATAAGGTTGTGCAATTCTTTGAATTAAAATTCAGAGAGGTATTTTGGAGTGTGTCACATCTTTCCTAGGATCTTGCTGCTTTAAAAGACAGCAATCAGGACAGCATAGAACCAGTACAGGTAGTGCCCGACTTCCAATCACAGTTGAGCTGAAAGTTTCCCTTGCTAAGCGAGACAGTTGTTAAGTGAGTTTTGCCCCATTTTATGACCTTTCTTGCCACAGTTGTTAAGTGAATCACTGTAGTTGTTAAATTAGTAACAGTGTTATAAAATGAATCTAGCTTCCCCATTAACTTTGCTTATTAGAAGGTCACAAAAGGTGATCACATGACCCTGGAACACTGCGGTCATCAGTAATATGAGCCAGTAGCCATGGTGGCACAGTGGTTAGAATGCAGTATTGCAGTAATGCAGTATTGAATGTAATACTGTAATGCAGTATTGCAGTATTGCAGGCTAATTCTGCTGACTGCCAGGGGTTCGATCCTGACTGGTTCAAGGTTGACTCAGCTGTCCATCCTTCTGAGATCAGTAAAAGGACCCAGATTGTTGGGGGCAATATGCTGACTCTGTAAACTGCTTAGAGAGGGCTGTAAAGCATTGTGAAGCGGTATATAAGTCTAAGTATTATTGCTATTGCTAGCCAAGCTGAATTTTGAACAAGTGACCATGGGGATGCTGCAGTAGTTGTATGATCGTCAAAAAATGATCATAACTCACTTTTTTCAGTGCTGTTGTAACTTCGAACGGTACCTGAATGAATGGTTGTAAGTCAAAGACTACTTATATGTTTGCCTTCCCACAAACTGTGAAATATCATTTTTGAACTCAGTCTGAAGCATTGCACAGCCATGAAACATGATTTTTTGTGGGGGAAGGGAGTATCAATAAAAATTAGTTTTAAGACTTTTTTCAGGCTGCTCAAAAAAGGATTATTTTTAACATTTGCATTTCTAAAGTCTGAACTATCTTTAATTAGTATTTAATAGTTCTTTCTTCTAAGAGTTTAAATTATCATTGTAAATATCAGTAGAATTAAATATTTTTTGTTTATATTGTTTCTTGCTTTCTATTGTTCCTTGAATATTTTATTTGTTTTAAATGCATTGCGGAAAATGAAATACAAACAGTATTACAGCCACTGGGGTTTTTAAAAGCTATTTTTAGGGTTTTGTTGCTTTCTGAATTAGTTGCTATAGTTTCAGTATGTATTTACTTAATTCCCTGTTTTTTTTAACCTATCCTTTGACACCTTTTCTTCTTTCTGACATCTTTTTTTCAGGGTTACTTTTATAGTCTCATTGTCTATGGAGATTCTCAGTCATCCAGGTCATGGCTGTCCCCATGGTTGTGTTGTGCAATGCGTCTTACTGATACTTCTTTCTGTCTCTCTACCTTACCAAACCAAACCAAACCAAACCATCATCCTTGCATTAGAAAGTATTAGGACACCCTGAAACTGCATGTGGGCTAACCTTCAATTGCTGAACTTGATTAAATTAATGGTTTATCTAGTTCAGCATCTTTATCCCAACAGTAACCTTGCAGATGCCCATGGGAAATCTAAGATATGAGTGCATAGCATCCTTCTTATGCCTCCCAGCAATTCACATTTAGATGCAAATTACTTCTGGCTCATGCATATCAAGCAGATGCCTTCCAGAGTATGCTGTAAAAAAGACAAATGATTGAAGAATTAGCGCCCTAGTGCCATCCACAGCATTGCAATGAATCTTTGGGGCACACCTTTGGATCAATGATGTAGCCATTTGGAAGAGCAAAATGTCTCACGATATCTCCTTTCGAATTACACATGAAAATGAGTAAATAGTTACTTTCCTCTTAGAGCCCTATTCATTGCAATGAGCAGTCAGTCAGATTCATATGTTCATTGTAGTTTTGAAATGTCATTGTAGTAGAAACTCAGCATGAACTGGAACTGTACATTTTCTGCACAAACTGAACCAGAAAAATGTTGTGGGGTTTTTGGGGGCCATCCTTTCATCTATTTATCTCTCTACCTGTTTGTCTACACCAATACACATTCTCTATACAGCTCACAAATTAAATATAGCATGAAAAGGTAATAATCATTAAAGACTAAAATATATATTTATTAGTTGAATTTCTGTAGACCAGAGAAATAACAAAATCGGAAGAAACTAGAGACTAGTTGAGAGAAAGAATGGCATCCAGGAACTGAATTTCATAGCTTACATATGTATTGGAGACCAAGTTGTATTTGAGGTAACTGAATCAAGCCCAGCAGAAACTATTAAATATTGTCATGTCTGTCAAATTAATATAAAATTATTTCTGGAATCAAATACCACTACCCCTTCTTGCAAACACCATTAGGTTGTTATCAAATACAGTAATGCATAAATATGACTATGCTACCTCATTCAGGGAAGTCTACAATTGGTATATCATCTGACATGTATTACTTTGACATGTATTTGATAAACTGAAGAAACTTGAAACTTTAAGTAACTACTCTGAATATATTAAACTAAAACTGCAGAATTCTTAGAAAGCGAACACCATCAAACAGTATCTGAATCTTGTTTGGATTAAATGAGGTGTATTTACTCATCTCTACTTATTATTGTTGCCAAGCACAAGGATATAGCTTCATTTTTCTCATTCATATTGGTTTTTCTCTGGTACCAAATTTTGCAGTCCTGGGGAAAATGTGACAGCTGTCAATCAGCTGTGAACTAGGATGCTGATGATTAGGGATGGATTAGGAGTAAAAGGTATATTAATAAACATATCTCTTTTCTCTTAAAACATAAGAGAAAAGAGATGTTTATTAAAATAATTTTATAATTACTGTGAATCCCAACTTCTTCCTAAAATAGAAATTCAAGAAAGGAAATTACCATGATTCATGATTCATTCCATGATTGAAGGATATATATATCAAATCATATTTCAAAGGAGATATTAAGTTCTTCAGTTCACATTGAAAATATTTAATGGATTAATTAGATTTTTAATTCATTGTTACTTTATCCTTCCTGCTTGCTTATTTTTCCATTTTCTTTTTTTCCTGTTCAAACTCTAATAAGGATCACTAGCTTCTTATATAGATCAAATCATCATTAAATATGTCATTCTGGATATATTCGGGATCATATACTTATACTTCAGTTTTCAAGTAATTTGTTCCCTGATCTTTTTCTTTCTTTTTCTTTTTTACATTTTCCTTAGTATCATTTTGCAGAGTTACAAAATTCCATTTGGTGTTTTGTTTCCAGACACATTTTTGGAAGCTAAAAAATTATTAAAGTTACTTACGATCTTCTTCTCAAAGATTTTCAGTACTAATGGTGGAAAAATTATTCAAGACCATTCTATTCTTAGTGTAGTATACAAATATAAATAAGCTCCAGGGAAAACCTGAAATCCCCTTGGATTTGTTTGAGGAAGCCCAGTGGTTTTTTTTTAAATATTTGAGAATATCTGTACAGACATATTTTGGGTGTGTGAGTTTGTGGGGAAAGCACATGCATAGACTAGTGGATAAGGGAAGTAGGTTGCTCTTTTTATTGAAAGTTATTTTTGGCAAGATGGATGTGGAGTTAATATGACTGTATAATATTATATAAAAAGGCTAGTTTTGTATATATGATATTATATATTTTTTATTTTAATCTTAGTTGTTTAGTGCGTTGAAGTGTAATCCATGATGCCTACTATGGCACTACACTTTCAAATAGAAAAATAACAGATATAGAATACATCTCTGTCCCAACCACAATAACACTAATAGGAACCAGTCAGCAGTCATGTTATATTATTCAAGGGATCTCTGAGCTTGGTTGCTTTCTTGCAGACACTTCATTATCCAAACTAGGTAACATCACCAGTACTAGTAAGGTGGGGGCTTTATTCTCAATTTATATTCTGGTGGCTTACCCTGTCAATGTTGATGGAAGTGGCCTTGGAGGTTCTTTGGTTGGGCTATTTACTGTTATCTTGTTTGGCAGTTCCTTGATTGGGGGCATTGTTTACTTTTTGGTTATTGCTCTGATCTTAATCTTGATGTTAATCTATGCTCATCTGGGTGTTGATTGGTGGTGGGGAGGTGTTTTGGTCTTTTTGGCTTGTTGATTATCTTTTTTGCACAGTATGTAGATGTTGTTTATGTCTATGTATCTATTGGTGGCTAATTTGTCAGAGTGCCAGGCTTCTAGAAATTCTGCAACATTTTTGGATTTGGCTTGGTGGAGGATGGTCACACTTTCCCAGTTGAAACTATGGTTAAATCTGTCCATATGTTGTGCAATGAAAGAGTTTTCATCATTTCTTCTGATTACTAGTTGGTGTTCATGGATGTGTTCTGCAAGTCTGTCTGTTTGTCCTATGTAAGGACTGTTGCAGTTTTTACACTGTATGTTGTAGATGACTCCTGTTTTTCTTCTGGGGCTGCTGGCTCTTTTGGTTTAGTTAGGGCATTTTGAAGGGCTTTAGTCGGTTTGTGTATTATACTGATTCCATGTGATCGTCTGTTGGAGGTTTCTGAGATGTTTTTGATGTATGGCAATGTTCTCTTTTTACAGCTTGTGTTGGTTGTGCTACATAGAGTTTAGTGATCAGGCACATTTTGATGAAGTTGTGTGGATATCTACTTTGTTGGAAGATGTTATATGGATTATCTGTTTCATTTTGCTGCTGTTCAGGGTTGCGGCTCATGTGTTTCTGCTCATCTGAATAGAGTTCTTACACAGCTTCTCTTCTCTTGAGTTATTACTTTGGTAGTGGAGCACTTGATCGGTATGGGTGATATTTCCATACACTTTTGTTTCAAGTTTGCCATTTTGTCTCTGCTGATCAGGATAACCAGGAATGGTAGTGAATTGCTTTGTGAGTATTATCTAATTGGTCCTTTTTTATTATGATGAAGGTGTTGTCTTCATATCTGATTCATATTTTGGGTTGTATTTATTTGATTGCTATTGATTCCAGATGTTGTATTGCAACCTCTGCTATGAGTCCTGAAAGCAGTGATCTCATAGGTGTACTAATTTGTTGCTAATTTGTCCGTCAAATTTAAATGTGGTTAAGCAGAGGCTGATAAGATCCATGATCTTTTTATTTATTTTTTATTTTAGTTATTTTGTCAACACGTTTACAAGATAATAGGTATGATATAAACATAAACAAAAGCAAAGTATGTATAGGTAAATTTAGACAATAGGACAGAAAGACAGGGACAGTAGGCACAATGGTGTGCTTATGCACGCCCCTTACCCCTCTTAGGAATGGGGTGAGGTCAACTATAGACAGTCTAAGGTTAAAGTTTTTGGGGTTTGGGGAAGAAACCACAGAGTCAGGTAGTGCATTCCAGGCATTGATTGCTCTGTTGCTGAAGTCGTATTTTCTGCAGTCGAGTTTCAAGCGGTTTACATTGAGTTTGAATCTATTGTGTGCTCGTGTATTGTTGCGGTTGAAGCTGTAGTATTCATTGACAGGTAGGACATTGTGGCAGATGATTTTATGAACTACATTTAGATCTGATCAAAGGCGACGTAGTTCTATGTCTATATAGTTCTATGGATGTTTCAATCTTGTGTATTTGGTTCAATCAGGTGTACCATGGAGCAATGTTGTCATAGATTCTTTGGCTAATTTTGGGTCTATGGACATGAAAAGAGCTGTGACATTAATTATCACTAGAACATGCCCTAAGATGGCTTAAAAATACAGAAAGAGAATATCTATTCTCCAATATGGATTAGACTTTCTAGTTCAAAATGTTGGGCCTATAGTCAGGTTAAGCACAACATTTCACAGAAGAGATGTGTTTTACCCATTTTGTAAGAGTGATTTCAGACCAGTAAACATTGCTTTATGAAAAATTATTGTCTGGACTAGATGGAGCTCGACAGTAATGGGTTGCAAATCCTGTTGCTACCGGTTCGCACGCGCGCCCTGCTTCTGCGCATGCGCAGAAGTGTCCAGGGTGGGTGGGCGGAGCTTCCCCGCCACCGCTACTGGTTCGTAGATCCAGGCCGTACCAGTATTAACCCACCGCTGGAGCTCGATCTGTAGTAATTCCAACCCATTACATTTTTTACAGGGCTTGCAAAAAGTATGTTTCTTTATAACTAGCAATGTTTATCTATTCACATGTTGAATGATCTAATTAATTTCTAATTTTGACAGTGTTAATTAATTTCTAGTGTCACAATACTCTGTCTTCTGCTTCCCAATATAAGATCAAGCACAAATTTATACAGTAGGTGGTTACGACAAGCAGTACTGTAATCAGAAACTGGTTTTCATTTTAAATTAAACAGTACATTAATTCAATATACTATAGTTTTAGGATGTTTTCCTTTTTTATTTGGAGGAGTCCAATATCTCAGACACCACATATTCATACATAGCTGTAACTCTTCTTCTTCTTCTTTTTTTTTTTACAGTATTCTATGAAAAGAGAAGCTAGAGGGTTTTTTGGGAAAGTATTACTAGTGACCTATTACTCCTACTAGCAGCAGGTATAACAAATTGTGTTGTCCAGAAAAGTATCAGCAGAAAATATAAATTTCTACTCTGAGGAGTTTAAATGTTAATGTTAACTGTATGGAATATTACAAAGGAAAGAAAGGAAAAGGAAGAGATTAATAAGTTGATAGTAGCTTAATATATACCAGAGCAATTACTTATTCTTGTTGGATTGAATGGCTTCTAAAGTAGGGGCACCCTTATAAACACAGAATTGTGCACCATATAACAAGAAGCCTAGGACTTCTATATTATATATATATTACCGTATTTTTCGGAGTATAAGAAGCACCTTTTTACCCTCAAAAAGAGGGTGAAAACCTGGGTGCGTCTTATACACCAAATGCAGCCCCACCCAGCCACCCCCACCCTTTGGCCTCTGCCTGCCAGCAATTTACCTCTTTGCAGCAAACAGGGCAAAGCACAAGAAGAGCACAAGAAGAGATAAACTACCTCCCGATCTACAGCTGACAGGCTTGCATGCCACGTGGTAAAATGAAACTAACTACGGTGGCTGTAATGAGACAAAATGCTGGGAGATAAACTGCTGGCAATATTAGGCTGCTGAAATCAAATGGAGGCAAGCTATAGCTACTTTGGCTCAGAGCTAGAGCTCTTGCCTCACAATCAGGAGGTTGTGAGTTCTATCCTAGGTACAGGCAGATTCTGTTAATATGTTATTTTGTTAAATGTTTGTAGAGTGTTCAAATTATTAGACTTATTTTTTAAAGACTGCTTTATTATTGTTCTAGACAACTTAACAAAATGAAGAAGCTTTTTAAAATAAATGCTTGCTCTGAAGAGGCCCAGTGCTATTGTATCTTCTTTTAAATAGCAGAGAATACTTCCAGAAAGCCACATCAATTTTAAAGATCTGTAAAAGTATAATCTGAAATGTCCTGTTTTAGTATTAAGTATTAAGTATTAGTATTAAAAGAAGGCAGCTGAGAAACCCTGACTAGTCATGTTTGGAGTAGATCTATTTAAATAATTGGGAGGAGTTAGTGTGATTACATTTAAGAAAACTTTCTGGGATTAATATACTGCCATAATGTACATTTTTCCAATTCTTTGCCATTTCGGTGGGTCAGGCATACATGCACAGAAATACACAGCAAACAGTGTATATCATCTGTACTGTTTGCTGTTTGGCAGATTGCTGGGAGGCAGAGGCCTTTTTCCTTGTTTTCCTCCCCCAAAACTAAGGTGCGTCTTATACTCCGATGCGTCTTATACTCCGAAAAATACGGTATACAGTTTTATTGCAATAATGACTGCTATATTTTCAGATTGCGTTAGAAAGTTTGAGCACTAATCAGAAAGTTCACTAAATTGTTGTTCCAGCAGGTAGAGGGTTGGAAATGACTAGGTACTTGAAGTCCTTGAACTGATCAATGTGTTACTTTTTCATTTATTTTTATTTTTCATTTATTAGGGGACTTAAGGCATATTCTGGAGAAAAAACTGAAATCTTAGCTTTGGAGTAATTGATTTCAAGAATACCTTAAGAACAATAGGACACAAAAGAAGCTAGGCTTCTGCACATTATATTATTCATAGTGTTGGGCACTCATAAACCCAATTATCAGAACTTTAGTCTTCTTTCTGATGAAGAAATTACAGTCTTCATTCTGCAAGGCCTAACTTATTCAATTACTACAAAGGTTTGACAAGTTTCTTTCATAGCTGTGACTTATGGAAGCTAAGTAATATCTTCTTGTTATTAATTGTTTCAGAAGTATTAGAAAAATAATGGAATGGAATGGAATGGAATGGAATGGAATGGAATGGAATGGAATGGAATGGAATAGAATTCTTTATTGGCCAAGTGTGATTGGGCACACAAGGAATTTGTCTTTGGTGCATATACTCTCAGTGTACACAAAAAGACAAGATACATTTGTCAAGAATCATAAGGTACAACACTTAATGATTGTCATAGGGTATAAATAAGCAATCAGGAAACAATCAATATTAATATAAATAGTAAGGATACAAGCAACAAGTTACAGTCCTGCAGTCATAAGTGGGAGGAGATGGGTGATAGGAACGATGAGAAGACTAATAGTAATAGTAATGCAGTCTTAGTGAATAGTTTGACAGTGGTGAGGGAATTATTTGTTTAGCAGAGTGATGGCGTTCGGGAAAAAACTGTTCTTGTGTCTAGTTGTCTTGGTGTGCAGTGCTCTATAGCGTCATTTTGAGGGTAGGAGTTGAAACAATTTATGTCCAGGATGCAAGGGGTCAGTAAATATTTTCACGACCCTCTTTTTGACTCGTGCAGTATACAGGTCCTCAATGGAAGGCAGGTTGGCTTTTGGGTTTTTTTTTGTTCTGTATTTTAAATTTTATATCTACATTTTATTTAAATACATTTAAATTCCATATTTGTGCTTTATAGGTCTGAAACTGTAAATAAATAAATTCTGAAGTCCCTGTTGAAATCGAAGAATAAAGAAATAAACCACAGTTCACAAAAGGGATGAATTTAAGGAGACATTGCATTAAATATCATTTGAAGGAGCAAAAAGCTTTAGGGCAGTAAAGGATGATAGATTTGGGACATGGCAAGTAGTGATAACTTC
The DNA here is from genome assembly GCA_023053685.1 of Diadophis punctatus similis. NCBI lineage: Eukaryota > Metazoa > Chordata > Lepidosauria > Squamata > Dipsadidae > Diadophis > Diadophis punctatus. The sequence goes on along the minus strand of JALIGW010000003.1, from coordinate 116,770,732 downwards.
TTGAGGAATTGTGTTGTCACATCATCACTTGGTTAATTTTGCTATAGCTTTGTACAAATATTGCTTGCTTTATATTCCTCACAGGTTTTTGTCCTTTCCAAGGAAAGCTGTCTGCTCAGATTAATTGGACACTGCTTTTCCTTCTCTTGATAAATCATCTATAATTAATTACATAGGGAAGAGCTGTCTCTTTAATACAGTAAACTAAGACATGATGAGTTCTGCTGTTGGAACTAGACAAATTTCTGACTGGAACAGACCACACATTCTTCACGGTGAGGGTTATTTATTAGCCATTTAAAAAACTTATCTGATGGCAGTTGGGAAAAGAGTAATCATTACATTTCAGGCTTAAATCTCCAAGTGATTGCAATATTTTACTCTATAGCATCATAGTATTCATGTATTCTTGCTTATGTTAACTTGCATGTCAATGACATGTATTATGTGCATGGAAAGGGCCTTGAATCAACTGTGCTATATATTGAGGACATAACTGCTTCTGTACTCTGAGAACAAGTAATGTTGTTATAAGTAACATTTCTCGAAATCATTTGCCGAATTATTTTATAGATATTTTAAAAAGTGACCTGTGTATAGAGTAAAATAGTGATATAATCTTGATTTACTATAATGGCTTGTGTTGTGTGAAGTTGTAATTTTTTTAAAAAAAGAAACTTTTATAAGTTTAAAACATTTATAATTGCAAGAGAATTCATTCTAATTTATTTCTCAAAACTTTACAAATACAAATACATCCTTTTACTTAAACCCTAAGAGAAGAAGACTCTCCTTCAAGTCTCCTGACTTTTACAACCTTATTTTAAGTGGCTTAGATCCTATCTTCAACTTTTTGAAAGTCATTTTCAGATTTTTACAAGTTTTACCTATCTACTAATATGTAGTTCTGTATAGAGTTTCCCATGTCTTTAGAACAAAATTCTCTTGGGACATAACATAACATAACAAAACAGTCTGATTTAGCTGTATTGCATTAAGATGAAGACATTTCTGAAGAATTGCTGTTTTATAGATCAGTTATTAAAAATGAGAATAGTTCTCAGCTTTGGCTGGAAGAAGCCTCAGTTAGAGGGATGGAAGCCCCAGAAGCATCATTGTTTTAATCTAAGAACAAATGAGCATGACACCACTCAACCTGTCTCTGACCTGGAATTAGAAGAATCTGAATTGCTAAAAAGGAGGATAAAAAGGAAGATTTGAAATAATTTCAAATCTTCCTTTTTATCCTCCTTTTTAGCAATTCAGATTCAAACATACTGAAATAAAGGAAGGGCACAAAAAATGTTAGCTGTAAATATATTTCAATAATTTGATCAGATTTCTCGATTCAGAGTTCAAAGACCAATAAAAGAGAATATTTGTGTAGCTCAGAGTTGAAATGAGGGATCTTTGGTGCTCTCTGATCTTGGTTGTTTTCTTGCAGATGCTTCATTAGGCAATCTAGGTAACATCATCAGTGCTAGTGAGGAATGTGGTTAGCTCTCAGTTTATATTCTAGTCAGGGGTGGGTTCTAAATTTTTTTACTACCGGTTCTGTGGGCGTGGCTTGATGGCCGTGATGGTAGGCTTGGCTTCGTGGTCATGTGACTGGGTAGGCATGGCTTTGTGGTCATGTGACTGGGTGGGCGTAGCTTCCTGGTCATGTGACTCAGTGGGTGTGGCTTTGTGGTCATGTGACTGGGCGGGAGTAGCTGGGTGGTCATGTGATTGGGTGGGTTACTTTGTCTCTTTCTCTTTCTTTCTTGTCTCTCTCTCTTTCTCTCTCTTAATACCCTATATGAGCTCTGCTGATTGATATAAGTGGATTTTATTCATATGTATCTTCATGTGATCTGCTACCTCTGCTATAAGGAGTATGCCAGCAAAGGATTTAGAAGTCTTGGATACCTTAACAATTGAATGGTTAATATCATGGAGGTAATAAAAATGATGCAGGAGGCACATTAAATCATTTGTTTGTTTGTTTTTGTTAGTTTAGGTGCTATTTCAAGATTAGTTTTGAAATCTTAAAAATCAATGTTCAACTTAGTTGTGGCTTGTTTAGGGTTGGAATACCATCCATTATGATCATATAAGCATTCTGACAGATGGAATTTTGATATTTCTAATCTAGTCCAATGCAAATTCCACTCAAAGCTTATGATAAATAATTATGATGAATTACCCAATGAATTTCAATTGTTTAGTGATACCATGTTGTGCATTTTTTTTGAAATGGCAGTTATCCTCTAATAAATATGCAAAGATTTTTTTTCTGGAAAGGATTGTTCCAGATATATAGCTTTGATTCAGGGGCGGATTCTGACTTACCTCACTGCCGGTTCGCTTCCTCCTGCGCCGCGTGGGCTGGAATTCAACTAGAAATTCCATTTGAAGCCCATACAGGTAGTCCTCGACTTATGACTGCAATTGAGCCCAAAATTTATGTTGTTAAGTGAGACATGTGTTAAGTGAGTTTTGTCCTATTTTATTACCTTTCTTGCCACAGTTGTTAAGTGAATTGCCACAGTTGATAAGTTAATAACTCAGTTGTTAAGTGAATCTGGCTTCCCCCATTGAAGGTCACAAAAGGGGATCACGTGACCTTGGGACACAGCAACAGTCGTAAGTATGAGCCAGTGGCCAAGTATCTGAATTTCTATTACATGATCGTCGGGATTCTTCAAAGGTTGTTAACTTTGAAAAATGGTCATAAGTCACTTTTTTCAGGGCCATTGTAACTTTGAACGGTCACTAAATGAACTGTTGTAAGTCTAGGGCTACCTGTATTAAATAAAGCTGGACCTCAACTCCCAGAATTCCAGTTGAAGTCCATATTAACGAATGTATGATGAATGTATCTTGTCTTTGTATGTACCCTGAGAGCATATGCACCAAAGACAAATACCTTGTGTGTCCAATCACTTGGCCAATAAAGAATTATATTCTATTCCATTTTATATACCTTAACTAGGGCTGGACTACAACTCCTAGAATTCCATCTGAAGTCCATATACCTTAACTAGGTTGGACTGCCCCATGTAGTACATGAAGATTTTCACAGGGACCAATTCATAGTCTCTGCCACAACAATATTCTCATTCTGGAGCTTATAAACAGAGGAAGGACAGAGCCACCTTATGCAACAACCGTGCCATTTTTATATCAGAAGTGTTCCCTTAAACAGCAGAAAAGTCAATTCCTTGCTGACTCAGAGGTCAGGAAGTGTTTATTTACTCCTGGGATGATTCAGGAGAGAGCAGAGGAAATAGTGTAACTTGAGTGGAATGACAGGTAGTTTCCAAGGGTACAATCTGGCAAGGAACATACTGTAGGCATATAATATATTGAACATTTAAAAAAAAGATTAAATGATGCCATGTGTTATATTCAGTTTGGAATAATTAGCTGAAGTAGCTACTGCCAGGTATAATGGCATTGTTGGAATTTTTCTTTGCCAGTATAATGCAGTCGAGCACCTTGAACTGATAATTTTGATAGGAACAGGGGGAAAATTGGAGATAACCATTCCCATGTTCCAAATGTTGCTAACTGTGTACCCAAGTGGTTACTGCTAGGAACAGTCTTCCAGCGTGATAAATAAATAGCACTAGAAGACTCACTTGGGAATATTACTGGATAGTTACAACAATTAGAAGTGTGGCTGGTGATGATTAGACACATGCTTTTTTGGTCTCAGTTTCCTCTTCCTCCCTCACAATTTGAAATCTCTATTTGTAGAAGAAGAACTGCTTATACAAAATGCAAAAGGCAAAGTGTCATGTCACAGGACATTTTTCTTGTCTTCTGAATACACATTAATTGAAATATCTCACAGTTTTGAGGCCCTCTAGCAGCTATGCATCCTGTTAGAGAAACTATACATCTTTTAATTCAATGCCAGAAAACCTTTTGACCCTAACTACCCAGTATTAGACTATGTCAGACATAGTTTTGTTATTTAGAATGGTGGGATTCAGCCGGTTTGCACCAGTTGTTAACTTTTTCTGCAGTTCAGCGAACCGGCTGATCCCACCACTGGCTGGCCCCTCCCCTCCCCTCCCAGACACTCCTCGCTTAGCCTGAGAAGGTAAGGCTGACGTCGCTGGAGAACGTCCCATTGGGGACAGACAGCTAGCCATGGATAGGTTCCTAACGGTAGCCATGCTGATATGCTCTCTTCCATCGCCAGCTCACCTCCCCAGCCTGTGTGTTTTTGTGCAAGGTTTCCCCGTCATGCCCTGCTCTGGCTGGTTTCCCTTGGCTAACACCCAGTGAGGGAGGAGTTGCTCTGCCATGAGTGGGCAGAGACGGGAGGCACGGGGCATGCCCAAGTGACACTCCTGTGCCAAAAAAACCTTCCCTTACCCTTCTCCTGTGTAAAGATAGGGGCATTTTTCCTCCGTCCTAGGCTGATGGGACACTCGGGGTACAGGTCACCATTGGCCTTACCTTCATGGGCAGCTGCGGTGAACAAAGTGGTGCAAGCTCCATAGGCTGGAATGTAAGGCCAATGGCGGGGGAAGGAGACCCACTCTGGGCCCGCTGCGCTCGGCTGAAGGTCCACCTCAGGGGGAGACACGGTGAGGCTCAACTGTCTTTTGGGCCTGGCTCTTGGCTTCCGTGAGGCCCGAGAGAAAGCACCTGGTCCGGGCACAGAGCCCTCCCCAGGGAGCAAAGCCATGGATGAGCTGATCCACCCCAAAGGCCTCGAGGGGCTCCAGAGTTTCCACGTGACTCCACTGGCCCGAGTGCCCTGGCCATCAGACCTCAATGGAGCCAGCCCCCACCAGTGGTGTTCCTGGCTGGTGGGCGGATATCCCAGGGCTGCACGCTTGCACCTCACTGCACCAGGGAACAAAGCCTTGGATGACCTGAACCGTCCCAAAGGCCTCGAGGGGCTCCAGAGTTTCTACGCATCTCTGCCAGCCCAAGTGCCCTGCCCTTCAGACCCTACAGGGCCAGCGCCTGGCAGCAGCGCTCCTAGAGGATGGGCGGGCAGATGTCCCGGGGCTGCATGTGCGCACCTTGCCAAACTGCAGCAGACTTGGCCCCAGCACAGCGCTCTCCCTAAGGGCTGCTCACTCGTGCACCCACCAGCTGGGCTGGCCTGGAAGTGGCATGTCCCCATTGCAGGATGAAGGCGGGACCTGAAGGAGATAGGAGTGTGAGCGGACCCACCGTGCTCGGCCGAAGGGTGCGGGCCGCCTTGGGGACGGCAAGGCTCAGGCCCACTTGCCCTCCCATTTGCTTCAACAGGGGAATGTTCCGCTTCTGGGCCAGCCTGGCCTGCGGGTGGGCAAGCAGGGCAGGGCGCTTGGGCCAGTGGAGGCTCATGGAAACTCTGGAGCCCCTCGATGCCTTTGGGATGGATCAGGTCATCCAGGGCTTTGCTCCCCAATGCAGTGAGGTGCGAGCATGCAGCCCCAGGACATCCGCCTGCCAGCCAGCCAGGAGCACCACCACTAGGAAGGAGGCAAATGATGGTAGGCTTCGGAGCGCCGTGGAGTGTTCCACCAGAGACAAAGAAGCAGGAAGCCCCAACAGCGGTACTGGGAGCAACGGGAACTTGAGGGTGAGTGAGCCTGACAGGTGGGCAGGGTTGTTGTAGGAAGGACAAGCATGGAAGTGACAGTTGAGGAAAAAGGGCTTCGGTTTAAAAGGAACTTTATTTGGAACCCGGGGGGCCCCACTTCTCGCTCCCGAGCATCTCGCTGGGTTGCAGTTAAGTCATTTCAGCGGGTGATTCACCCTCCTAATGACGACACCTCCACATTCCAAAAACATACTTTTCTTTAAATGCCGGCCGCAAGGGCTGGCATGTGTCCTTTGCCATCCCTCCTCTTTCTCCGGTCTTCCCTCGGTTTCACACAAGCTCGTTTAATTCTGGGTGGATGTGCTTTCCTCCTCTAGGGTAACTAAAACATGCGGTAGTTGAGACAGGCTGTTAAAAGTTGCCTCCCCCTGAACATTCCCTCTGAAGGGAAAAACAACAAGAAACAGCGGTGTCATCTCAGTCAGAGTTCCTTTATTTTTATTTTATTTTATTTTATTTTATCTTAAAAGCATCTTATGTAAAACTGGTATATCAAGGGGGCTGCAGGTTCTTTAGCATCACAAGGACTAAAGTAGGTTTATATGTACAGAGCAGGGGTCGGTTCTAACTTACCTCGCTGCCGGTTCACTTCCTCCAGTGTCACGTGGCTGCGCCTCGTGGGTGCACGCGTGCTTTGCGTGCGCGCGCATGCGCAGTGCCAAAAAAATCAGAAAAATAAAAAAATAAGCTGAAAACAAGATGGCGACCACATGCACAGTGCCGGAAACTCAGCTTCTGCACATGCTCAGAAGAAGAAAAAAATAAAAAAATTCAAAAAATAATCAAAAAATAAAAATAATAAAAAAAGAAGCCAAAACAAGATGGTGACCACATGTAGTACCAGAAACTCGGCTTCTGCACATGCTCAGAAGAAAAAAAATTTAAACTTTTTTTAAAAAAAGATGGCACTGCCAACGGACTGGCACTGACCGAACCAGTTTCGTGGCAGCACCAGCATATCGCTACCGGTTCAAGTGAACCGGTCCAAACCGGGAGGAACCCACCTCTGTTACAGCGTCTCCAATGGATAAGAGCCCCCTGAATTAGGAGTACATCCCATATAATACTGTCACTAGCTCTTTATGGCTTAAGAAATATATTTTCTTCTCTTATCACCCCCCCACACACACACATATCCAGGTGGCAAGGTGTCTCTCGACGTGAGTGATGTCAAGTTGGCCACGCCCACCCAGTCACATGACCACCCAGCCATGCCTACCCAGCTATGCCTACCCAGCCGGTCATTAGGACAGAGAACAGGCTGTTAAATTGTTTGAATCCCACCACTGGTTTTGTAGTGCTTTCTTGATTTTAACCACCAGAAGCAGGTTAAAAATGCAGAAAGATACTGGGATAATAAAACTTCTTATTTATATTGATATCATTTTATTGACTGCATGGATTACATAATGGTTAAGTACTGGATTGTGGATTCTGTGTTGTGTGAAATAAAAAACAGAGCCAGACTACCATTCTCTTCTCTCTTCCATTAAAATATCTATATTCAGAGAGCAAGTATTGTTCTAGATTCAAAAAAGGCTAGAGCCAAGTCTAGCAAATTTGATTTGAAAAAAAAAATGATGACCACTAAATGGATGTTTGTTTATTGTTTTATCTTTGCTGGTAGTCATCCAGATCAGGGGTCCGTGGACCACTACCAGTACATGGACTGTTGGCAGCCAAGCACGAGAAGCTCCATTTGCAAATGCGAGTGCCGTATATATATATATATATATATATATATATATATATATATATATATATATATATATATATATATATATATATATGTATATATATATATATATATATATATATATGTGTGTGTGTGTGTGTGTGTGTGTGTGTGTGTGTGTGTGTGAAACTATCCTTTCCCCACTTCCACCACCTCCACTGCCACTCCACAGAGCCAGAACACCAGAAAGGGCGTTGTCTTCTCCTGAACGCCCCTTCTCGTGGGGTGGAGCTAGCCTCCAAGAGTATGGGATTGACACATATCGCAGCCAATTAGGACTGAGTCTGGAAACCTATAAAAGCTGCCCTTCCAAGGTACACCCCCTCTTGAGACGAAGGACAGGCCAGACTCACGGTGCTCCCCAAATGAAAAACAGCCTCACGAACCAAACACGGGTGGGGCTTGGAGGCTAGCTCCACCCCACGAGAAGGGGCGTTCAGGAGAAGACAACGCCCTTTCTCCATAGTGGGTGGAGCTAGCCTCCAAGAGTATGGGACATGCCAAAGCCTAACGTCCCTAGGGAGGGCCACAAGACCCTTGATCCAACACCCCAGTTGTCAATGTCGACTGGATGACACGTCGACCAAAATCAGCGTCCGCTGCTGCGAAAGCGTCCACCCTGTAGTGCCTGATGAAGGGCAACGGCGACGACCAGGTCGCCGCCCTGCAGACCTCCTCGATGGAGGCCCTCGCGGTCCACGCAGCTGTGGTAGCCGCGCTCTGCGTGGAATGGGCCGTCAGGCGAGCTGGACGTGGTAAAGCTTGCTGGTCGTAAACTGCGGCAATCACCGCGCGAATCCAACGGCCGATCATCGCCGAAGAGGCCTTTCGCCCCATAGAAGATTGGTGAAAACCCAGAAACAACGATTCTGACCGGCGGAAGGACGCCGTGCGTCTGATGTATATCTCTAGCGCCCGCCGGACATCCAGTTTCTGCCATCGCCGTTCCTCGTCGGACGCCGGGCAAGGGCAGAAGGATGGCAAGACCAACTCCTGCGCCCGGTGAAAATGAGAGTTCACCTTTGGCCGAAATGCAGGGTCTAGACGCAACACGACTCTGTCTGCGTGGAACACACAGAGCTCGTCTCTGACGGAGAGAGCTGCCAGCTCCGAAATACGACGGGCCGATGTGATTGCGACCAGAAAAACCACTTTATGGGTCAAGTGTAGGAGAGAAACAGCGTCCAGAGGTTCATAAGGGTCCTCAGTGAGCCCGAGAAGGACCTTGGAAAGGTCCCAGGTGGGGAACCTGTGAACGATCGGCGGTGAAATTTGTGTCGCCGCCGTCATAAACCGTCGTACTAATGGGTGACTGGATAGAGGCTCGGATGACCGACATGACAATACCGTGGACAGCGCGGCGACCTGACGCCGTAAGGTGTTAGGGGCCAGACCCTTGTTAAGTCCCGACTGTAAAAATTGCAGAATATGGATGATGGAAAGGTCTAGAGGACAAAGGCTCCTCGAGGAACACCACTCCCGAAAAACCCGCCAAGTGGAATTATATATTCTAACTGTGGATGATCGGCGGGAAGACAACAGCGTCCGGACGATGTCGTCTGGGACCCCGCGGAGAGTCAGCGTGCGCCGCTCAAGCGCCAGGCGGTCAGCTGAAACCAGATCGGATCTGGATGCAGTACTGACCCCTGGGAGAGCGACGACACGGTCGGCGGGATCCTCCAGGGTGGGCAGATAGAGAGTGCCCTGAGATCCGCAAACCAGGCCCTCCGCGGCCAATGTGGGGCTAGGAGAATGATTTCCGCCTTCTCGGAAAGAACCCTGCGAATCACTTTCGGAATCAAGGGAAGAGGAGGAAAAGCGTACAGAAGGCCCCTCGGCCACGGACAGCGCAGCGCGTCCACCGCCTCCGCTCCCGGTGCTGGAAACCTGCAGACATAACGGGGCAGCCTCGCATTCTGAGGAGTGGCAAATAGATCGACAAGCAGCTGGCCGAACCTGAGGGAGAGCTCCTGGAAGAGCGCGGCATCGAGGCACCACTCCGCCGAGTCTACCTCGTGTCGGCTGAGCCAGTCCGCTGTCTTGTTGGCCACCCCTGATATGTACTCCGCCCGGATGGATAGGAGATGTGTCTCTGCCCACAAGCCCAAGGCCTTGGCCTCTGCCATGAGACTCCCGGAAACCGTGCCCCCCTGCCGGTTCACATGGGCTTTGGCGGTGATATTGTCGGTCAGCAGGAGGACATGCTGACCCGAAACCACATCCTGGAACAGACGTAGCGCGAGGAACGAGGCCTTCAGCTCCAACAGATTGATGCTGAGCGTCGCCTCCTCCCTTGTCCAGTTGCCCTGGTCCACCCTGGCCTGAGTGTGAGCCCCCCATCCGCTCAGGCTGGCGTCTGTGGTGACCGTTACCCGATGCGGTTCGGAGAAGATGGAGCCCCGTGACAATGCTGGGGACCGCCACCACTGGAGGGAGCGCCGTACTGATGTCGGGAGGCGCACCTTGGCCGACGACGTGCTTCTGCGTGCTCTCTGAAAAGGTAAGAGAAACCATTGAAGGTCTCTGGAATGCAGCTGCGCCCAGGGCGTAATATGGATTGCGGAAATCATTTTGCCCAGTAGCGATGAAAGAAGATGTAGGGGCACACTTCCTTGCCCTAGCACCTGCTGTGTGAGTTGGGCCAGGTCGTCCTGGCGTTCCTGAGACAAGTACACCCTGCATTCCAGAGAGTCAATGACCGCCCCCAAATGTGTGATCCTTGTGGTCGGACAAAGTTGGCTTTTCTCCAGATTAACCGAAAAACCATGATAACGGAGGGTATCCAACGTAAGCTGTGTGTCAATTTCGGCCTGTGTGGACGAGGACGACTGGACTAATATGTCGTCTAGGTAGCACTGGACCCTAACCGGCACCTCCCTAAGGTAGGCGGCCAGTCTTGCCAAAATTTTGGTAAAGACCCTAGGGGCCGATGAAAGGCCGAAGGGCAGGGCCGAATATTGATAATGGTCATCTTCGTAACAAAAACGAAGGTATTGTTGGTGGGCCGGTCGAATGGGTACATGGAGGTACGCTTCAGTGAGATCAATGGATGACATGAGATCCCCCTCCCTTACACTTGCCAAGATAGACTGCAAAGTGTGCATTTTAAATTTATTGTACACCAAATATTCATTAAGACGTTTCAAATTAAGGACCACTCTCCACCCGCCCGAGGCTTTCTTTATGAGAAACAAATTGGAGTAGAATCCCAGGCCTCGTTGGTCCGCCGGAACCGTCTGGATGGCCTCGATCTCGATGAGGTGATGGATTGCGGAAACCATGAGGGACCGCTTCTCGGGATCCGGGGACCATGGGCATCTCAGAAAGAAAGTCGGGGGAGTGGAGGCAAAGTCCAGGGCGAGACCTAGGGTGACGGTCTCGCGGACCCACGTGTCAGATGTAATTGCCTCCCACCTGCCTGCGAAAAGACGCAGGCGACCCCCAATGGGAGAGCAGGGTTCCACTATTTGTAGCGGCGGAAGGGGCGCCCGCCTGCCCCCCGAAAAGGGCGCTTGTCGGTTTGGTCACCCCTATTACGGTCATGCCCTTGAGATTGCCTCCCCCAAGACTGACGTCTATTGCGGGAGTAGGCCGGAGCCCTGTAAGGGCGTCTAGGGGCAGGGGCCGGAGTGGCCGCCGCCGGCTTATTCTGGGCCTTCCTAGTACAATTGGGTAGGACCTTCTGCTTGTCCTTGGATTCTATAAGGTAAGGATCCAAGGCGTCCCCAAAAAGAGACTGACCCTTCACCGGAGCCACTGCCAGGCGCCACTTATGGCGGCAGTCGGCCGGCCAGCTCCTCAGCCAATGCATGCGGCGCGCGACGACTGTTGACCCCATCGCCCTGGCCACGAAACGAGTCGCCTGGAGTGTCGCATCGGATGTGAACTGCGAAGCCGCGATTAATTTATTAATATCCTGCCGGGTGCGAGTGTCTGATGCTGGAGTGCGGTCCTGCAACGCCCGAAGCCACCGAATAGAAGTGCGGCAGAAAAATGAAGCCGTGGAGGAAGCCCTGATGGCCCAAGCCGCAGATTGGTGTGTGCGTTGAAGGGCCTGTTCCGTGCGCCTGTCCTCTGGGCGCAATAGTTCCTCCGAGTCACCCGGCATCTGCGTGGTGGCATACAGCGCCTTGATGGGGGCATCCACCGGAGGCAGCGGGAGGTGCTGGGCTAATCCCTGGGCCACATTGAAAAATCGTTTATCTAGGGATGAAGGGAGGGCCCCAGCAGACGGGGCCTGCCATTGTTTTAACACCGAGTCTACAAACAACTTGGGGGCCGGGATGATTTCGGCCTGAGAAGTGGACTCCAAACAATGGGTCACCTGATGCCTCCTCCTGGGGTGCCTGGTCCTTTGATGTGACCTTGGCCGTAGCCTTGGCCTTATGCAACAGGGACTTAAATAGGCTTGGATTGAAGAGGCCTGTGGTGACCGGGGCCTCTGGTGCCATGTCCTCATCTGCTGATAGCTCGAGGACCTCCTCAGGAGCTTCGGGGTCCTGCAGGGACGCTGGGGAGGCTGGATCATCGTCCCGGTCTGCCCTAGGAGTGGGTACTGTGGTCAGCTCCTGGGTAGATTTGTGAGGGACCGAAACAGGCGTAGGTGTTGAGGCCTGCTGGAGCCCAGTCGCTATGCCCTTCTGAATGGCCATCTGAATCATGGCCTGGACCTCAGGGCTGTGGAACAGGTCAGAGGCAGCTGAAGTCGTAGGCGTGGCTGGTGGCTGGATCCGGGGGCTAGGATCTTCCCATATATCCCCCTCCCCCAAGCAGAGGTTGGGGTTGTCCAATGACATTACCCCAGAGGACTGCCTAGATCTGCCTGCTGAATCTGAGCTACTTGCTGGAGGGGGTCGCTGATCACCCCTGCCAGAAACAGTGCTGGGTGGCCTGTGGGATCCAGCGCTGGATGGCCTGGAGCCCTCAGGGGTCCTGGTGTGTCTGACCTCCCCCTCCTGGGGCCTCAGTGTGTTTGTCAGAGGATTGTTTGTGAGGAGAACGATCCCTATGAGGCAGCTGCTCGGGAGGAGCCCCTCCCTTCTGGGAGGCGGGCTTAGAGGTCTTATTGATGTCCCTGGCAGCTGGTGTTCTGGCCCTTTCCCTACTGGAGGGAGTCCTGGACCTCTCCTGCGAGCCCTGGGCGTCGCGGCTGGACTTCGCCTTTGCTTTGCCGCTTTTTGAGCTCTTCTCAGCCATCTGAAGCCGCGATGAGTTCCGCCCTCTCTGCTGGCAGCCGCGGCTCGAAAATTAATGTAAAGGGCCTCGCAGGCGCTCAGTGCGCGTGCGCGAGGAGAAGCACGGTGGGCGGGGCGAGCCGGAGCTGTCGGCGGTTTCAAAATGGCCACCGGCGCCAAAAAACGGCCGAAGAGGAATCTTCTCTCCTCGCTTCAAGCCGCAGCGTGCTTCAAAACGGGCCTCCCAGTTTCTCCGCTCGATCGATGCCCTCGGAAGACAGGAAAACAGACGAGAGAGAGAGGAGTGGCTCGCTCAAGCGCTTGGCTTCTGCGAGGGAAACGCTGCCTCAGGAATCTCTCCAACCTCTCTCTCGATAGCGGCTGTGGCACCGGCCACCCTGGCAGATGGTCGCTCAAGCGGAGAGCTTCTGCGACAGCGTTGGAACCTCAGGTACTCGAATTGCCAGGCCGCAGGGAGGCGAAGGGAGATAGTTGGGCCAGCCACGCAAGGTGGTGCTAGGCCTGGGTGGGCCGCAGCCCTAACTCCCCCACCCCACTTTCCAGATGACAGTGACAGATGACAGTTGCCAGAAGACAGTGGGGTGGACTTACTGTAATAAGCAGTCTGATGTTTATTGACCAATTGAAGAAGTAATCTTTCAAAGCTCAGAACCAAAGATTGGGGAGACCTAATCCTTGGCCAAGACTGAGTCGAAAGAGGGGGTGTACCTTGGAAGGGCAGCTTTTATAGGTTTCCAGACTCAGTCCTAATTGGCTGCGATATGTGTCAATCCCATACTCTTGGAGGCTAGCTCCACCCACTATGGAGAAAGGTTGGGGACCGCTGATCCAGATTCTTCCAGCCAAAGACCCTTGTTTTAAATTCCACTGTTCCCCATTCTTAAAGTATCTGAAAGTTTTGCCTAAGTAAGTTCCTGATTCCATATTTTGTTTTGGCCAGTATGTAGCCAACCTGAACCCAGGCAAAGAACTTTCAGAATGTGATACAATTATGTATTTCACATGCACCTTCAGTTTTTAACTTTTTAAAATTTCTATTACTTTTTCTAACATCATGTACTGCAAACTTCATATTCACAAATTGCAATAGCTATCTTTTCTTTATTCCCAGCATCTGGAACCCAGAGTTTACTCTGTTTCTGAACATGGAAGTTTCACTTAGCTGTCCCAATTGATCAAAACTATTATCAACAGTTTCTTAAAATATAAGAAGATATGAAAATGGATTAAAATTGTGGACTTTGGGACCATAGAATTTTCTTCCCTACAAGATTGGATACACAGCACTGACTTGTAGGAGTGGAAACATGGTGAAAAGCAGATCACATTGGGGGGAAAAAATCAATATTTTATTTCATGTTGGGTTGTAGGCCCACTTCACAAAGTATTTGTTGTCTATATTAATCTTCATTGTTATCTCCCTCAAAACTTCCATTACAGAATGAGAAGCAGTAAGTCATTCCTATATTTGATATTCTTCTTTCTTCAGAAAGTAGTACAGGAAAAACAAATGTTTCTACTTGATTTTGGTTATATATATGATGATGCTGTACCGACAATCAACATTTTGATGGCCATTTGTTTTTCTTGATACGGGCAAACATTTTAACCATATGCTTAAAATTATTTAGTGTTTTATATTAAATATCTAAATAATGGTCCAAGGCAGTCATAGAATGGATCCCACTTGATAAAAAGCATCTATGAAAGAGATCTAAAACAAGATGGACCAACAACATCAGCAAGTATTGTGGGCCTGATTCGCAAAAGAAAGTATTGGTTGGAAACTTGTAGAAGAGGCCTTCACCTTGCAATGGATAGACACTGGCTAAAATGATTATGTTTAAATAATCATGCTTCTTTGACAGCCTTCAAAGCCCTTTTTTAAATTTGCAATTTTCATGTCCCACAAAATGATTCTATCTCCTTCTTGCCATACTATGCTGCTTTTAGTTTGTATCCTACAGTTCCATATACTGTATTTTAACCAATCTTTCTGTAACAGCTGAGAGATTCCTCTTTTTGATATTTCATTCTCCTTACCGTCTTCCTTAAGTTTACCCTCTCATATTCCATCCAAACCATAGGCTATTGCGTGCCCCAAATAAGTAATTTTTATTAGCTTTATAATTTTTTATATGAGAATAATACAGGACACAACTTGTCCAGAAAATTCTAAAAGAAGCAGAAAAATGTCTTGAGGGAGCATCTTTCCTGTTCATTAATATACCAAGAAAAAGCATTCTCCATTTCAATTATCATTTCTGGCTGGGACTTAGTGGCTTCTCTAAAGTCTACAGAATTGGTCTTGTGTGATGTGATCTTAGGTGAGACATGGTTTCAAAGGAAGGGGTAGCAATGTGAACGTAAACACCAATTGTCCCTAATAACAACAATTTTTCAAAAAATGAGGCATAATATGGTACCCTCTATACTATATCAATAAGGTATAGAGCAGAAAATTATGAGAGAAGGTAGTCTCACAGATATCCAGATCCTGAGCCAAACAGGGCTTTCATGGCAAATACCTGCTGTCTGAATTGCACCTAGAAGCCAACTGCAACCAATGTAGCTTTCCCAGGAGTAGTGTTACTTGTGAAAAGTAAGGTATTTAACTACCTAGGTCAAAGAATTCTGCACTAGCTATAAACTCCAAGTGGTCATCATGGGCAACCTAATATCAAGTGACTAACTATAATCCAATTGAATGATGACCAAGACATGAATGATTTTGAGAAAGTCTCCCGATCTAGGAATACTGTGCACAAAATGGAGTTGTGCAAAGACCCATCTGCCATCTGCTTCTTGAGTAGTATAATTACTCTGCAAAAATCAGTGTAATAAAACATTCTGTCTTTTGGCAGGACCACAATTATTCTGGCAAATACATATTTTTCAAACATATGCTTACTATGAAGACAATTTTCAGAAAACTTGAGATGGGCAAGCTTAAAACTTTCTTACTAATTTCCTAGTTATAAATTAATGTAAAACTGCATCTATATACCTATACTTAACTATCATGAGAATGCCACCATCTTTATTTTATTTATTTATTTATTTATTTTATTTGGTCAAGCATGTACAGTATAGTAGTTGTTTGTATAAACATAACATAAGTAAAAAGTACCGATAAAAGAGGACAATAGGACAGTAGGACAGGGACGGTAGGCACAGTGGTGCGCTTATGCCCCTTACAGTCCTCTTAGAAATGGGGAGAGGTCTACTGTAGACAGTCTAAGGTTAAAGTTTTGGGGGTTTGGGGAAGAAACCACAGAGTCAGATAGTGCATTCCAGGCATTGATCACTCTGTTGCTGAAGTCGTATTTTCTGCAGTTGAGTTTCGAGCGGTTTACATTGAGTTTGAATCTATTGTGTGCTCGTGTATTGTTGCGGTTGAAGCTGAAGTAATCATTGACAGGAAGGACTTTTTGATATATGATTTTATGAACTACATTTAGATCAGATCGGAGGCGACATAGTTGTAAATTGTCTAATCCCAATATTTCAAGTCTGGTGGAATAAGGTATTTTATTGCGAGTGGAGGAGTGGAGGACTCTTCTTGTGAAATATTTCTGGACTCACTCAATTGTATTAATGTCTGATATGTAGTGCGGGTTCCAGACAGGTGAACTGTATTCCAGAATTGGTCTAACAAATGTTTTGTATGCTCTGGTTAGCAGTCTAATATTGCCAGAGAAGAATCTTGCCCCCCTCCAAAAGACCTATAATGGCCAGTTACAGAATATCACCCAGACTTTGCCTATACCTTTTCCCCTCTCTTTCCATCTCTTATTTTCAAGGGGAAAAGAAGGTAAAATCATCAGTGTGGAGCATGGCCCATTATTGGGCCTTAAGCCTTTTGGAACTGGGCTGCAGAAGTGGCAGGCGAGCATGCGTGTGCTCATCCCCACTTGCACGAGCAGCAGGTGAGCACATGCGGTACATGTGCACATGGGGTGGGCATGCATGCCTGCCACTGCAACAGTTGGAGCTGTGCATGCGAGCTTGCCTGCTGCACCATGGAACCAACTCCTCTCCCCTCCCCCCCGCTGATCCACAGAACTGAAAAGGTTGGGGAACTCTGCTGTGGAGGACTGGCTCTAAAAAGATTATTAGTCCCTCAGTCCTTTAATCTTCCTCCAGTCCCTCCTGATGACCCATTTAATGGCCAGTGATCATCTTTCGGTGGTTGTCTATATCTGGTACAGGCAGAGGTGGGTTCCTGCCTCTGATTGCCGGTGCGGCTAATAGCCGTTCTTCGGCGCAGAGCCGAAGACTTGCGGATCCAGAGCCGTCCCCGGGCACTTTCCCCGCCTGCATGGATGCCGCCAATTGCGTTCTTTTGCCCTCTGCGCATGCGGAACGCTTTGCACATGCGCAGAGGGCAAAAGAACGCAATTGCCGGCATCCATACGGGCGGGGAAAGCACCCGGGGACGGCTCTGGATCCGCGAGTCTTCGGCTCTGCGCCGAAGAACGGCTATTAGCCGCACCGGCAATCAGAGGCAGGAACCCACCTCTGGGTACAGGTCTTTTGCATATGTACTATTCATTCCAACTGGAATCTGGAAGAACAGTACTACTGGATGTCCCAATTTGGTCACGCTCAGGCCCAGAGACAATAGAGATCCATATTCAAGTGATTCTACACATTAAAGGCTGCTCAGTAGTTATTCATAATAGAGATATCTTGGTCTCTCCTTCATGTATAATCAATCCAGCCATAAACTCTAGCAATAGAGCAGCCAACAATAGTATGTATGTGCACACTCTGCTGTATGTGCAGCAGTTAGCAGAACAATGTTGTTACTAAAAAAAATCTAGATGGAGATAATTTCATAATAGCCCTTCTCTATTTTTAATTCTTTAGTTAGTTTTTTCTATATTTTCAAAATGGAGACCTCAGTGAATTAACCAACATTGAGGGTTTGGGCGGTAGAGGAGATGAAGTCAAGTGTAAAACATTTCTGTATTTTTTTCAAGTTTATTTATTTTTTATTTATTTATTTATTATTTGCATTTCTATGCCGCCCAACTCCGCAGGGACTCTGGGTGGCTTGCAGCAATTACAAACATAATTAATATAAAAACATCTTAATACAAAATTAAAAACACAATTTCAATTTAAAAAACGATTCAACCATCCATTCGTTCATGGGCCGATCTCACTAGTTCTTACAATAAGGTCATTGGCCCCAGGACTGTCAAAAGAGCCAGGTCTTTATGGCTTACAGTTGTTTCAGTGGTCTTCTCCTCTCTTCTTGCTTTGTCATTAGGATCCTGAATTGATGACGACAGGTTTCCCCCCCCCCCCTTGTCCAATGTGTTGCTGGTAGAGAAATGAAGACCTGGAGGGTGGGTGGAGATGAATATATGGAAGATGAGAGTTCCTCTTCTAATTCCTTTTCTCTTGTTGATTTTTCTAAAAATGAAATATTTATTATTAGAATGATGAACACATTGGTTAAGGTAAAAACAATTAAACAAAATGTTCTTCAAAACAACCTCCAAGATTATCAGAAGAATAAGATCATCATAATCCCTGAGCTAATGACAAATTGTAGATATGCATTTTTGTTTCCATTTGACATTATCACATTCACAAAAGAGGGAGAGAAAATTAATGCCCAATTCCTTGGGGAAGGGGACATGATTCTTTTATTCTTCTGCCAATCTGAGTGACCCTTAAAGAACTGGAAATGCAGGGAATAGGAAGATTTTCTTATTAAAGTACCAACAAGTTATTGAATACTCAATAAGTTATTAATTACTTGTGAACATCAACAAGTTCTCTAAAGTATAAATTATAAACTCCAAGTTTCACCACATTAATTTTGTGTTTCCCATCACTTTCTCCCTTGCCCTCCCTCTCATGTTGAGCTTTACTGTTCTAGGTGTAGCATATTTGTTTTTGGTTGTGTTACCTGGTAGTGCATTAAACTGCAGTTTAACTCATTAACTGAGTTTCAGAACTGATATAATTTAAAACTGAACGCCTAGTAACTGGACATTATCCAGACAATCTTACTATACTGTACTGTACTATACTATACTTTTACTGTACATATGATAATTCGGATAGACTTTGTGATGTATGGCTCATCCAAAGAAGAAGCTTATCATTCTCATTCTTGCAGTTAATTTCTATATGTTAGTTATCCTTGTCTAATATGGGTTACTATTGGGGTATCAAAGGAGTACTTCTCTGTTGTCTGAATGAGAAATTGCCCAAACCTTTGGTCTGAACCTACGGTATGATTTTTAATTTGTACCTCTCTTTGTATTTTCTGTGTAATGGATTTCTTCTATGGAAAAGAAAGTTGTGGCCCAATGGAGTCTGCCTGGAAGAGGGTATATTTTAGGGTTGAACTATATTTTATATAGAGTTTTTGACTGGCTGCTTTTTAAGCTATGTCCTGAATTGCCTCATCAGTCAACCTGAACACTTGTATTTTTCTAAGTTTGCATAGGTATAAGTGGCAATTCCTATTCGTTCAGTTTTATAGCTAAATATACCTGCTGCTATCAATGCAGATATTTCTATCAGAAAGCTGTGTTCTTGGCTGCTGCTAAAATTTCGCTTTTGCATTAGTGATATAATGCAAATTCAGGATTGGGATATCTTGTCTGCATGATAAGATAGACTGGTATTCCCACTATCATTGTTTGGAACAGGAAGCCCATATTGTGATGAATAAAACAAATGATTCCATTATCATTTCTGGCTGCATTGCTGATGCAGAGTTAGAAGGGGTCATTAGGCAGACATCAACAAACATTCATTAGCAAAGAAGTTGATGGGGTCATTAGAGAAGTATATCAGTTCAACAGAAATAAAAGAAAATGTAGACAGCAAAAAAAATTCTCCTTTAAAAAAAAGGTTTGACCTCTCATTTAAGTAAATACATATAAAACTGATAGAGAAAAATCATTTTTCATCTAATGCACAAATACTCCCATTTGTTTTTCTCTTGCAAGGATAGTGGCATAAATGGATTCAGAGAAGATTTATACAAATTAATGATCCATCAGTACTGACCAATTGAGATACATTAACTATTAACATGGGAATGCATCCTCATTCTTAAAATGTCTCCAGCTTTCTATTTTCTGGAAACTGAGAGTGAACAACAGAGAATGTGTCAGCCCATAATTGTTTAATAGTGTCTTGAGTGCTTCACTCTAGCTTATGCTGAGCTGTTGTACTCAGAATCCGACAATTCCTTCTTCCACAGAATTATTATCTACTTTGTAGATATCCTATGTAACTGCATTTCAGGAGGAATGTATGGACAGCAGCAGCAACAGCAAAATACACAGCTTAAAACCCAAGAATGTTTCCGGTCACTTAACCATAAAAAGCAGTCTGTATTATTGAGCTGGAAAGGAAATGTGTATGTATGTGAATGTGTGTATATTCACACATATGTGTGCATGTGCACACACACACACATGACAGCCTAAATGTCAGGACTGCCATGCTGCTGGTCCAGCCATGCTTTACCAGATGCCAGTGTCAGCCCTGGAGGCCATCTTTTTCTTTGGATCTTCAGGGCCGCCACACTTAGTGCTGTGGGAAACTGGGAGGGGGGATTGCATGGAGTTGCATTGATATCTATCCATAATAACATTCCTTTTTCTGAGAGCCAAGGACATTCGGGCTGCACCTGGAGTGGCATGACTGGGAGGCATGCACTGACAGTGCATTGATTGGACCATGTGATGGACATGTGGGTGCAGGGGTGAAGGGTCTTGGACTTTCTTTTGGGTGGGGAAAACCTGGAAGCTTTCAGATTCGGGTTTTCCTAGATGTGCCAAAATGGAACTTTGAAGAACTTCTAGCCTTGGAGTCTTCTTGCGTTGGAGGTGTTACTTGGAACCCTGACAGCCAGTCTGCCATACGAAATAAGGGGAGGAAGCTGTGGAGTGGGATAAGGGTGGGGGGGTGTAGAGTAAGGGGAATCGAAACTATTTATCATGCTGTCCTCTGAGAGCTGTAGGCCATTCTAAGGTCACACCATGGAATGCAACACCTTCCAGCCCCCAAGTCAGGGACTGTTACCAAAACAATTTGTTCAATGTAATTAGGTAGTTAGAGATAACCAAAAGAGAAGGGGGGGAGGGAAAAGTTAACCAGATGTTTGCATGCAAGAGTTTCAGATCCTGCTTTGCTACATTGTAACCACTTGGCTTTAGTAAAGTATACTTTCATTAACAATGAATTCAGGAGTCTTTTCTAACTGACCAAGTTGCGACAGCTGACATTAAGACATATCTGCAATAGCAATGTATCCAGAGACTCTAAACTACCATGGGGAATGTGTGGATATTCATTGACACTAATGATTGGGAACTAGAATAGCTCTGCTATGAGGGGAAAAACTATGTTGTTTGGGATTTTATTTTAATTAATAATGTTCCTCCAGTAATGTTCCTCCAGTGAGTTCCTCCTTGAGATAGTTGTGAGGCTTGCATGTTCTGAGGAGTATGAGAATTACGCGAGATGTTGAACCATGCTGGACAGGTCTCAGAGGAGCCAGACAAAGAGCACTTATCCTATAAACCAGATGGTAATTCATAATTTGCAGAAACCCATACTGGATTGTTCATTGGCCGGGTCAACAAGGATCACGCTAAGTGTTGGAGTTCCTGGACATCTGGTGATAAATGGACCACAAGACTCAGGACTGTTGTCAGAGGAACCAGGGCCAGCAGCTGCAGTACTATTGGGAGAAAAGTTGTCTACCCATCACAAATATATGAAGATTGAAAAATGAACAAATAATGATGTTATTACAAATCAAGTCCAACAAGGAGAGGATATCTGAAAAGACTTTACCAGTTCTGGAAAGAACAACATCCAGAATCAGAAATAACAGAACAAAGCATTCACAGAAGTAGAATTGGGAGAACTGCCAAGGTCTACCCAGGGCAAAGAAATCAAAGCCTTGCCAGAAGTAACTCAGACTGTAGAGGCAATTCAAGGAGAGTCAGAAGCCAGCATAGCTATTGAATCATTTTCATTCCCAAACCAGGCACCCTCTACTCTGCGTTCTCCTCAGGAAGAACAAAGCTCTCAAGCTAAAAAACAACAGGAATTGAAGGAAAGAATAATTGAGTATCTAGAACAGCACAAAAAAAAAACCAGGATAAGGTTATTTGCTTTGAAGCTGATTACAAAGAAACAGTATAAGTCTCAAATTTCAATCAAATCAGAAATGATTTTTAATCAATCAATCAGTGAAGAGACTGCAATGAATCAGTCAACATTTGACAAAGAAATAGTGCAGTTTTGGACACAGTTTTTGGACAACCTAAAGAAATACAGCAAGACTGCAGGTTGAATAAAAGAAATGGATAAGAATAAAAAGAAGCTGAAATGAACGAATTCATAATAATAGCAGGAAAAGGTAAGGAAGATCAAGAACTGGTTAGCACCAAGTGAAGATGAACTGCATGGCTTTTGGTTGAAACATCTGACTTCTCTATAACAACTCATTGCCAAGCAGTTTAGCAACATACTGCAAAGAGGTGAAATTGAAAATTGGTTAACATCTGGAAAACCCTCTGTGATAATGAAATATCCAGCAACAGGGGAAACACCAGGCAACTACAGGACAATTACCTACTTACCAACAATTTTCAAATTGCTGATGCAGTTAATCATTGCAGTCCTTGAAAGAGATGAGTTCACTTTTTATTCTTTCGGTAACATGTAAATACATCAAACGTGGTAAATTCCTACTTTCATTGAGCTGTTTAACCTGTTTCCAGAGGTATCATACCTATTTAATCAGTTTCTTGAGTATGGCTGTAACATTTTGGCATATGTGATAACATCTTGAAATGAAAAGACATTTTACAGTAAAGCTAATGGTGAGAACATCACATTTATCCTTGTTTTTAAAAGGTTCCATATTTTAACAGAATTATCTTATACTGTAATATAAAATTTTAAATTCTTTTGTTTCTTTATATCATTAATACATATACATGAATACATATGCAGTAAATACATAAATATATGTTGTTATCATATATCATGAATAAAGGTAAAGGTTCCCCGGCACATGCATGCTAGTCATTTCTGGCTCTAGGGGCGGTGCTCATCTCCGTTTCTAAGCCGAAGAGCCAGCGCTGTCTGAAGATGTCCTCCATGGTCATGTGGCTGGCATGACAACGCCGAAGGCGCACGGAGCACTGTTACCTTCCCATCAAAGTGGTCCCTATTTTTCTACTTGCATTTTTTACGTGCTTTCGAACTGCTAGGTTGGCAGAAGCTGGGACAAGTAACGGGAGCTTACTCCATTACGCAGCGCTAGGGATTCAAACCGCTGAACTGCCGACCTTCTGACCAACAAGCTCAGTGTCTTAGCCACTGAGCTACCGCATCCCTTTATATCATAAATATATCATAAATAGTCCATAGCTAAATTACATCCCTATCATGGTCCACCAACTGATGCTGTGGGGATTTTAGCATGGTGTCTGAAAGCTGTGGAACCTTGGATGGGAAAATGGGTTTTAGCTGAACTCTTAACAGGACTAAGCTTTTGTTTAAGACACCCTGTATGCAGTAATTTTCCATCTCTAGTTCTGGATTGGGTTGCACTACACTAAACAGAACAGGTGTATAATTTGGGGGCCTGACTTCAAGGAACAACTGTGGCTAGGAAGGCCTTTGCACAACTTCACTTGTGTGGTAATTGTACTCTTTTCTTGGTCTGAGTGGCATTGCTTGACCATTTTCCAAGTGGATAAATGTAATGTCCTCTATATGGAGCTGTCCCTGAAGACCATTTGAAAACTCCAGCTGGTTCAGAATGCAGTAATGTGGTCAGTTAAGAGTATGTCTCAGTGTGTCCATTGTTACTGTACATCTCTGCTCCTCAAGTTGCATTGGCTTCTACTATGTTTTGGGATCAGTGCAAGGTGTTGGTTGTCAGGTATAAAGCTTTGCATGACAAGGGACTGGGGGTTTTGCAAGTCAGCCTCTCCCCAATTGTTTCTACTTGTTCCATTAGATGCAGCAAGATGATGTGAGTTCCATCGATTAAAAAAAGTCATCTTATGGGACCCAGAAACCAGGCCTTTCTGTCCCCAGCACCTGTCCTTTAGAACAGCATACTTCCCGAGATCAAATTCATCCCAAATCTCTTGGCCTTTCAAAAAACCATAAGACCTAGATGTGCTCCGGCATGGGGGTGGGGTGGGGTCAGAGGGTTTATTGGAGCCATTGGGGCATTCTTAGTTTATTAAGTTTTTTAAAATCTTGACAGTCATTATAACTTTTATATATTAGTTTTTTGTTTTTTGTCTTTGTTTTACTTTCTTTTATATGCCATTAGCTGCCCAGAGTCACAATGGTGATATGGGCCATGTAAATCTAATGTGGTGGTGGTGGTGGTGGTGGTGGTGGTGGTGGTGGTGGTGGTAGTGATGATGATGATGATAGTTTCTGTATGTTTTTAACACTTCCCTGAAAATAAGAAATTATCAAAGCAAAGATCATTAGACTATTCCCCTTGACGTACTACTCTTCATCTCAGGAGTAGGGAGTTCTAATATTTTTTTAAAAAAATTCACAAATCCAATTGATTATCTGAAGCGATAGAAATTATTTTTTTCTTATAATTCTTAGTCTTCATGCATAGATTTGGCTGTTGTGACTTACTTCATATTCAACCTACAATCATGCTGTCATGATTAGAATTATTAAAAGCCATTTGAATTTGACGCTATTCATTCAAGACATTTGCAATGAGTATTGTCATGTAAATCATGATCATGGAAATAATTTTAACTTCGTAGGATAAATATTTACTACACAGAATATATATTTTTAGCATTGTCCAAATAATATAATGCATATCTTGATTTTCTCTTGGATTTTCCAAAACTCCTATGTAAATATTAATTTCATAGTTTTTCAAAATGTATGCATTATCATATTAAAGCCTGCCTGACTACATTAAAGACTGTGCTGCAATTTCATGGATAGGAACAAACAGCAACTTGTGGCTTTGGCTTGCAATTAGATGTTGCAATTTTGTTGTTATCATTGTTTTAATTAAACAGCTGGATTATCTGAGAGACTGCCTCTGTCCTGCGATTTCTGCCTGGCCAATACGATAGAACAAAGTGGGCATGCTCTGAGTCTCCTCAGTTAAACAGTGTAACCTTTTGGGATTCAGGAAGCATGCCTTCTCTGTAACATCATGTCCCATCTAGAAGGAGTTTTTCCTAAGATCTGAGTAATTCCCCTCCTGATGATGTTCTGGGAGGCCTTGAAAATCTGGCTGTTCTCCTAGGCCAGGGGTAGGCAAAGTTGGCTCTTCTATGACTCGTGGACTTCAACTCCCAGACTTTCTGAGCCAATCATGTTAGCTCAGGAATTCTGGGAGTTGAAGTCCATGAGTCATAGAAGAGCCAACTTTGCCTACCCCTGTCCTAGGCCTTTGGGTAGGGTGATGGGTGCGCCTCTGTTTAAAATATGTGTTGGCTGGATCAACATTATAAAACAAGCATTTTGTAATTGTTTTCGATTAATTGTGTTATATTCTTATTTATGTGTTGTTTTTATGCCATTTTTTTTAACTTTGTGAGCTGCCCAGAGTTGCACAGCATTAAAATTGAATTAATGAAAAAATAAAGTAAATTTCTATATTTGGGTAAAAATACTTCAGAATCAAAACATTGGCCAGATAGGATTTTCAGCCTATGGAAGTTCAGGATTCATTATCACTCTTTGTATCTGTCCTTCGTTAGGCAAAAAATAAATAAATAAATAAATGGTTCACAGGAAAATAAATCTTGATGAAGCTGCTCAATTTTAGTATTTTTTTCTTGGGGAATTAAGATTCTCTTACTGCAATACTTAGCTCTATTTTCATTTTAACCTTCAAACTGGTTCTGGTTCTGCTGATTCTATTAAATTTTTATTTTATTGTTTGTTAATTGTTGCTTCCTGTATTTCATAAATTTAATTTTGTAGCACACATGTACTTTTTGTTTTGAGCTGCTAGAATATTAGTACTTACACTGAGCAGCTTGGATTTACTTCTTGTATTATTTCTTGGGATAGTATATAAAAGCAAATCAATTAGTAAAACAAAATATGGTATTTGAAATGTGTGCAAGGATGAAAATGAAAATTTGATAAATGATAAATTTATGCCAGTAGAATATTGGCTTAATATATCTTTTGAGCTAAATCCTTGTGTACTTATTTACATTGGAATTGCGTTTGGGAAAATCAAATTACCTGGCTTGACCTAATTCCGTTGTTGTTGTTGTTGTTGTTGTTGTTGTTTACAACTCAAACAATACTCAATCTCAGTTTACAGATTTAATATAAACACTTAACAACATGACTTCAGAAAGGCTTACACCTTTCAAGGCAAAA
This sequence comes from Diadophis punctatus similis, assembly GCA_023053685.1. Taxonomy (NCBI): domain Eukaryota; kingdom Metazoa; phylum Chordata; class Lepidosauria; order Squamata; family Dipsadidae; genus Diadophis; species Diadophis punctatus. The sequence goes on along the minus strand of JALIGW010000003.1, from coordinate 116,744,799 downwards.
TGCAACCAACCTAACAGTTGCAGTTCCTTTTACCCCATTCACTCAAAATTAGTTTGTATACAAATGTTTAGGCTTATCACTTTGATGGATTCTTTGTATGAACAGCCATTATTTATCTTTCCCTATTAACAGAATTTTCATTTGACTTAACATTACATCATATTTTAAAATAATGTGCATCTGTGGTGGAATTCAATTTTTTTTACTGCTGGTTCTGTGGGTGTGGCTTGGGTGTGGTGTGGCTTGGTGGGTATGGCAGGGGAAGGATACTGTAAAATCTCCATTCAGACCTCACTCAAGGTGAAGGTTAATGCAAAATCCCCATTCCATCCCGATCAGCTGGGACTCAGGAGGCAGAGAATAGATGGGGGCAGGGCCAGTCAGAGGTGGTATTTACCGGTTCTCCGAACTACTCAAAATTTCCACTACCGATTCTCCAGAACTGGTCAGAACCTGCTGAATACCACCTCTGATGTGCATCAAATACCGCACAACCACCTAATGAGAGATTAATTAAAACACATGCTTATTCCAATGCCCACATTTAGGTGCTGTCTGTTGATAATGCTGATTTTACACTAAGGCAGAGTGCACTATCCATAGGCTATAGTTTGGGACATTACAAAGTAGTAAAGAATACTGTAGTAAGAAGTATTATTTATTGCAACGAACAAGGACATACATTCAATTTTGCAGCTACAAAGATTGTTGGCTGTATAGATACAAAGATAGCCAGGAAAATGATTAAAGCCTGGGAAAGGGGCCCCTTGTCAGTCAGCAGGAGTGCTGATTTACCACCAGCTTATCAGGTATTTAGGAGCAGAGGACTTGGCAGGACAAGAAAACAACAGCTAATTGCCAGCCATCAACACACAAACCAACCAATAGGAAGAGACCACATAAACATGATGCATAGGATAGCCCAAAGCACACATTCCAGTAGAGAGAAGTTCCCTGAAGGTGGGCTCCGGCAGGAGTCCGAAAACTCAGAAGACTAAACCTCTGGCCTGGTGACCGACCCAGATTGCATCTTACAGTATTATTTAGATCCATTGCTTTTATTTTGTTCATATTAAAGAATCTGATTTTCCCTAGTTTCTTCTTTTACCAGCAGCTCAATAAACTCTACCCTGTGATGGCATTTTAAAAAAACTACTATGAAATGGCAACTTGTTAGAAAGACTCTGAGGAATTTAAGGAGCTGTATGTGATTGTAGTGCATACTATTCTTATGATTTCCCATCTCTCAAGAGTAGGTGAAAGTGGTAAACTTCTGAATTCCATTCTGTTTACGGAATTAAATTTTGTATCCAGGCTTCTATGTTTTTAAAAATATATTTTTTAAAAAGCTCGTTGATTCCTTTTCTAATGCAGTACCTGCTTAGCTTGGCCAAAGCACACAGAAATCCTCTCTGTTATTTGCATTCAATTAAATTTCATGTGCTTATGGCACATTTTTAAAATGTTGCCTGTTTTGAAAGCTTACAGCAGTATAGCAGTTTACAATTCACACCTTTCTTTGCAGTAAGTCCATGTCTGCAAAGGAATTAGTAAAATAATTAACTTCTCATGAATGCATGTGATTTGTTTTCAACTTTTTAAAATATAGTTTATTCACATATTCGATTCTATAATTTGTAAGATACATCTTTAAAACGATTGGCTTGGTTTGGCTAGCTATTCAGTATGATAGAATCTGTTGTCTTTGTTATATATATATAACATTCCAGGCATTGTTGCTGAAGATATATATATGAAATGGCTGCCAGATTCTGCATGAACATTCACAAAATACCCATTTATAAGAAGGCAAGCTAGTGTGGTTCTTTCCTTGAAGTCCTCTATTCCAAAGGATTATATCTTCCAATCCTTTATCTACTTTTTGGGAAGGCGTGCACAATGCCAAATTAAATACTGAGCTGCAGATATGTAACATTTTACTTTCTAAGAATGCCTACGTGGTTTATATGGACTGATAGACACTGCTGAAAATAAAGGTGATGCTGGCGGCTTGATGCATTGTAGTTTAGCATTTATTTATTTATTTATTTATTTATTTATTTATTTATTTATTTATTTATTTATTTATTTATTTATTTATTTATTTATTTATTTATTTATTTATTTATTTCCTACCTTTATTATTTTACAAGTAACTCAAGCTGGTGAGCATATCCAGCACATCTTCTTCCTCCTATTATCCCTACAACAACAACTCTATGAGGTGAGTTGGACTGAGAGAATGACTGGCCCAAACTCATTCAGTTGACTTTCATGGCTAAGACAGAACCTGCTCATGGTTTTCCCATTTTTTAGCTTGATACTTTAACCACTAGACCAATTACTATTAAAACAGGTGATTTGTTTTAAACATAGATAGATGGAGAATGTGAAGTGAGTCAAGGAAGAAGACTTATAGGCATCAGTGCTCATGGCACAGGTTGTCTATTCCTGTATTTGATAATTATTCTTACTGTTATTTAAAATAAGCAAGTTGTGTAAGGGTATCACAAACCTTATTATAAGGCATCTATTTACTTTACTTAGGGTCAAGTTATGTTCAGAAATGGAGAGAGGATGGGGACCATCAAATTCACACAGTTTCAAGGTAGGTGACGGATATTTATTTATGCCTTGCACCTAAATTATTATGACTGGATTTCAATTTGAAGATATAGTATATTTTGCTTTGTTTTATACTTTATGATGACGTGAAAGTAAAAGGATATATGGCAATAAAATTTAGCGGATTACATAGCAATAAAGAAATATATTTTTTAAAATAAATAGGATCATGTTGGAGACTGAATATTTTTTTAAAAAAATTGATGTTAAAGAATAGAAATATGGTAGGCTAATTTTTTAGTTCCTTCTGAAAAGTGAAATAGAATTTGCAACTTAGCATAGTTGCTCTAGTAGAATTTCCTTTCCTCTTCTGCATCCTTCTTCCTCTTCTTCCTTTTGCCTTTCATTTAAAATAGTGACATGTTTTGATAGCCAAATATTGAAGAAAATTGTAATAGTACAATGGCTTGATTCATTTTAGCAAGAGTATATATTCAAGAGAAGATACATAATTTAAACCTGACACTTTCCAGATGTGTTGGAATTGGAGCGTCAAGATTTCCCAATGTATTTGGATGGCATTAGTTTGGCAAAAGTTGCCTTAAATGATCCCATTTATGGAAGGTTTATTATAATCATATATAATATAACAATCATGCTTTTAATATGCTACATTCCTTTGACATGTTTAGAAAATGTACTATATAGATCATATAGAACTGCCGATTAAAAAATGATTAACAAATAATTAGCATTATCAGATAGAAAACTAGACTTATTACATAAAATGTAGGCATGGAAAGGATTAAAGCTTCAGTTATCTGTATTACAACTGAAAAATTAATTAATTTAATTATATTTGACTATTTCCATGAATGAATTATCTATGTCCTTTTTGAGCTACTAAAGAATTATTGAATTTACTTAGAATTAAGCAAAAGTGCATTTAATGAATTATTTTCTAAAACTCATTGATAAGTTTATTTATTTATTCGATTTCTATAGCCATCGATCTCAGCAAATAACTCTGAATGGCTCACAATTGAAAAACATATATTACAGTTTAAATCTTAAAAACATTTTAAAATAATAAAAACAATAAAAACATTAACATTTCTTATTCGAGTACATACAAAGCAAGACATCTGGCCAGCTAACAATATAGCCAGGAAGCAGGACCTTGGCACATGTAGCATCCCAGGCTCGGGAGCATATCCAAGTTTTTAAAGCTTTATGGAAGGCTAGCAGGGTTGGGGCCATTTTAATCTCTGAAGGGAAGATGTTTCACAGAGCAGGGCTGCTGCAGAAAAAGCTGATCTTTTAGTCCCTGTCAGCCAACATTCTTTGGCTGATGGGATCTGCAGCATGCACATCCTATCTGATCTGGTTGGAAGGATAGAAACAGTGGAAAAAAGGTGATCCCTCAGGTACCCTGGTCCCAAGCCATGTAGGGCTTTATAGGTAACCACCAGCACCTTGAGTTGCATCTGGAAAAACACACTGGTGCAACTCACACAGGAATGATGTTATGTGTGTCATATATCTGGTACCAGTTGCTACCTGCGTGACTGCATTCTGCACCAACTGAAGTTTCCAAATTGTCTTCAAGGGCAGCCTCATGTAGAGCATATTACATAGTCTAAAGTTACTTTCCCAACAGCAGTGTTACCCAACACAAACAGAAGTTAACACAGTTATAGCAATTTTGTACTAAACACAGATAGATAAAGATTTCTCAGTAAAGAGGGTAGAAAGTAAAAGAGAAGATGGTGGACTGAAGATGGTAGAGCCAACATTTGTGACCATGACTAGGAACCCAATGAGCATATTGGTTCCTTCAACCCTCTCTGGATAAACAGAGGAAACCCAAGCTGTTCTCCTTACAGTTGTTCCTCACAAAGAGACCACAAGACCCTAGCCTTGGGGAGCGGGGGGGGGGGGGGAATAATGAGACAAGGGAATTTGCTATCATTGCTCCAGTTGCAAATGGTGCTTTTTCAAAGGGCAGTGTTTGCTCTTCCCTTGCTACCACTTTCAGAAATTGCCTATTCACTTCTTCAAAGAAGTTAGATATCTTGAAAGTGGCAAGATTGCAAACACCAAGTGAGTGCCTTCACGTCCTTAATATTTTAAAAAAATGAAGATTTATCATTATAAACTTTAAGAATTTGAAATAAACAGCAAAAACCAAGACAGAGTTTTGGCCTAAAAGCATTAAGAGCTCAGAAAATATTGGAATAACTGATTTTGGATATTAAGTCTGAAAATAATCTTAAAAGAATAAATAATTTTTGGGGGGGAAAGAAAAACTGTTTTTGATATTGGAGACATAACAAGACACGTAATTTATAATGGCATTCAGAGATATCTTTGAGGAATTGCACCCAGAATTGCACTGGGGCTTTCAATCAATTATGTCAGCTATAATGTTTCTTCTGGGGAGCAATCCATTTGGACAAAAATATGCAACAAAATCTAGCTGAAAAAGATTGTTTTTTAAAAAAGGAATACAAAGTTGGTTTACAAGACCAGGTTAAAATGGGATGTGTTATTTGTCATTCTTTTTAGAGGCTGATGTCTGAACTGGAAAAATGTGGCATATTGGATTTGCAGGCGTTTAATATGATGTTTTCCCCCCCTACAGTTACTTTATATACCCTAATTGGATAGCATTTAAACTGGCTCTGTATCTAATTATCTTTTTACTTTAAGAAAGTTTTGTGAATTGATTTTTAAAGGAGAAATTATCCTTTGTTATGTTAAATTTTAGTCTTTTTTATGTTAGGATACTGGGATTACTTAATATTTTCTAAATGTGGATTTGTTTAGAGTTTAAAGTCGAGATATGGAAGTATTGAATTGGATATATTATTATTTGGGATAGTTTTCTTTGGAATTTTTGGTATTTTGGATGGAAAACTGAAGCTTGTATTTTTTTAAAGGAGAAATGATCCCTCTTGTCATGTTAAACTTTAGTTTTTTGTTTATACTAGGATGTCAGGAACACATCATGCCTTTTAAATGGGGTTCGTCTTACTGCTAAGAATTGAAATGTGGAATGTTAAGTTTTATATATGTTTATTAATGTTGTTATTTTGCAGCTCTATTTGAATTTTTGCTGATAATTAGATTGTAAAAGATACTTATTTTGTTTGTCCATTGTTAAGAGATGAGTTATGAAATGAAGAGTTATACAGTATATTTGTTAGTTAAGAGGAGGTGAAGAGATTATGAAATGGATTATACATAGGATGAGGCTGAGAAGCTGCTTCCTTAGGGGGATTCTTTTTACTTTTTTGCTTTCTTACACTCTTTTTTTCTTTTCTTTTTTCACTTTGTATTATCTTTTATTGTTGGAACTAAAACTTTTAAATAAATATAAATACATGTATAAATAAAAAATAAAGATCGTAGAAAGCAAGACAGAAGGCACTCTATAAGCACCAGGAATAGGGCTCACATTAACCCCAGGTCTATTGGCCGACTGTGTTTCTCTACCTATTCGAATAAAAAAGGATAACGTTCTTAGTACAACACCAAGTGCATTATGTAGCTGAATCTATATAGGTACCCACATTCTATAATAACATGATGAATTCCACTGTATCTAAAGAAACAAGCTGAAGAGACCCTTCCTGATTTTGCATCTTAGATTTCTGTGAGGATAAGAAGCTACAGAATTATGAGTCAGAGTATGAAGCAAGGCTAAATCTTTTGGTCAAAAGTGACCTTCCCATGAAAACTCTTTATTCAGATCACTTGCTCTATTATCATCACAGAAATCCTAAAATCCAGACCATTCCTTATAAAGCAAGCAAGAAATCAAACCAGTGTCAGAGAAAGATTATTCCAAGTTTCAGCTCACATGAGCAACGGATTTGCTTTTAGGGCATGCTAACCTATTGCATTAATTTATGAGAATGAAAGCAGAATCTGCTTTGCCAAATGATGAAAGAGTTCAGACAGCGAAATATATTTTCTTATGTTTTTAGTTTTATGCAGAGTTTGAAATGTGTCCAAAAGCAAATTTGCAGCTAGCATAAAATAAGGGAAAGGCTTCATGTGATTGTGTCTTTTAAGTTAAGGATAAGGACTAATATGCAAGGTTTGAAGGCCTCTACTCCAAAGTTCAGTTCTCAAAGTCTCCTCTCCTAATTATCAGAAGTAACAGGAAATCAATATTCTCCCAGATCCTACCTTCTTGGTTGCTTGCAATCCCAGTCCAGTTTGGTTATTCGGTGGTACCCTTCAAGGAAGGTAGAGTAGAAGAATTACTTGCATGTTCTCCAAATGAAGCACTTGCAAGGTTGGCTCTGTCAGGAAAGATCTGCTTGAAAGCCATCTTCGTATTTTGAAACAGATCTCCTTGGGGAACCAAATGATGTCATTGAAGGAGGTTGAATTTCGGGGCCCCGTTTGTTTGTTTATTGAATATATTTCTATAAGCCCCCACTTCACAAGAAATTGAAGATGGGTGGTGTAAAGTGCTTAATTAAAAATACATACGAACAATCAGAATTTTAAAAATAATATAAAAATGTACCTAAAACAAGAGAGGGTTATAATAACTCTCTAAAGGAACCATTGCAAAATCTCTCCAGCCCCTAGAAGACCCCAGGCCTGATAAGTTACATAGTCAGTTCTTGAGGGTCTTGTGGCATGTTGAGAGGGATGGAGTTAATCTCACTTCTGGGGAGAGAAGATTCCAGAAGGCAGGCACAGCAACAGAGAAGACCCCCCCTCCTGGACACACACACCCAAATGTAATTTCATGGCAGATGGGACCCACAGGATGCCTTCTCTGCCTGAGCAGATGGGCCAGGCAGGTGTAATCAGGGAGAGGCATCCCTTAGAAAATCCAGCCCCATGCCATAAAGGGCTTTAAAGGTCAAAATTTTGAATTAGACCAGGAAGCAAACTGGCAAACAATGCAGCTTGCAGAGCTGAGATGTAACATGTATTACTCTAGGGGCACATATTATATAGGGCCATGATGGTGAACCTATGGCACACGTGCCACAGGTGGCACGCGGAGCCATATCTGAGGGCACGTGAGGCGTTGCCCTATGTCAGCTCCAGCGTGCATGTGCGTGTTGGCCAGCTGATTTTCGGCCTTCCGGAGGGTGGGGGAAGGCCGTTTTCACCCTCCCCAGGCTTCAGGAAAGCCTCTGGAGCCTGTGGATGGCAAAAAACAGACACAACGGGCCTACTGGAAGTTTGGAAACCAACTTCTGGTTGGGCCGTTTTTCGCCCTCCCCAGGCTTCAGGAAAGCCTCCAAAGCCTGGGGAAGGCGAAAAACGGCCCAACGGGCCTACCGGAAGTCCGGAGGCTTCAGTGAGGCCTGCGTGCATGAGCAGGAGGGGCAGCAGGGGGGGTTGTGCACGCATTCACGGGGGAGGGCATTGCATTATGGGTGTGGGCACGTGCGTGCATGCTATCACATGCGTGCACACCCTTTTGGCACCCGAGCAGAAAAAGGTTCGCCATCACGGATATAGGGGCTACAATTCTATGTAAGAAGTTTATTTCTTTTTTCCCTGAAACCTTTCACAGTATCTTTCTCAGTTTTTTTTAAGTGAGTTTTCTTTCTGGGATTACAGCCAACTTGATAGGATATATGAAAATATTATGAATGCGCTTTGATTAGTGCTAGTTAAAACCCAAAAGATATGGAAGGCATCTTGTAAGGAATCTGCCTTGAGAAACTGCAAACTATTTCTGTGCATAAAAAATAATTAGGTAGAAAACACTGAGGATTGTTTTACATATGCATGAACATTCTCTGCTTTCTCTACAGATTTAATTTTCAGCTTAGTTCATGAACCAATTCCACATAAAAGCATTGTTCTGCTGTGATTTGAAAATTAAGTTTATGGTGTTAATAGCCCCATCAGCATACAGCTATTGCTTGATGCTTTGATTGTGAAAGGATCTCATCCACCTTTTTAATTCTTTGGTTTTGTCATTTCTGTTTCTAACTCTTAGAAATATATTTCAGTTCAGGAAAAGGGCACCATTTTTTGTGTTATTTTTTTTCTCTTTTGCTTAATGATTCCTCTTTTTTTGTAGTTTTCTAATTTGCTGCCCATAATGAAAGACTCCCTAAATGTGCTGTGTTTTTTTCTTCAGTAAATCAGAAAGTAGGAGGAAGAACCTTCTAATTTTTATTGAATTGTTCCATTGTTATATATTGTCATAATCGAGTGAAAACTACAAAGTTATGCTCTGTGAAATAAATTGATTTTAATGCGCATAATTCTTTTTTGAGTTGCAGTGAACTTACCTTTGTCTTCCAAAACACTGGGCATGTACTGTATTTCTAATATAAATATGGAGCATAAATATAAAGTGTAAGTCCATTGACTTTACTTAACTTTCTGTGGATTCATATTGAATTTGATTTTTAAGCTATTTTAAATTTGTATTTATTTTTTACATTTATTGTTACTTATTTTAACAGGTGAGATATTACAACCAATTAAAATAACCCCAGTAAAGAGAAACAGTTTAAAAAATAAATAATAAAAACAGCACAACATGTTCATGGAGTGAATCAGACGCATACAACATATTGTCAAAATAAGCTCATCCAACAATCCAGCCCAATGCTCGGGAAAGATCCTGATCTTCAGCATTTTTTAGGAAGCTGGCGAGGTCAGGACCATCCTTATCTCCCAGGGGTGGTAGTGGGGGTATATACTGTTCCATTAGGGCATTTGAAGAGACAATGTGCTTCTGGGATCTCATTTGATGGCATTAATATGAAGGATCTGGATCATGCCCACCTTTTTAGATCTTGTAGGGAGCATAATTGGAGATAGGCAGTCCCATAAATAACCTGCAAGGCAGACCAGACTAAAACATATTCTATATAGGTCAGATTACTATATAAATATAGCTACATACATCAACATCTATAATAATAGAATCTCCACAAGTCTTAATGTACTTCCCCTCTCCCAAAATTTATCTTTGTATGACCTAGGGAGGGGCTTGTCTGAGATGTTTTCTCAACATGGTTTTTTGGCCTGGGTTCAAGCCCTACTTATCTGACCATTGCCTTGGTAGTGGCTTCTCCTCCTGTCTTTCCAGCCCATTCCCTATGCTTTCTATATAACTCACCTGTATGACACACACAGTTTTATGGATGATATCCAGCATCATGAACTTCAGATGGAAGTCCATTAGGAGCAAACATAGCTCACAAAGTAGGTGTTACATTGGGTGTATGCCTATAACTACCTGCACCACTGTCTTCTGGACCAGATATAGCTCCTGTATTGTCTTCAAGGGCAGTCCTATATAGAATGCATTGCAATAATGCCTACAGGCCCCAGAATGAGTGACAGTGAGTAGAGCATCTGTTTTGCTCAGAGTCCTCTGCGTGTCTCCCATGGAATTACTCCCTCTCCTCCAGAAGTCTCCAGTTTGAGATTACAGGGATTTCAGCCTGTAATCTGAAAGCCTGGGACTCTAATGAGTTCATTGTATTATTAGGCTTTGTATTATTCAACTTTCTCAGTTTTTCTTTTAACTATTGAAATGAAAGTATATTTAATTGGCACTTCCCTTCAGGGGAAGATCTGTAGTGGTTAAATGGAAGAAAAGTTGCCTTAAATTTTTTTTTACCACTACTTGCATTATAGAAGAAATATGAAAAAGACAATCCAGAAGTGACAACAAATAACTGAAAGGAGCAATATAAACACAGTGCATAGCTACATACATTAAATGGAAACATGTTAATTCATTATATAACTAAAATCAGTAAAAAAAAGTAGATTGCTGATAAACAATTGTTATATTGGTATTGGTAATGAATTCTATCATGTTCCTATGATGAAAAAACAAAACTTGAATTAAGACATGAATTCAGAGACAACTAGTTAAACAGCTAACATGTTAGCTATGTCTTAATTTGTAAAGAAGATTATAGTTCATTTGTGGGGGGGGATGGTTCATTCCACAGAACAATTACAAAATGATTCAGAAGTATTTCATGTCTTGCAGCAGATTTCTTTGCAATTTTTAGAGCAACCCTTCCTTTTTTCATATTTGTGTATGAATCCGGAAAAAGATGTGATTGCTTTATTTCTTTATTTTTCAAATTTATCCCTGCATGCTCCTGGCAACTTTGAATCGTAATAAAACTATATTAAGAAAAATAGATTTAGTAATAACAAACAATTAAACCAATCATATTGGAAATAAGAACAGCCATTAGAACAAGCCTAAATGAGTTTCAGACCCAGGAAACTACAGACCAGTCAGCATAACATCAATACCTCGGAAGATACTGGAAAAGATAATAAAAAACAGATCTGTGAACATTTATTTTATTTATTTATTTATTTATTTTTGTCAAGTACATGTTGTTAATATACATAGATATAACATTATTTATATACATAAGATGGGTACTGATAAGCGGGAACATTAGGACAGGGATGGTAGGCACGCTGGTGCACTTATGCACGCCCCTTACTGACCTCTTAGGAATCGGGTGAGGTCAACAGTGGACAGTCTAAGGGTAAAGTTTTGGGGGTTTGGTGACGAAACCACAGAGTCAGGTAGTGAGTTCCAGGCATTTACCACTCTGTTGCTAAAGTCATATTTTCTACAGTCAAGTTTGGAGCGGTTCACTTTGAGTTTGTATCTGTTATGTGCTTGTGTATTGTTGTGGTTGAAGCTGAAGTAGTCATTGACAGGAAGGACGTTGTAGCAGATAATTTTATGGGTTATGCTTAGGTCGTGCCGAAGGCGACATAGTTCTAAGCTTTCTAAGCCCAGGATTTCAAGTCTAGTTGCGTATGGTATTCTGTTACGAGTAGAGGAGTGGAGGACTCTTCTTGTAAAGTATCTCTGGACACTTTCTAATGTATTTATGTCCGATATGCGGTGTGGGTTCCAGACAGATGAGTTGTATTCGAGGATTGGTCTGGCGAATGTTTTGTATGCTCTGGTTAGTAGTGTGATATTACCAGAGAAGAAGCTACGTAAGATTAGGTTAACAACTCTTGAAGCCTTTTTAGCGATGTTGTTGGGCTTTGGCACTTAGGTCATTTGATATGAGTATTCCAAGGTCTTTGACAGAGTGAGGGTCGTCTGTAAGGTCTTGACTGTTCAGCTTGTATTTAATGTTCTGATTTTTTTTGCCAATGTGTAGGACAGAGCATTTGTTGGTTGAGATTTGGAGTTGCCAGATGTTTGACCATTCTGACACAAAGCCTAGGTCTTTTTGGAGGATAGCAGTGTTGTCGGTGGTGTTGAAGAGTTTTACATCATCGGCGAAGAGCATGCAGTCGCTTGTAATGTGATCGCAAAGGTCATTTATATAGAGTATGAAGAGTGTGGGTCCTAGTACGCTGCCTTGGGGTACACCGCTGTTAACAGGAACGGGATTTGATAGGGCGCTCCCTATTTTGACCATTTGTTGTCTGTTTGACAGGAACGCAGTTATCCAGTCATGTAGGGGTCCAGAGATGCCGTAGGATTTCAGTTTCAGAAGTAGTTTATCGTGAACCACTGAGTCAAAGGCTTTACAGAAGTCTATGTAAACTGCGTCTATTGTTTTGCCCTGGTCCAGTTTTGTGGTCCATATGTTTTTGCAGTGTAGTAGTTGTAGATTGCAGGATAGTTTTTTCCTGAAACCGAATTGTTTGTTTGAAAGTAGGTTGTTAGTTTCTAGATGGAGGGTAATGGATTGGTTTATGATTGTTTCCATGACTCTGCATGTGACGCAGCATAGAGAGATTGGTCGGTAGTTTTCTACTAGACTGGGATCTCCCTTTTTGAAGATGGGGATGACCGTGGCTAATGACCATAGGTTTGGTAGGGAACTGGTCTTGTAGGATATTTCAAAGATTATGCGTAGTGGTTCATCAATGGCTGTGGAGATCTTTTTTAGGAAGTATGCACATAGTCCATCTGGTCCGATTGACAGAGAAGGTTTTAGGTCACATAGTGCTTTTTCAACGTTGTATCAGGGGTGGGTTCCTACCGGTGCGGTCCAGTGCGTAGCTCCGGTAGGGACCTGCCGAGAACCCAATTTGCGTGCGACTGCTCCGGTACCGTCTCCACCGGGCAGTTGCGCGCCATGTCTTTTTTGTGAATTTTTGGGTGATTTTGCTTCTGCGCATGCGCGGAAGCAAAATCGCGCCGAAATCTCATGAGGGGATGCGCACGCGAGAGAGATTTCGGTGAGATTTTGCTTCTGCGCATGCGCGAAAGTAAAATCACGCCAAAATCTCACATGCGTGCACATCCCCTCGTGAGATTTTGGCGCGATTTTGCTTCCGCGCATGCGTGGAAGCAAAATTGCGCGAGGGGGCGCGCGCGCGCAGCGTGCACACACGCGCACAAAGCATGAAGGACCGCAGAGCAGCGCACTGGTCTGGGTAAGTGAGCAACTCACCCCTGCGTTGTATTCAGTGAAGTCTATTTATGTTAAATTGTTGTGAGTATTTGTGGTACGACTAGGGAATTTTGGACTTGAGCCGTTGCTGTTTACAAAGACTGAGCCAAAGAATCTGTTGAAGAGGTTTGCTTTGACTGTTTCATCATAGCATTCTTTGTTGTTGGGTCCTTTTAGTGGTGGGAGAGGTCTCGAGTCCTTGAGTTTGTTATTTACGAAGTTGTAGAAGGCGCGGTTAGATTTGGTGCGCAGAAGGTTTTCCTCTTGTTTGCTGTGGTAGTTGGAGCATTCCATCTTTATTTGGTGGCATATATTTTTGTAGCGGTTTTTGAAGTTAGCTACGTAGCCTGTTTTGTTTTTTCGCCAGAGGGATTTTTTTTTTTGATTGAAGCTTCCTTATTGATATGGGTAGTTTGTTTTTCTTTGTTATGGTGGTTATTAGTGGTACATGTAATCTGATAGTTCTTTTGACTTCGAGCAAGAAGATGTTATAGAGGTCATCGGCAGTGTTACAGTTAGAGAATAGAGTTTGCCAGTCAAGAGTTGAGAGGTCGGCGTCTATGAGTTCATAGTTGGCTTTTTTAAAGTTATACTTGGGTGTCCCATTATTAAGGTGATTCTTGCAATGGTGTAGATTGAGGCTAAAGTCTATCATGCTGTGGTCACTGTTGGAGAAGGGTTCTTTTATTTGAAGTCCATAAATTGCGCTTTTGCTGTTGCAGAAAATGAGGTCGAGGCAGTTGTTGAGTCTAGTATTGTTCGTTACTAGTTGGTCGAGTCCCAGATTGGTAACAGCGTTGTATAGGGTTGTAGGAATGGGTTCAGTTGTGCATTCATTTAGGGTCCAGTTAATGAGAGATAGATTGAGGTCTCCAAGAAAGATTAGGGGGTACGGGCAGGAGGTTGCCCACGTTAGCAGTGATGTTAATTTGTTCGCATGTGTGATGTCATAGTCTGGGGCTCTGTAACAAAATAGGAAACGAAGTGTGGTATTTAAGGACAGATCACAGACGATGGTTTCATCTAAAAACATCTAAACATCTAAACATCTAAAAACAAATAAAGTTAAAATTAAAAGCCAGCACAGATTTGTTAAAAACAGATCATGCCAAAACAAACTTATTTAATTATTTGACAAAATGACTAAATTAGTAGACCAGCGAAATGCTGTGGACATAGTATACTTAGATTTCAGCAAGGCATTCGACAGAGTAGACCACAACCTACTTCTTAGTAAGCTAGAAAAATGTGGGATAGACAGCATCACCACCAGATGGATTTGTAAATGGCTGACAAACAGTACTCAACGAGTAGTCCTTAATGGTACAACATCTACATGGGGGGAAGTAAGCAGTGGGGTACCACAAAGTTCCGTCTTAGGCCCAGTACTCTTCAATATCTTCATAAATTACTTAGATGAGGGAATAGAATGGGAACACACCAAATGTGCAGATGACATTAAACTGGCAGGAATAGCCAACACCCAGAAGAAAAGCTCAGGATCCAAAAAGAACTTGACAAACTTGAACAATGGGCTCTATCCAACAAAACAAAATTTAATGTGGAGAAAAGCAAGGTTTTTCACTTAGGCAGGAAAAACCAAATGTACAAGTACAGATTAGGTGAAACCTGGCTCAAAAACAGTAACTGTGAGAGGGCCCTTGGAGTCCTAGTGGACGATCAATTAAATATAAGCCAGCAGTATGTGACAGCAGCCAAAAAAGCTAATACAATCCTTGGTTGTATAAACATAAGCACAGAATCAAAATCACATGAAGTATTAGTACTGCTTTATAAAGCCTTAGTAAGACCATACCTGGAATTTTGCATCCAGTTTTGGTCACTTTTCAAAAGAAGATGTTGAGACTTTGGAAAAAGTGCAAAGCACAAAAAAAGAGCAACTAAGATGATTAAAGGCCTGGAGACTAAAACATATGAAAGACGGTTGCAGGATTTGGGTTTGGCTAATCTAGAGAAAAGGAGTAGGGCGGAATGTGGTAGGGGTGAAATGCTCCCGGTTCAGGCAGACCAGTCGGTCGTCATAGAGCCGATAGCGATTGCAGCGCGAGCCTTCCCCCACCCACTTCCCCCGCCCACCTGGACGCGCCATTTAGGTTCTTTTACCCTCTACGCATGCGCAAAGCGTTCTGCGCATGCACAGAGGGTAAAAGAACCCAAATGGCAGTGTGCAGGTGGGCGGGGGAAGCGGGTGGGGGAAGGCTTGTGCTGCGATTGCTATCGGTTCTATCGGCTCTACGACGATCGACTGGCCCGCCCGAACCGGGAGCATTTCACCCCTGGAATGTGGTAGTAGTATTCCATTATTTAAGAGGCTGCCACAAAGAAGAGGGGGGTCAATTTATTTTCCAAAGCACCAGACAGCAGGACAAGTAACAATGGATAGAAACTGATCAAGGAGAGAAGCAACCTGGAATTAAGGAGAAACTTTCTAACAGTGAGGACAATTAACCAGTAGAACACTTGCTGTCAGAAGTTTTTAGATTGCACTTAAAAGACGCTGATGCCTGTAAGGTAATTTCAAAAGAAACACTCCAAAACTCTGGCTACTACATGGAAGGCTCTGGGCCTAGTTAATTCTAAGCAGATTTTCTTTGTTAGTAACACTCACAAAACATGCTACTACCTGTGGTGCCTCCTGTGCTGGCCAAACTGCTTCCTGTGGTGCCTCCTATGCTGGCCACACCCACCCCCTTCACTAGGGCTTATTTTTGGGGTAGCGCGTATATTAGGCCCACCCCCAAAAAATTAGGCTAGGACTTATTTTCGGGGTAGGTCGTATTTTCGGGGAAACGTGGTTAAAAATGTGCTAAAAAACCCACATTAAAAAAAAAATCTCACAGAGAAGCCTGCAGAAAGACTGAATTAATAAATAAAGATGTGCTGATGTCCACTCCACCGCACCGGTAGCGGCCCGCTGGTGACATCACAGGCCCGGTGCAGTCGGTTGCCGGTGCCTGGGCGCCGCCATGTTTTTTGTTTTGAATATTTTTTGAATTTTTCGGGGGTTTTTCTTCTGCGCATGCGCAGAAGCCGAGTTTCCGGCACTGCGCATGTGTCTACATCTTGTTTCCGCCCACTCACTCACTCCTCACCGCCTAAGCTGCCTTCCCAGTTCCCACGTGGTACCTGCCCTGCGCCGCAACTGAGCTGCCTTCTCCTGCCTACAGGTAAGTCGCGGTCGTGCTAGGCCCCCCCCACCCCATCCCTGAAGCTTGCTGCAGCCCACCCCCACCCCCCGCCTCTCCTTGCCGCTCTGCCTCGAGTAGGGGCCAAGACTCCGGTAGAAGATTTTATTTCTCTCCCTTCTGGCTGGCTAGCTTCTCTCCGCCGTCCAGCTAAGGACTCCGACCTGCCATCCCATGTGAGCGGTTCCACGCCCTCTGCAAACCTCCCCCGCGGGATTTCGCACCGGCGGGCAAACTCTAAGTCGTGGGGGGGGGCAGACGGCGTGGACGCGCCATTCGAAGATGGAAGCCAGGACTGTTTTCTGCTGCCAGCCAGCAGCCAGTTTAGAAAGCACCTCAACCGCCCCTTTCTGATCCATCCATGCCCCAACCTGAAATTTAGGCAGCTTTTCAGCCTGAAAAGAGGGCAAAAAGCGTTGCGACTGGCCCGGGCGCCGCCTCTCTTGGCAGCGGCAGCAGCAGGAGGAGGAGCCGGCAAGCCAGGTCGCTTTGCATGAGGAGGAGGACGTGGGCTTTGGAAGGGGTCCTCACGGGGGTGCTGGGGGGGGCAGCCGCAGTGTCTTTAAATCACCCAGGGCGCTCAGTGCCGCCCCCGCCCCAGAGCAGTAGCGGGCGGTCCTTGATTTAAAGAGACCAGGAATGTGGGGGAATGGCTCATCTGGAGCAGCTCTCTCGTACCCGGGGGCAGCAGGGACAAGCCATGGCCTCAGCTGCAGGGGAGCAGCTCCAGACGAGCCATTCTCCCCCTCACCCTGCCCGAACGTACAGCCGCCTCTCGCCCGCCCTGCTCCCTTGCACCCGGGGGCAGCAGGGAGAAACAGCAGGGGAGCAGCTCCAGACGAGCCATTCTCCCCCTCACCCTGCGCGAACGTACAGCCGCCTCTCGCCCGCCCTGCTCCCTTGCACCCGGGGGCAGCAGGGAGAAACAGCAGGGGAGCAGCTCCAGACGAAGCCGTATTCTTCCGAAGACTCTGTAGGTGCTGGGGCGAAGGGCTGGGGGTGGAGAGGAAGCTGGAGACGCTCGCTTGGCTCGCAGCCGCTTGTGCTTTTCTGGCGTGGGAGGTGTGGGGGGGATGGGACTGGGGATATGGAACTACCCCGGCTGCAGGGAAAGGAAATTTAGGGAAGGGGGAAGGGAAGGGGGAAGGGAAGGGAGGCCCCAACTCCAGAGCTTTCCCGCCCCGGCAGTCCAGAGCGAACGAGCGATCCGGCAGGAGCTCCGCCTGCGCCGCTGGGGCTCCCGTGGCTGCCGCAGCTGCTGGCCCACCTGGCCGGGGTGGTGCTGGCCTCAGGCGAGGGGCTTAGAGGGCGGGGGAACGCCTGCAGGCGAAGAGGGGTCCCCAGGCACCTCCGGGCTCCACTTGCCTTGCAGGGAGAGTGCACAGTTCCCATCATCACCGGCCCGTTCTGCCTTCCCTGAATTGGAGTCCAGCTCAGCCTTGCGATTCTCCCCCACTCTCCTGGATAAACCTGTGGGGGGGGGCTCCTCTCCCCTTCTTGCTTCGTTTGGAGCGGGGCTCTCCAATCTTGGCAGCTTTAAGACTTGTGGACCAACTCCCAGAATTCCTCAGCCAGCAAAGCTGGCTGAGGAATTCTGGGAGTTGAAGTCCACAAGTCTTAAAGTTGCCAAGGTTGGAGACCCCTAGTTTGGAGGGAAGATCCTGCAAATATTGGCTATCAAAATTACCTAATGATTGGGGGAAGGAAAAAGGAAGGAGGTGAAAAGAAAAGGAAGGTGGGAGAAAGAGAAAGAAGGAAAAAGAAAGATGAAGGAAGGAAGGAGGAAGGGAGCAGATGAAAAGAAGGAAGGTGGGAGAAAGGAAAAGAAGGAAAAAGGAAGGAAGGAAGGAAGGCTGGCAATGGGGGGTGCAATTGTTTCTTTTAGGGAGCACAACTGGCTGGAAGTTGTAGTAAGATATCAGTTTAATGGACTAATGGGGAGAAGAGGTGTCTGTTAAAACAAAATGTCTGTTAAATTCAAATGGTAAGTGGGATTTTTCTTAAGTTAATTTTTCATTTTTAGCCAATGGTATAAGGGATTTTTATGCAGAAGCATAAATTCCATAGGCAGATTTTGTCTGCTGCATCTGAAGTCACTAAACTAAGGGTCTGTTAAATCAATACTCTAGAGGCATACTTGTTATTGTTATAGCTTTATTTTGTTGTAAATAATGCATCTTGCAAAAAGAAGTATATAATTCCTATTCCTATATCTTTGGTCTCAAAGATCCCCATCCAACATACAAGTGAAACAATACTTCCTGGACATCGGAACAAGAGATCTGCAGGGCAGAGAAATACTAACTTGTTTTCTGATTCTTCATTATGATCTCTGCTCTCACTGCAAAAAGCAGCACATTTGCTAGCAGGAAGGTTCTCTAAAATCCTGTCATATCCATACCATCCGTAGAGAATGGGAGGGTGATGCCTCCTCTCCAAGAATCTATCAACATTGTGTAGCATAAGTTACAGTTTTCCACAGAGATAAACATTTGATGAAAATCTGAATTTTTAAATAAAAGAATTCCAGGAAATGGTACAGAAAATGCAACAAAAATATCCAGATCCTTCATAAATCAAAGTGTAGCTAAACTTTGAAAGAAATTTCCTTGATTTTTAAAAAGTTAAAGTGGACTCTGGGTGCGTTTTTCCAAATGCAGTAGGTGAGGTTGAATGTGTATAGTTTTAGAAGAGAGGTGTGTGTGTGTGTGTGTGTGTGTGTACATACACATACAGTATATATAGTAGATAATGTATATTTTTGTGTTCCTGTATGTAATATGTATGTACACATTACATAGGATTAAATAGTATATTTTGGATGTTCAATAGTAGTAAATAGATAGGGAAATTGTATCTCTTTGAGGCAAGGAGAGGCCAGGCACCCTAACCCTAACCCTTGACGTGAGTGACGTCAAGTTGGCCAGGCCCACCCAGTCACATGCCCACCCAGTCACATGATCACCAAGCAACCCCCACCCAGTCACATGATTGCAAAGCCACTCCCACCCGGTCACATGACCGCCAAGCCACTCCCACCCGGTCACATGGCCGCCAAGCCACTCCCACCCAGTCACATGGCCGCCAAGCCACTCCCACCCAGTCACATGACCATCAAGCCACACCCACAAAATAAGCCACGCCCACAGAGTGGCAGTAAAAATTTTGGGAACCCTCCACTGGTAATTGGGTTTATATTTTCAAAGCAACATGCATAGTGCTCATTCCTCCTATTAGCAACTCTGTGAGGTAAGAAAGTCAGAGGGCACTTGAGCTGCTGTGATGGAAGGTGGACAAGGATATACCGCAGGTCTCTTCATTTTCTGTCCAATACTACTGTACCACACTGGTGTACTTCTAAAAATAATCATATACTGTACATGTACTATATAATCAAAAGGGACCATAGTGAATTTAAAAAGATTTACAGTTTAGATCGCTTGATTTTATTTCTTATGTGTGGTATTTTCTTGTTTTTATTAATACAGCACTGAGCATTTGAGTAGTAATCCAAAATTAAGGCTTATGTTGTTTCTCATTATAAAAAAAATACAAGCTCACTATGCCGAGCTATGGGTGGGTGAAGCTTTTCCTGTCATTTTTTTAGTTGTTCAAAAGGTCAGCATAAAAAATGTTCTAATACAAAGCAGTTCTTGTCTGACTTTGCTAATGTGACATTTGGAGCAAGGTTGTGTCAGTGTGATGTGACAGCAGGCTAACATTGCCTGGCATTAACAAATAACATTAGGTTTAGCTAGGAGAAGAAAACCATTCACAACCCAATAAATCCTGCAGCTTCTCATCTAAATGTGGAGGAGAAAATCTTAGCTAAAAATAGCATTTTAAATGTTAACACCCCAAGCACAGTCCAATTGATCTTGGATTCTTGCTTTAGTGGGTCAAATCTTATCTCCCAGATAGCTCTACAGTATTTAAGAGATTGCTTTATTGAACGTTCAATTTGCCAAGTGACAAGGAGATGGTTTAGAATATTAGCTATATAAATTATTGAATCCAAAGTGCTACTTATCACCTACAAAGCCCGCTTTGTCTCCTTTGCTTTTGCCCATCCTGTAAGGTCAGACTGACCAGCATCTTCTTGCTCCTATTCATTAAGCAATGTCATCTGAAAGGATCTAAAAAGCATGCTTTCCTGTTTGTAGCACCTGTACTTTGGAACAGCATCTCCTCCCAGTTATGAATTGACCTATCTCTGTTCTCTTTTAAAGAAGCTTTGAAGACCTGTTTCCCCAGGGTTTAGGTTAGGGTGAGTTATGGACTACCTTTGTGAGAAGTTCTTATCTGTTCTATTGAGATTACCATCTTTCTTTTCTGTTGTTCTGTTTCTTTGGTTTTCAGTTATTCCGCTCCTAGTGTCATCAAGAAATAGGGTGACTTTAGGAATATGAAAAATAAATCAGGGTAGAAGAACCAAAGCAGTTTACACTTGAGAGCAGATCATTCTGTATTCTGCACTCTTTATTGCACTGATTCACCATCCATGCCTGTAATTGTTCAAGATTATTTTTTTAAGTATTAATTTTTAGGCATATGGCCATGGTGATTTACCTTAGTTTGACACTGCAACAATGAAATGAGCTTTTTATATATTTTAAAATGTTTATATATTTTGGTAAAACTTGAGGCGATGTACAGAAAAATAAGGCAACCATTTTAAAAGCATCTTAAATCTAAGGTTTTTATTAGAATTTCACCAGAAAAAGGCATTCTGTACGTCTGTAATGAAACCAACTACCATGATCTGTCAGAATTCATAATAATAAAGGCTGGAGCACTGCTGGATATATAGAGAAAAGGTATGAAAAAAGTTATATCCCCCTTTGTTTCTGGCACAAGGAAATCATATGTCATCACAGATCACACGCACATATTGAGATATTTTATGGAGAATCAGGTATGGCAAATTCAAAGTGGTGTCCAAAGAGCTAACAGTATTTGTATCAAATTTTACTTACCTTTTCTTAATATTTGAATGAAATAAGCTTTAAGCACCTATAGTGCCAAATGAAAAAGAATTGCTGGATATTCTTCCAATTGATATGGCTAGAATTTTTCCATCTTCCACGAGTGTGCATCTGAAGTGATAACAGTTTCTAGAAATTATGGTAACATTTCAGGCTGCATAAATAGTTAATGATGAAAGTAATTATAGCTGGGATCCTCAGAAAACTGAACTGTTTCATTCTCTGCTGTAAAGAAGGAACTTCTCTTTTTGCGTTTACTCAGCATAAATCTCTAACTGGAGCAAAGCCATGATTGAAGTGTGCTGTCCAACTAAATATATCAATGGATTGGCCTTTAGGCTTTTAACACAAAGCAAAATTATTCCCTAAATGCATGCTGTCAGTCTGAAGAAATCCATTTCTTGCCTTCCTTAGCTCTCCTGTACAAGTCAGCACTATACCGGATATGTATACTGGCTTTTAATGTATTGTATGCCAGTAGACATATCCCAGAACCAGTGGTGGGTTCCTACCGGTGCGGTCCACTCTATAGTACCGGTAGCAGCCCGCTGGTGACATCACAGTACTGGTGCGGTCGGTTGCCGGTGCCTGGGCGCCACCATTTTTTTTAAAAAAAGTTTTAATTTTTTTTTATTTTCTTCTGCGCATGCCCAGAAGCCAAGCTTCTTTTAACAGTCCTCAATATTTTCGTCTAAGGAATCAATGACTGAAACCAAAAATGCTTTATGAGACTTGCTTGTCTTTTAACTATAGCATTTTCTGCATATAAAGGTTGCTGTGTTGCCATGGTGTAACACACACGTTGTATGCAAAGCTTTTCATGTAAGGTATAAAATAGCAAAAATAGTAGTAGCATCTCTCTGAAATAACTAATATATGACCGGCAAGCCACGCCCACCTGATCACATGGCTGGCAAGCCACACCCACAAAATAAGCTACGCCCACAGAGTGGTAGCAAAAAAATTAGGAACCCGCCCCTGCCCAGAACAATAGACTGGATAAAAAGTAGGTGTTCATTGTCCACATCCTCCACTACCAATGGCCCATTGCTATCCCCATAGTGTGTTCAATTAGCACTTGCTCCCTTTCTGAAGAAAAAACATAGAAGAAAATACCCATCTCCTGCTTTCCAATGGAATCCCTATTCAGCAGGTTAACCAATTCAAATGTCTTGGGTTTCTGGTGGAAAAACAGAAAACAGCATCAAAACCAGACGCTCACAGCAGGATTAGCCAGGCTGCTCCACTCTTTGGAACATAAACTGGTCTCTGTGGAAAAAATAAAATGTTTTGGTGAAATCAAATATGTATGCAAATCTTTCGAGACACTAGTACTGACATTCTTGTTGTATGCATTTGAGATAAGAACACTGTTAAAAGCAGACCAAAATAAACTTGATATTTTACTAATGTGGTATCTATAGCACATACTGGCATGACTGTCTTAAGAACGATAACATCATACTGAGATGCAGTGAATAACCGACAGTTATAGATGAAATACAAGAATGCAGATTCAGATGGTTTAGACGTATATGAAGAATGGCAGAACATTGCATGCTTCCAGACTACTGTGGACAACGTGGTCTGCACTGTTGAAGGTCCAGCAAACAGCATCAAAGAATATGTTGGCAAAGCAAATTTAAGACCATATGAAAACCTAAGCTCTATTTGAATAATGTGAAACAAGCAGTCCTCAATCAGAAAGCATGGAAACCTGTTACAGGAAATAGGTTCCAGAGGAGGAAGGAGAGTTTGGTGCTGACATTCTAAACTATATAAAAAAATATAATCCCAAGAAATGGTTAAACATGCTTGTTTTAAAGCTGACTTTAAGAATCCCCATATGTATTCTTAAATAGGAACAAGTTATAGGTGTCCTGTTCTATCTTTGCAGGACAATTATATGATTATTTTTTTTGCCATTGTGGCTTATTTGGCCCATTATCTCCTGATAAAATCCCTGTCCCTTCAAACTGCTGCCTTTACTCTGCAATCTCAGATTATCTAAAGGGATATGGTTTCAGGTATCTGGTTTTGCCCACCCCTTTCTCCCACCATATTGGCCCATGATCATCACTACCACAATGCCTTCCCTTAACCATCTTCCCTTTGCCTATCTGACTCCTCTCTCTCTCCCAGCCTCCCATTTCCAAGACATTGTGAACCATCCACATTGAACCTCAACAATTCTAGAATTATATAATATTAACTTCATAATACTTATTCTAGCTTTGCATTTAACTGCTTTTTCTTTAATTCAAAATAAGGAACTTCGGGGAACTTGTCTTTTTAAAAGAAAAAAAATATTTATCTTTGTTATGTTAATTTTTAGAATTTTGCTCATATTAGGATATTGGGATTACTCTATATTTATGAAAGTGCAGATGTGTTTATAGCTTAGAATGAAGATATGGGATATAGATAATCCTCAATTTATGACCACAATTGAGCTAAAAATTTCCATTGCTAAGAGAGGCAGTTGTTAAGTTAGTTTTGCTCCATTTTACAACCTTTTTGCCGCAGTTGTTAACTGAATCACGCAGTTGTTAAGCAAATCTGGCTTCCCCCATTGACTTTGCTTGTCATAAGCCGGCAGGTGCAATTGTCATAAATACATGGCAGTTGCCAAGCACCCAAATTTTGATCATGTGACCATGAGGATGCTGAAACAGTCATAAGTGTGAAAAACAGTCAGTGATGGTAACTAAATGAATTTAGTTTAGTTTGGTTTAGTTTGTCATTGCACCTCGTACAATGAAATTAAATGGTGGTAAATCAAGGATTACCTTATTTGATGAAGATAAATTGCTATTTGGAATGTTGTATATTGATTCTTGCCTTTTGTAAAGGAAAAATGTTCTCTTCTTGCCACGCTAAACTTGGATTTTCTTTTAGTTTGTTTACATTAAAATTTTTGGAGCATTTTATGCCTTTTAAATGAGATTTTGTTATAGTGAACAGTTGGGATATGGAATGTTGAGTTTTATGTATGTTAATTTATGATAAAATCTTAAGAATTTTGTTTAGATCTTTTGTTGGTAACTGCATTGAATAAAAGTTACTTATTTGGGAAGGCTGGGGGGTTCTTTTTTACTTTCTTCCTCCCTTTTTTGTACTTTTTCTCTTCTTTCTTTTCTTCCAGTTTGTATTATTTTTTATTGTCCTATTTAAACATTTTAATAACATTAAAAAAGCAATTCCAGAGGGACAGGCTGTCCTGAGGTTATTGCACTTCTGATACACACTCAATGCCTTTATCCAAGCAGACCCTCCATCTAAACACCAAGGGAGGCAGACTACCTGTTGACAATAAAGGCTGGTGCCCTGACTAGATTGAACAGATTAACAGAGTTGGAAGGGACCTTGCAGGTCATCTAGTCCAACCCCCTGCCCAAGCAGGAGACCCTACATCTGCCTCTACCTAGGATAGAACTCACAACCTCCTGATTGTGAGGCAAGAGCTCCACCTCTAGGCCACAGCAGCTGGTTAACTGTTGTGATGATGCAACATTGGAGAGGGAGTCAGCTTGGCACCACAGAGAAGTTGCGCTATTGACTTTGTTTTGAATAATTTGAGTACTGCTTGTACTTTATGTAGCAGTCACTTTTTGTTTTGAGGAATTTAAGGATGACAGATGAACTCCACTGAACTTTTTCAATAACATCATCCCCATGGTGTTTCCTACTATTGGCAGAATCAAGGGCTATTGCCAGGTATTTGAAACAGGAAACCTACCCAGTCTTATTGTTATCTATCATCCAGGAGTAGCTCTTGAGCCTTTTGGCAAAAGCCATGATTTTGGTTTCCTGTTCATTGAGTTCTGATTGAACTTTCTTGCAGTGCTGTGCTAGTGCCGTCACCCTCTTTTAAGTCCAATATGTGTTCTTGAAAGTATTGCTGCATTGTCTGCATAGAGTAGAGGAGAGATGTGTCTTCTGCAAGTTTTGGAGGATAAAAGTTTGGTTTGGTTTTGGGAGATGACCCAATTGAAATTGAATAAGAATGGGGCCAATATGCAGCCTTGCTTGATGCTTTTCTTAGTTCCAGTGGCACTGGTAAGGTGGGCCAGGAAATTGCATCTTACTTTGAATGAAGTCCCTTCATAAAGCATATATATTAGATGAAGTAAATGTCACTCAATCCAGGTGGCCTCCAGTTACTTCCATAGTTTAATTTGGGATATGGAATCAAAAGCTGTTTTGAAATCTATGAAGGCAGCCCAGAGTCATTGAGATGGATGGGTACAGAAATTGAATGAATGAATGAATGAATGAATGAATGAATGAATGAATGAATGAATGAATGAATGAATGCTGTGTTGAGAAAGACATGTGACGCAACACCAGAAAAATACAGCATACTTTACTTAATCCTCCAAGGAAAGATTGAAGGCAAACGCGGTCCAGGCAGAAGAAGAACATCATTGCTTCAAAATCTAAGGGACTGGTTTGGACAAAACTCAACAGCACTTTTTCATGCGGCTGTTGATAAAATGACATGATTGCCAATGTCCGATGATGGATATGGCACAAGAAGATGAGAAAGAAGTACTTTTTGATGAGTTACTGGAGCAGTAGGTACTGATCAATGGTTGATTGGCCTTCCCTGAAGCCAGCTTACTCTTCCAGCTAGTCCTATAATTTCCATTGATAGTGTCTTGCATAGAGTTTGATCCATGATCAGCAGAACTGATCAGTCTATAATTAGCAAGATCATCCCTTTTCCCTTGTTTATATATAGGGACAATGATTACAAGCCCAAAGTCCTTGGGGACTCAGCCATAAGTATCGATGCAGGTAAAGAATGAGGTAGGACTGGGGGCCTATAATCCCAAGTATTTTTTAATGGTCTCTGGAGAGATTAGGTCTCTCTTGGGACCTTCCTTGGTCTTAGGTGAGCAACAAGATTCTTGATACCTGTCATGGTCACTGGTTCTTACCCTGGCAGATTTTATATAGTTTGGCAAGGAATCCACTTCCAACAGAGGTGTCATTATAGAATTCCTGAAAATATGCTTCCCAGGTCCTTGTGGAGGAGGGGTTTGTGACACAATATAGACCTTTTGGGAGCGTGATACAATATGCTAGAATGAGGCTGAATCATTATATTTGATTGCTCAAATGGGTCATGTCCAGTTGTTTTTTGTGGTTCCCTTTTTTTGCATGCTTCCAGTTGTTTTTAGTTCTTCTGATGAAGTCCTGTGCAGTTGTTGGTGTAATATTGGGTACACCAGTCTGGTAAATGGTAGGAAGAACTTTTTTGACATTACTTGTTGAACAATGTCTTGGAACGGTGCCATTATTGCTTCAAGGGGCGCATTGTTATTATAAGTCAGATGCTGGCTCTAGTGTAAGGGTGATATAGTTCTCAAAATGCATCAAGAAACTCAGCTGATGTCAGGCAGTCTGAAGGCTCTGTGTATAATCTGAGGTCAGGAACTCAGATCATTTAATTTAGACCCGGGGTCTACTTGCCTCAGCAATAAATACTTTTTGCTGGGATTAGTAAAGATTGGCAGCAATCCTCAGTATGTGTTTCTTGAGGGAAGACATTTAACTGGACAGACCTGGGAAACGATCACAATGTAAGGGCAATCTGGCTGTGGCACCTGCCACCCCACTGATTGCCAGAGTTGGTTCAGAGATTTAACTTATTTATGGTAGCACGGTCATTCCTAGCTATCTTTGCCTCTCTCTTCTGTTTTAGTCCATTTGAACAGTTCTCTTTTGGGAAGAAGCCTAAAGCAAAGTATGAATTGAGAAGCTCATATATTATGAACCCTACCATTGTCTTCTTGCAATAGACCCACAGTTTCCTTTTTTCTTTCTTTTACTAATGATATAGCAAAAAAACAACCCCTTTTGTTGCTTTTAGCTTCCTTTACAAGTTGACATTTCTTTTGTGCTTTAGCCTTTGCAATTTTATTTCTGCAGATATTAGCTTGCTTGCTGTTTGCACCAATCTTGTATTTCTTAAAACATGTCTCTTTTAACTCTTAGCTCAGTCAAAAACACCCTATGCGACCTCATTGGTTACCTAGGCTGCCCTCCTGTTTTTTTTTCTCAATCAGTATACTTCTAGTACCTTATTTTTGAGAAGTTTCTGAGTTTCTTACACCTTCTTTGACCTTTCTGTCATTGTGATTCCACTTAATACTTCTCTAAGCTTGTCAAAATAAGCTCTTCTGAGATCTCGGCAGCATGTATGGCTATGCTCCAATTTCTCATTTTGCAGTATCTTAGGTCTCCAAATAATGTAGTCACTTTCTCCAAGGTTCCCATTGCTTTGACCTCTTCAACCAGCTTATCAGACTCCTGTTAGTCAATTTAGCTGAAAGAAGAAACTTCATAAAGTCATCTTTGACAATATTTATTGAAATGATAAGAGAAGAGGTCACGCAAATTAATTTCAATGTAGCACCCAATTTATGCTTTAGTTTCTTAGATTGGAGAGTTTTTCAGTATTTTCCCAATGCTGATTATGAACTATTTTATCCACACTTGGTATGATCTATAAAGTCCACATTATATAGACAGAAAACAGAGTATAATCAATAAGGCAAAAATAAATATTTTTTTGGAACTCAGTTGTCTTTAGCGGTATGAAGTTGGATGCCTCTGTTTTGCCTGAAATCAGCACGTGCATCTGGCAGTTCTTGCTCCACTTGAATGCAAAATTTTTAGTGTTATCTTACTAACATATGAGATAAATTAATATGAGATTAATAGTTTCTGTAGCCCAAATCATTTTTCATTGTGGAATATAAATTAATGTTTTGCTGTCCCTTGACTGTCCCATTTCATTTTCTGTGATTGTTTAGAAACTGCAAGTAGTATTTTAAATGCATTATATTGCAAGGTTTTAAACATTTCATTGACTTCTACAGCTTTGTTATTAGCAATATTTTTAGGGTTTATTTAACTTCACTTTTAAAAAACGTGGCTCTGTTTCACTGCTTAAACTTTTATGCAGAGGTTTTGGGGTGGAGTGGTACAGTCCTTTTATATTTGTGCCATTTCTTATTTACTATTTACTTACTATTAATACTATTATTTTACCATACTTGTACACCATTAAGAATCTGAGCCAAACAAAACAAGAAAGCAACTATAACAAAATAATAGAAAAATACAAGAAATGCATAGCCAATATGAATGCTTGCAGTCAAATGGGACTAAAGGCAAAATACAAGGATGCAATGAGGCAAATTTTCCATTGGGGAAAGAGAGCATTAGAGAATGGAAGCCACTATGGAAAACGCCTGCATCTAATACATAACCCACCAACATCTCACTGAGGCAGGGGCATTCTGAACAGCTTCTCTATAGATGTTTGGACATGACAGCAAGATTGAAACTTGGTAAACCATTACCTGATGTATCCTAAAACTACACAATAATGGACATGATGGGTGATAACTGGTTCCTTAAATTGGGCCCAGAAGTTTATTGACAACCAATGTAGAATTGGCATTACTCTTCAGTGACAAGGTTAACCTGCCAGCAATCTTGCCACAGCATTGTGAATCAATTGCAACTTACAGATCATTTCCAAAGGCAGTCCCAAATAAAACATGTTACAGTTGTATATCCAAGTAGTAATCAATGCGATAGGCATTAGATAACAGAACTAAATCCTGCAGAACAGACAAAGGAGTAACTAATGACTTGAGTCGGAATAGAACCACTATAATATGGTATTCCCAATATCCAGACCTTGAAGATGATCCAGAAGGATACTGTGGTTCATTATATTCAATACTATTGGGATGTCTAGTAGAACAAAGAATGACACCACTCACCCATCTAGATCCTAATGAAGGTCACTAATCAGAGCAAACAATGCTTTTTCTATTTTCAATGACTGGCAGGAATCCTGATAATCCATTTCCTTAGAATTCTCTGCAATAAAACTCTATCTCTTCTCAACAACCTCCCTAAAGTATGAATATTGAAGACTGAAGAACGTCTTTAAAAATTTCTGATTTGTGACAGAGTGCACTATCACCTTCTTCAAAGCAACAGCATTGCCCTGTCCTTCAAAACAGCATTTCTGGATCCAGCTACTCATGCCTTCCCAAATGCTTAAAGGATTCAGGAAGTTTTGAGTGTGGTATGCAGATGGTAGCATTCATATTATAGATAACTTAAAACATGTATGCATTTCCTTGTGTTGTATGTGCTCCGAAGAAATCCAGATAGTAAAAGAAGATGTCATCTTGCTCACCATAGTAGACTCTGCCAACTGGCATCTCACCTAGAACAAATAGGAGCAAATTTATCTGGTATGGAATCCACAATTAATCAGTTAAGTGTATATGCACTTTGTACAACCTATCTTTCCCTAAATGGATCCAGGTTAGTTTGAAAATGACTGTTTTCAAGAATGTTGGATACAATAAGTACAATAATCAGACACATAATGGGGAATTCACCAGCTGTTTGCTGAGTATACTCATAGTTCCTAGTCCCGAGCAGGGCTGAGGGAACCAGGGTTTTCTTTTTGATGTGTATTCCCCATTGTATGCCTGCTTATTCTCTCATAATCCTTTCCTCTCCAATCTCTCCATTCTGCATGAGCAAGGGGGGGAAATGTGTCAGGTTTAGGATAATGCATACCGACTGTAATGGTGATTATTTGACTGATGCGGTGGAGGTCGTAAATGTGAGCATTGGTAGCAAAGTTATTTTTCAGTACCATTGTAATTTTGAATAGTCACTGAATGAGGCAGTCAGTAAGTGAGGTCTATCTATACTTCCATCTTTATCTTTCATTCTAATCCTCCTTAATTGTAAATTGGCAACTGTCATCAGTTCCTGATTTACATTATGAAATAGGACAGTACAAGTTAACTTGCCTAGGCTTCATAAAATATTGGGGCACTGGATAATAATATTTTCATATCCTCCTATTCTCTGTTGCCTTTTCCTTGACTGACCTGCTTTTTAGGGATAGGTTCACATTTCACCCTTTGATTGTTCATTTTTCTTTAATTAATTTTACTGTGATGTAAGCAATGTGTTACATTTTTTTCTTTCCCCCTGGCCATCTGGACTTTTGCTAAAAGAGAACATCTGGCATTGGAAGAGATGGGTCCCATGTGATAACTGTAGCCAGAAATTTTCTCTGATTTCCTAAGAAAGCCCATAGGATTTCCCTTTCCAGCCCTGTGATCTTATGAAGCCTGCATTTCCATTTAGAATTGATAGCTGTTCTATTAGGTAGATCAGATTTAATCAACAGCTGTAAATGGTACTTAAGAAAATCATCATAGCAAAGTGGGTCAACATGATTTGGAAATGAGTCATGCTTTTGGGAATTCTGCCCAATCATTTGTTTTAATAAGTATTTCAAGGTTTTAAAACTGGCTTACTAGTTTTAATCAGTAACAACCCACACTATACTGAACTACCCAAGTATATATAAAAATAGTCATTAAGCACTAGTTCACAGAAGCAAGCTTTTTAATTGCAAGCTATAATTATTTTATATTTTTTCGCAATGATTTTGCATTTTTAATACACCCAATAAAGCACATCATTTAGTATACTTACATCTATGCATTTCAAATGTAATTAATTATATATTTGTGGATTACATTATGACTATCAAATATTAATTTTATGTGCGCAATAGTAAGATTACACATAGTTCAGTTAAAAACCCTCTTAAAATTAAAATATGATTGAGGAAAAATATGCATGATAAAGACAGGTGTTCTTTTTAACTTTCCTAACTTTATATATTCTTTAATTTGTTTTATTTATATCCTGTCTTTTTACTCCAACAAGTACTCAAATGCCTAATATGAATTAGAGAACAGAATACAAATTAATGCTAAAATTACTAAATATTAATCTTAGTATAAGTTTAATTATTATAGTTTCATACTTTCCAGCTCTCAAATTTTGATCAGCATACCAATGCAGACACTGAAAGAAAGAAAATGGCAGGTACTTTAGGAATCTCACTTATAGAAAGTGCAGTCCTGGTTTTAAGACCTTTTGATGTTTAGAAGTTCAGCTTTAAATATATGCTTCACTTTCCCACCGAAATCAAGATTATATATAGTCAAAATTATAGAATGGCCCCTTGCTCAAAACCAAAGCTTAGATAGATAGATAGATAGATAGATAGATGGATGGATGGATGGATGGATGGATGGATGGATGGATGGATGGATGGATGGACCAATTACCATAATTTAAATGGATACACTACAATTTCATAAGGGTGAAAAAGACATGATCTGATACCTGTTTTGTGTCCCTGTTCTCTCTTTTAAAAGTTCTTCGGGTGGGTTTTAAACTGAATTTGGATGCAATAGTCTTTCAAATGGAGAATGACTTGGAATAGAGCAGTGTCAACTTTACTATTTTTTGTCTTTCTAATTGTACTTTATTTAAAAAGTTAAAATAGAAAACTCCCCAAAAATTCTAAAAAAACAAAAACCAAACAAAAAACACAAAGCAAACAAGACATTGAAAAAAAGTTCATTAAAAATACATATATACATATCCCTCTTAGTTGAATACTGATTAATGCATTACTACAATATTATTCCCACCCCTTGCGAAACAGGTCCCCAAAATGTTTAAACTACTAAACTAATTGCAAATTATTGACCAGTCATCTATGGTATATAGCAGTGATGGCGAACCTATGGCATGGGTGCCACAGGTGGCACGTGGAGCCATATCTGCCGGCACGCGAGCCATTGCCCTAGCTTAGCTCCAGTGCGCATGCGTGCCCGCCAGCTGATTTTTGGCTCGCGCGGAGGCTCTGGGAGGGCGATTTCGGCCTCCGGAGGGCCTCCAGGGTGGCGGGGGTGGAGCGTTTTTGCCCTCCCCAAGCTCCAAGAAAGCCTCTGGAGCCTGGGGAGGGCGAAAAACGGGCCTACCAGGCCCACTGGAAGTCGGGAAACGGGGGAGTGGGATGGGTCGCGCACGCCTGCGCAGGGGGGTGGGGTGAGTGAGGGGCTTTGAATTATGGGTGTGGGCACGCACGCGCGTGTGATAGCGCGCGCGTGCACTATTTCGGCACCCGAGGAAAAAAAGGTTCGCCATCACTGGTATATAGTATATTAATGTCAAAATAGTTAACAGGGAGAACAATAACAAAAAAAAGGCAAGGTTAAAGTTTCAAAACCCTATGCTAATAACTCATAGAAAATTTATCACAACTCATAGAAAATTTACCACACCATCTTATCTATCCCAAATTGTCCCAAGAGTTAAGAATAATTTGTCCTGGATCAAATTTCCACATTTGTTTCTTAATACCATCTCATATCAATTGCTGTCCAGTTAAATATAATAAATTCAGTCTCCACAATCTGTCTGTCTTCCCAACAAAGTCCAGAAGAAAATAGTTTCCGATTAAGTGTGATAAATCCATTCCCCAATTCTCCTTCAGTCCCCTGAAAGAAAACCAATTTATCACTTCTCCATTCAATCAGGCTGCTGTTGTAAAAGAGCACAGGCTTGAACTTCAGAAAGGTATATGCAATCAATTCAGTTAGTTCTGTGTACAGTCCATAGCTCTTTCCAATGGGTCTGCAACTTTCAAATCACATACCATTTGTGAATCTAATTTATCCAGAGCTACATGCATTTGAATATTTTCCATAGCCGTTATTATTTCATCAAACTTTTTAAAAAAGCTTTCAACTAAAAATTGCATGTTACCTTGCTTGTCTGTAATCTGATACATTATTGCTCTGTGAAATTTAGTCAGGAACCAAAAAATGCTGAAGCAAAGTGAATGAATAAATAAATAAAAAACCAGGGAAGATATTTTCTGGATATTTCCATCTAAGAATAAATATATTTATTAAAAAAGGTACAAATATTTTGCATATTAATAAAATGCAAAAACTCTGTGGTGAGAGACCAATATTAATGTAAATCAAATGAAAGCACTTTCGTCATCCACAAACATGCCATGTTTCCTTACAGAGAAGCGAAAGTTATTCAAAACAACAACATAAATCAAAGAGAGAGAGAAAGAACAGCTATTGTAGTGTCCAGCAGGGGGTTAAAATAAAATAAATCAGCATTCAACTGATTCAACTTTTAAAGATAAAAAGCAGAGTAAAACAGAAGATTCAAAAAGTGAAGTTAAAACTCAGGCTTGCTTAAGAAAACGAACTACCAAGAGGAAGATCGATACCTAGTGACTTTCCGACTACTCTCACAGCAAACTGGAATCTTCAAAACTACCTTCCCAAGTGGGTCCTTGGCTATCTGAAAGCCACCTTGGTCCATTCCTAAGTCTCCCATTCAAATCTAGGGAGCAGCACTGCCAGAGAACCAGCTTTAGCAGCAAAATCAGCAGATCATCAGCAAGAGAGAAAAAAACAAACCCTTACCGTTCAGCAGCCATCTTGGGGAGGAGTCCTCCTTCAGCAGCACATATACTAAAATTGGAACAGAGATATACAGATAATACAAAGAAGATTAGCAAGTTTACTCTTTATAGTAGCAAACTAAAATTCCTTTTTCCAGAAAAAATGTTACTGAAAATATTTTAGGAAATATATTCATTTAAATGTATTAAATGAAATCAGGTAAAATATTTAATAACCTTTTTAAAAGAAACTTTTATTATAAGGTAAAATACAAATATAAACCAAACATTATAATGTTAAAGAGATAAGTAAAAAAAGAAAGAAATAGAGAAGGAACATCCAACTTTTTTCAGTGCAGTAGAATACAAAAACAGTTGTAGTCTCAACCTTTTGCCTAACATTTTTAAATGTTTCAAGTCATTACTGTAACAACAAAACCATTCTAATTGTCAGAACCTAAAATTAGAGTTTTATTTTATAAGTATCAGAATTTTTTCCATGCTCAAGTGCGGTCTTGGAACATATGATGCATTCATTCAGAACAAAACAAGTTTTAAGAAAGATCATTTTTATTAACATGGCTATTCCTATACCTCTGGGGTTAAGATTCTAGATTAATACTTATCGTTAGTTAAAGACATTTTACAGTAGACCATATCCACCTACTTGGCAGTGTATGGAACTTGCAACGTCAGCATCATCTGTTCAAAGTTAAAAATAAAAATACCATCCTGTGTGCCGTGAGTTTGATTTGATCTAATATTAAGAAAACAGATGGAACTCTTAGAAACACTCTTACAAGGAGAATGTGAATTAAGATTTTTTTTTCATTAATTGGTACTGTCTCTGAGGTTTGATTTAGTATGTTCTAAGAACAGTATATAGCTACTGCTATGTGCTTAGTTGGAGTGACAGATAGATAATGCATAGACTGAGAGTATGATACCATGAAATGTTGGATTTGAGACAATAGGGAGGAACATTTGCAAAAGGGCTAATGAAAACTAATTCTGTAAGGAAAGTCAGGAATAAAAATCATTTCAAATTTAATTATTGAAATTTCTTTTATTCAAAACTGACACATTTCTTTTAGCAAAACATGTATGAACTGTAGTCTAATCCTAGTGTCTAATTATACAATCCTATTCCTATTTTACTCAGAAATAAGTTCTTAATCAAAATGTTGATCACAGTCTGAAATTCCATCTGGATTCTCATTCAAGTTCTAAAGATTGATTAATATATTCATAAGAACATAGCATAATATTGTTTTTATTTCATTAGATATTGTTTTACAGATGGGTCAAGATTTCTCTTTTTTTGTACAATTTTTTTTATTTTCTCCATCACTTCATATACAATTCAATACACATATACCTTAAGATATTACAATAAGAAATACATATTTGTTCAATATAATCAATCATTCAAAAATCAATATCTTATTCAACACTTGCGTCATCAGTCTGTTCTACTTTATTCCATTACACTCCCCTCTATCTCTAACTTCTCCTCCTACTTTCTAACTCCTTCCCTCCTCCTCTACCCTCTCTACACCTTCTCTTCCTCCCCTTCTACTTCCTCTTTCACTTTCTTTACCTTTCCTTGAGTGCTTTTATACTAACTCATTTTATATTTGACAGACTGATGCTAATCTCGATTTTAAACTAATCATATCTTTTTAGAATTTTTTTTTAACCATTATAGTTATATTATTATTCTTTTTATGTTGTACTCTCTTCTAGGTACATGCTGCTATTTCCATCTTACCTCCAAAAAAAAAGAAAAAAAATTAATTTTCTAGTTTTGTCATCTGGGATATGCACCAGTTAGTTTCAAATTTCCATCCAAATTGACTGCTATTAGCTTAACTTTTTAAGATAGTTACTGTCTCCTGCTTCTTAATTTTAAGCCATATTGCTTCCTTTAATTCTTTAATCTCTTTATTCATTGCTTCTGTTTTTTATCCTTTGTTCTATCAGATGGGTCCAGATTTCTGATGGATAAATGTATGAGCTTTTCTTCAAAAATAATAGTGAAGGGAGATGCTGGCTAGCGAATAGTGGGAGTTGAAGTCCATACATCTTAAACCTGCCAAATTTGAGAAACACTGATCTAGTGATTAAGGTGCTAATTAGAAGCAGGGAAACCTGAGTTTTAATACTGCCTTATGCATGGAACCCAAATGATGACTTTGGGCCAGTCACTCTCAGTTGTAAGAGGTAGGCAGTGACAAATCACTTCTGAAGATATTACCAAGAAAACTACACACACCTGTCCCTTTAGTCACCTGGAGTCAATACTGACTTGAAAGTCAAATGTACAGGTAGTCCTTGACTTATGACCACAATTGAGTCCAAAATTTCTGTTGTTAATTGATATAGTTTTAAGTTAGTTTTGTCCCATTTTATGACATTTCTTGTCACAGTTGTTAATTGAACCATTGAAATTGATAAGTTAGTAATTTGTTAAGTGAATTTGGCTTCCCCATTGACTTTGTTTGTCAGAAGGGGATCACATGACCCTGGGATGCAGCAAAGGCCATAAATATGAACCAGTTGCCAAGCACCTGAATTTTGATCACATGATCATGGGATGCTGCAAAGGTCGTAACTATGAAAAATGGTCAGAAGTCACATTTTTCAGTGGCATTGTAAGTTTCAATGGTCACTAAACGAACTGCTGTAGGTCGAGGACTACCTGTACATATCAGGTAGGTATTTGAATACATATTGGATTCAGAATGTGCACTTAATATTTAATGTATTTATTTGGACTGCATTGTTTCCAGTGATATGTTAGATACACCTGCCTACACATTTTGGTCCAGGTATACATAAATACCTTTCTTTTTAAAGGATTTATATAGTTTATTTACTTATTTGTTTCTTACATTTATATGGCTGCCCATCTCACAAAAAGTAACTCTGAGCAGCATACAACAATCTACAATAACAATGTACTGTATATAAAAACAAACATCATGAAAATATAAAAAGTCACTTTTAAAATTTAAAGAAAACCCACAAATTTAAAATATACAAACCACACAGAGAGAGTAAAAGATCAATTACAATAGAGCCATCTAAGAATTCCAGAGACTCCCAGGTCTGGTGACAAAACTAGGTTTTGAGAGGTTTCAGAAATAATGACACCAATGGAGCCAACCTGCCTTAGGTAGTGAGGAGAATGTTCCATAGGGCAGATGCCATGGTAGAGAAGACTTACTGCTTGGGACCCGCCAAACATCAGTCCCTGGCAGATGGTACTTGTAATATATACTGTATTGTCTGCTAGATCCAATGGGGCAGGCTGATGTAATTGGAGAGCGGTGGTCCCTCAGATAACCTCAGATAGTTGCAGTTAGGAGAATGTTTCAAAAAAAAAAAAGCAAAGCAAAAAAAAGATTCCCATCATGTTGATTGTTTTAACTTGGTGTGTGAATTTCACCATTCTGAATAGAATCCCAGTTGATTGACTGAGTGCATAACATTTGAATTATTGATAAATACTTATGGTTTCAACACAAACACCTTACAAAAACATGTATATGTATATACTAAAAATAGAATAACAACTATGTGTCATTCAATTTCACTTTCAGAATGTTTTCTTGTGCGATAGCAAAATCAGTTTGCTGTGAAATAACAAACTCCATAAAAAGTAAATAACAAATAACAAATGCACAACTGCTGCCAGGTTATTAATTAATACATTGGACTATTTTATGTGATTGAATCTTTAGGCAAAAATGCAAAAGAAGAAACATCACTAAAAAGAGAACAACCTCAACATGATACATTTTTATAAAACTGCATATACTAATTAATTGATATGGAAAAATATAGTTACTATAATTACAATACAATTGATCAATACAAATAATCTCACTCTAATTAAGCTATTTGTCTCCTTGGTGTGTTGTCTAGATAGTAATGGCAATAATTAGGGCAGTTTCAAATATTTACTGAATGATTTTATTTTTTACAGTTTATATCTTATCTATCTGCTCATATGGCAAAAATGGGCTTGATAAACTTTTCAGACAGAAATCTAATGTAGTATAATATAGGTTGATATTGTGTAGATTAAAGACTAGAGTTGAGGCGAACCTTAATTTCTAACTTAGTTATGAGCTTTTTCTCTCAGACTCCCCTCACAGATCATTGTAAGGATTACATTAAGGAAACCTATCATCCAACTTTGAAGAAAATGTTGTTACATAAATAAAATAAATGAACAGGACTATATAAGGCCATCCCAAAAATCTGCTCACTCTTCCACCCACCACCAAAACCACTGTCACTAACCGACAGAGGTGATAATTAATCTCACAAAGGAGAAGTTTGATCTTTTCCCGGACATCAGACATTAGAAAAGAAACCACAGTTTAAAGGTCTAAGTAAAAATATTTATTTCGGTACAAAAACAATAAATCCTCATTTGTTTACATCTCTGATATAAAAGTAGGTCTTCCTTCAATGGAAGCCAGGAACAGAAGGAAAGAACGGGGAGAGTGGAATGCACACATGCGTACAAGAACATATCAATCACGTGCTCAGGAATAAACCATTATATTAGATAGGGATGCTTCTCCCTGCATATACGTATAACAGGCAATAAAATCACTGCTTGACACTAACTGCCTTCTGGGAATAATCCTAGAAGCTTCTTCAAAATAGCTTTTACTATATTTTTGTTTACAGTTGTTTACATTATTTGTAAGCCATTTTGTATTAACTTGAACATGGAATATAAATAGTTTTAACAAATAAATAAATCTTTTGTGGGATATAACAGATGGCATTTTGCTCAATCCTTAAAATATTCAGCAAGTTAAAAAGAGTTCTTTTCTTTTCTTCTCAAGTTATAATCAGCCTGGAATGCATCCTTTCCTGATATTATACAGAAAGTATCCTGGCATTTTCTAACAGGATGATGCTCAAAATTATACTTTTATAATTTTAGGCTATTTATAAATTTAGATAGTACATGGGTAGAGTGGGAGGGGTGTCAAACTCGTGTCGTCACAGAGGCATCACATGACATATAACGACTTTTTCCCCTTCACGAAACTGGGCATGGGTGTGGCAAGTGCATAATGCATCCAGCCCGTGGGCTGCGAGTTTGACAGCCCTGGGGTAGACCATGACACAAGTTCATGCTTCCAACAGATACAAAATAATTTGCATACATCACAGGTCCAAACCCTGACATCTACTTGACTATGTCATACTTTGTCAGTATAACTTTAAAGTCTTCACCATCACCCAAGCTATGTGAGTTTTTGAGTGCAGGAGAGATCACAGGCTGATCCAGTTGGTCCTTAATCTGCACAGAGCCATAAGCAACCAAAGACTGACAGAATGAAATTTATAGGGAACTACACAAGATCTATAATTGGGAAAAAATTTAAAGGAACAGTCTCGTTTGACATCCTAGTTGTCTTCAAATTCTAAAGGCAAACCTATCAGATTATCTGGGAAAACCCCAAATATTTATTTAAATATTTTATTTTTATTTAAATAGATTTGTATGCCGCCCAACTCCCAGGGGACTCTGGGCGGCTAACAACATGTCAAATCCATTTATAAGTATAAAATCATCAATATCCCCTAAAAACCTTCTAGTTGTCCCAGTTGCTTGTGACAGATTATCTTTTTTTTACTTAAGATTATCAAAATATAAAATACAAATTAAAATAAAGATAGTAGAGAATGGGAAAAGGAA
Organism: Diadophis punctatus similis; assembly: GCA_023053685.1. Taxonomy (NCBI): domain Eukaryota; kingdom Metazoa; phylum Chordata; class Lepidosauria; order Squamata; family Dipsadidae; genus Diadophis; species Diadophis punctatus. Next base: position 116,705,545 of record JALIGW010000003.1, on the reverse strand, counting down.
AGAATGAGGAAGGAGAAGTGTAAGATAAAGGTGGGGGGAAGCATTGACTTCCAATACTTTTCAATGCAGTAAAATCCAAAAGTAAACCCAAGATGCTTTTTCAAAACGCAACCGGACTTTTTTTTTTCTTGAAGATGTTTCACTTCTCATCCAAGAAGTTTCTTTAGTTCTTACTGAATGGTGGAGAATGGAAGGATTTATATTCCCTGCAGTCATCTGCTTGTCAGCATTCTTTCTGAGAATTGTTGAGGGCACTTAGAGGTTTATCTGTGCCATCAGGGACACCTGAATAGCTCAAATGAGTGTGGGATGTTCCACATCCATTTGCACTATTAGGGTGACCCTGAGGGTACAACCTCTAAGTGGCCTCAATGACTCTCAGAAAGAATGTTAATGACCAGATGACTGCAAGAAATATAAATCTTTCCATCCTCCACCAATCAGTCAAAATGGAATCTTCTCAGATGAGAAGCGAAACATCTTCAAGGAAAAATAAAATCCAGTTGCTTTTTGAAAAAACACCTTTGGGACAACCATGACCTGGATGACTGAGAATCTCCATAGACAAATACATAGTAAAATTACAGCCTCAACTTTACTTTTACATAGTTAGTAAGTACAGGGTTCAGGGGTGGATTCCTCCCAGTTCGAACCGGTAGTGACCCGCTGGTGATGTCACAATGATGTACGAACCGGATCGGTCGGTGCCAGTCTGTGGGTGCCACCATCTTTTTTTTGAATTTTTTTTTTGAATTTTTTTCTCTTCTGCGTATGCGTAGAAGCCGAGTTTCCAGCACTCTGCATGCGGTCGCCATTTTGTTTTTGCCATTTGTTTGTTTGTTTGAATTTGGGGGGTTGTACTGCGCATGCGCACGCGAAGCGCACGCACGCCCACGAGGCGCGCCCACGTGACGCAGGAGGAAGCAAATCAGCGAGGTAAGTTGGAACCCACCCCTGACAGGGTTGTACTATCCCATTCTGATCCATTTCTCAATTTTGGGTTCTCCTGAACTCATGATTCATGAAGAATAGGTGGTGGGCATGATTAGGATAACTTTCCCACAGCTCCAGTTTGTGCACCAGCTGCGACTCTTTCTGGATCTTGATTCCCTGAACTCAGTTACTTAAGACTTAGTCATCTCTTGTTTGGACTACTGCAAAGCACTCTACATGGGGCTACCTGAAATCCAATCGGAAGGTTCAGCTGGTTAACAGTGCAACCATAAGAGCAATCTTTGGGGCCCCTAGAATGGTCCATATTACACCTCTGCTCCATGAACTGTATTTGCTACCGGTCTACTTCTGGGTGCAGTTCAAGGTGTAGGTTATGAACTTTAAAGCCCTTAATGGCATAGGTCTAGGCTACCTGATGAACCAATTCATCCTGCTAGGACAAGCTCACCTCACTCACACTGGTAGAGAGGGCCTATTGCAGATCATGTCTGTCAAAGAACACTGACTACTGGTATCCAGAAGAAGAGCCTTCTCTGCTGTAACACCCACCTTTTCGATTATTCTACCCTCCAAGGTGAGATCTGCCTCCACCCTCCTATCCTCCCGTAACAGCCTGAAGACCTAGCTTCACCAATTGGCCTGGAGATTGATAGCAAACCCCACCTCCCCCCTTGCTGCCTGATTCCCACCCACTCATCTTTTATTCTCATATTGCTATATTCTCGTTTTCTTTTTCATTGTTTATTCTATTGTTTCATTACTTTGCTACCGTTTTGCTTCTACTTCTTTTCATGTCTTTGTTTTTATTGTTGTAAATCACCTAGAGTAGCTCCACAGTGAGATAGGCGGTGAACAAATTTAACAAATAAAATAAATTTAGTAAAAATTCTCTTTTAAGTTCAGTATACATTTTAGAGCAGTGTATCCCAACCTTGGCAACTTGAAGATATCTGGACTTGGCAACTTGAAGATATCTGGACTTCCCCAGCCAGCATTCGCTGGCTGGGGAATTCTGGGAATTGAAGTCCAGATATCTTCAAGTTGCCAAGGTTGGGAAAAACTGTTTTAGAGCATTCATCCACATGTTTTTCCATTGCTCAAACATTATATTATACCTAAAATCCCTTGCCCATTGAATCATATAATGTTACACATATTCGTTTTCCAAATTTTAGTTTCAGCAACAACTTGGTAATAACATGTTCATCATCAGTACAAAATGCAATTTCAAATTCATTTTTACAGATTCAGACCCACAACCTTTTTGTCTAGATTAAATCTTTCCTTCAGTTGTGTGTATGTAAATCAGTGGTAGACACATCCTTTTGATTCCAAATCTTGTATTCACTTGAGGTTAGTTCCCCTTGTTTAAAGGATATTGTTTCACCATAAGTCCACCAGCTTGTTCTCACCATCATTTCTTTTCTGAAGAAAACTTCCTGAAATGACACCCAAAATGGTACCTTAGGTGAGAACCTTATTTTATATTTTTTCCCAAACTCTTAGGATGATATGCCTAACAAAATGATACTTAAAGTCAGCATTTATTTTAACCCTGTCTTACCATAGGTAGGCATGCCATGCAAATCTTAATTCATGGCCCTCCAGTTCAGGTAACTTCTTATTTTTCTTCAGCATCTTGCAACAATTTATATTTAATTCTCAGGGTTTTTTTCCTTGACATTTAAGCTTAGAAATATCCTTTTGCCATTGTTTAAATGAAGCACCAGTCATCAACATCTTTGGTACAACATTCATCTTAATTACAGAAATTATACCCAGTAAGGATATTTGCAATTTATCATAGTGTCCTTTTTGATATCATTCCAAACAGCACAAAATTATTTGGAAACAACTTAAGAGTTTATATTTGTCAATGTCACCCCAAGGTATTTAACTTTTTTCTTCAACTTAAAACCTGGCTTCTTTGTCAAAGTTTCAGAGTAGTCATATTCTTAACCAGTATTTTTGTTTTCTATTTATTTATTTTGAAACCAAAACTAAACCCAAAGGTATTTAGCTTCTTCATCAGATATTCCATTCCACATTTTGAGTTTTATAGAAACATGATAAATCATCAGCATAGGCTCTCCATTGAAAGATTTCATTTTAAATTTTTACACCCATTATTTTTTCATCATGTCTAATATATCTATTCCAGGACTAAAATAAACAACAGTGGAGATAAAGGACATCCTTGTTGAATGCCCTTTTGAATTTTTCATGGCTTGGTTAAATCTACATTAACAATAATATTTGCTTGCTGTGATGTGTAAATCGATTTAACTCCTTGAATAACATTTTCTCCAAAGTCCATAACAGAAAGACACGGTGCCACACCATCTTAGTGGATCCTTCACCATGGAGTCCTTAGTGCTTAATTCTCAAGCAGTATATACCAAGTCTGCTTCCTCATCACCATATAGTGGCTAAATGCATTATGAAATTTTGGGCCTGGACAACCTAGAACTACACCTCCTACGGTCTGACCTAAACTTAGTACACAAAATTGTCTGCTACAACGTTCTACCTGTCAATGACTACTTTAGCTTCAACCGCAATAATACACGGGCAAACAATAGATATAAACTCATGGTAAACCGCTCCAAACTCGATTGCAGAAAATACGACTTCAGCAACAGAGTGGTCAATGCCTGGAATATACTACCTGACTCAATTGTTACATTCTCAAACCCCCATAACTTTAACCTTAAACTGTCTACCGCGGACCTCACCCCATTCCTAAGAAGTCTGTAAAGGGGCGGGCATAAGCGCACCAGCGTGCCTACCGTCCCTGTCCTATTGTTCCCCCGCACTCATTTCTTATGCTTATACTTATACCTGTTTATACTTATATGTTTGTATATTATGTTTATACTTATACTTGTTTTCTCATACATGCTTGACAAAATAAATAAATAAATAAATAAAAATAAATATTCCAAGCAGATCTCGCATTAATGATCAACAGCTTGAGTGCATTGGGAGCTACAAACTAGCTACTCACATCCTATGTTGAAGATACTGAAATAAATTGGAATTGTAGCAGTACGTGGGCTCCCCTTCACTTGTATCACCCTATCCATTGCTGTCCACTTTAGACAAGGAACAGCCTTCTCGCTTATGAGGCATTTCATTTGGACAGAGGCAGCTTTATGAAATAAAATATAATTCATTGTATTCGTTTGCTAAAACTTGCCTGTATTGTATGTATACAGGAATAACCTCATTATCATCTGTATTCCTTAACAGGACAACCCTTAAAATTAAATGATGGGAATTATATTTATAAGCCTGAATCCTAAAAAAAAATTTACTCATAGCAAATAAAATGTGTAAACTTTCAAATGCTATCTAGAGATTCTTGAAATTATGACAATACTCTCTATATCTGAGTGGATAACTTTAGGAGACAGAACTTCCCATTTTGTAGGGGAAATAACACATGTAATTCTTACAGAAGAGAAACAGTTACTTTCCCCAGAATATAACATGCTATAAATTCCATCATGCTGTGCACTAAAATTAGAAATAATGTTCCGGTTGAAAGTTTCTGCCAGCTCTTGGACCATCATCAAACAGCCTTCCATAATTAAACCTTTTGATCATAAGAATCTTCTGTTTTGAATCTGTCATTTACAATTAATATTTGATGATGCTAGGAAATCAAGAGTGTCAAGCTAATGCTGGAGGTAATAGGAAGAACCTTTATTTAATTATAGTTGAAAAGAGTTGATGTACATTTATTAAAATCACACTGTGGAAGTTTGAACAAATAACATTAAATCTATAACATACTTCCCCATTATAATGGAAGTTGTATGTTAAATGTTTAATTTTTAAACTTTTAGTGATAAATATTTAATTCAATAACTGTTCAAAGTTATGGCAGCATTGTAAAATTCATGTATGACCAGTCCTTCAAGTTATGACTACTGCAGCACCCCAACAAACATGGGGCGCCCAACTCCACACCACAGAGAGCCAAAGTCACATGATTTCTACTTGCAACCCTCCCTGCCAACTTCCCACAAAGTCTGTCCTGCATTTGTTTTCCCACCTACACCACTATCCCACCCATGCACAGCCTGTGCAGCCCACCCCAGCCTTCCCCACCTTGTGTGCAGCCTGCACTGGCTTTCCCAGGGCTTCTCCTGACTTGCGCACAGTCTGCACTGGCCCTCCCCTGATTTCCTGACTCACATATGGCTTTCCCATGGCTTTTCCTGACTCTCCATCCCCTCCCCCTGTGGCACCCCTGCACTTTTTACCTGGGTTTCCCACCTTTTCATTCCCACCTTAATGACCTATGTATGCTGGGATTACAAACTCAAATTAGTGCCAAGGAAGACTTGGAATTTTTTTCCATTCTAAAGGGGGGTAGATATATACCTAGGTTTCAAAAGCTGAAATTATATCCCAATGTTTTATGGTGCACAGTATCCCCTATAATGATTCAAAACCCTTATATATTACATAATATAAGTTTTTATGAGCACAGGGTCCATGCTGCATTTCTTGCTTTAAACCATATGGAAATAGCCTTGATCCCATTGAATCAAATGCTGATTCTCTTATTAGTTTGAACACCTGTTTTTCAGTGGTTTACTGCCCCTATTAATTCTTCTTCATGACTTTTCAGCAAGGTGGAAAATAAAATCCTAGCCAATCTATGCTGTAGCAGCTTTCTACTTTCTACTTTCTATTATTCCTAGGCTTAGAGAAAGTTAAAGCCAAAATCTGTCAAATTTCTTTAATATTGCACAGGGATGTTATAATCAAAGATGTATGAATTCAATCTGGAAGCCCTTTCTACTTACAAACTATTCATTCAATCTTGTTTTAATCAGCGAGCTGTAGAAACTTATTTGGCTTATTTCAAAATTTTACCCCTCAGCAGAATTAAAAGTAGCGTTCCATTCACTGAAAGATGCTGGTTTTTTTTGGTTAGAATGAACTTAAGACTCTAATTGATGTATTTTTCATTGCCCGTTCTTTGATTATTTACATGCAGGCATACCTTTACCACCTCCTAATAAGAATCAAATCTGGGGAAAAGCAGCATATTTCCTAGTTTTAGACCAGAATTGTACTATTACTCAATAAAGTTGCTATATTTTTAGTTGTGCTTGTTTCCATAAGAAGGTATAAAATATCCTAATCTTAGAGTTGGGACATGGCAAGATTTTTTAAAATTTTTTTATTCCATTTCTACTTTATTTTTATCTTAGTTCTAGTACCTATTTTTTTCTGAAATGTTTAGGTTGCATATTACTGGTCATTGATCATAATTAAATATGTATGTTTACTATCTATTTATCTATCTATCTATTTATCTATCTATCTATTTTCTTGGGTATTGTTTAAAATATTAATCCACCAATTTAGCAATACAAGAACATGTGTAATTTGTCAGGACATCAGGGAATGAATTGACAAGGAAAAATGCCATTGGGCAGCAGCATGGAATGTTGCTGACAACTCCATTCTAAGATTCCATCCTTCTGGGTCATGTGATTCAAAGCATAATTATTATTAAGGCGTTGAAAATAATTCCTGCTTTTTACACTTTGTTTTCATGATTGACACTTTTATTAGCTTTATCTAGTCACTACCTCAACTGAAAAGAATAGTTAGGTTTAATGTGCTTAAAATTTCCTTTTCATTCTTCATTCTTTATATGTCAGTGATATCTTTAATTATTCTTATCAATTGTCTGGCAGATAGGAAGTGTAATCTTAGTCATTTTAATCATGCATATTTTCTCTCTTTTTTAATTTTTTTTCTCTTAGACAGAATGATTGAAGATACTAATAACTTCTGTTAATCAGTTTCATTATCCTGAAATAGGACTCTAAAGTCTGCAAATACCTTGAATATTTTATGCTCTACAGTTGCCTTTTTTTCTGTAAGCATAGTATCTACCGGTATTTCTGGTTACAAAAGAATTCCACTAAAGCAAATATGCCCTGTATTATTAAAAAGGACCTATCATTACCATCATCATTATCCTTTCAAAAATCAAACTTAGTTAACTATCAGCAATTTTGAAATGAAGTTATACCCCCTCCCCAAATAATATAGTGATTTAAGCATATTTGAGCACATAATTTACAAAAAATAAAATAAAAAAGCATACTCTTACCCATAAAACAACCTTTAGAGCTTTCAAAACCTGTAAAATGTTTATAGAGAAGAAAATTTTAGATCATTTCATTGCTGGAAAATAATTCTAGTTCAATAATATAGAAGAAATGAATCTGTTCAGATACTATTAAAATGGGAGTGCTAAGCATGTGAACATTCCTAATAACCCCTATTGAATAGCTCAGATAGTATTAGCCATTTTAAGACAACTATGAATTCACTTCAACCATCTACAAAAGAAAAATCTTCATTCGTATAACTGAACACATTGGCAACTCTACATGTAATTCATCCTATAAGATCCTGGATTACATGGAAACTAGCATACATGCAGTTGTTTTGTTTGTTTGTTTGTTTGTTTGTTAATTCATTCAAAGAGGCCTCTTTAAGACAGTGGTCAATATACAACTTTAAAAGCAAGAAACAACAACAATGATCATACACAACTGAAAGAAACAGATACAAAATAAATTAGAAAATTCTACATCCTTAGGACTCATCCTATCCCAAGGCCTAGCCCTAGCAGATAACCAGTTTTTCAATGACTTTTGGAACATCTTCAGGATAGGAACCATGTGGATCTCTGAGGAGTTGCTGGGAAGACACACTTCTTAGGTTCTATAAGACATCGTTTAGTTGAAGAGAACTGGAGCACACCCAATTTGCATGATATTATAGGACAGACAGAAACTATGGAAGATAAGATCCTTCAAATAATAAGCCCTATGCAGCAAATGGCTTTATAAGTGATAACTAGTACTTTCAATTGCACCCAGAACCCAACTGGTAACAAGTGCAGTTCACAGCTCAGTAGTGTCACATGAGTATACAACTATCTGCCATTCTATCACATTCTGGACTATGTGTGGTTTCTTAATGATCTTCAGGGGCAACCTCATATATAACACATTAAGGAAGTCCACCCATGAGATAACAAGGGCATGAGTGGCCATTTGGAGTGCCTTCCAATCCAGAAATGAATACAGTTGGCACACTAGATGAATCTGTGGACAGACCTTGACCACATGTTTTTCAAGCAATAATTGTGAGTCAAAGAAGACTCACAGATTGCTTGCCCTTCTCTAATGAAAATTGCTATCCCTTTCCAGACTAGAGAAGGACCACCCCAAATCTCCAGCCACTTGATCTTGTTAGGATTGAACCTGTCCCACACAGTGGCTAGACACTGGGCAAGAATGTAGACAATGTCACTTGGATGGTCTGGGATCAAGATGTTGAGTTAGTTATTTTCAGCATATTGTCAATATCCAGCCTGGGAATGAATAAAAAAATGTCACTATGATGGATCACCATTGGAATTGGATGGAGTCTTCCTGCTCTGTTTTATATCTTGGTGGAGTTTGTTATCATCAATAATGAGATCCTTCTGGACCATCTGCAATGATGGAGTTTGGAGACACTGTTCTTTAGTATTTCCGCTTCTACCTAATGGGCTGTACATTAAGTCAGTAGTTATGGAAAAGAGTAGTTAAGCCCTTAGATATGGTACTTAGAGGTGGTTCTCCCTCTTCTTATTTGCCATCTATATTAAACCACTGGAAGAGATTATATTTTAATTTGGAGTGAGGTATCACTATGTCAATAATGCTTGGTAGAATATCACCATCCTAGGGCAGACCAAGGATGCTGACTTAACTCAATGTCTGGAGGCTGTGAGGGCCTGGGTGGGTCACAAGTTCCTCCTGCAAGAAAGAGTTGATATTCATTGGTGATACTCTTTCCTGAAGTTGGGGTTGGGGCAGCCCCAACTTCAGCATTGAACACCTGAATATTATGTTCAGGAGCTAATGATGTCAGGGTATCGATCTGTTTTGTTACGGTATGCTATTATTTAAATTTAATGTATCTCCTTTGCTTGAGTCCAACAAAGGAAGCAGTGTATAAAATCTGGTATGGCCAAGTAGCTCCATCTTTGTGATATAACCTGACCCAAGAGAACTCATTGGCATCTTCTGCCACGGTGATTATAAAGGTGGTGAAAATTATAAAGGTGTGAAAAGCTTGTTCACAGAGCCTTTAATCTCTCATTTTAATTGTAAAAATTGCTGCTGGTTAACTGACACTGGGGATAGTTGGTTGTTTTATGGATTTTTTAATGCTGTGTATAGGTTTTATAGGGTTATATTGTAAATTTCAAGGAATTTTTTTTAAAAGCTTGGCAATACACAAAACAATTAATAAAAAAACACTGCTAGATAAGGGTAATGGATAATCCTCGTGGAAGGAGTTTCTTCTCAAGCTCATTAATTGGTAAGGAAGTGCAAGCCGGTTCTGGCCATTCGCACAATGCCTATAGTCAGGATGATTGTACGCTGTTGTGCAGTTAGCTCTGAGGGTCACAATAATGATGCTGTTGACTATAGAGAAGTGTCAGGGTGTTTGAGAATTTCTGCATTGTTTTCTTGGTGCTGTTTTTCAGCATATTTTATTGTTGGGACTCCTCAGTAGTGCTCTTATGACATTCATATTTCCATTACTGTAAATCCCCCCAGGTAGCCTGCACATCCCAACCTGAAAAAGTGTAATAGAAGCTAATCATTCATTATATTTTTTAGGATTCAATGAAAACCTGGGAAGCTGTAACTAGTTGTGTGTAAAATATTTCAAAGTATTCTGAAGTCAAAACAAAGTGTTCCTCTCTCAATGGAAATGCTCTGATACTGTTCGAGACTCACCAGGAGTATTCTCACCTCCAAATAGGGCTGTCTTGAGGTCAGAACACTTCCAATAAGGTTAAAACAGTTTGAAGCCTTTTCCACACCTGTTTTACAGATCCCTGGAGATATGGTTGTACAGTGAAAGGCTAGATATTCATACACATTCTTTGGTTATCACATAACTAAAGACATTCCAAAACATTGTATCATGTCCATCACCAAGAGATGAAATACTCTTAACTCTTGAAATACCAGAACCAATAAAAACATTCAGTTAAAAATCTTCTGCACAGCACTACAGAGATCTACAGAGATCCAAGTTTTTGTTTTTATTTTATTTATTTGTTAATTTACATCCACATTCTTTTGTTTCAATCAAGAGCTCAAGGTAGTATATATAGTATTATTTCAAGGTTGGATCGAGAGAATGACTGGCCTAAAGTATCTCAGTGAGTTTCCATACTTAAGAACAAAAATATCTCTCATTCCAATCCAGCATTTTAACTACTTACTTCACACCAGCAGTCCAGTGGTTCATTTGTTCATTTTGTTCTTGTACCAGTACTACCCTGTCATTTTAGATGTCTTTTCCTTTGTTTTTTTCAGTTAGCTTGAATGCCTCATTTGAAAAACTGGAATGGTTCTCAAAGTTGCTATTTGAAGTTCTGGACTTAGCGTGATTACGTATGGGGATTTGTTTGGATTCTCTATTTTTCAGATATTCTCCAATCCATATCTCTAAAAATAACAGCGTGACCCTACAATATGTATTCATTCATAGTTATAGTAATTTTAGAACATTTTGGGAACAACTTAAGCTCTGTAATTTATATTATAGTAACTCTACAGTGTGGTTCTAGTATGATGCATATGGTTTCCTAAAATTCAACTTTTAGTCAGCTTCTCTGAATCATTTCATATGCTACCTTTTCTATAACAATAACAAGGGAGGTAAAATGGTAAATATAATAGCTGTTAGAAATGAATAAAATATGAACTGACAGAAACATTTCCAATTGTTTGTTTCTCTGCAGACAAAAAGGAAGTAAAGGTGGGAGAATTTAATGCTATACTTGATTCACTGGAAATCATCAACAATTCCATCAAATTCCACGGTAAGACAGGACTATAGAAAGGGTATGTGACTGGTGTATTTCTGTATAAGGCTTAGATCACATACAATGTAAGAAAAATTACTGTAGAGCTGTTTCAATAGTACTTGTGGGAAAAGTCCAATGATTGCCTTAAGAAATCTATAGTGATTAAGAGATCAGTTAAAAGTTTATTGACATTAACTTTCTTATACTACCTTTCCTTGGTGATACAGTTAAATAGGAACTGAGCAAAAAGACACCCTACCAATAATGTGTCTTTTCTGCCATAATTGCTAAGAGTCGTCACTGACACTGATCCTGCCAATCAACGTATGAAAAAGTAGATTAAGAACAATTATTTCCTCTATTAGAAATTCAGTTCCTTCCCAGAAGTTTAAAGAGATTTTTGTTCATATCCGGGATATAATACTTTATTGCTATAAAGAGGAGTAATTTTCAGAATTTAAGAAGGAAAGAAAAATTCCTTTTGGATAAGAAGCAAACATTTTTCTAAAACTCCCCTTAATAGTTTTTAGGTGACTTTTAAATCTTCAAGATTTCTCTCTTATATGGGAGATTTATATAAAAACCAGAACCCAAAATAATAATTCTAGTAATTCATGTTAACATTATTTTAAACTTTATGCTTTTAAACTTTATTCTCCATTCCAGCAAAAAAAAAAAAGAGCAATTGCTTTTTTAAAAACACTGACAGAAAAATGTGACTATTGATTTACAGGTTACCCGTGTTTCCCCGAAAATAAGACCCTGTCTTATTTTTTTTTGAACCCTGAAATAAGCGCTTGGCCTTATTGCCATGCACTCAAAAGCCCGATTGGGCTTATTATCAGGGGATGTCTTATTTTGGGGGAAACAGGGTATATACACTTTTTCAGTAATAACGCATGGCAGAATGGCTGAAATCTTGTGAGATATCCAAGTCTTATTTCAGCTTTTCAAGGTCATCCACTGATTCTTATGAGATATGAATATCTTATAAGATTTAATATAATGACATAAACTCATGACCTCGTTAATGAAGATAGACTCAAGATTCAGAAGGATCTTGACCGAGTTGAGCATTGGGTCCCAGCCAACAAGATGCAGTTCAGTGGTGAGAAAAATAAGGACTTGCATTTAGGCAGGAAAAACCAAATGCAAAGGTACAGAATAGACAGTACCTAGCTCAACAGTAGTACCTGTGAGAAGGATCTAGGTGTCCTTCTGGATCACCACTTAAGTATGAGCCAACAGTGTGCTGCAGCTGACAAAACAGCCAATACAGTGCTAGGCTGCATTAACAGAGGGATAGTATCAAGATCGCAAGAAGTGATAGTATCTTTCTATACTGCACTGGAGAGGCCACACTTGGAATACTGCAACTAGTTCTTATCACCACATTGCTGAGGTCCTAGATAGAGTTCAGAGAAGAGCAACAAAAATGACAAGGGGTCTGGAGGCTAAACCATACAGTGAATGGCTAAAGTAACCTGGTATGTTTAGCCTAACAAAGAGAAGGCTTAGGGGTGACATGATAGCCATATTCCAATACTTGAGGGGAAGAGAGGCCCAGTTTGTTCTCTGAAGCACTTGAGGGCAGGACAAGAAGTAATGGGTGGAAGCTCGTCAAAGGGAGATCCAACCTGGAAATAAGGAGAAATTTCCTGACAGTGAAAAAACAATGGAACAACTTGCCTCCTAGAGTTGTGGGTGCTCCATTGCTGAAGGTTTTCAAGAAAAGATTGGATAACCATTTGTCTGGGATGGAATAAGGACTCTTGTCTGGGGCAGGGGGATTGACTAGAAGGGTTGGATTCCAAATCCCCTTCCAGCCCTATGATTCTATGAGATGGGTATATGATCATTCAAGTTCTCCCAATTTTGGCCAGTGCCTAAAAAGTTTCAAGATTCAGATTCAAGAATGCACCGCTCATCGGAGCACAATATACTGGACTTCTGTAATTTACCTCTAACTTATCATTTCATAGGAGGTAGATATGTTGAAAATAAGGTTGAATATACAAAACTGGGATAGACAGTTGTACTTTTTTACTTTTTTCTTTTCACTGTAGGGAAAGAACCTCCAAAGGATAGAACAATTGTCCAAAAGCAACTTCGTAAGATTTCTCTGCCTCTCTACAGTATTCTTTCAGCACTTACTATCTTGGGAATGATCATGGCCAGTGCGTTTTTGTTCTTTAACATCAAAAACAGAAATCAGAAGTAAGTTGTACATTTTGGATCAGGTACGGGAAATGTTGAGGCTATACTCCTCCTTTGTGCACAAGTCTGTTTGGGATGCTCCCATCTAATTTTCCATTTCCCCCCATCCAGTTTATTGCAATACTGTAATATTATATATTTCTATGGAGAGGAGTTCACTCTTACTGAACTCAAGAGGAATACTGAGTAACACATCTTGTATGCATCTGATTTCAGTGGCTCAAATGAATGAATTTTCTTCCACTGGAACCTATGTTCCAATACTACTTTATTTTGGCTACATTTAAAAAAAATAATTATTAGTCCTTTAAGGTATTGTAATGGTATATGGAAATAACCTTGGGAAATGGGAAGAGATGCTGTTAGAAAATAGTCAGATAAGGGAGGGCATAACCTGCAGTTGTATAATGGGAAGAAAAAGAGGGTTAGAAGGGACACTTGCCCCCAGCAAGTTCTCAGACTGTAAAGGAGATGGCAGGAGATTTGTCGTTTCAGACCTACAAGATTCTGTTAACGTAGCCTTATAAAAAAGTAGAATTAATTCATTGAGTTATGTTTCCTGTCTTGTCTACCTGGGAAGGTTGACACACATCTTTATGTTGAAACATTTTATTAAATCTTTTCATTCTGTTTGATCAAAATTAGTGTTTTCCACTGTGTATTGTTAGCATAATCCCCAGCTAATTAAACCACTGTGTAATATAACAAGTTGTTTAGTATAAGAGATCAAAGATATTTAATCATAACAATACTGATCTGAACTTAATTATAAAGCAAATAGATAGATTTCTATATTTCTGAAATTCTGCACAAAAATCTACTGTAGTGATTAACTTCCCAAGAGTTAATTCTTGACCTGTTTCTAAACAGAGCTACTTCTATATTTCTGTACAGTTAAATAATCCATCTATCTCTTCTAGCTGACATAAGGACAATTTTAAAAGACATTTGAAGCTATGATTTTTGTTTAAAAATAGGTGCCAATTTATTTTAACCAATATACAATTCTAGCATTTTAAATGTTATCTCAGCATGCATCCATAATAAGTGTAGCTGGTATTTAAAAAATAGATGTTTACTAGAGGGGACAATTATAATCCTATTGTCATAAAGAAGGCAAAAGTGCTAAGCCAGATACTGTAGAATCCGTATTTACATCCATAGACTGAGAAGTCTACATGAGAAGCAATACATCATTCAGTCTAAATTCCTGCCTTCTGTTTTTGCAATTTCCAAATGTGTGTGAAATGCAGAACCATACCTGGAGACAGAATTAATGTGGATGAAAGCATGGATTTGCTTCTTCCTTAATCTTTGGATAAAAGTTGTCTTTGTACTATCAGCATGGCCCTTTAGAAGATAAACTCTAAACGATAAAAACAAATTATGTGGAAGAAAATCTTGGAAGAAAAGTTCTAGCTTGACTCTTTCTTTTTTTGATCAAAAGGCCAATTAGAAATTATAGCTGGCCTTCAAATTTACAAAAAGATAGGAATTCAATTTCCAGTCATGCAATCATTTATATGCAGGATTGGGCTAATAACTGTTTTGCCTGTTGCCTTTCTTATATTACAGTGCTGAAATACCAGAGGGCTTTATGCTTCTTCAATGTAAAAATCTTCTCTTATTCCCAATGATGTAGTGTCATTAAGCTATCAGAATATACAATTGAAATAACAATTCTACCTTGTGAGAATACACATAAATATATACATATACATACTTATACATAATATATTACACACACACACACACACACACATACACACACACACACACACACACACGTTGTATGCCACCCAGAGTCATGTTTTGTGCAATGGGTGGCTCTATAAATATGATAAATAAATATACTATGTGTGTGTGTATAGCAGTGATGGCGAACCTATGGCATGTGTGCCACAGTTGGCACACGGAGCCATATCGGAGGGCACGTGAGGGTTGCCCTATGTCAGCTCCAGCACACATGTGCGCACTGGCCAGCTGATTTTCGGCCTTGGGGAAGGCCATTTCGCCCTCAGGAGGCTTCAGGGAAGCTTCCCTGAAGCCCCTGAGTGCGAAAAATGGCCCAATGGGCAAACCGAAAGTTCGGAAAAACAGACTTCCGGTTTGCCCGTTCTGCTGTTTTTCGCACTCCGAAGGCTTCCGGGAGGCTTCAGGAAGCGGGGTGTGTATGTGCATGTGTGTGTGGGGGGGGAGGGAATGGGTATGGGTATGTGCATGCACTCTAGCACGCGCACACACACCCTTTTGGCACGTGAACCAAGAAAGGTTCGCCATCACTGGTGTATAGCATTTATTTATCATATTTACATAACCACCCATCTCACAGAACATGACTCTGAATGGCATACAATAAAAACACAGAATAAAAACTAACAAAAAGCATTGTGCAATTAAAAATACCCATCTCGATGACAGAGTAGCACAGAGAGCAATACAGCCATCTCACTAATTCACCATTATCTTGAGATCCCCAAGCTTGATGACACAATTGTATTTTAAGGGACTTTTGGAAGATTATCTGGGACAGGGCAGAATGATATTCAACAGGGCAGGAGCCATGTTAGAAAAGGTCAATCTTTGAGATCCCGCCACATGATACTCCTTTGCAGATCGGACCCATAACATATCTCTTTTGCTAGACCTAATAGGATGGGCAGATGCAATCAGATGGAGATGGTTCCTTGGGTCCCTGGCCCGATGCCATCAAGGGCTTTAAAAGTCAAAATCAGCATAATGAATTGAACTTGGAAGCAAACTGGCAACCAATGCAGTCTACAGAGCACAGATGTAACATGTGACCTTCTAGAGGCATACGTAATTGCCTTCACCAGTGCATTTTATACCAGCTGAAGCTTGCAAACACTTTTAGGGTAGTGTCATGTGGAGTACATTGCAAGAGTCTATCTGGGAGCTGATCAGAGTGTGAGTAATTGTGCATTGGGGATGGGTGCAACTGGCACACAACACAAAGCTGTGCAAAGGCTTTTCTACCCACCACTGCCCCCTGCTCTTTGAATAGGAGTTGGGAGTCCAGGATGGCCTCCAGATTGCAGACTAGGTCTGTTTGATGCAGTGCAACCGCATCCATTACCAAATATGGCATAGTCCCTGATTCAGAGGGGCCCAAACCCAGACCTACTCAGTCTTTCCTGAGATTAGTCTGTTGATCCCCATCCTGACCTCCATAGCCTCCAAGCCTAGAATAGAACTTTAGCAGCATTGCTTAATCGATCAAGCACAAAAAAATAATTACATATCATTAGCATACTGATTATACCACATTCTACAGTGGTGGATTATTTCACCCAGTAGTTTCATGTAAATATTGAAGAGGAGAGGAGAAATCACCAAAGCCCACAAAGAAGGACAGGATCTCTCTTTCCCAAACACTACCAATTGTTATCGACCCTGGAGAAAGGAGGAGAATAAGCACAATACAGTGCTGCCCACCCCCAAGCCTTGGATCTGGTCCAGAAGTATACCATGGTCAATAGGATTGAAAAGGTTAAGAGGAAGTCAAAAGAGCAAAGATGGATGTACAACCTCCATCTCACTCCCACCAGAGATCAACTAAAAGTGTGTAATCAATGTCATTTCCATCCCATACTCAGGCCTAAATCCTGAGTAAAGGGGTCCAGATCATTCAGAATTCTCTAAAACTGCTGTGTGACCATCTTTTCAACTACGGTACCTTTCTCCAAAAGGAAAGGTTAGATATTGAGTTAAAATTAGCCAATATGATGGGACTGAGCAATTGTTTCTTGAGTAGGGGATGAATCACTGCTTCCTTAAGAAGTGAAGAACAACCTTTCATTCAATGAGGAATTCACCATTACCAGAACTCACCCACAGGAATGGGCAGCTTTAGTTAGCCAAGAGCGGCATAGGTTTAAAGAGCAGGTGACTGAGCTCACAATCCACTTCCTCTGGACCAACTGGTTGAAACCAATATCAGATAACAGGACAAGAATCTACCCTTGACATCTCTCTAAGACTGCAGTAAAACCAGCATCCAACTGAGAATGGATGTGAGCATTGTTCAACAGCTGCTGAGCAAATTCTTCTGCACAGCCTCAGAGTCTCTGAGCCCCCTCTACCCAAGAAGGCCTGTGTCATCCAAAACAAAGTTATGGGGCAGCTACCTATGGATGCAATAAAGGCGGAGAAGTACCGCAGCTTCACCACCCTTACTGCCTCAAGATAGATTTTAATAGTAACTGTAGCCCAGTTTGGTCATGTTTGTCCCTTGCCAAGCACCAACAGCTCTAGATGTCTCTTCTCTCATTTCATCTCCCTCAATTCTTCAGTGAATCACCAGATCTTCACATGGACTATGTAGCAGACCAAAAACAACCCCCAGTTCCCTGATCATCAACCCATCATGGTCCATCAGTCTCCAAATGGGGACTAATAGAACAAATCTTGCCTCCCTACAGTGGATAGTAGCAACAAAGAATCCTGTGGTAATCAGGGCATGATGTTCCCATGACAAAAGAGATAGCAAATATAACCTACATTATATATCTTATCAGATCAAAGTTATGGCATTTCCAACATAGCAAAGTTCTGTATCATTGCTTGCCTCACAAGTGATCTGCTGGTTAGTGTCCAGTTTTGGCAAATGATTCTGTTATTTTTTCTATAAATTTTTTAATAACACTGTATGCTCATCTCTTGATGTAACAGTTAAATATTGAGACTGATAAATGCTGAAGCTTTTGAAGAACCAAAAGTTACCTTAGAAAAGTGGGATATTATATTTTTTTTCTGTGGGTTTTCAAGTTTTTCCACAGAACAGGAAACTAATTTTTACAAGAATGCTGTGGCCTAGAGGTGGAGCTCTTGCCTCACAATCAGGAGGTTGTGAGTTTGATCCTAGATAGAGGCAGATGTAGGGTCTCCTGCTTGGGCAAGGGGTTGGACTAGATGACCTGCAAGGTCCCTTCCAACTCTGTTAATCTGTAAATATTTTCTTATTCTAACTTATTTCATTTATTTATCAAATTTATATATTACCCATGTCATTGTTGAGTAACTCTAAGCTGCTTTAATAAATTAAAATGTATTTAAATTATTTTAAAATTATTTATTAAATTTATTGGATTTTAGAATAATTCTAATGATGAAGTTAGATATATGCAGTGATATGCCTTATGTTCTGAAGTTGTTGTTGGTAATTTGAGGGTTTTTTATTTTTGGGCTCCTATTGTTGTTCCCTGTTAATATTTTGGTTTTTGAAGGAAATGTTTCTTGCAGTCTAAGATATTAAAAAGAGCTAGGTTGAATATTGATCTACAAAAATCATATTGAATTGATTTATAGCAATTGTTTTTTCTTCTCCCAAAGGCTAATAAAGATGTCTAGTCCTTACATGAACAATCTCATTATTCTTGGGGGAATGCTGTCCTATGCATCTATATTCCTTTTCGGGCTTGATGGATCTTTTGTTTCTGAGAAAACATTTGAGACTCTTTGTACTGTAAGTAAATTTTGAACAATTTTATATAAAATTCATATTTCTATGAAATGTTTCTATACTTTCATTGCAAATACTTATGCATTTGAACTTTGAAACATTGCAACTTTGATTAGGACATCCAAATATTTGGAAAAATACAGAGGACTTTCAGAAACAAATATATTTTACACTGTTTCAATGTTAGTGCAATGTTAATAAAAGAAGGTGGAAGCATATGTGTTCCGCAGTGATTTCATGATCTGAGACTGGCCACTAGTTTCCTCTAATGCTATGTGCAACAAATCAGGATGATGCCAAAATAAGAGCACATGCACAGTGATATCATCACACAAATGCCATGTATGAATATGTATTCTAATGTCTTTTCTAAAAATCCTTTTTTTAAATTGTACAAAACAAAAAGACCGTACAAACTGAGATCAGAAAGAAAGAAGAGGACAGGAAGAAAAGAAATACAAAATGCACCGGGAAAATAAGAAAAGAGAAGAAATAAAAAAGAATATTTAAAGAAATAACTACTTATCTTCCTTGCAACAATTACCGACAAATTAATATTTCCCCACCTCTTATGAAATCAAAAACATAATTCACTTCTTCACACAGTTCCCCCACTCATTTGTAAATCCAAAAACACTGCATTTTCTATCCAGGTGTCAGCAAGAAGTCTTTAAAAGGTGTCTGGACCTATAGAAATAGTTCTCATTTTAATCCTGATCAAATAAGTCAATGTTATATTCCTTTCTTTTGCTTCTGCCAATTTTAATCTTTAATTAATCAAGTTGCTGTCATGGGATTGAATCTCCATTCAAATTTTTCTTTCTCAAAAATTTCTTCAAGGCTTCAGAAACTATTTTTTTGTAAATCCAACAATAAGTCCTTGCCCAGATCATATTAAATATCATGGTTTAACATTTGTAATTCCACTTTGATTATCACCTCTGCTTTATAATCCAGATTCTTTATTTTCTTTATTACATCTACATTAGCTGGGATTTTTTCACTTCTTCATCCTGTCTGTATATAAATTCTTCCATGTTGTCCTCTCACATCTTTTACTTCTTTAGAAATTTCTTTAAATAATGTATTTACAGTTGCAGAGATTATTATTGTCATCTTAATTATATATTTCTCTCTGGAGTTTTTTTTTAAATGTCTCAAATGACATACTTTTGTCTATCATTTTGTAAATTACACTTTTTCTTTTTCCTCCCTAGATCTTTAGTTCCCTCTAGTGTCATGTTTTGTATTCCCAAGATCTCAAGTTTCTTTGTTTCTATTTTCAACCTTCAGCCAATAAACTTTTTCTTAATAGACTGAACAATTCATGTTGCCACAAAATATTGTTTTGTGTGCTCAGTTTTTCAAAAGTCATAGCAAAAATTATAATATTCCAAATTTGTCTAGTTCTTTATCTCAATTTAAACCTTTTTTTAAAAAATTAAGTTCTTATTTAGCTTTTTGTCATTTTACTTTTACAGTTCCTTAAACTGTTAGCTTTTCTTCTCTTTTAGGATGAAGTTTTAGTTACTAGGTAGCTTTTCAAATATTGTTTGGAAAATCTTTTTAATTTTGAAATAATTGTAAATAAAAAAGTGGTTAGGGTTAGGGTTAGGGTTAGGGTTAGGGTAACTCAGTATTCTCAAAGGCTCCACTGCAGTTGAGAGCTTGATGACTTCCCTTGTCTCCCCGACCTCAGACCAACAGGACAACTACTTTCTGAGCAAGTTGAAAGGAGCAGCTACCTGAAGCTCAGGTGGGCAATTTCTCATCCTCTTCTTATCCAGAGAGGTTCCATTGGACTGAACTTATCACTAATCCATCAGTCATCAGTTGTTGCATCATCATCGACTCTTTTGGAGATATTTAGTTTACCATTTATTCACCCAGAATTCTCCAACTTGTTTTCCAATGTCTGATGCAAGTATGTAAGCCACAGAATTTGTGTGATGATGTCATAATGGATGTATCTGTTTGTCCTTTCCCTGCATGCTTTTGGACTTCTCTGTTAAACAGTTGCTTGCGTAGGAAGCTGTTGCCAACACCCAATTCCAGATTTTCCTTTGTGACACTCCTTTCTTAAGTTATTTTCACTCTGGATTGTGTATTTAATCCTATCAAGACTTTCATTGAGCAATCTGTAGCATATGGGACCCATCTCTCTCTCTCTGCTTTTTTCCCCCTAGTTTAAATCTATTAATTGGTTTTAATATTGTCGACTATTGTATTTTGATGAAGTCTTGACTAACTGCATAATGTCTAAAGTGGTCTTAAAGAACTGTCAACCAATATATCCCTTTTGGCTATCTTGCTAAAGCACTTTATTAATGTAATTTATTAAGCTTTAAAAATAAGTATTGTTATTATTTTGTATGGATTTCATATTAATTTTTTCCTTTAGACTAAAAAGCCTATGACTGATAATCTTGCAAAATACAAATCTGAGGAAGACTCCCTGAGCAATGTTTTTCTAAATAGCACTTTAACAAAAGATTTTTTTTGGAAGGGAACACTAGATTACAGTCGGCATTTAACTGGAGAACTGTGCTGGTCTAGGAGACAGTAGAAGAGGGAAAGTAGAGGACATAATAGAAAGCTTATCACAACAAATAAATATTTGCCTAGTGTTATTCTAATTATATATATCTACTAGACGTTATTTGTGCTGTTGATATGTTTTAAACAGTATGGGAGAAATCTAATAATTGCGAAGTTAAATGCAAAAAGTTAAATATTCAAATGTTAAAACAAAGAATTTAATCCTTTGAAAAGCCTTAATTATAAAGTACGAAAAGAAATTATAGGGGAAACAGAAAATCCTACAGCTAGGAGGAAGAGATAGGCTGTTAAAAATAAAAAATATTTATACTTTTTTTAAAAAAACTAAAAATTACAACTTTTACCACTTTGACTGCATAGTTAAATGCTAACTGATAATTTTAGCCATACATTATTTATTATTTCTCTCATTGTGGTTTTTTTAAGTTCTTCACTGTAATTCATTCACAGTGTTATATTGGAGGGCTTTTGTGTATGTTCCTGTATTATTTGTTCGTTTGTTTATTTACACACACACAGATGTGTGTGTATATATATATGTGTGTGTGTAACATTTTTTGCTGATAAATGAAAATAAAGGGAGACTATTATAGATCTATTTCAAGCTATTTTGCTCTCGTCAGATAGCCATACCCGTAGTGGGAATATATATATATATATCTTATTACTGAACTTGAGGATAATTCAACAGCAGAAGAATGTAGTTTCGTTCAAAAAGTGAACAGTGTAGAAAATACGATGGGTCTCTATAACACAGCATAGGTCAACATCCAGGGAGTTATACCACCAACTGGACATGGTCGAACAGGAAGAACTGCTCTGTGCTCAAATGAGCAATCCAGGAGAATATTGAAGTAAATTCTATCAGCAACAGAATTATTATTGCCACACCTTTATTCTGAGTTCCATTTCTCAGGGGGAATAATTTTTTTCTTTATTAAGGATTTTCACCATCATTTCTATATTATATAGATCAGCCAGGTTTTGTCACTATTATAAACAGGTAACAGTGGAAAAATATAGAATTGATTTCTTCTGAGATATGGATTGAAAGTATTTTGGTCTCAGGAAATTAGGGAAAGAAGGCAAAGAAATTCAGCATGGATATTGTTCCAGAATGTGAAATGTAGAGTAGTAGAAATCGTAGTGGCTAGCTATTACAGGAAAGGAAACTATTAACTACTGAAATGGTATGCCAACAATATCCTGGGTACCCAATCTCAACAATATATGGAATTAGCAGAGTGTTAAATGAAGTTTGCAATCATACAAATTCAAGTTCTACATTATGACAGCTATATTGCAGAAAGAATGGGACAAAGGAGAAACAGGAAAGCAATATCACAGTCCTTGGAAGAGTCCCAAGTTTTTCAATTATTGTGTCAAAAGTATGCCAAGGAAGGACAAGACTGAAGAAGATCCAATTTCCTAGCAAGCATATGTGAATATGAACTTTGAAGATTTTAACTGGATTCAGAATTACAGCCTCAGAAGAATGATTACTGTATTAAGATATGCAACTGTAGAAGTTCATTTGCATCCCTATAAATTATGCAGGAAATATGTATGGGTATGATTTGCTGGATTAATATGAAATCTTTCCTGGGAAATTGCTGATGAAATGTTTAATTTATTTCTATTCTGTTGTTGTAATAACTTCCGCTGTGTTAGGAATGTCAGTTAACACATTCATATGCACATTCATTACAAAAGGCCCATTGAACACAGTGGAATTTATTTTTGAAAAAAAACATGCATGGATTGTTTGTAAAATTAAACATGCCACTTTGTCTTCTACATTCTTTTTTTTCTATAGCATAATTGTATGGCTTGGATATTATTTCCCATCAAGCTGCATTATTTGAAGCAAGACAAAATTTGTTTTGTTTCTGATAGTGTCAACATAGCAGACACTGTTTTAACCCTATTCTGTAACCCTGTATATTGATGAGCAGTATGCAGATAGTCCTTGACTTACAACAGTTCATTTAGTGACTGTTCAAAGTTACAGCGGCCCTGAAAAATGTGACTTATGAACGTTTTCCATAGTCCTGACTTTTCCAACATCCCCACAATCAAACAGTGGAAACTGTTTCATATTTATGACCATTGCTGTGTCCCAAGGTCATGTGATCATCTTTTGCAACCTTCTCACAAGCAAAGTCAATGGGGAAGCCAGATTCATTTAACAACTGATTACTAATTATCAATTGCAATGATTCACTTAACAACTGTGGCAAGAAAGATTATAAAAGGGGGCAAAACTCACTTAACAGAAATTTTGGGCTCAATTAAAATAAAATAAAATAAAAATAAAAGCAAAGCGATTGCATATGCTTAAGTAGACAGTACTTAAGTGAATATTACGTACTGGCACAAAACATCTAGATCTTTATATTGGTTTTGAGAAGCCATCCTCATCTAACGATTTACTTGATTAAGATGATGTTTTAAGTTGAATTCCTAATGCTTATCTCTGTTGCCTTGTGTTCTTTGGGAACAATAGATTTGCCTTTAATGAAGTGTTCAGTGAAAAGTAGAGCATAAAAACTAATGAAAAAATGCTAACAAAGCAGCTTTCTGCATAATCAACATTGCCAGCTGAGCAGTCTGTCCCATGCTCAAATACTTACACTTTTTCTCTTCCTTTTTACTCTCATTGTCTGATGGACGAGCAGGCAACCTTTTGACAGCCAGTTTTTAAAGATGCATCTAAGGGCTGCAGTAAGTGCGTCTCTCACCTGTGCTGTCATCAGAATAGATGGATATAGATTAATTTGGTGGTCCATCAAAGAATGGCAGTTGTGTGGGTTATTTTTATTTTTTGCATGTGTTAACTCTGAATCAAAGCCTATACAATATTTGAATACTTTTTTTCTGTTGAAATACAATAGGACATTGCATTTTGTTTTTTGATAATTTGTCACTAAAATTTGGTAATAAGACCTGTGGGAGTTCTGGGAAATGTATAGGTTTGCAGTGAACAATGTAATGCCTCCTTTTTAAATTTCAATTCTTTTTTAACTGTACATTTATTTTATCATATTTACAAATTCAATTGAAATCAATAGAATTGAAATATATGCTTCAGTTCCCTTCACTTTGGACTAATTTGGGTATTCCTTAATTTTCAACAGATATTTTTTTTCTTTCCTGTACTAAAGTACATTATAATTATTTATCATTCTGATTTACAGCCAATTCATAATTTTTATGGGAAGTTATAAATGTTATTTAACAGGAGAATTTAGCAATTCCAATATTTTGAGACTGTTTTGTTGCCTGAATCTTTTTCCCTTTGCTAAACCCGCACATTGTTTGCGAGTCGTAAGATACTTGATAGGGAGAGAAAAAAAAGATCTTTTCTTTGTTTCAGATCCGGACATGGATTCTTACAGTGGGTTATACGACTGCATTTGGGGCAATGTTTGCAAAAACATGGAGAGTCCACGCAATCTTCAAAAATGTAAAAATGAAAAAAAAGGTGAGGTTTCTTTTAAACAGTTCTATTAGCTCATGTCTGATTGCTTCTACTTTTTTTGTCTAACTGCTGATCAAAAATATCATTGGAAATCTTTATTGATTATTTGCTTTAACATGTTGCCTATTTTCCATAGCTGCTTTCATTTTTGTATCTTACATTGGATACTCATACAAAGCCATATATGATGTCATAAATTGACATTTGACTTGAATCAGGTTTAGAAGTCCCGAGATGGAGGGGCTTTGAATTGTGAAAGCAATCCAACTGGAGAAAAAGTTCTTAAATATTAAGCCAGAAGTGTCTGCAGTTGAAATTGGTTGTCATGGTTGATATATTGCCATTTTGTTCTTATGGCCCAAAGGGAAGAATCAGCTTGATGCACACCTGACTTATAGATGTCATTCCAATTTAAAAAGTTGGGTGAGGAAACTCTCCCAAACATTCTTGAGTTTAGCATTTGCAATTTTTAAAATGCTGGATGGAGTAGATTCATTAATTCAATAGACTATACACGTCCCTAGGTATAGGATGGACAGCTTCTATTGTTTAGTTTTGTAAGTAATATTATAAGGTAGATATATTGAGGCTGCATATGGTGTGCAATTTTGGTTGTGAAATAACATATTCTTCTAAAATGGGTGTAATTTATGATTGAAGCTGTATAGCTTGGACCTGGGCATATTGCCACTGTGCTTATTTTTTCTTGTCTAGCTGTCAATCTAGACTGATAGAAATCATGATATATGACTGCCAAGGGCCTTTGTCTTGTATTTCATTGGCTGGCTCTTCCTTTGTAATCTGCATGTCACTGGCCTTTTGTCAAAAACAGATTTGGCAAATGCAGGTTGGGGAATTACATATTCTATGGTGTGATCTGTACAGAAGAAACAATGAACTGTTGGAAATAATAGAGAATAGGTTTTCCTATACTATTTATAGAGAGTTCCATATTTTGTGAATTAAGTGCAAACTCTGTGGGTGGAATGGAATGTTCTATTTTCTGTTTCTTAGGCTAACAATTTTCTCTGTTGTCCTTCACAAGTTTGAAGTTTCTGATTTTAATTAGTCAAAAATCATCAACTCCTAAGATTTTGCCTTCTACCTTTAAAAAATTGTAGAGGAAATTCTGCACAAAGAAATGCTTAATTACATAGTATGTAGGTAGTTGATATGGTTAATGTGATATGTGTATCCAGTTATTGTAGTTTATATGCCAAAATTTGTGACATGACATAATGAAGAAATTCAACCACTTTGAGAAGCAAACTGTAGCTTAATGCAATATGTGTTAGTGCTATATCGCGGAGAGACATAAATAAAAAAAGCTGGTGCAACTAAACAGAAGTTGATTGCTGTTTATTTACTGGGAAGATTTATATGACCCCCCCCCCAACTTGCATGATTGATTGTAATTTCAGGTAGCGAACATCAGTGAAAATAACAGAATTTACAAATTACAAGTAAAACCAATTATAGCAAGAAAATCAAAGCAAAAGTGACATGCCAATAGCATACTGTTGGTCAACATAAACTTTACTTCCCAAAGATGAACTCCTCTTCTATTATCAGACCCAATGACTCGGGAAAGGCTCAGGTTCTGAAAGCTTCCCTAAAGGTGAACAGGTTTAAGGCCAGTGAAATCTCGAGGGGCAGGAATTATTAAAAGGGACATGTGTTGCAACTCAGATGGTGTACCTCCTAGATATAATACCTCCATTGCTTCAAGGCAGGGACCTGGTGCATGCCCATCCTGTTAGAATAATAATCAGAAAAACAGCCTCGTCCTAATCTGTATAGGGCTTCATATTAATCAGGACATTGAATTGCCCCCAGAGATCAATTGGAAGCTAATACAGCTGATAAAGTATGACATCTGGGTAACTACATAAACAGTAATCCCTCGTTTTTCGCTGGGGTTACGTTCCAAAAAGAACCCGTGATAGGTGAAATCCGTGAAGTAGGAACCTTTATTTTTTTAACCCCTCCTACCCGGCTTCTGCGTTTTCGGCACCCAAAAAAGCCTGAAAAATCCTCCAACCTCTCCCTCTTGACGTCTGCTGTGGCTGCTTGGCACTGATCTCCTGAGCGAGCTTGTAGACCGTTCCCGCGTCGATTTGCCGCGAACGGCCATTTTCCCTCAGGGAAAGCTGACAGCACGGCCCGCCCTACAGCTGATGAGCGGCAGTCCTTCTGCGCACGCGCAGAGCTCACCGGACCGCTTTACTCGCCTGCCGCTGCCAGACTGAAGCAGGAGACCACCACGCAGGCGCAGAACTCATCGGAGAGGTTTGCGAGTCCCAGAGCCATGTGCTTTGCCGCTGACTGCCTGGCCGCCCACACAAATCCGTGAAGCAGCGAGACCGTGAAAGGTGAACCGCGATATAGCGAGGGATTACTGTACCACTACATTCTGAACTATTTGTAGCTTCTAGATAGCTTTCAAGGGTTGGCCCATGTAGAGGACATTGCAATATGGATATTGAGCACCTCGTGCAGAGCCTTCTGATAGGTAGGACTGGGTAAAATTGCTACAAAAGCTGAAGTTGTACAAGGGCTCTCCTGGCCATAGGTGTCACAACTCCTCATATAGGAGCTTTGAGTTCAGGAGAACATTCTAGGGAAACTTATTAGGAAGGTGATCTGGCAACAGTTCCAGAAGATCCTGGAAGAAACTGATTATTTGAACTTGGTTCAGTTTCATTTTGATTTTGGGCCAGAGTCCAGTATAGAGATAGCACTGGATATGCTTACTGATGACCTTTGGTAGAACAATACCAGCTGGAACTGATGGGAAGTAAAGAGAAGAACTACATTAATGCCGTGTTTCTCACTCCCATTTTCAACACCCTGAGCTGGTTCAGATGGATATCTTGATAGTACTGAAGGCTGCTGAGAGCTCAAGGGGAGAAGAATAAATGCACTCTCCCCATTGAGAGCCCATTACAAGTGCAACTAATGCTTGATACCATGTTCAGTCTGAAACCAAATTGAAAGTGGCCCCAGAATATGCTGCTGAATATGTAAATTAGGCACATTAAACCTCCAAGACATGTAAAATAAGAGCATTGACCTTACTCCAAGCCACAAAAAGTCCCTGGCGATGTCATTGTGCCAACTGAATATTCTTGAGGGTACTTTTTAAAAAATATTTTTTTAAATATCCAGACCTATTTTAAATAAACTTTGGTTATCACTCACGCTTCAATACTCTTCCAACCATATGGTTGCAGATTTCTAAACCCTTGTTTAGAGACCACTTTGCTTAACATTAGAGCTGTTTTATTTTTAGGCTTTAGATTTATAGATATAGATTTATTTTAGAGCTTTACTAGTACACACTGTGAGAATCAGTTTGGCGTAGTAGTTAAGGCATAAGGCTAGAAACCAGGAGACTATGAGTTCTAGTCCTACCTTGAGCACAAAATCAGGTCAGTGACTTTGGGCTAGTCACATACTCTCAGCCTTAGGAAGGAAGCAATGGCTAACTACTTCTGAAAATGGAAGGGGTACAATGGACAAGTCTATACCATATTTGCTGTCTCCAAGATGCTTGGTTCTAAGATTTAAGAAATGTGATACAAAGTTGAATCACCATTAGATTAGATTCTTCATTTCTTTGAATTTTGTAATGTGTTTTGGCTCAAAAGTTGTTTGCAATAATGTATGCAAAACATGTACATAATGGATATATTGGGGAAAACTTTGTACTATTCCTTGCATTTCTTTAAAAAAATTGGATGATGACACAGACATTTGATCAAATAAATTTATAATTAAATATGTGTGAAACTGAAATGGATTTAGATGTATATTCATACTTGGAAACTGAAAGCTTTCCCAACTTAAAGTGTTCAGAATATAGCTTAGAACAGGGGTGTCAAACTCATGGCCCACGGGCCGGATGTGTCACGTGCTGCCCACGCCCACGCCTGGTTTAGCGAAGGGGGGAAATCATGATACGTCATGTGATGATGCTGTGACAATGCGAGTTTGACATCCCTGGCTTAGAAAGTAAGAGTAGTTCAATTGTAGTAATCACAAAAAATATTTTTCTATTAATTATATTCTTGTCAAATCTTAACAGTATAGAGTGGCAGCAGTAAGCTGCTGAAAGGTAGGAAATAAATCTAAAAAATAAGCAAATATTTTGTGGCTGTTCTTCTCATCCTACCAAACTGTTTATAGAGAACCCTCAAGTTTACTGGAGCCTATTTGTACTATGCATGTACCCTTCCTAAGCAATGCCGAGGATAATATACTGTGGAGATAGATATGAAGATACCTAAAGAGATACAGCTAGTCCTCTGTTAAAAACCAAAATTTCCATTGCTAAGCAAAGTAGTTGTTAGGTGAAACACGGGACCGCCCTGCTTAGTGACAACAGTTCTGATAGTCCTGGAACAATCATTAGGCCAGGACGTCTTGCTTCTCCTGCCCTCTCATCAGTGGTTGGTTGCTACTGGTTTGCCCCGGTTGAGCGAACTGGTAGCGGCAGCGGGAGGCTCCGCCCACCCACCTGAACATCTCTGTGCATGCACAGAAGCACCCCGGATTGAGCGAACTGGTAGCGGCAGCGGGAGGCTCCGCCCACCCACCTGAACATCTCTGTGCATGCACAGAAGCACCCCTATGCGCACCCCCACGCACTCCCAATAGCAAACCGGTAGCGAAGGTAATTGAAACCCACTACTGCTTCTCATGCTTACCTTTGCTTCAACTGCCCCCATCAGCCTATCTCCCCACAGCTGCTGTCCCTTTGCAAGGTCCTCACACAGCCTCACCGAATACTTGTGAAGCTGTACAGAGGCCTCGCAAGGCTTTGGAGAGATGCATCTCATCATTGGTGGAAGGTGACAAACTGGTCTCCTTTTACTGTAGATTAATGTTAGATTTCTCCTTAATTCATTCTGATTTATAAATACATATGGGGTGGGTCATTTGATAGAGGTAAAAATCTTCATCCTAAATAAATTGAGCATGACCAAATGCACTATTTAAATGCCATCTGTTGAAAATGAACTGCCAAATGGTGACTTATATTTAATGTTTCCCAGAACTGTCATTTATTTCAAAATAAGAAAAAAATAGAAACTTGCTACTTAAAACTTCAAAAAATGAATTAGAATATGCCTCCTAATTTCATGTGATCAGTGGTATTTTTTTCTAGGGTAGCGACAGAATAAATTTGTTTTTCTTGCATTTTTGGAGGTGTCCCAATATATATATTTTAGCAAGGAGGACCAGACACCCTTTTTTTTAAAAAAAAACTGCATTCTGAGAGGCAATGTGCTGGGGACCATGTGCCAACTGTTAGAGATCAAAGAAGCAAAAGGATAGCGCCAATACCATCCATCATCTCTCTTTTGGACATGACTTTTTTTTCTACTGTCATTCTCTTTTTTCTTTCTTTTTCTGTTTCCCTCTTCTCACCCTCTCCTTGTCCTTTCCAATTCAGAAGACTGATTGTTTTTGTCAGAGTAATCACTTTTGCCCTTCCAGAAAGTCATGAAAACCAAGCTATTCTGGTGGGCTTTGGGTAATGGAATTCATCATTGTAAATTAGACTGTTAATTGTATATTATTGAATAATTACACATTTGATGCTGGTTTGGGTGGCATTATTAAATTATGGCACTAGAAGTGTGGTTAGTTGGGCAATTTGTAGTAATATTTTTGTCAGGAACCTTTATGCTGTTTACTATGAACATTTTGGTTATAGTTTTTGTAAGCTTCCATAATTTGAATGCATTTGGGAGCATACAAATTTAATGTATCAAATTAAATTAACCTCTTGCTTCAAGGGCTTTTGAAATTCGGCTGACAGCCACAGGTTGCCCATCTCCAAACTAGGACAAGATGTACTGGGGGTTGTATCCAATCCAGGAATATGTAAACTTACAGTTGGGGACAACACCTACTGAAATCAAAGTTTCGTATTTCTGAAAGTATATACAGAATTATGGTATAAATTAATGTCATTTCAAAATCCATTCAAAATAGTAAGAATTAAGTTAGATTATGAACAACTGATTTAAACACTATCTAAATGCAACTGATTTACTGCGGATTCACAGTTAGCGCCATGGTTTCTATTAAATGAAGTATAGTGAGAACATGAACTGAATAAAACAAATATTTAAAACAGGTTTCAGCAGTTTACAGACTTTAGCTTATTCATGTAACCTCAATCTAATTTTAACAGCCTTTTGCAAAAAAAAAATTGCCTTCTAGCAAGAGAGATCTGTCACTTCTACTTGTCTGCTGGGTAGAAAAAAATAGAGTGAGGAACTGATGGCAGAAAAAAAAATAGAAGAGCGAAGAAAGAGAGAGAGTGAGAGAGAGAGAGAGAGAGAGAGAGAAGGGTTGGTCCATCCACTTTTGACCACTCACACACTCTCTTGCCTTCAGCCCTACCTTTAGTGGATTATCCTGAAGATAATATTTTTTTTGATTAGGATAGGGATAAGATTTTAATCTTAAGAGAATTGAATGCCACTAAAGGTATTTCGGGAGAGCCCATTTGATGTAGTGATTAAGGCTCTAGGCTACAAACAAGGAAGCTGAGTTTTTGTCCCATTTTGGGACAAAGCCAGTTGGGTTACTTTGAGCCAGTTGTTTCTCTCAGCCCTGGGAAGAAGGCCGTAGCAAATCATTTCCGAAATCTTGCCAATAGAACTATGGAAACTAGTCCAGGCAGTGGCCAGTATAGCAAGAGAGTGATTCCTTATTTTGCTTTATAGAATTGGAGATCCTCTTTCAGTGCAGTGTCAATATGTTTTTATTTTACATTACTGTCATGTACAAGGGTAGGCAAAATTGCAAAAAGAACCTGACTTAAAATTTAACTGTAATTTTTCCTCAATTATTTAAGTTGTACAAGAAAAAAGTAAAGTGTTTTCTGTTCACGAAGAATGTATTTAAATTTCAACTTTTCTATTGTCACCATACTGTTTTATTTATATATTAGTGTTTTTTAGACTGCTAGCAAACAAAAAATCAAATAAATGTAGGTTGTGAAATGAATTTTACTATGGTCAAGTAAATGAAGATCTTATCCATGCATAATTAAAATGCCTCATTAACTGTGCATTGTCTGATTTATGGCTCTTAACAAAGACTCTATAGTACCTCTGAATTCAATGTAAATATCTTCCTATATTCTTTATTTTGTTTCTATAGATCATTAAGGACCAAAAACTAATGGTGATTGTTGGAGGAATGCTACTGATAGATCTTTGCATCTTGATTTGTTGGCAAGTTGTTGATCCTTTGAGGAGAACAGTGGAAAAATACAACATGGAGGTCTGTCATTTCAGCTATATAATGGTTTTCCAGTTAGTTGTTTAAGATTGTAACGCAAACTAAAATAAAAATATATCCAAAATGTTAGGGATATATCTTTTAGTGGATGCATATATCACAAATAGAATATATATATGTATGTATGTGTGTGTGTGTATCTCGCATCACACAAATGGAATTCAGCATCTCTATCATGCTTAAGAGGTTTTAGATGCAGAAATATTGTAAACACAAGGGAGTTGTCTGCTAAAAGTCTATAAGAGATGGTGTTGCAATAAATAATAGATTTTCGGACTCCATTAACAGATTCATGAGGAACTAATGCAAGCTACGCAAAAAATAAAAGCATAATATGAAGTTCCAAAGATCACTTTATCAAAACTAAGCTTCCTTTTCTATTGTTGATCTTTAGGTATTGTAATATTACTGTCTATTACTTTGCTCAAATTAGTGGATTTATGCAGAATGACTAGTCCAATTTTGGTATCATTTAAAAATAAAGTCACCCTGGAAATATAAGTCAAGGATGAAATATTCATAGTATATTGTTTATTGTCAGATTTGCTAGTTGTGTGTGGTAACAATTTCTTGAAGGGAAGGAAGTAAACTTTTTTTAAAATACAGTAAATTAATAGTGAAAAATTTCTTTGCCTGCAAATTTCTTTGCATTGCAAAAATGGGTTTTGTATTGAAGTAAAATATATGAAAAAATAATTTAAAATGTAATTTCTGTTTTATATTATATTTACCTATATTTGCTGGAGGACCAGTTGGTTAAAGTGCTGGATTAAAGCTAGGGAGATGTGAGTCTCTCATACTTGCATAAGCCCAGAAGCCAACTTGGTGACTTTGGCCCAATTACTTTCAGCACTAGGAAGAAGGCAATGCCAACCCACTTCTGAAAATGTTGCCAAGAAAACTGCAGGGACTTGCCCATGTAGTCACCAAGAATTAAGACTGACTTTAATAAAAGGTGAACAATTTATGCAGTCTTTATTTTTTATTTATTCTATTCATTTGAATTTATTAGTTACCCAACTCCAGTGAACTCTGAACAAAAACTGACTTGATGGCCTAAAGAACCCCCTCCATTACAATTCCTATAGTATATTTGATTTATAAGCAAAAATACATTGAACCAACAATATTGAATAACCTATACAGATTATATAGAAACCTTCAAGTATTTTTTGTGAGATGGCCAATTCTTGTGTTTTTGTACTATACTGCTTGGGGGCTATTTCTCCAGGTATTCATTAGGTGGCCTTTTCTGAAATAGATTAGCTTCCCAAGAGATAATTGGCTCTGGCATAATTGCATACCATCAGTCATTAAAAACTATATATTCATGGAGTTACGTGTGTGTGTGTGTGTGTGTGTGTGTGTGTGTGTGTGTGTGTGTGTGTGTGTGTGTGTGTGTGTATGAGTACAGGGTATATCAAGTCAGATCCCATAGATAATTTATTACATAACATTACATTAAATGTTTGGATTGGTTGGGATTTTTTTCAAAACATTTCCTTCCTTACTCTTGTTTGACACATGACTTTTGAATGTTTTCTTAAAAATAAATACATAAACAAAATAAAACATTGTGATTTACCTATGGAAAATGGAAGGAAGATAGTACAACTGAAAAGTAATATGCTATGAATGTAAAACATTGTATAGCGAGCTTCTGGCAGATACAATATCTTGGAAAAGTTGAGCTACCCAGCTACAATTTATTACTAAACCAAATTGACTTACTCATGTTTAGTGTTGGAACATTTTGTTAAGAGTTCAATTTATTTTTATGTATGGTTTACTTTTATCAGCAGCCAACTTTCAATATATTCACATAAAATGTTTTCTAATTTAGGCCTACTCACATTATGCACACATACTCCAAAGCAACATGCAATAAGCTTCCTTTGTCACATTCATGTATTTTTCTTTTTAAAAGTAATTTTTAATTAAGTTTATAAGGATATAAATACAAAAGAAAATGAAAGTAGTGGGAAAATGGAGGAGGGGAAGGGAAAATGTATGGTAAAGGGGGGGGGGGGAAGCACTGATTCCAAATCATTTTAGCACATTATAATAGGATAATAACATTACAGGCTTTTTACTTTTTACTTTTACTGCTAATATACATTAGCCATTTCTGTAGCAATAAGCCTACCTAATTATCAAAACCCAAAGTCAAAGTTTCATTTCTTTTCTATCTCAAGTGATTTCCAAGTAGAAACAAAGCTGGATGTGTTCTTTTCTTTGATTAAGGGCATTCACACATTTCTCAATAACTATCTGAAGAGCATTTCCCAAAGTTTCATAATTGTCTACTATTTGCACCTTTATAAATCAGAATTTTAGCTTTTGTCACACATTTATATTTATATAATCCACTACTTTCTCCCAAAACTTGGTATGTACAGGATATTACAGAAACATGTTTTAAAGAAGCATTATTCTTATTTCCAATGAAATGCTTTTTTTTGACATTCCTTTTCTATGCAAACATAATGGAGTCTAATAAGTTCTAAATAATATTTTTTATTGCATAAGAAATAATTTGAAGTCCATTGATAATTTTTGGTTTCCGGAAAACCCTTCTCACAGAGAGCAATGGGTTTACTTAATGGCTGTGCAAAACAAGGTCATAAAATGGAGTCTGGTCATGTGGTGACCAGATATATGACCGTCACAACTTACAACCATAATTGCGGGCTCAGTTATGGTTATAACTTGAGGATTACCTATACTCATCTCATTCCTATGCATTCGTCCATATATATTATCATTTGATCATCACACTGAGTTGTACAATTTTTCATTTTACTTCTATACTTTATTTATCCAACTTATTTTATATGTATTATATTTTCCCCTCTCTGTTAATTCCACAAACATCCTGCCTCCCCTCCTCATATAAGGAAAAGGACCTTAGAAGTCATCTAGTCAATTCAGGATTTGCTAGAGCATTTCTGACTGAAAGAAATCCAGCCTCTATTTGAAGATTTCCAATGGGAGAGAATTCAGCACATCACGTAGCAGCCTATTTCATGCAGTTTCATACAATCGGGAAGTTCCTATCCTGAACCCCTCCTGCCTTGTTGTTTTAACCCATGAGCTTCGGTCCTGTGTTCTTGATCAGATAACAAATCTGCTTTGCCTTTTGGGTGACAGCACTTTAGCTATTTGAAAATTGATAATACATTTTTTTTGTAGTTTAAACAATACTCAACTTCTTTAACTATCCTTCATGGGGACAGTTTGTTTCTACATCTTCACCATTTTGGTAGCTCTCTGAAATTGCTCAAATTTGCACTGTCCTTTTTGAACTGTGATGCCCAGAATTTAGCAAGATGTTCCAAACATGGCCTGATCACAGCCAAATAGAATATAAAAATCATTTCCTGTTATGTAGCTTTACATACATTAACCCCATTAATGGTAGCTCTTGGAAATCTCAGCTCATTTTGAGATTTAGCCCTTCCTTCCTTCCT
Source organism: Diadophis punctatus similis (assembly GCA_023053685.1). Classification (NCBI taxonomy): domain Eukaryota; kingdom Metazoa; phylum Chordata; class Lepidosauria; order Squamata; family Dipsadidae; genus Diadophis; species Diadophis punctatus. The sequence goes on along the minus strand of JALIGW010000003.1, from coordinate 116,670,134 downwards.
TCCTTCCTTCCTTCCTTCCTTCCTTCCTTCCTTCCTTCCTTCCTTCCTTCCTTCCTTCCTTCCTTCCTCCTACATCCCTCTCTCCCTTCCCATTATTTCATGTGTTTTATCATACATTCAGAGGTGGGTTCCTCCCGGTTTGGACCGGTTCTATAGAACCGGTAGTAACTTGGCAGCCTGGGTCGCTAGAACCAGCAGCGACCCAGGGCTGCCACACCCCCGAACCGGCTCTCTCAACAGCGCTGTAGGCACCGCCATCTTGTTTTTTGCTTCTGCACATGTGCAGAAGCTGGTTTTTGCTTCTGCACATGCGCAGAAGCTGGTTTTTTAGCACTGCGCATGCACGCGCGTGCAAAACACATGCACGGCACGTCAAGGAGTGAACCGGCAGCAAGGTAAGCCAGAACCCACCCCTGCATACATTCCTCTTACATTCCAGGTTACAATCTTATAACATGGTCATCAAAATATAGTTCTATGTTTGTCAAATTAATGTTTTTAATAACTTTTAAAAAAAGAGTAGACTTGGTTATCAGCTTTAGTCATACCTACACTGTATACCAGTATTCCTGGCTAGTGATAAAGATAATACTTGTCACTTCTAGCACCTTTTTAGTCAGATTCTATAAGCATAAACAAAGCCCAGTTTTACAGCAAGCATGCTTTTTTTTTTCTTTTCCTGCAAGCTAGGAACTTGATTTAAAGCACCCAGCAAACCATCACATCCAACCAACTAGGAGCTATGTGCAGTGTGCTATTGCTACACTCAATATACTTTTATATAGCAGTTATCTAAATATACTATACTATAATACAGAAATAGACATTTTAATTTTATTTTTTATATGCTGCCATCAAAGCCAAATTTCCCAACTGGCTTATATTTTTCTTTCTTGTATACCTTTTTGTAGATTGAACTGCAGTACAAAATTTAGGGAAATGTTAATATTGAAATATACTGTACTTCTGTTTGCTCACTAGATATGGAAATGCAATTATGTGTGCATGAAAATCAAAGCTGTACTCTCTTCTATCACTCCAGTTGATGTTCAGTGGTCACCAGATGCTTATACTGATTTAACTGGGTTGTGATTCACTAATCTCTTCCATTCACTAAAGGGAGATGAGGCTTCTTTTTAATGTCCAAAAGCAATTAGTCTCTGATTTAATCTCTTTCACTGTACAACTGTGAGATGAATTGGTGCACAAATAAAATATCAGAGAGACGATCACTACTCCTGTTAAAAAATTATAATGCTGCATTTCATGAACCTGATAAAATATTTTGTATAGCATTTGCCTACCAAGGTTTTCTATATACCTCGTAGAGTTGAGAGATAGAGAAGAGGGACAACTGCTGCAATGAGAAAAAGGTATCACTGTTTTTGCCTTTATTAAATAAGATAATGACCTTTTAAAGGTTTAGCATTTATACCAATCTCACCTTCCAAAACTGATGGAGAAAGGAATTGTGGAAAAAAGAACTAAAAGAAAGAAACTAGAAACAGCTTAAGACCAATCAACTGAAGGACTGCCTTTTTCATATTAATCTCATAGTCCTTAAAGGTAATTTCATGAATCTTGTTCCAAGTACCGTATTTTTTGGAGTATAAGACGCACCTTTTTCCTCCCTAAAAGTGGCTGAAAATTTGGGTGCGTCTTATACTTCGAATGTAGCTTTTTTTTCCAGCCCTAACTAGGTGCTAACAGATCTTCCCAGCTCTTACCTTGCAGGCTTTTTCATTGTTACTCTCTCCAAAGAATGTTTTTCCAACCCTAAGTCTTTGCAGAATGTTTTTTCATTGCTCTACTTGCTCCAAATAAGTTTTTTTCTAGCCCTAACCAGGTGCTAACTATCTTCCCAGCTCTTATCGGCTTGCAGGCTCTTTCATTGTTACTCTCTCAGAAGAAGGTTTTTTTAAGTCCTAACCAGGGGATAAAATAATGTGCTTAAGCTGACCAGACTAAGGATGCTAGCCAGATGAATACCTGGTAGGCAGATTGTTTTCCCCTATTTTCCTCCCCAAAAACTAAGGTGCATCTTATACTCCGGTGCGTCTTATACTCCGAAAAATACGGTATGTTATGGGTATCAGAGATAAGACAAAGCCATCTTTGTATAAAGACTGTATTTCTGGAATGTGTTCTCCAGAGCAGGGGTCTCCAACCTTTTGGACCCCAGGGACCACCAAATTCATAATTTTAAATCCCACGGACCACTGCGGGGGAGGCTCAGCTGCCTTTCGGGCCTACCTGTCTGCTTCTGCGAGGCCCCTGGGTGTGAGGCCCGAGAGAAAGTGTCTGGTCCAGGCACACAGCCTGGAAACCTCTTTTGTATTCCTTTTCTCAAGAAGCTTGGTCAATCTGAGTGAAGGAAAATAAAGATGGGCAGACTGACGGTGGCTTCCTGATGTTGGTGGGAAAGTCAGTCCCATATTCCAGAGCGGTTGGTGACTTAGGCTCCAGAGTGAATTCAGCATGATATATGGCATTCATTTGATACACTAGTATTTTAGAAGTTATTGGAGGTTTTAAAATAATTTTATCTTTGTTATTATATTGATTCTGAACATTTGTCCTGACTTGTTAGGGGACCTCTAAAGAATTTATGTCAGAAGAAGTAGGAAACTAGTAATCTGTTATGCAAGGAGATCTATCATTCTTGTCTGTCCAGACTATATCGGGAAATTTTTATTTGTGACAGAACTAAATGTGAAGAGGTGTGAACAATCTCACCTTACAGTTAGCAAGTATCTTCTCCCATTGCATTTCCCAGTTGTCTTCCCTAGAGTTAGCATATATTGAAGTAATTCATATTGAAAGTAGTTATTGAAGGATGCAACCAAAAGTTGTCATAAGTTAAAAAAAAGAGTGGTTGAGGTTATAAGAGTTGAATAAAAATAATCCAAAGAAAGGGTTTTTTACATTACTGACTGTTCATATGAACAATATAGTCTTGAATTACCATAAGTAACATTAAATCACTGGGATTTATGTCATTTATTATTAAATGGATGATATTTTAACAAAATGAAAGAGTAGCTCTATTGACCATAAAAAAATTCCTCAAACCATATTTTGGACAATATTAGATCACATAGTAAGTAAACTTTCAAGTTCTCCAAAATGTTCTTTTAAGAAACAAGATAATAAAGCAAAAGGGAAAGGAAGAAAGCAAGTAGTAGATTTTTAATTCATAGAACCTATGCATTTACCGGTAATTATATTTTACAATTAAATTTTGGAGTGGCACTAGGCAAGCAAATTAAGCTCAATTGCAGTCTTCACAACTTAATGCCCTCCATATATTTTGAATTCTAATGTTCCTCATACTGAACCAAGAAAGCCATTATCCATGTTCACTGAAGTGAACTGTAATCCAACACATCTGGAATATATCAAATTAGGTAAGATTGCTTTATCAAATACAGGAACAGAAAATATCTTATTCCTGTTGTTGAAAGTATGAAACAATTTGGCTTTTAGACCCATTCATGGTGCTATTAATATCTGCCAATTCAAAGAGTATTTCTGCACGTATTACCTACTTCACAGCTGCTGTTTTATCCTCCTGTTTCCAGTGTTTCTCTCTTCAGTTTGCTTTGCTTTGACAGTATGCATATTTGTATATCTGTTTGTATTCCTACAACTATCTTCTGCACACACAAGATGTCTTTTTTGGCAAATTAGAGCATATGCTGTTAGCATACCTTGGTTTCCTTTAATCCTTTCTTGATACTAGAAATACCTTGATGTGTTAGCAAGCTAATTCTAAGAGCATGGCCTGAAAATTCAACAACCTTTTAAAACTAAACAGCTCTAGATTTTGTCAGTGCCTACATCGAAGAACATCTGGGCTGTGCAGCATTTCTGATTCAAGTGCTAAAATTTCCTTTGGAATATGAAGATTGCTTATGTAAATACTTGTCTGTTAGTCTTTAATGCAGTTTTTGTATAAAAATATGCAGTGCATATTTGGCATGCTCAGGAGTGCTATGGCGGGGGCAACAAATAGCACCTGCAGCAACCTTAAATTGCAGCAGAACTCCAAAATTAAATCAAAGTATATTTTTACTTGCCTGAAAAAAATGCCACTGCCAAATTAGCCATCCTTCAATTCACTTTGCCAGAACAGATGTTATTAAAAGAACAATAAAAAGTAAGAAAATTGCATTACAATGAACAAGTAAAAAATAATTCTTTTTTTTAAAAAAAAAATTCCAACAGGAAATCATCATTTTTCTATTTTGTCAAAAAAGGGCTGATTGAAATACTGAGAGGGAACACATACCAGGATTTTATGTCTGGTGTGGTAATTTTTTTCCAACTTTACAAAATTATCTTTTTAGGTATGCCTGCACTCTGATGAAGTTCCAAGTATTCTTGAAAATTTGACTGTTCTACTGCGCTTTTAAGTGGGGTAGTTGTGAGCCCCTCTAGATATCTTTTTACTAGAGATTTTTTTTCTCAATATATATATTATCTATTTTCTTCTTTTTAAAGTCTAAGCCACCAAACTATTACATTATATTACACTATATTACATATTATATTTTATTTAATATTTATATATCTATAATAGCCAATTGGACTACAATACTGTATATCAGCATTTTTTTTTTATATAACTTGTGTGTTAACTTAAGTTGTAGAAGAGAATCAACTGAAAACATTGGAGAGTCAGTTGTTGTGATTAATGTTGAAAGGTTGGTGTTCCAATTTATCCCTACATCTCTGTTCTTTTATTTTAGCCACACAGATTTTCAGGTCAGGAAGAGTCACTGAAATAATTACTTCTGATACGTTGCGTAACTTTCACAAATTTCATTTCTTGCTGTATCTCTTTGGATCCTTCCAGTGTTGCAACGTACACTTTTGAAGCATCAGCCAACTAATTAATATGACTGTGTGGGTAGGTTTTACTTGCAATTGATGCATGTGTAGGTTCTAAATAAAACACAAACATTTGCTAAATATAGAAAACATGTTTTAGAAGATAGTACCAATAAAGGAGAATATTTGTAGCTCAGGGTTGAAATGAGGAGTCCTTGGTGCTCTCTGAGTTTGGTTTTTTCTTGCAGATGTTTCATTACCTGAATTAGATAACAACATTAGTGCCAGATTAGCACTAACGATGTTATCTAGTTTGGGTAATGAAATGTCTACAAGAAAACAACCAAGCTCAGAGAGCACCAAGGACTCCTCAGAAGGTGGTACCTTTAACTTGATATTCCCAGGATATATCTATTAATGTACATATGAGATCTCATTATGAATTACAGATTATTCTTTTAGGAATACCCCTCTCTCTTTTTTTTCTATTTCTATTGCTTATTCCAGCCAGAGTCCAAATTCGCTTCTTCATGTGGAACAAACAATCATCATTTACTCTAGCCCTCAATTGTTTTGCTCCACTGTGGTTGGTTGGTTGATTGATTGATTTTGTATTTTTGAGTCAGTATTGACTCTTGGCAACTTCCTGGAATAGTTCCTGCAGTTTTTGTGGAAAGGTTTTGAGAAGTGATTTGTCATTGTTTCCTTCCTTGGGTTGGAGAGTGAATGACTGGACCAAGATCACCCAGCTAGCTTTGTGCCTATGATGGAAACTAGAATTCGTAGTCTCCTTAACTACTATATCAGAAGTTATTATTTTTACCTTTTTTATATCAAGTTAATAAATGTATCACTAAATGCAACTATTTGAACTTCGCAAGTCAGAACACCTTATGAACTACTAGCAAAGATAAACTTAAAACATATCTTTATCTTAGGCTAGTATAATTTACCCAAACTTGCACAATCTCACCCAAATTCTAGGAAGATATGTTTTTCAGTCTTGTTAAAATACCTTTTAAACAAGATGCTCTTGAGTTAGAACCTGAGTTTTTCTGAATGGAAAGCACATGGTCTATTGAGAAATAGTCTCCTCCATATTAAGCATCTTGCTCATGGTTGATGTGTGAACACCAAATGACTCCATTCATATAAAAACTGTGTGTCCTGCATTCTCCATAGTGGGTGGAACTATCATCCAGGATGGGTAATGACCTCGCCCAATCAGATAGGACTAAGTCTGCTAATTAAAATATTGGGGGTACTTCTGCCTCATCAGCCCCAGTTACTGACTCAGTCCTCAGTCAGGACAGACGTGGTCAGTGTCCATCCTAGGCCTGATAATTCCTTCATCGATATTTCTACTTCTATCTTCATAAGTGTGAGTTCCTCTCCTCCCCAGTCATCTGACAAGTAGTTTTGATTGTGGAACATCTTTCTCATTCAGTAGTGCTTTGATTATGGAACATCTTTTCATAATAAACTGAGCTAGCTCCCTCTTCTGTTGTGATATGCTTTCAATAACATTAAATACAATTTAATATCTGTTGAGGTATTATCTTTATTAATTGCTACTGTGTCCTACTTTTGCTTGTTGTTTTAATAGTATAAATTTATGTTGCTTGATTAATCTTTAGCCGGGACACTATTGTGGAGCCAAAAGGCAGACAAAAATCTCAGTTTTTACATTCTTCTAATTTAAACTATTCAAAGAAATAGTTAAAACACAAATAAATTTTTTGACACAACTCATTTTAAATTTTATATTTTGCCGAAATGTTTTCTAAAATTGCATTTTTGTATTTTTTTAGCATTTTCTGTGATGCCTATTTTAACAGCTGTTGCTTTTAATTGTTTTCTGAGTAATCATTTTGCTATGCTGCTTTTGATTGCATTTCATATAAATGTTATCTGTATTTTTATTCTATGATAGTTTGAGTTATACTAAACTCAAGAAATAAATGCAGAAATAAATAATTGCTATGTATATACTGGTAAGGCACAGTATTACATATAGAAGAAAGAAGTATCTACATTTGTTAAAAATTAGCTTGAACATTTTGAAGATACTGTACATTCAAGGAGACATTTTAGATGCTTAATTCAGACAATCTGATTCCAACCCCAAATCTTCAAAATTAATTGAATTAAAGCTTGTACTTTTAAGGCTTAATTCATTTAAATAAAGTAGTAATTTAAATGTTTAAATAAAAATGTTAAAATCACATTTTTCTCTGCTGCATTGAATCTCTTTTTTCTTCTTAATGTATGTGCAAAAGTTCAAATTCTCTGTACAATTTATAACTGCATAGAGCCATAGTTGACTCAATAATCTATTATATCCAAGATTTCTGCTTAAACTGTGATTCCTGAGCCATGCTTTTTATTTGTCCTAGTCTGAACTATCTGCTGAAAAGCATCTGCTTACTTATGATAGTTGTTTTTCAATAACTTCTCTCTTGCCGAAATATTTGTTAGATTTAAAATCCCACCTTTACTTTGTACATCAAGAAATCATATTCTGGTCAGGCAATGAATAATCCCATGAAAATAAGGTCTGCCCACCTTCATATGTAAGGGTAAAATACTGGAAATGGGAGGCTGTCATAGGTAGCTTCTGTCATGATATGGAATCTTGGCTGGACAGGTTTTAAAACCATGGAATAGCATGTATATGATGGCCAGGGTTTTTCCTCAATTTCCTCAATGCTCACCCTGTAAAGTTCCTCCAAACATTTGGAATTACATTATACAAATTTAAAATGCAAATTCTTGACAATTTTTCTTTCATAGAGATTGGGCTACAGACATATTGGCATATATTATCCTGCAATCCATTTATTTATGAAAGTATATATGCATTTCAGTTAACTATTGAAATTTAAATAACCATTCATATATATTTCAAATTTATATATGTGATTTAAATTCTGTCTGCTAGGCAATTCAATCAGTTTTACATTAGAAAAAATTTCATAGAAAAATGCATTATAAAATATAGAATCAGATTGCTTGAGATAGTTTCTGAAAGTGTTTAATATACTGAAGTCAGAACTGATTTTTTTAAAATTATTACATTAACCATTTCCACCAGATATTAAAACAGTACACCTAATTTTTAGAGAAAAATTAAACATGTTTATTTAAAAAATCGCTTCGGAAATTAGGCACTCTAAACACTTAGAAGCATGAAGTGGGTGTTGCTCATTGAGCCAAGGTGGCGCAGCGGTTAGAGAGCAGTCCTGCAGGCCACTTTAGCTGACACTGATCCGCAGGTCAACGGTTCAAATCTCACCGGCTCAAGGTTGACTCAGCCTTCCATCCTTCCGAGGTAGGTAAAATGAGGAGCCAGATTGTTGGGGGCAATATAAATATACATTGCTTACTGGTGTAAACTGCTTAGAGAGTGCTTGCACTGTGAGGCGGTATATAAATCTCACTAATAAATAAATAATAATAAATAAATAAATTTCCATTGCTTCCATTTGCCAGTAACTGTTTCACAAGGAGTGAAAATGGAAGCCTGATCTTGCTTCCATTAAAGGCCCATGCAGAACCTCCAATTGCTTAAATACAGCTGGCTTGAATCTAGTTAGGAGACATTTCCTGCATTCCTATAAAAATAACCACTGCCACTTATTTTTTTATCACTTTTGAATCAGTTTCTAGGGAAACAAACAACATTGTGATAAGTGGAAACCAGCAGTAGAAGCTGACTCAGCTGGTGGCCAGTTTTGTTTCTGTTTCCATGGAAACAGATTTGAAATAGGCATAAATAATCTCACTAAACACAGACGGTTCTAAGAAGGTTGGACAAACACATTTCCTTAGTCATTTACCTGGGTCAATAAAGATTGCCTTGAAGACTAGCATTTAATAACACTCTATTTTATGAAGATCACTAACCAAGTTTCAAGTTCATGTATTTCATCAACACTAAGAATATAAAATTCTAATAAAATCCCTTAGAAATTATGTAATTAGTCTATTAACTACACCATATTCTTTCCTAAAGAAGGACACAAGGACCACCAAGCAGCCAGACAAGGTTTTACAACGCTACTTAATTTTGCAGTCTTGGGCCCCAAGTAAAATTGCTAATATAAAAATGATCTGAGGAACAAAACTTTTTGCAAATTGTAGGCAAAAATCCTTATAAAACAGCAATATATAGTCATGAGCTATATTTTGATTATGCTGTCTACAAGATCAAAATAGTTCATAATACTGTAGGGTATTTTTCAATATTGTATCTGCTTTCTTGAATTCCAGAGGGAAGGCTAATAAATATTGTCAGGTAAATGTGCTAGAATATTTTGCTGTGTAAAGATCTTACAGATATCTTGCTGCCTGGTTTTTTTTTTTCAATTATCCTATTTCCAATTACTACAGTTAAAGTAATTACTATATGATCTGTTTGTCAAATATCAGTTATTCTTTCTTTTAGTATTGTTTTGATTTCATTTTATCCTATTCTCAAATTAACAGGGCTAGACCAAGTCAGGAGAAGCTCAAATTAAGCCAATAATGAATTATCCTTAAATAGACTTTGTACTCCATAGTTCTCAGTCCTGCTTTACTTCTAATTGATGTACTACATTTGGGATGCTCTTTGCTCCTTGTTATGGTCTCTTTTATTCTCCAAGCCTAATTTTATGCCATAAGGAATTGTGCCAAAGGTGCAGCTGTGAGTGATTTAAATACAGTTGAGATATATTAAGCCTCTCTTATATAAATATTGAACAAGATGCTTGCATTTGCTTCAATACTCCTCTGTGGGCAGTACATAGAAAGTGGGCCTCACAATTTGTAGAGAAATGAAAAATCATTCCTAGGTAATTGAAGCTATTCTACCTGCCAAAAAATGCCCAGTAACAGTGCAAAGCTAAATTCTGGGTCTTTCTTTAAAATTCATTGTATGTAGTCCTAATATAACTCAACTATAAATGTTACATAAAGATATAAAATCTAAAGAGCTGACTTCAACCCGATTGGTCATTTGCAATAAAATTATATCATCTGAATATTGCAGCACTGTTATATATCTGTTTGCTATTTCAGGAGACAGAATTCTGCTTTAGTTAAATTTATGTTGGTCTTTGATTAATGAAAATTTTACTGGTTAAATTGGTTAACTTTGGTTATATATAGTAATAAGGGTAATATTTATATTCCCTTCTTTGGGTGGGTGTAAATTTAGAAAGTTGGCCAAGATTTTAAAAGTAATAGTTTCATGCATTTTCTAAATAAGAGTTAATTCATATAGCTTTGAGTCTCTTATAATTTTATCTTTGAAACATGCTGAAATGCCTACTTAAAATTAATGAAGTAGCATAATGCACATGTATATTTCTTTACCAGATAACATACCGGTAGCCCAACTCCCTGTTCTGTTTTACTTCTATGTGTTCTAACCTTAGTCTCCCCTATAGAATACTTTTTGACTCTTTTTTTGACAGACTCTGTCAAATTTCACTTTAGGAATCTCATATTTATTTTATTAATAATATTGCACATCAAATAGATACTGTATTTTCTTCCCTTCTTAAATATTAGAATAACTATTACTATACCCTAATCTCTAGAACATGTAGTTATCCTGCTGAGTATGTTTTGAAGAAAAGATTGGTTAAACATTTGTCCAAGATGGTATAATGACCCCTGCCTTAGGCAGGGGGTTGGACTAAAAGACCTCCAGATCCATTCTAGCCCTATGATTCTATGTGAGTAACTTAGCCATTATTTCAGACTACTCTAATCCCTGCTGCTTTCCCAGGTTTTCATAAATTAATTGGAGGCCGAAGGGGGAAGGTTGCAGAATCTCTTCAAAGATATCATGGGACAGGAGTCATCCCCATAAGTGTTGAAAATATTTCCCCCATCTCCTTAATGAAACATGACATTCCAAGTAAGACTTAGTATAGATATGGGTAGATATTAATCTCCAAAAATCTTTTGGTTAGCTGTCAGGGTTTGGTTTCATTCTTCTATTACCCCTTTTTCAGAACAAGTTTTTAAAATATTTATTAAATTGTAGGATTATTTATTTTGGGATTTTGGCATAGTAGATTATAGTCTTTCTAGCAGAAACCACCTTTTTAAGGTAGTGTATGTGTAAAAGTCCTAGTCTGAATCCTATTTCATCACTGGGAGTTTATTACTTAAACATCAAAAAGCTTGTATTTATGGGTATCCTGTTCAAGTTAATATGTCCCCTGAAAAATATTTCTCTCTTGGCTTGAAAGAAAAGCTACCTTATTGTAATCAATTTTTTGTCAATGTAGTTCTGCACTCAAACTGCTTTCTCAGTTTCCTGACTCACAGCTTCCTAGTATGCCCTTGATGTTCACCATCAGGAGGCATGGTGGCACTGTGGTTAGAATGCAGCATTGCAGGCTAACTCTGCCCACTGCCAGGAGTTTGATCCTGACTGGCTCAAGGTTGACTCAGCCTTCCGTCCTTCCAAGGTTGTTAAACTGAGGACCCAGATTGTTGGGGGCAATATGCTGACTATGTAAACCCCTCAGAGAATGCTCTAAAGCACTATGAAGCTGTATATATAAGTCTGAATGCTATTGCTATCAAGCTCTTTCACCCAGATGTGTTAGGGTTTCCAACTAGACTGGAGGGAGGTGTTAAGAGGGGGGCAAGCTTAGAGACCTTGCATTGCAGAAAGCAGCACAAGCCTGATCTCCCCCATAATCAGTGAAGCCTTCTCTTACCATTCCCAAGGGAATACAGTTAGTCAAGTGAGATTCTGGTAACAAGTGACTAACGCTAAAGGTTCTGCTTGAGAGTATTCACAAATGGTTCTGGTTGCTTGGGCTTGACATCTGGCTTTTAAAAGATTCTTAATAAAATAGACATACTACGCACCATCTCACTATTGAGTGATTCTGTCAGAGGCAGAATCGAGATTCTTACAGAGAGGCAGATGGGACAATTATCCTTCTGGTAAATATCAGCCATTTCATAAATGCAATAGCTATTTTGCAAGTAGTAGTTACAAGTGGCTTGGATAGGTATTACCTATCCTGCTTTGGGTCTCAGCCCCATAAAGTTTCTCAGTTTTACTTCAAGAACTGAAGGGTTAACAATTAAACAAAGGAATGTAAACAAAGGCTACTTGATTTGGAATAGGAACATTCAGAAGAATAATCTAAATCCAATCCAGGGTTCTAAGAGCCAGGTCAGGATTTTCTCCAGTCCATTGGTCAGAGGTTCAAGGTTTCTTTCACAAACAGGAACATCACACAAAAACCAGAGGTTAGATATTGTTTCTAGCAATAAGAGCCTGATTCAGGGCTGTTTCTAAAATTAGGCTATAACTAGCTATCAGTAATCAGGTTTACACCTTTTTTGGCAAATAGCCTAATAAATCTTCATTGTTCTGATCTGTTCTCTGTTCATCTGGTGTGGGGACTGGAAGGCCTTAAGTCATGCCCACCTAATTTTTCTAGCTGCTCAGGTGGTGCATGTATTTGATGTTTTTCATGTGATTCCTAGCTTTGTCCTTCCTGAAGCTGACATTCCACAGACTCATTGCAACAGCTTCTTCGGGGTCTGATTCAGACTCAGAATCTGAATTCTGAGCCATGACACTACCTTCACTAAGATACTATATTTAGAATATTGGCCATACTTGTTACCATCTATCATATGGCGCATGGAGTATAATCCTGACAGGAGGCGTGTCAGAACTAATCTCTACTCCCCAAAGAAATAAGTCAAGAGAAACAACAGAGGAGGGAGTGAAAAACTGGCAAGCCTGGCCCTTGGCTGTTATGAAAAATGCATACTAATACAGGACTCAAGGGCAACAAAATTCTCTACCTGAGGCACTTCTTCTGAGTACATGGGGATGGCTTAGCTAGACTAAGTGCTGGGTTGCTGCTTTTACTTTTAATTCCTGTAGGAAAAGCAGCTTTGTTATGCTTGGAAAACTTCTATGCTCTGTGCTGCTACACTCCGATGAGGAGAGAGAAACAATATGGCTTTTATTTTACTCTTGAGTTCAGGGGTGTAGACAAAGGGAAAGAGACCTTGGGAATTGTTCTGTATTTTATGCAGAGGTGGAAGGTAAGAAGAAAAACACTGAATACTTGAGGGAGGTTTTAGTGCTTTGTTTGCTTATTTGTTGCTAGTGAGAAAGATTTCTTCACTGTACAGTAAATTTTCAAGGGAATTAGGACACAGAGTTTAATTTTTAGAAAGAGAATTTCATGACATGATGCAGAAAGGAACCATGGAAACCAAACTGATGTAGAGATAGGTGTTGGATTAGGACTGGAGCAATCTAGGTTCAAGTCCACTCAACCACAGGATATCTCAGAGTGATTGTTTTGGAATTAAAATCAATGATGTTGTTTTTGTAAGCCATTTTGAGCTTTTGAAGAAAAGATGAATATGAACCAAATCAATAAATGAATATATATCCTCACCTTTCATGTTGGAATATGTATGCATGTATGACAGAAAGAGCAGAAAAGAAATAAAGATGACTTATGTGCTCTGTAAACAATTAACCACATAGAACAAGATATGTAAGGACATTCTAGCAAGAAAATAATAACACATTTCTAAACCAAAAAGCCAGGTCCCAATTTAAAAGAGTGCAGAGAAGAGCAACAAAGATGATTAGGGGACTGGAGGCTAAAACATATGAAGAACGGTTGCAGGAACTGGGTATGTCTAGTTTAATGAAAAGAAGGATCAGGGGAGACATGATAGCAGTGTTCCAATATCTCAGGTGTTGCCACAAAGAAGAGGGAGTCAAGCTATTCTCCAAAGCACCTGAGGGTAGAACAAGAAGCAATGGGTGGAAACTAATCAAGGAGAGAAGCAACTTAGAACTAAGGAGAAATTTCCTAACAGTTAGAACAATTAATCAGTGGAACAGCTTACCTCCAGAAGTTGTGAATGCTCCAACACTAGACATTTTTAAGAAGATGTAGGATAATCATCTGTCTGAAGTAGTGTAGGGTTTCCTGCGTAAGCAGGGGGTTGGACTAGAAGACCTCCAAGGTCCCTTCCAACTCTGTTGTTGTTGTTATTATTATTATTATTATTATTATTATTATTATTATTATTATTATTATTATTATTATTATTATTATTATTATTATTATTATTAAGTTTTATTCCCTGGGAAGGCTTAGAATCTAAGCCTTAGATTATCAGTTATAGCAGCAAAATATTTATTCCACATAAGTATCTTCTTTGACTCCATAAGAATCTCTACGAGTTCTGAATGCTTCATAAGCATTGCCTTCTAAAATTTAGCTTCAAAGTGCTGGTCATAGAAACAAGTTTATAGTAACCCATATATTGTCTCTGGTTTTCCTCATAGAGACAAGAAGAAGACCCACACAGAGGTTACCCAGTGCTCTCCCCATCAGAATTATGCCATGGGGCATCATAGGTCCATAAACCAGGAGACTAGAAATAGGCCCTCCAGTTGTCTAGAATATAATCCTGAATGCATCTGTTTTGCTTTGCTCTTTGCAGACAGGTATCATACATGCCACTGTACTCTGAGCATGCTGTTGGTGCTGTCCTGTTCGTAAACTATTTCCCCCCCCCCACTCCTTGGATCAGTGAACTAAGTAAGAGATAATTGCAGAATAAAACCTGACAGTAAGTCTAGTGAAATAAAATAAGGGGTTGTTTTCATTTCAACTAGGGGGCTATAAAGGAATCGTAGTGCACTGTTCTTAGTCTTATACTACAGAAGAAGATGGGAACAAAACAGAATCAACAGAGCTGCATCTGCTTTCATTAAACACACTTTGATGGTCAGTCTTGAAAGGCAACAGCTATTACTTCACAAGAATCTTAATTTTTGCCACAAAATATTTTATTTATTTATTTATTTTGGTTTTCTTATATGCCGCCCTACTCCCGAGGGACTCAGGGCGGCGTACAGCCAAAAAAATACAAGAAACCAGCAATAAACATAATTAAAATCGAATACAAAAATTAAAAATTCAATATTAAAAAACATCCATCAACCAAACATACCCGGGGGAGAGCTCAGATGGATTCGTCTCTAACCCCCTGCCTGCAGGAAAAGCCATGTCTTGACGGCTTTTCGGAAGGCCAGCAGGGTGGGGATGGTTTGGGTCTCTGGGGGAAGTTGGTTCCAGAGCGTGGGGCCCCCCACAGAGAGGGCTCTCCCCCTAGGACCCGCCAGCCGGCATTGCTTGGCTGACGGGACCTGGAGGAGGCCAACTCTGTGGGCCCTAACCGGTCGAAGGGAAATATGAGGCAGAATGCGGTCCCGGAGATAGCCTGGTCCTAAGCCATGAAGGGCTTTAAAGATGATGATCAACACCTTGAATTGTACCCGGAGACCGATGGGCAACCAGTGCAGCTGGCGGAGTATAGGTGTCACTTGGGTGTACCTTGGCACACCCACCACAGCACGCGCAGCCGCATTTTGCACCAACTGAAGTCTCCGGATACTCTTCAAGGGTAGCCCCATGTAGAGCGCATTGCAGTAGTCCAGATGGGAGATGACAAGGGCATGAGTGACCGTGAGTAGAGCCTCCTTCTCCAAGTATGGCTGCAACTGGTGCACCAGGCGAACCTGTGCAAAGGCCTAGCCACAGCAGTAAGATGATGATCCAATTTTAGCTGTGGGTCTAGGAGGACCCCCAAGTTGTGGGCCTGATCTGAGGGAGTTAATTTTGCTCCCTCAAGAACCAAGGAGGGACAGTTGTCATAGTCCTTAGGAGGCAATATCCAAAGCCACTCAGTCTTGTCGGGGTTGAGTCTGAGTCTGTTCCTCCCCATCCAGATCCTAACGTCGTCCAGGCACCGGCACATTACATCCACTGCCACACTGAATTGAGACGGGGTGGTGATGTACAGCTGGGTGTCATCAGCGTACTGATGGAAACACACCCCGTGTCTACGGATGATCTCCCCCAGCGGTTTCATGTAAATGTTAAACAGGATGGGCGAAAGAACCGAACCCTGAGGCACCCCACATGAAAGGGGCCTGGGGGACGATCTCTGCCCTCCTGTTAACACCGACTGCATCCTATCGGCGAGATAAGAGGAGAACCACCGCAAAACGGTGACTCCCACTCCCAACTCGCCGAGATGATGCAGAAGGATACCATGGTCGATGGTATCGAAAGCCTCTGAGAGGTCAAGTAGCACCAGGATGGAGGAGTTCCCCCCGTCCCAGGCTCGCCAGAGATCATCCATCAGCGCGACCAAGGCAGTTTCTGTACTGTAGCCGCGCCTGAAATCCGACTGATAGGCATCTAGATGACCTGTTTCATCCAATAGCCGCAGAAGCTGAGTAGCCACCACCTTCTCCACAACTTTCCCTAAGAAAGGTAAGTTGGAGACTGGATGATAGTTCTTCAAGTCAGCTGGGTCCAGGAAAAGCTTCTTCAGGAGGGGTCTCACCACTGCAGTTTTTAACGACTGCAGTACGGATCCCTCCCTCAAAAAAGCGATGACCACCGCCTGGATCCAGCCGCGTGCCACCTCCCTGCTGGCCGAAACCAACCAGGAGGGGCACAGGTCCAATAAACAGGTGGAGGCACCCATCGCCCCCACGGCTATGTCCACATCTTCGGGAGAAACAGGCGCAAACTCCTCCCACAACAGTGGACTAAGACTTGCCCCTGTCAACTCCATGGACTCTGCCCAGCCGGAGTCCAGGTTCGACTGGATCTGAGCGACTTTATCCAACAGAAACTCTGCAAATTCCTCAGCTCTACCTTGCAAGTGTTCCTTGCTCCCCCCTTTGGCAAGAAGGGAGCGAGTCACCCTAAACAAGGCGGCTGGGCGAGAATCTGTGGACGCAATAAGAGCGGAAAAATGAGATCGTTTTGTCGCCCCTATCGCCACTAAATAAGACTTGATGTAAATTCTTAATAGTGTTCAATCAGATTCGGTTTTGCTGGCCCTCCAACGGCACTCCAGATGTCTCTTCTGGTGTTTCATCTCCCGGAGCTCCTTGGTAAACCAGGGTGCTTTTCGGGATCCACTGCCGCGGAGAGGTCGCAAAGGCGCAATTCGGTCTAAAGCCCCTGATGCTGCGGTGTTCCAAGCAGTCACCAGGGAATCAGCCGAATTGTGTACCAGGGTTTCAGATATCTCCCCAAGCTCCTTCTGGAATCCTTCCGGCTCCATTAGGCGCCTGGGGCAGAACCACCTAGTCGGTCCCGCCTCCCTGCGGGGGAGGAGTGGGGCTGCGAAATCCAACCTCAGTAGGAAATGATCTGACCATGACAGTGGGGTGATGGCTATGTCCCTTCTCTTCAGATCATCTCTCCACTGCCCCGAAAGAAAGACTAGGTTGAGGGTGTGACCACCCTCATGAGTCGGACCCTGGATTACTTGGGTCAGGTCCATGGTTGTCATGGAATCCATGAACTCCTGAGCTATCCCAGAGGTTTCACCAGCAGAAGGCAAGTTGAAGTCCCCCAGCACCATAAGCCTGGGGAACTCAACTGCCAAGCCAGCTACTGCCTCGAGCAGCTCAGGCAGGGCCTTACTTACGTAGCTGGGAGGCAGGTACGTTAAGAAAAGGACCACCTGCACCCCTGTCCAACTTTAGAAGAAGCGTCTCACACCCAACAATCTCCGGGGCAGGGATCCTACGAGGATGCAGACTTCTGCGCGTTATTATTGCCACTCCTCCCCCCCCTTTCCCTGGGGTCTGGAATGATGCTGCACTGAGAATCCGTCTGGGCATATCTTGGAGAGAGCTACTCCCCCCTCCTGGCCCAGCCAGGTCTCAGTTATACAAACCAGGTCCGCCCCCTCCTCTGTGATTAAATCACGTATCAGGGGGGCTTTGTTGATGATTGACCTGGCGTTAAGCAGCAGCATCCTGAGCCCAGGGCCCTGAAAACCCTGGTTGCCAGGTACTCAGGTTGAGCAAGATGGAACCGGATCGGAGGGGCCGGAACAAGGGATCGCTTGTAGACAGCGAGGTCTTATTCCCCGAGAGCGGCCTACCCCTCTGCTCCCGCCATATCTGCCTCTTCCCATTATGACTGAGATGTTCCGGCTCTCGTCCCCACCAGAGACCCCACCCCCCTCCCCGCTGGTCCCCCTCCTTTCCTGCAGGCCATACATACCATTCTCACTGGTCAGGGTAATTGCGCTCTGCCACCCCCCGCTTCTGTTTACACACTCAGTGGGTGGGGGCGGAAGCCCAGCCCCTGACTCTTCCATTTCTTCAATTCATACAACACATAAACATCCATCTCACTCATCCTCCTACACACTCATACCCATACCACACATCAGAGGAGGAGAATGCTTTTTAAAATAGCTGTTGTTAAAAAAATGGAGGCGAACTCCTCTAAATGAGGGTGTGCTAGAAGAACAAGTCCTTTGCTTCGGCTCAGCCTTCCCCAAGTGATCTATAGTCCAGGGGTAGTAAGAGCCTCCCTTCCTCCGATGTCTTTGGGGAACTAAAGTTCCTGTCCCCACGGTCTGCAGTTGACTTCTACTCGAGGGGGGGGTTCCACATCTTCAGCGCGGTCGCTAAGTTCATTTATGCGACCCAGAAATAACAGGAATAACAGTGATAACAGTGGGGGGGGCAGTTCGAAAACAGACCTGCGTGATCAATCAGAGTCAGGCGCCTCCCCCCCGCACCGACCAGAAGCTAGAAGAGGCCAGGTGGTGACGGGAGGAACTCTTGCGATCTTGCCCCAGTTCTTTACCATTCTTTCCACGATCTTTTAGGCCCTCAGAGAATGGTAATTAATCTCCCGCGTGCCGCACCGTCCAGGAACAATGGCGGGAGTCCCGGAAGTGAGCAGATAAGGGATCAATAAACCCCGCTCTCATTCCCACAACACCGGGCAGGGCGGTTCAAAATAGTCCCAGTAGGTCAGAAACAGAAACAAAATCCCAGTAGGTCAGAAACAGTCCGTCTCAGTCCAGGCCCGGGGCAGATATGCTCCAAAGGTGCTTACCGCCTCACTGCCAATCTTCTTAGCGGGGGGTGGCAAGCGGAGCCTAGCACACACATCTCCCCAGCCAGGAACCACAGGAACAGGGAAACAAAGCAGCAACAGAAACGGCAGGGCTCCCAGCCGCCGATAACAGAGCACGCCGTCCGAGCTCGCCGTTTCCTTCTTCGGATTGATGTCACATCCCCCTAGGTTCGAATTCTGGACAAATAGCCCCAATGCCTTCCACAGGTCGATCAGAATTTCGTTTCAGGCCTCAGAAACAGCCGGCCCTCACGGCGTCTGCCCGCTCCAAAATGGGCGGCGGTCTTCGATGGTCAGAAACAGGGAGATTTAGCGGTATAAACCGCAAGTGGCCGATGTCATTGCCGCCGCCTCCAAATGCCTGGCAAACTCCGATCCCACCTCGAAGTATCAAAAACTCCAGGGGTGGGCTCCAACAGGCAAGCGGCCGAGAGTCTTTCAATCCCCCTGCGGAGCAAGCTTTAGACCGCCATCTCCCGCCATGGCTCCTCCTCCTCCAAAGGTATTAACTCAGCTAGTCCTCCAGAAACAAAAATCAGGTTTGCAGCACTTCATCTGTAGTCTGACATGGTACAATCCCCAAATACCCTCTTTCATATGTTATTGTAAAGGGGTGTGAGTTAGTCCTGAATTAAAACCATAAAAAACTCGATATGATTTCAGTATTAGAAATTGAATACTTTAAATTTTTGATAGCTAAGTACAGGACTGGTGTGTGGTCCCATAAGACCACAAATGAGAAATGTGTTAAAAGTTGGAGTTCAGAGAAATCCCCTCTCTATTGTAGATAACCTCTTTGTAGATAGTACTGTCCCCCAAAATTATTTGAGATAAATTATCGTTCAACAAGGCCTAATTTCTTATATTCTAATGTATTTTAATTACTCCACGTTAACAACAGTACAAATCAAACATTTTCTAAAGCATCGTTATATCAGTTGCAGAAGGTAAATTACTATTTTTTATATTCTATAAATAGCAGTAGCTTAGTGAATGTAACTAATTCACAACTGCTTCAAGGATTTACCAATTCACAGCTTTTCTATGTTTTTGTAGATTAAAAAGAGATCTATGTTTTTTCTACCTGTTTAGAGAACGATTTTGTGCATACGTTGTTTGGGGGAAGGGGTGCATGCGTGCGTGTACATACAGACACATACACATAAGCAAACCCAGGCATCCTATTGCTCAGCCTCAAAGAGGATTTAAATAATTCATGTATGCCACCTTTGCTTGAAAAACTTCGTTCAAGTTTTCCTTTTGAATAGACCAAGCTTTTCCCCATGATCTGCTTTCCATTCCCAATAGAAAATGTTGTATAAAAATAAAGAATCCTTGAATTCTTGCTATCAGCATCAAAGTGGCAACAGATCAGCTTGACTTGACACCATAATTTTATTCTGCGTAGATACCCTAGCTTTTTGCTGCTTGCTACTCATTCCAAAGGTGTCTACGATGTGTTAACCAGACAATGCACTTTTTCAAAGATGGGAAAACCACAGAAACAAGAGCATGAGTGATTGTTTGTATTCTCATGATACCCCATAATTGTCACTAAAAGTACTGACAAAAGCTTTAGTGGGAGAAAATAGTGAAGACAATTTGAAGGGAAAGAAAACAACATTATCCTTGCACTATCTAGGAATGTTGTGCAAAATGTAGAAGAATAATTTTACATGAAATAATACTGCAGGGAAATAATTTGGATTGAAACTACTGAGGAAGGCTTTATCCCTTCCCACCCAGTTGCCCTGTCAAGGAAAATTTATAGATAATGAAAGATTTAAAAGTAGGAATGTAGCAAACTTTGTTTAATTTTTAAGTTCCCAGTTTAAATGGAAGAATGAATAGGGGCAACTTATATTCATAAATTGTTCATAAATGAGGTTTTATGGATTGCCCAGTATGTAACTTCTTGGACTAGAAATTAATTAATAGGATGCCTGTCACTATTTCTCACTGAAAACTTAACATTATCTTCTGGTGCATCCAGATGTAAAAGACTATCACATAGGAAGGAGAAATACCACAGCTATCATTGCATCTTTCTTCACATGGTTCATTTGCTGTGGGCTTTTAGATTTCATAGTAATGAAGATAAAAGATTGATTGGCTCACTGCTGACCTACTTTGAAGAAATGAAAGAGCAGGTGGCTGATTTTTAGCTGACTGAAAACAAAAAGTGGTAGAAAGAACATAGAGATAAATGTTCTGAAGTCTGCCTTTGCATATAAAATCATTTTGAGAAAGAATCATTTACACATGGTACATCTAAAATAATTTATTTTTGTTATAGTTGCATTTATTTGCTTAACTGCACAATCAGTTTTTTCCTGCTTTTAATAAACATATTACTTAATCAGGCTACAATGCACCATTAATACATAAAGCTTAATGTTTTAAATACTTATCTGCAAAAATTCATTGTAATTGAAATATTTTAATCTCTGCATGTAGAAAAATAAATCTTTGTCTAAATTTAACATTGACATGTTCTTGGCTATCCATTTTTTAGGTAATATAGACCATTACAATAAAATATAGTAGAATTGGGCAGTAATTGCCAGTTAAGGTTATCTTATCTTATTGGTTGCTTGAAAACAAGATATTTATTTCTCTGCTCAAAAATGCAGTTTAGGCTGGACTTGAGAACTAAAGTCTGGGGCCCTGAAGAAGATAACCATTACAAAAGAAGCAACAAAGGATGTAGAAGGACTCCATTGTTATTACTAGTTGCCCAACATCTTTTTAAGAATTTTTTTACCTGACAATAAACACATATTGTGATGGGTGCTTGTTTTATTATTTTTATTTTAGAAAACCGAACTTTATGTTTTGGTTTTAGCCTTAGGACTATACTAGCCATCACATTTGTTACTCTACTCATTGTAGTTCTTTAAACTAAAATCTGAAATGTTGCATGTGCTTCAAAATATGAGGAGAAATTTGACTGTGTACTTCCTAGACAAAAAAAGTACATAAATAGTATACATTATTACTTTGAAAGACCAATTAATGCATCAGTTAAAATTGTATACTTTACCGGCACACCTACTCAGATTTTATAAGATAGGCCTCTTGCCCCATTAGAAAAATTTTCCCCTTAACATTTTGAGCAGAAAGGCCTGTTCTAGCCTGCCTTCCTTTTGTCCTGGTTAAATAGCACAAACTTGGGTTTAGTAGGTTCAAGTATCTTCAAAGACCCTACTTTATCTTCTGCCCACCAACTTCCAAGACATAGTTTCCAAAGACCTGAATTCGATTAATATTTTTTATATTACCAAACAGTTCAAATTCAGGGGTTACGGTTTGCTTCCTCCTTAAAAGTATTGTGAGAGAAAGGACAAATTCTCCATCAACTACTTGGGGGAAATGGCATATGTTTAGATGCTTTATGTAAACTGCTCCAAGCCAAGAAGAAATTAGCTTAGGAATTTGTTCCTAACACTTTCTAAATTAATTCCATACAACATACATACTTTTCCAAAGTAGGTAATAATTTTGCTTCCTCAAGTCATCTCCCAGGAAGCTCAATGCACTGAGCCCCGTGAAACACGCAAATGTTTCACTAAAAATTGAGTTCTCCTACCAGAGCAACTAAAGGATTTGTTTTGTTGCTTCCATCCATGTCCATCTTTCAGAAAACCTGTTATCAGAAATATTGGTAATTGGTATGTGCAGTATTGAAGCTATCATTAGAAATTTGATTTTGATTTTGCTGCACAAGTTCTAATGGAAACTTGATTAATTTTAATACAACTTTATATAAACTCAGAAATGAAATCAGAGTCCCATTGAACTTGTCCCATAGCGTTTTAAGTGACCTATCTCAGTCCAATGTCATTCAGCAGTAATCTAACACTTCTGACTGACTGCCATTTCCCTGCCCCATGAAGACCCCTTTTTCTCTCTATCACTTCATCCTGTCAGTACTGCCCAGCAGTGCTTTCCCAAGTGTTTAGTGGGTATTTGGTCAAGCTGAACATCATAAAGCTCATTGTGACTTAATAGCTCATTGTCATATATTGGCCAGACACTTTGAAAGTAAAATAAATCAAACTTGACACAGTTTATATTCTACAATTTTGGAAGATCAATCTGTCAAAATGTCAGAGATTGGGGGGGGGGTGTTTCATTTCTTAAAGGTTTTATGATGCAGGTAAATTTTAGCAAACATATCTTTGGTTGCCCCTTACCTCTCATAGTTTATTCTACCTAGTAAGAAAGGAAGTTTATGATATAAACTCTTGTTATCAGGATCTTTTTCTTGTCTTTTTTTTCTGGCGCTTTGTTCTGGTGGTCTTTTCTGCTTTAGAAATTCTTCAAATCTTTAAGGTAATGTAACTGGGTAGAACATGTGTAAGATTTCAGATCATCATAGTGTTCAACTGGATCCAGAAGATTATAATAAATCCCTCATTTCAAGGAACAGTCCCAGCCTAATTACAGAAAGCAATATTGAGACTATTGGGGGGGGGGGGAGGGAGTGATTGGAACAAGAAAGTCTAAATAGTTTTAGGCTGGTAACCAATATCATGTTTCTGAGTAAGGGGCATTAGTGGGCTGTAGATCCTCAGATCCAATCACTCTTGGGGGAAACAGATTTTCCAAATCCATTTCAACTGAGTTAGGGCTGGTTTTAACACTGAAACTCCATTGATCATCCACTTGACCTATGCCAGGAGTTGGATCCTGTAGATTTTCCTGGATGGTTCAATGAGTTTAGTAACATTGACCATGGTATCTTTCCAGATATGTTATACAAATTAGACCTATGTGGAACATCCTTCAGACAGATTCACTCATACCTGGATGGCAGTTTCCAGATGTGAGGGATTTCAGTTTTATTCCATGATGTGCTCTGTAGGGCTCCACAAGGTTCAATTCTATATCTCTTCTTGTTCAGTATCTATATGCAACCACTGAAATCATTCTAAGATTTAAAATAAAGCTGTATGGCTTCTTTTATCAGGTTCAGTGTGACTGAATCAGTGTCTGACTACAAAATGGGCTGGATGAGAACCAATAAACAAGCTAAATCCAGACAACTCAGAGTTTCTGTTCATAAAAGGTTTATCTAGCCAGATGAGCGAAATTCAATTTGTTCTAATAGGTTGCACTCCCTTTAAGGATTGAGTTAGTACCTTGAAACTGCTTTTGGATCCTTGTCATTACAGGCATAAGTAGCCTCTCTGGTATGAAGCAACTTCCTACTTAGACATAGATATCCTTGCTACAGTAATCTATGCCCTGATAACTTCTCTTTTAGATCACTGAAATGCAATGCATTATTTGTTGGGCTATTTTCATATGGCTGAATTATGTAAGTATATGAAGTTTGGAAACTTCACTTAGCACAATATGTTGCAGCCAAAATACTTACTGGGACCGGTGGTATGAATGTATCACATTAGTTATTTATGATTTTAACAGTTCCCAATTAATTTCCAGCTCTAGTTCAAAGTGTTGATTTTAATTTATAAAAGCCTCCACAACTTGAGACCACAAAATCTGAAGGAATACATATCAGGTCATCTTTGAACTGCCTACTCCAGATGCCTTCGCATGCTGTGATGCCATGTGTGACTACCCAGGAATAAGCCTTTTCAGAAGCCCCCAACTTTGAATGCCCACTCCAATCAGTTATGGCTTTATTATCCTTTTGGTGGCAGACAAAGGCATTTTTATCTTTCTCTAATATGTCAGTCCTTTTATGATATTTATGTTCTGTTATTTTTTTTAATGTTTATTGTAGTGATTTTATGTTGTATATCTGCTGTTTTTATAAAATGTCATAATCCATTTTAATTTATTATTTTAATCTGTTGTTTAACTTTGACTGTAAACCACTTTAAGATTTATTTAAAAGTGTTGACATATGCTAAATAAATAGCATAAAGGATGTCTTGATTTGGCTCTAAATTTTGGGGCATAATGCATAAACGTAACCCTTTGGTAGAAGAACACGGTTTCTTCCTTTGAAAGAGGTAGATTATGGGTAAACAATCTACAGCAGAGAGATGAAGATGAGACAAGAAGGAACAGTTTCTTACACAACTGGACTCTTTATCCTCTTTATTTATCCTCAGACTGCTTCAGAGGATTAGAGATGATTACTAAACTAGAAGGGACTGCATGTATAAAGCAATATGCAAAGCAATATCTCATATTTTGGGTTTGACTTAGCGCACTATTCCCAAATCTTGTTCATTAAGGAGCTGTTTTCTAGTAGAAAAACTGATTTTGCCACCATACTTACCTATTCCCTCTATAGAGGCAATTTAGACATTTTGCATATATGAAAACAAAGTTTCAGACTGGTTTTTCTAGGATTACCTGATGCAGTAACTCCATATAAAATATTCACGACACATAGACGCACATCTATAGACATTCTCATTTTTCATGGAAGGATAGATTTTTGTAATATTATTAAAACATGTGGCCCCCCACTCTTCTTCCTCCCATGAATATTGTTATTTTGTGATTTTTCTGAATCTGTAGGTCAATCCTTAGATTGTTTAGCCATGGATTAGACTGAGTTGAGTCATTTCCAAGAAGTGTTTTACCTGAATAATTGTATCATGCCTCAACTAGACCTCTCTGGACTATTGGGCTTTACTGTAGAATAATATGAATGGTTGATATGTTAATACTCACAGATGCATGCATTTGCACATGTATAGCACAATACAGCATAACAAGGTTCAGTTGCATGCTACTGATGATAATCATCATAGTCCATCTATGTTAATTATAGATCTTTTAATGAAAGCACTATGTCAGATAGATAAGGCCAGCCCTTTAATTTTATGATTGGCTGCACAAAATTAGTGGGAAAATCTGTAAGAAAACAGCATTTTATTAAAAAAAAAATCCCTACATATTTCTGAAGCTATTTTTTCAAATTATAGCAGAGCTATGTATGGGACTGAGGACAAATACTTTTGTTATCTAAATTTCTTATGAAGTTTGTGTCATATTTATGAGGCGTAAGCAGGAATATAGAAGTTTATCGTAATGTATGAGGTTTGTTAGCAACTAAATTAGAATGATGAGACAAGTCTCTGACTCTGTTAAAATGCACTGGCATTTCTTTAAGGTCAGAAACCTTTCCAAACAGAGAGCTCTTAAAAATAAATGTTTTGAAGCTAATTTAGTGAACCAATGATGTCACAATTCTGTCATTAGATTTGAAATGTTTCACTATAGTTTCAAAACTGTTTGCATAATTTTTAGCGCCTGCTTAATTTAGCCATTAATCCATTCAGTATTAAACACTGGCAGTTCTTGATTTAAATAAGAGAAGTGACAAACCTTGAATTAAATGGGATTTAATATGCTTTTAATTAGATCTTACTTGACATCTTTTCCATATCCAAAGTGCTGATTTTTAAAATCTGGGAACAACTAAAATTCTTAACTGAGAGAAAACATTGGAACCCACTCAGTAGTTCATACTAGTATAAAATTATCTATATTTAAGCATAGATATTTAGTGCTCTACTGAGCCTGCTTGTGCATTATTTACATTAAAATTATCATGAGAAAAACTGGTTTTTAGAGGCATGAAAACAGATTTATTATTTTTAAACAGGAAAATGAAGTTGTCAGGAAGCTATGCTTTCTATTCCGTTATAACACCATCTGTGTTAAAAATAGCTGTTCATTGTAGTACATATCTTATTGTTCTCACCTGCCGAAAAGGCAGGTATTCAGCTTTTTTTATTCTGTATCTTTGTTTCTTCTAGCTGGTATTACTTTAGGCCATATTCAATGGGATGGGATGGGATGGGATGGGATGGGATGGGATGGGATGGGATGGGATAACTGAATTGGAAGGGACCTTGGAGGTCTTTTAGTCTAATCCCCTGCTCAAGTAGGAGACCCTATACCACGGGTGTCAAACTCAATTGTGTCACTTGATGTAACGAGATGTTTCATGCCTTTTTTTTTTTGCCTTTGCAGAGCTGGGGTGGGCATGCCCTACGCATGATGCATCTGGCCCGTGGGCCGCCAGTGTCAGCCCTGGAGGCCAGTTTGACACCCCTGCACTATACCATTTCAAACAAATAGCTACCCAATCTCTTCTTAAAAACCTTCAGTGATAAAGCCCCCACAGTTTCTGAAGGCAAGTCATTCCTGTGATTAATTGTTCTGTCTGGAAATTTCTTATTTCTAGAAGAAATTGCTTCTTGTCCTGCCTTCAGGTGCTTTGGAGAATAGGTTGATGTCCTCTTCTTTATGGCAGCCCCTTAGATATTGGAACACTGCTGTCATGTCACCCCTAGTCATTCAGTAGACTATATATACCCAATTCCTGCAATTGTTCTTTGTATGTTTTGGCCTCCAGTTTCCTAATCACCTTTGTTGCTCTTCTCTTCACTCTAGAAAGTTTCAACATCTTTTTTTTATATTGTGGTGACCAAAACTGGATGCAGTATTCCAAGTGTGGTCTTACCAAAGCATTATAAAGCAGTACTAACACTTCATGTGATCTTGATTCTATCCCTCTGTTAATGCCATCTAGGACTGTGTTCTGCTTCTTTTTCCTTTCAAAATTAAATAATGGGAAAATTTCAACTAGTGAAAGATTGACACTGGAAAGGTTGTTATCAACATGCTATATAAGATCCTCTGAGTTGACAAGAGGATGATATTGCTGACAGTTAATAAAGGTAATTAAGAGTGAGAAAATAAGCAGGCAATGAAAATATTCAGGTGAAAATTGTTACAAGTGCCAAGAAATCACCCAAATAAGACTTTTCATCACTATTTAATTGATTAGAAAAGCAGATAATAGTTATGACTTCGCCCCATGTCACCCTATAGTATGTAACTTAATATATATTTAGAAGCACTGAACTAGTATAACTGCTAGAGCATTAGAGGTACTTATTCCAAATATATTTGGGTGTAGGTGGACATATTTATTACATTTGTGGAATATCTGATAACATAATTTCCTCAACGGTGTTTTAAAGAATATTATAAATATAAATCGAATATATATTGACATCATGAGTTTCTTGAAAGTTCTTTTGCTTTGATACCTTAAATATTAAAATACAGTAAGAAAGATTGGGAATTAAAAGTAACTGTACATTAATTGAGATTGACATTTGGAAAATATCAATTAGGAAAATCATTATAAATTTTATATAAATTTGATTGCTGATTTGTATTTTATAGATTTGTAACTAGTAGAAACTTGGCATAACGGATATAATAAACAACTGTATCTGTTCGTTTTTCTTTATCTTTAATACTTCATGCTTATCCATGTATTTTGCCTGCCTGTTTGACTCCTTCAAATAAAGAGAAACTACAACTTTTTGCTTTGATGCTTATCCCTTTTGGTTAGAAGATCATCAATTATTTAGGATTCTAAACCCATGGAGCTCAATACTTTGAACAGAGCAGAATGAATAAAGAATGCTGAAGATCACTGATTTAAAATAGGTCACAGTTTTCAAAAAGCCTTTAGCCATCAAATCGTTGAAAAATCTGGAAAATCCTTCCTTTAATTAATCAGCATTTGTTAGCTGTAATAACCAAGCTATAGTGAAAAACTGTAAATGAAAATATATTTTCCATTTGCATGAGTTATTTTTGGTGTTCTTTTTTGGGAACAATTCTTCATAATTGAGGACAATTCTTATTAATCACACTCCTTATTTAAATTATTTTGTCAAAAAATGAGAGGTTGAAGATCTTTTAAAATAAGAGAGTTCACAGTTCCTCTTCTCTTGTGGAAGGCAGATGCTTTGGAGGCATGTGACACTGAGTGGTCAAGCCGGAGAATGATGTGCTTTATGATGAGCTCTTCTACTTGCACCAAGAAATAGTTTTATGTACCCTTTTTCTTAACATTGGTGGAACTATCACTTTGAATATTGTTCATGTCCCTATTTTTACTTCTGTTAGAGCAGTGGTTCTCAACCATCCTAATGCTGCGACCCGTGCCCCGCCCCCCACCCCCACCGTGACCCACCCCACCCCCGCGCCCACCGCCGCAACCCCTGCCCCACCGCCGCCATTTGGGTTCTTTTACCCTCTGAGCATGTGCAAAGCGTTCTGCGCATGCACAGAGGGTAAAAGAACCCAAATGGCGGCATCCGGGCAAAGTCTCCTGGCTCCTGTGAAAGGGTCGTTCGACCCCGAAAGGGGTCGCGACCCCCAGGTTGAGAACTGCTGTGTTAGAGAGTACTGTTTCACTATAATCTTAGACTGTGTTAGACTTTATAACTGAAGGAATTTGGTGGGAGCTGCACCTGTTTCTATGGTGTGCATGGAGAACATAGCTCCTGCGAATACTTCTATACATTTTGTAACATTCAGTACAAGGCTCTGCAAAGGTGCATAATTTGTTATTGACAGACAATTACTTGAACTACTACAGTTACAGACAAATAACTATTATTTCCAACTCAAAAGAAACTGTTTTGAAGGCTAAAATAGTCCGTTTTGAACTCTCAACAGTTGTTTTGCATTCAAGGCACTTTGAATATCTCTGCTCATTTGACTTTTTTTTTAATCAATATAAGATTTATTTTCCTCCTGTTGGTTTTGCAGCCAATTAAGGCCAAATGCAACCAGTTAATGGAAAATTAACAAACTTGTCCAAATACCTCCCATTTACAGTTTAGAGCTAATGGTCCAGAAAGTCAGAAATTTGTTATTTCCTGAGGAATGGTTAGGAGCAAAACAGAGAGATTAATGATTGAGTCTAGCTATCTTTGGCAAAGTTTACATTCCAAGGTTGCAAATGCAGTTAAACCAATGCAGTGAATTCTGCTTGCACTATTACATTCTGTTTATGAAGGCTGCTACCCTCTTAAGAAGTAATCCTCACTGAACTCAAATGGACTCACAACTGAATAAGCACATTAATAGGATTGCACTATGCAAATAGCAATTTATCCAAGCAGTCTGCAGAAAGAACCTCTATGGCTTTTGGCTTTATATTAATGAGAAGGGAGGGGAAGATGGTGGGGAAGAGAGAATCTGCTGCTAGTTATTGGTGAGTTTATTCTATACTTGTCTTTAAGGTAGCTGCAACTTAAACTATCTTATCTGAGAATAAGATATACTGAAGTTTGTGAGACTTTCTTCTGAATCCTTTTTAAGTATCACCTCATTAAAATTGGTAACAATCTACTTTAATTTTATTTATTTATTTATTTATTTATTTATTTATTTATTTATTTATTTATTTATTTATTTATTTATTTATTTATTTATTTATTTGAACATTTATTCTAATGTTCCCTCTTATCAGTACCCATCTTATGTATATAAACAGTGTTATATCTATGTATATTACCAACACGTACTTGACATAAATAAATAAATAAAAATAAATAAAATAAATAAATAAATAAAATTTTAAACAGGCAGTTGAGTCACCTATTCTGCAACAAGTACATTTGTTTCCTGCTTCCAATACAAGTAGTTTGGCATCTTTGCGAGCTGGAACTGGCAAGTGAATGAAGGCAGGGGTGGGTTTCACTTACCTTCGCCACCGGTTCGGGTCGCGATGTTTCACGCGTGCGCCCTTGCTACGCTCGCGTGCGCGCGCACATCCCCTCATGCGATTTCACTTCCGTGCATGCTCAGAAGGTGGATTCAGCCCGAAACACAGCTGAGGAGCTCATCAGCTGTGCTTCGGGCGAAGAAATAAAGGTCAGTTTTAACCCAGGGGTGGGCAGGGGGGCTTTTTTCACAGCACAAAATGCTGTGAAGCCATCCAAAGTCAGAAAAATCAGCTGAAAATTCAGAAAAAAAGATTGCGGCACAGACAGAACCGGATCCGTGACACCAAAATTATGTCACCAGCGGGTCGCTAACGGTTCGGGCAATCTGGTCCGAACCGGGAGGAACCCACCCCTGAATGAAGGTCTCGGACAGATATGACATTATATAAACCAAGTACAGATGCCACCAGCAGTTCAGCCCGAAGAAAGAGCAAACACTGTTTTGATTTTGGTGGGAGAAAGGAAGATAGCATTTTAAAAAACAATTTGTCAAAGAAAACTTCATGGAAGTGTTGATAAATTAATGTTCTGCTGGAAAATGAAATGAATAAACATGACATAATAAATGTCATGAAGGTTATAGTTTTCTAATATATTGTTAATTAACTATGAATAGTTAAACATATATTGTTTTGAATTGCTTGATGGTTTCTAATCAGCTCCAAACAAAACATGAATAGTAATTATAAATTATTGAGTGAGAGTATAAACTATATTGCGAAATCTTTCATGGTTTGGAAATTGTGTAAAATCGAATTATAGACATTTAGCATAGAAAAAAACAATTTTGGGTGTGGTACAAATCCATGCATCTAGCCGTTATTTTCAGTTTAAGTTTAACTGTGTGTCAGATTTACTTTTCAGAGAGGAATTTATTCTAGACTTTGAAGCATATTCCCACAATTTGATTAGCCATTATTCCATTGAAGGGATCAAAAACTTTTCCAGTAAATAGCATATAATAGCTTTGTAGCAGTGAGCACATACAAAATGATATTTTGTATACTTCACATACTTGGATTTTAAAACTTGGGGTATGTGAATACACATATGTGCGGCTAGATTCATACAGTATATAGAATTTTATTTTAACTGATACAATAGTGAGTTGTATCTGCAATGTCATAGAGTGTAGCTCAGCCCCTGCTTTTTCCCATGGGCTCTTTTGTGTTCCAAGAGAGAGGACTTGTACAGTGGCCTAGTTATAACCCCTGAAAATTTTCTGAGCAGTTAGAGTTTGAGGAGAAAAAAAATAAACAGAAGCAGCAATTAGTACTGAACACCTACAGTAGTTGGTTGTTAGTTGTTAAATATAAATCTAAATTCAGAAATTAATACACATAGGCAAAGATGTGATTATTATTGGTGAACCATGTTTAGTGATTATTAGAAGTTAATATGGCCATAAATTATGGTCATATTCTTAAGTTCATCTATTTTCTCATTAAGACAGCAATGAAGAAAGTATATAAAAGAATATGTCATGCTTGATTTATATATTTTTTAAATGCCATACTATCAACTGTGTAAATTGTTATATCAAGATATCTGCAATCATAAAAAGTAAGTCGGTTAATTTTATTTCAATCTATGTGAAGTAATCTTTACAATATTCTGTTAATATGGCAGTTCATTGATTATTAAACTGCATAATATTTTCAAAAGGTAATATTGGCATGTTTTAATGCAATTTCTGGAACCAGCTATTTTTTGAAATTAAAAAAACCCTCTTAATTTGGAAGTCATTTGATTTTTTTTTTAAGTATGAACAGGACAGTTGTGGACAAAGTTTTCTAAATGGGAAATTTTAGTTGCTTTCTAAACTGACCTGAATGACAATATGGAGAATTATAAAGCCAAATCTTAATCAGTTTATAGAATTTCACATCTAATTCTCTATTAATACTTCAATTATATAATATTCTAAAAAGTTCCCAAATTCTTATTATACAAAGTTGATGGCATGTGGATTTTAGATTATATGAGTAGAACAAATCACATTCTGAATATACATATGTTCAACGTGTATTTGATTTCCATATTAATAGCATTAAGTAATTGATTTTTAAAATGATCAGAACTTGCCCGGTACTATGAATTTGACTAATTAAACTAGGTTAATAGTGAAAAAGTTGGAGTGAATTATCTCCTAGGAATGTATCATTAATGGGTTTCAAAGAGAATGTTCAAGGTCCTATTCAAAAGCCATTTTTAAGCATCAGTGAGAGTGAAACAGGAAAATTATACATAGAAACTGAAATGACTGAATAACTGTACATTGATGATTATTTTTTATCCTTTGGAAATTCATGAAAGAGATTAAACTTAGATCCTATAATTAAATGTTAGCTCCTACAGTATTTTCACAGGCATCTTACATGAAGGCCAGAATCTGAATGATTCAGGATAGATCCTGAATGTTCTGTATGAGCATTCTACATTGAAATTTAACTTTTCATTGAACGATAATAAACTTCTACATTCTTTTATTTCTTCAAATATAAGAAATGGTGTACAATTTATTTAATTAGAAATAAACCTGCTCTCAATTCCTAATTATCCATGATGTAAATATTGAGATAATGGATAAGTGTTTAAACTTTGGATACTGTTGATTCAGTTGGCACTTGCTAATTAAGTACTTTTTAGGTATTTAAAGTTTTTCCAGTGTTACAATCAAAAACCTACCATATTTTGCAGACTATAAGACGCACTGGTGTATAAGACACACCAAGATTTTGAAGAGCTAAGTAAGAAAAAAAAGTTTTTGCCCTCCCCCAGCCGCCAGGAGCACTCTGCAGGCTTCCCAAAACCCTCTGCGCACCCTGTTTTTGTGAAAAATGGGCCATTTTTTGCCCATTTTTTGTAAAAATGGGGGCGTTCTTGCCCTCTCCCAGCCCCCAGAAGCACTCGGCAGACTTCCCAAACCCTCTGCACACCCGTTTTCACATGGGGCGGGGCTTCAGGAGGCCAAAAATGGCTGTATTCGGTGTATAAGATGCACCAACATTTCCACCCTCTTTTGGGAGGAAAAGTGCATCTTATACTCCGAAAAATACGGTATGTCATGGACTTCTTGTACAAAGGTAATTTTTTTGGATAAATAAGAATAAATAAGTAATAAAGCTATTTTTCTAGAATACAGGAACCCTGATAATTGCAAAACATTTTAATAACAGCTAGCCTGAACTCCATTCCTTAAATATGTGTGAACTTTGTCAATGTACACCATGAAGCAAGGATTTTTGAACCTTTTTTAATTGGCACATTCATAAATTCTACTAGCAATGAAAACTTACGGTATATACTATGGATATTTTCCTTGATCAGGGATCTACATTAATACCCTTTTCTGTAGGTTGAAAGGTGAATTATCCTAGCTTAAGCTATCTAGAACAGGGGTCTGCTGGCTGAGGAATTCTGGGATTTGAAGTCCACAAGTCTTAAACTTGCCAAGGTTGGAGACCACTGATCTAGAATTCCCTTTCTATTGCTAATTTTTCTTTTATTGCAATGGTGCAAAAGCTGGAGAAGCAGAAGAAAAATAAAATCAAGCAATGAAGCTTACAAGTAGTTTCTCAAGGGACTGTATGAAAACATATCAAAAATTGTGCCTTGCATATTTTGTCGAATTGAGGTGGAGGAAAACAATGGCAACTTAAGAATTAAAAAGTAAACTAAATCACTGCTGGGCTGCTACAATGTATTTTTTTTGTCAAATACGAGGCAGTTTTAATTGAGCCAGATCTCCCAATTTTAACATCCACAGTTCATTATGATAACATATTGATCTATGGGACAGGATTATTGGACTACTGAAATAATGTGTGTCCATCCAGAGGTGAAATTGCTACAAGTTCAGACCGGTTTGTCCGAACTGGTAGTAAAAAATGCTATCCGTTCAGGTGAACCGGTATATCCAACAATCAGCTGTGCGACGATCAGTTGTGCTATGTGATCTAGATTAGCTAGAAGGCAGGATTTCCTGCTTTCTAGCTAATCTAAATCACGCGGCACAGCTGATCCCCAACCCTCGCTGTTCTACTTACTTTTGCAGACTCTGATGGCTTCAAAATGCTCCTTTTTCAGCTCTGCATGGTAGTGCTTGCGGTGCGCATGTGCGCGCGAAGCAAACCGGTAGCAGACTTCAGAGGATTTCACCCCTGTGTCCATCCATCTATCCATCCATCCACTTGTCTGTCAGTCCATCCCTAGTGTTTCCATATTAACCTTGTTTTGGCCAGCTGATATTATTCCCCGGGTTGCTTTTATCTAGCAAGCCTGGTAACATATTTTTTTCAATTGTTGCAGTTTCCTTTTTATTTTTCTATATGTCATTATTATTTTAATTCTATAGATTTTACAGTTGTAATTCAATGATTATTGTTAATGAACAAATGGAAAAATGGAAAAAAAATAGTTCCAAATTAGGTTCTAATTGAACTGCTTTAGTTGGAGAAGGTATAATACAGATAGTCCTTGATGTACAACAGTTTACAATGGCATTAAAAATGATTTATGTCTGTTTGTCACATGATTGTTGCAGCATCCCCATGATCATATGATCAAAATTCAGACATCTGGCAACTGACTCATATTTATGACAGTTGCAGTATCCCGGGGTCATGTGGTCACCGTTTGCAACCTTCTGGCAAGCAAAATCAATAGGAAAGCAACTTAACTGCAGCGATTCACTTAACAACTGTGGCAAGACAGGTTGTAAAATGGGACAAAACTCACTTAACAAACGTCTCACTTAGCAACATGAATTTTAGGCTCACTTATGGTCGTAAGTTGAGGATACCTGTATTCCAATAACATTATCATGACAATGAGGATTTTTCTGCTGGTTGGAAAGCTAATGCATAAACTATAACTCGATTGTATGGAAAACTCCTTAATTTAATTTGATATTGCTATGCTATGGTATTGTTATATAAGTGGAATTTTATTTTACTTTTCTTTTCTGCAACCACAAATCACGCTGCTTAATGTGGGATAGAACAGGGTGTGATAAGGTAGAATGCTGCATTGGTTTAGCAACTTAAAAAGCTTCTGGTGAACAGGTAGCAGGCACTAAGAGAGTATGTTGGGTTGAAATGTAAAGTTGCTCTCCTTTCAACCCCTCCTCCACTAAGCCTGGGTTCCAAAATAGACCATCTGACAAATTAATGGGCATGGAAAAGTGGTGTGGTATTAGGAGAGAGTTCTCTTGATTGTTCTGCTTAGTGCAGCTATGCTTGCTCCATGCTTGCAACCTGTCAGTTGTGCTGTTTTCAAACATGGGTTTTGCAATCTTCTGAAAGAGGACTGAATCCAGGGACTCTGTAGAGGGAGGAGAGGGAAAGGAAAGGAGGTCAGAAGCATCAAAACAATGGAGAAATAAAAGTCCCACTCTTTTTTGCATGTATGTGATGCATGCAACATACATTAAAAGAGGAAGGGCTTCAATTGCCTAGTTGTACCTGTCAGTTTGGCATCACTGGCACTCCTGCAGATGCCCCTGCCTAAACCCACATTCAGAAAGATAGGTTTTGCCAGATAAAAGCTACAAAAGAGTGCATTTGGAACAATCAGACTAACAAAGAGCAAGGTCTTCTCTTAACTAGCCCTGCAAGGGAGTGACAGTGTGAGACTAAGCAGTCTAGTTCTGCTTGTGTGGCTGGCAGCACTTGGGAAGCCATGAAGAACACAATATTGTAAGCAGCCCATGCCTTGTAGAATGATGGCAGTCATCACCAACAGTTAGTGCCATCAACATTCAAACAGCATCCCCTGTAGGATGGCAAAGAGAATTGCAGCTGCATGGTAAAAATCTTGAGAGGATTGACCAGTCAGAACAAGTTTTAACGCACCTGCATGTGTAAATAATAAAAGTAGGGAAAATTAGAAAAAAATATAGCCACCCAAAACCCCAAGATGTGAAAAGCCTGTAAAGCACCCAGCGTGAGGAACTAGCCACACATAGCCATCAAATCCTGACTCTTACCTAGTTTAAATCAATCTCTTGACACCACAGGTCTAGTATACCTTCACAAAAATGCCAAACCCATCCTGCACAAAATCTCACAAGCATTATGGTCAGGCATTATATGGACAGATGCTTCTGCAGAAGCCAGTTGTCTGGGTCCAGGAGGGAGCTTGCTTTTTAATATATTAAATATATTATTATTTAGGGTGTCTTGGGTGTTTTTAACCAATTTACATTGTACATTATGTCCAATAAATATTTTCTTCAGAAAGTCAACTGATAAGATTTTTGAGCAGTGAACATAGAAAAATAAAATACATTTTGCTGAGATAATTACTAAAAACAGAACTAAGAAAAGTATTGGGTCTTCTTTTGCTTCCCTCCTTCAGAGAGAGTTCTGGATATAGGCTGGTAGCCCCAGGAACTTTGAAAATAATGTGCATAATAAATGAATTGCAGCTGGAGACTTGCTGTGTTTAACTAGGCTTTTCTTATCTTCCTACTCTTTCCTCATTGTCAACAGATGCATTTTTCCAGACTATTTTCCATAACCTCAAAGAAACAAACTATGTGAAGTTTTTTCAAAAGATGTTTAAGTTCAGAATGTTGTTCTTTCTTGATTTTAGTATATTTTGTCCTTGGTATTTAATTTGTGCTTGAATGTATGTCAAAATATGATAGCCAATAGAGAGCTTTACATAGAAATACAGTATGAGAAGAGTCTAAGGCGAGCTTGTGAATTTTACATGTTTTCTCTGGGTGTTTTGGGTACTTTTTAGAATGTGTTTGTTTTTTTGGTACAGTAGTTTATGCTTCCGTTCACTTGCTACTGCAGGATGCTGGAGTGTGTTGGAGACATTTCTGTACATGAGTCACCAAATATGTAGGGAAAGGCCAGCGATTATATGGATCCATACATAGTTCCACATCCAGAAGACTCACAGTCTACAGGGAATGAACAGGAGCAAGGAAAAAAGAAGCATTATTGTAGCTGAAAGGTTTGCAGGACAATCCAGGATATAGGGTTATGTTGGAACTCAGCTGAGAAATCATTTCAACAGAAGTGAAAAAGTTCCAGTATAATAAAATCAGTCCAGCAAGTTTAGTAACAGCGAGGGGGTAGATAAGTTGAAACTTCTTTTTCTAATAGTAAATCATTAATGTGATAGATAAAAGCTCAAGTAAGGATTTGGAGCCTATCCAATGATTATATAAAGCGTCATATGTACATATCTCTGCATCTACTTTACATCAGAAATGGTAGGTGGTTGCTCAAAATTTCTCTTGTGGGCAATGCTAGTTGAACTGGAGAAAGTGATAGATCAGACTTTAGTACATGAAAGAAATATACCATTTCCAGAAAATAAAGGTGTCAGAAAAAGAAGCTTTCAACTCTGCATAAAATGGAAAATATTTCTTAGAAGTCATTTACTTGTTTGAGGGTAAGCAGATATGTTCTTGGAGACTAGTCATCATGAACAAGATAATTATTATGGATGTAAACAGCTGAATTTGGAATATAGACCACATGGTGAACTGGCTGCTTGTAGTAAAGACTATATACATTATCTACTTAGCTAGATAGAAAATGCTAAGACTGAATGAGTCATAGTACATTGATACACGTTATGTAAAGGAAAAGAGTCATACAAAACTGGGATTCAAATTCAAGCTATCTGAATTGTTACCTTTTCTAGCAGGGACAGCTAGAAAAGAAAATTAAGGTTCCCAGTATGTCTATGAGTCAGTAGTTTAGAGAGAATTCAGATTTATTATGCATTGGAGATTATTTTGGGACACCTACAAATGCATCCTAAATGCTTTATCTTAACATTAAAAAATGATATATAGTTTCTGATAATAATTTTAAATGGTAGGACTTTACTTGATCATAGAAAAACATTAATCAAAATCATATGAAGTATTAGTACTTCTTTATAAAACTTTAGTGAGGCCACATCTGGAATACTGCATCCAGTTCTCCATGCTCTGATCAATGGGGGAGTCCAGGATAGATCATCTCTAGTACTCTAGCTCTATGACTGCATTGATTTAACTGAAGACACACCTCCCTGGTCACAGTCTCCAGTTCTTTCAATGCAGTCTCAGCTCTTGGACTTAACAACTTTATCTCGGGAGTTTGATCTACTGTAGTTGGCTTGTATTTTAGTCCTTTTTTCCCTGGAAGAGAACTCTTGATTTGTTCCTGTCTCCCCTCGATCAGAGCTAGCTGAACAGAGCACAAGGGAAGGGCTGTTTCCACAGAGCATTTCAGGCTCATTGCAGCGCCCTCCGCTGGCCACTTCACTGGCTGGTGGATGGCTAGGGCCTTTCCAAAGTGCCGGCTGGCAATCAGGGCCTAGCTGGTCATCCGCGGCTGCGGTGCCAGCTCTCTTAAATGCTCGGAGGGGGTAGCTTTTCCTCCCCCTCCTCTCTCTTGCTGGACATGAACGGAGGGGAAGCCAGGATGAGCGCGAGAGAGGGTGCAGCAAGTGGTGCAACTTCCAATGCCCGGGACAGTGGGCAATGAAGGTACAAAGGGCCATTATTTAACGTTTTTTTAACAATTTTTTACCGTTTGGCTCTTCTTGGAGGTGGATGGGAGCCAGGGGTCGCATATGGCTTGCTGGACTCCATTGCCACGTGGTGGTAGCCATTTTGAGTGAGGGGCTGCTATTTTGGAATCAGCCCAGTTGCCACGTGGGCCCGGTGCAGGAGGGGGTGCAGCTACTCTTCCCCCTAATATTCTAGGACGGAAGTTCTGCATGCAGCAGGGTCCCAGGTTTCATCTGGCCTCTGTTTCAAGCGACTTTCCCCCCCGCCTACAGTTCTTGGTCAGGCTCATAGAGTGAGAGTTCTGGTTGCAGACCTGCATCGGCTGCCTCTCTTTGTGGTGCGGTCAGAGGATATCCTTACCCTAGCTTCACACCTGGGTGAGTTGGTTGCTAGTTGTGTTTCATCACTTATTGGGAGACTGGGCCTGCCAGCCTCTTACCTTGCTTGTTCCTTTGTTTCAGGCAAGGGTTTCTGAATTGCTTCCCAATGGAGCAGGACAGGTCTAGCTCTGGGCGATCGCAAAGGGTCACCCCCAGCTTCTGACTCTTATATCAGATCCTCAGTCAGGCCCAGAGTGGCGGGCCTAGCCGCAGCAGAAAAAATCAAGGCCAAATCTTCAACTCACCGGTCCTCATCGAGGAAGAAGGAAAAAGCAGAATGACAGAGACAAAGAGCTTTGGAGAAGGAAATTGCCAGAATAAGAAAATCTTCTGTTGGGCACAGCGATTTGGCCAGCAGTGAGATGGCCGCACCCTCATCAAAGAGGGCACTGCAGAGGGGCTGCAGCAGCAGCAGCAACATGGGCAGGGGGCCTACCTGCCCTCCCAGGCGGACCTCTGGGGTTTTGAGGCCACCTATCAAGATTTTCAGGATCAGGGTTCCTTGGCCCCTTCAGGAGTTAGTCATCAATCCCTCTCTGAAGGTGAGCTGCAAGAGGAAGGGGAATTGTCTGATCTAGAGCAGGAGGCACCTGGCAGGCCTATGTTAAAGGGGCTTTTCGATCCAGCTCTTTTCCACCAGCTGCTCGCTAAGGCCAGGGCCACGGCCAAGTTGGGCAAGGAATCTGAGTATCAGGAGCCAACCTCTGAGTCAGGGAACCAGGAGGACTACCTGTTCACGGAACGTGTCATGGCCCCAGATTGCATTCCTATTCCGGGAATGTTTCTGGACCTTATTAAGAAGCGGTGGTCCAACCCAGCCCTGGCTTCCCGCCCCAACAACCTGGAGGGTTCCCTGTTCTGTGTGGATTCGGCCCTTGAGCAGCTAGTACAAGTGCCTAGAGTGGACCCCCCTGTAGCAGCTCTGATCTCGTCTTCCATCCTCCTGCCTGATGCGGAGGATGCCCTTAAGGCAGATGAGAAGAAGGAGGAGTTGGCTCTGCGTAGAGCCCACCTGACTGGTTCTTGGGCCATCAAGGCAGCAACTATTCCTCCTTTTTCACTAGAGCTTCAGTCCGCTGGCTTCATCAGCTACAAGGCAGGGTCTCCCCTGAGGACCTTAGGGCCCATCAGGATTTGAGTAAAATCATTGCAGCCGCTGAATATACAGCAGATGCATCCCTAGCGGCCGCAAAATTTTCAGCTAGGGCCATGGTGGCGTCAGTGACAGCCTGCCACCTGCTGTGGCTCCGTCACTGGCGCATGGACACCAAAAACAAAGGGAAATTTGCTTCCGCCCCCTTTCAGGGTGACAATTTGTTTGATCCGTCCTTAGATCCCCTTTTAGTTGAGACTAGGGACAAGAGAAATGTGCTTCCCCCGCAGAGTTGCTGGGCTCATTTCTGCCCGTCACCGTATTTTGGGCGGCCCTCCTTCCAGCAGGGGGCAGCCGGGGAAGGCTTTCCACGTCAGCACAGGCCCTCCTTCCCGAAATCGGATTATCAACCTGCAAGACCCGCCTTCGGTGGTAGAGGCAGACAGCAGTTCCAGGGCAAGCGTTCCTCGCGTGGATCGTCCTTCCAGCCCTTCAAGCATCAGAAGTGACTGCCAGCCTCTTCCTCCCATAGGGGGTCATCTCGGCCTCTTCTACCTCCAGTGGGAGGGGACCACATTGGACACCTGGATCAGGGAGACCATAAGGTACGGCCTGTCCTTGGAGTTTGTTTCTCCCCCTCCAAGGTTGTTCCTCTGCTGCCCTGTTTCCAAGGACCTGTCCAGAGGCCGTCTTATGCAGGAGGCCATCGAGCATCTGTTGGACATCCAGGCAATCCAGCCAGTGCCTCAATGGGCTCTAGGCTTTTACTCCCACCTGTTTGTTGTCCCGAAATCCTCAGGAGGGTGGAGGGCGATCTTAAATCTCAGAGGGCTCAACAGGTACCTGGTCTGTCACAGGTTCAAGATGCATTCCCTCTCCTCCATCTTTCAGGGAATCAGGGAGGGAGATTTCCTAGCCTCCGTGGACCTTACAGAAGCTTCACTTCATGTTCCTATCCAGCCAGAACACAGGCAATTCCTGAGATTTTGTTACACCAGGCGCCATTTTCAATATGCCGCCCTCCCATTTGGCCTGGCTTCGGTCCCCCGTACTTTCACCAAGATCATGGTGGCCCTGGCTGCGTACCTCAGGATGCTTCCTATAAGAATTCAGTGCTACCTGGATGACCTACTCATCCAGGCGGCCTCCCCGATGGCTGCGGAAAAGGACCTGGCGACGACTATTCAGGTCCTTCAGGAACATGGGTTTTCTGTAAATTTGACCAAATCAGGACCCTTACAGGCCTCGTGCGGATGGACGGGTCATCCCTGTCTCCCTTTATCAGACACTACCGTCTCGATGTTTATCCCTCGTCTGATGCTGCCTTTGGCAGGCGGGTCCTCCAGCAGGTGTTGGTGGAGGCAGAAGTTCCGGACCAGACCATTTCCTGTCCTTGAGACTGCCAAATTGCTTTGGTATGTCCCATCCTGGACTCCCCCATCGATCAGAGCATGGAGAATGGATGTTGGTTCTTACCTGATACGTCCGTTCTCATGTGGATCGACAGGGGAGTCCAGTCCCGCCAGGTGTGTGGTCTGGTGGATCACTGGGTAGTAGTGGCAGTTGGTCTTTTTTATTGGCGTTTCGTGGTTGCTGTTGCTTGTTTCTTGTTCAAGAGTTCTCTTTAGTCTGAGTACAGTTCTTCTTGATTCGCTTCAACTTCATTTCCAAACTGGAGACCATGACCAGGGAGGTGTGTCTTCAGTTAAATCAATGCAGTCATAGAGGACTAGAGATGACCCATCCTGGACTTCCCTGTCGATCCGCATGAGAACGGATCAGGTAAGAACCAACGTCCATTTTGGTCACATTCCAAAAAAAGATGTTGAGACTTTGGAAAAAGTCAGAGAAGAGCAAATAAGATGATTAAATACCTGGAGACTAAAACATGTAAAGAACGGTTGCAGGATTTGGGTTTGGCTAGTCTAGAGAAAAGAAGGACTGGGGTGACATGATAGTGTTCCAATATTTGAGAGGCTGCCACAAAGAAGAGGTGGTCAACTTATTTTCCAAAGCACCAGAGGGCAAGACAAGAAACAATGGAAACTAATCAAGGAGAGAAGCAACCTGGAATTAAGACGAAACTTCCTAACTGTGAGAACAATTAACCAAACTTCGGAAGCTTGTCTTCAGAAGTTGTAGGTGCTTCATCACTGGAGGTTTTTAAAAAAGACTGGACAGCCACTTGTCTGAAATGGTATAGGGTTTCCTGCTTGAGCAGGGGTTGGACTAGAAGACCTCCAAGGTCCCTTCCAGCTATGTATGTATGTATGTGTGTGGATGGATGGATGGACAGATGGATATAGGAGCAAAGATGGATGGATATAGGGGCAAAGTAGAAAAGCAAAGTG
This sequence comes from Diadophis punctatus similis, assembly GCA_023053685.1. Classification (NCBI taxonomy): domain Eukaryota; kingdom Metazoa; phylum Chordata; class Lepidosauria; order Squamata; family Dipsadidae; genus Diadophis; species Diadophis punctatus. Next base: position 116,627,437 of record JALIGW010000003.1, on the reverse strand, counting down.
ACCAGTCCATGACAGGGTTGAGGAGGACAGGATGGGAAGCAAAGGCCTGTAGGGCACCTAGTGGGGCAGTATAAGGAAAGATAGGCAGGAAGTCATTACAGCATCCCTGAGGTCAGTCATAAGGGCAGGTGGATTGCCAAGGGCCTGCATTTTGTCCATCTGACTTTGGACTCAGTGCAGTGCCCATAATTTTTGGCAGGGGTCATAACTCTCTTTGTTCAGTGCCACCATAATTTAGAACAAGACTGCCTGTTTTGCAAATGAGGTGGAACTTTTTAGGCTCCATAGGAAAATATCATGAGAACAAAAAGTCCCCCAGTGGCTTCTTTTACCAGCAAAAATTCTTCCTGCTCCAAGCTCAGTCAGCATATCTCATTACTTTTATATTTCATTTTAAGGCAGATGTGTACAACCATTTTGGTAACTGAGGTTGCACTTAACATTTAGAAGGCACTCATGATGGGTGATAATACAAGGTGGGACTGGGGGTGGCGTTGTTTTAGGCAAGGTTTTCTAAGACTACAATGAGCCTATTTTAGGGTTTATATTAAATTTTTAATATATTGCCAGCCTCAAAATGACCCCAAACCACACCACCAGTTTCCAGCTAAACTCGTCTTTTCCTAACAATTGCTGCATTTCTTCCTCAAAGCTATCTCTACTCTTTTTGAAGGAGCTGAAACTAAGGAATTGTTATTGCCTAAAAATCTCTAGAGGGCTAGTTTGATTTAGTGGTTGAAAGCACTAGACTAGGAACCAGAAAACCATGAGTTCTAGCCCTGCCTTAGGCATGAAGTCACCCTGTCTCAACACTAGGAAGAAGGCAATAGCAAACCACTTCCAAAAATGTTGCCAAGAAAACTGCATGGACTTGTCTAAGCAGTTACCAAGAGCTGCTCTTAAGGCATATATACACAAAGATTCTCTAATGAGTCTTTGGTCTCGAAGTACTTGTTAAGCCATGAGAATTTAATGCAACTGTGCATTCCCCCAGTTCCAATGGCAAAGAAGTGGCAAAATTTTCTTTCATCATTGGCTTCAGATGTTAAAAATGACTGGCCAGTATTATCACATAAACAGTGGTCATTTCCTAATATTCCGTTGTTTTTTAAAACTGGATCTGTTTCTGTATTTGTGCCTATATATAACCCACCATATTCTGCTTCATTTTGCTACTATCAAAATGTTGTTCTAGAATAGATAATCTACAAACTGCCTAATTTATTTCAGAATGAAAGCACCTAAAATAAAAATTAAAAGATCCAAAAGATGAGAGGAATTGAACTTTTCCAGTGACAGCTTGATTTTAAAAAAAACAAGCCCTTGAAGTGTACTGACAGATGGTTGCTGTGGGTGGAGTTTGGGATGCAAATCAGAATTTTAAAAATAAAAATAGCCTTCTTTTCCTGAAAAACCATTACGTAATAAATATTAGCTATGAGTAACAGAATATCGGTTTTATGTTCAATGCTAGATATGTTCAGAATATACTATACTATACTATACCTGACTTTTTAAAACTGGGAATTGGGTTCCTTTTCTGCTAAGTCATAAAATGGGTTGTTTAGTTTTGGCTTAGCATATTTTGTATACCTTGCAACTATCGCTTCTTTTAAAATCCAAGTTTAAATAAAACATGACTTATCATTGTTTATTATGGTTATTTATTATGGTTATTACGTAAAATAAGGACACATTCATACTGAGTTTATTTAAATTAGAATAAAAGTCTAATTAGACATTACCGTCCTATGTATACACCATCATCCTTTTCAGAGGTGGGTTCGGACCGGTTCGGACCGGTTCACCTGAACTGGTAGCAACCCGGTGATGTCACGATGACATCATGGAACAGGATCGGTTGGTGCCGGTCTGTGGAGGCCGCCATCTTTTTTTGGATTTTTGGGGGGGGGATTTTTTCCGGGTTTTTTTTCTTCTGCGCATGTGCAGAAGCCGAGTTTCCGGCACTGCATATGCATTGCCATCTTGCTTTTGGCTTTTTTGGGGGGGATTTTTTCTGATTTTTTGCTACTGCGTGCGCTTCGCACACGCGCGCCTACAAGGCACGGCAACGCGGCGCAAGAGGGAGCAAACCAGCAGCGAGGTAAGTTAGAACCCACCCCTGATCCTTTTCAAAGAATAATTTGACACTGCATGTACTGTCTTTAGACTTATAGACTTTAAACCATAATTTTTTAATGGGAATCCCTCTAATAAAACCTGGGTCACTGCCACTACCTTCTCTGCACCACATTGGCAGCTGTGAGGGACTATGGAATATGCCTTTAAATAGGTTTGACAAAATAATATTCAACCTGGGTCATGGCAAAGTCCTTCCTTCATTTTGGGATGATGAGTTTATTGGAATAATTTGCCAAAGTACTTTAATCCTGATGACTATAAAGGTATAATAACTGGTATCTGGCTCAAGACTTCCTGATAATTAATGTCCCAGTTTAATTGCCACCTGAGCTTTGTGGAACATCTCTATTCAGCAAACACATAGGCTAAAGCTTGCCTTCCAAAATCCTACTCCATTAAGATTAATAATGCCAGCAATTTAAGGGAAGCAGTCCCACTGGAAAGAGTAATATTTTTTTAACTTTAAAATGTACTATAGAGGTTATGCCTTAGTTTAACCTTATGGCCCATCTACATATAGCACTGTATTAGAGACTTACCATGCTATCAAAGTTCTTAAAGCTGTCAGTTTTTCATGAAATAGTAAATAACATCTACCAGATGTCCTATGGAATCTCAAAATTGCGGCAGTGAACATTCTTAACTGCATATTTAAATTGCTCTTGCTTCATCCAGATTCTTGGAAAACAATCCCAGATTCTTAACATTCCTATCTCATTAGAAATTCCATGTCTATGAAATATAGGCTTCTTGGCAGCAAATCTTATCCTCTGGTGTCTCTGGATATTCAGCCATAACTCAATTCCATCTTTCTCAGGATAATTTCTCTCTGAGTAATGTATGCATTTGTACATGCAGTTATATACATTCAATGATCCCCACCAGCCAAATATTGTAAATTAATCTGCAGAACATTAACCTCTCAAGCTGTTGTCCTTATGGTCATATTGGCCTCAAATAGGGTTGCCAGATTGAAATTTTAATTTAAAGCCAAGCAATACTAAGGGGGGGGGAGCCAGAAAAAAAGCCAAACAAATTTTAATATATTTTTCATACTCGCATCCTATGAAAAGCTCCAGACTATCCTCCCCAATGGAATGAGTGGTGCATATGGCATACACCTTGTCTAATGTGAGGGGTTTCTGACCCCAAAAGGTAAAGATCTCTTTCAAATAGAAGAAATTTTATATATGAATATTTTTGTGGTGGTTTATGTGTCGGAGTAAAACAGGAAATCTCAACCAACTGGGTAACTTTCACTCTGTCAGCTTCTCAGCCCAATCTCCCTCATATATTGCTATTCTTATAGAAATAAAAGGAAGGGAAATCTTCGGCTTCTTTTTACTCCTAGAGAAAAGATGGGATATAAATAAACTTCAGGAAGTAACTGTTCTCAACCATAAATTTAAAAGCAAAGAGCACAAAAAAGACATTTGGATGTGCTAGATTTCTTTTCCCCACATTGAAATAGTATTTCCCTTCTTGTCTCTCACAAACATGCACATGTGCATACATATGCACACTTCCACACTGAAATAGCACATGCCATGAAAAGTTCAGTAACTTATTTCTACTGATCATAGATACTACACAACATTCAAGGTTTAACAGCACCAGTAATAGGTGGCATTAGGACTGGTTAGAACAATAAAGCAGATGAAGACTCCTTACAGAAAGAAAGAAAAGGGAAAAAAAGATTAATAAAAGCAGGAAACTATGCCATTCTTCCTCTTGAAGGACTTTTTTTCCAGCAAGATTTTATAGTTTGCTGATGTAACTTTATACATCTTCACTGATAATGCTACTGCTGCTGCTGTATCCTTAGAGATGGGCAGTGCATTAGGAAGGACCAACTTTTCTGCCATTAAAATAAAATGTTTGCTGAGTAGCCCTCACTTTCCATGCTAAAATATTTGTGCATATACAGAGTGCATTTATATCATAGTTAACATATCACAAATTGCCATTCATAAGAGAACATCTTCAGTCCAGGCTTGATCGCCTCATATTTTTAATGTAGAAATGTAGATGACCACTGTGTGCTCAGAGGAAGAAAATTGCATCCTCAAGGAATGCAGTTGAAGCACTAATTTAAAACAAGGAATCTACCTGCTTACAAGGGTCAAACTGGTAAAATTCTTTAGTTACCATACACCACTCCACTCAGAGGTGGTATTCAGCAAGTTCTGACCCGTTCTGGAGAACCAGTAGCGGAAATTTTGAGTAGTTCGGAGAACCGGTAAATACCACTTCTGAATGGTCCCGCCCCCATCTATTTTCTGCCTCCCGAGTCCTAGATGATCAGGAGGAAATGGGGATTTTGCAGTAACCTTCCCCTGGAGTGGGGAGGGAATGGAGATTTTACAGTATCCTTCCCCTGGAGTGGGGAGGGAATGGAGATTTTACAGTATCCTTCCCCTGCTACGCCCACCAAGCCACACCTACCAAGCCACACCAAGCCCACAGAAACAGTAGTAAAAAAATTTGAATCCCACCACTGACTCCACTACAGAAAAATAGTTTTCCATGAATAGAATCACATTGGTTAGTAACTATCTCTGTAAAGAATATTTATCATGTAACAACTGTTTTCTGGTATATTTCAGTTCAATTGCTTTTTAGTCTTGGGGAGAGAGATACTATAAGTGTGTCTAGTCATTTCCAAATCATACTGAATTGAGAATTTTAGAACACAGACTATTTTAAAAGCCCAAGGTTTCTTCTCCATGTTTCTTAGCTATCTAGTCAGTTAGCTGGTGGATAAGATATTATTATAAACTTTGGAACCAAATCCATAACTCATTTTACTATTTGAGACATCCCTTGGATTCATGTGTGTATATATATTTATTCTGAAATAAGCCCCCTTGAATGCAGTGAGACTCACTCCCAAGTAAGTTCTTGTAAAAATACAGCTATTCCCTATGTTCAATAATATTAGGACTTTCAAATGTCCCTAGTGGTTTGTTAAAACAACTGGAATCAGATAAAAATTGGTTCAAACTTAAAAATAAGGAATCTATGCAGAAGACATATCTGAGGAGTAGATCCAATTATCAATCAGCAGTTATGAGTGGATAAAATCCCCAAATATATGAACTGGAAAGTGGCCAGAATACCTTTTTACTAAAAGAGAGGAATTAAAAATTGATGTGATAATTATTAATTTCTAGCTATAATAGAAATATTTTTCTTTAATGGTATGAGTTGGTATGAAACATTGATAAGTTGGCTCTTTCTCTCTTTAACTTTGTGGAATGTTTAAAGTTGAGGCATTTCTTCCTTTGAAGAGTAAACTCAACTTGAGAGTAATGTTGGATATTTCAAGTAATCTGTATGAACACAGAATCTTTCATTAATGTTTGCAACTTTCTGAAAAATGCAGATAAGAAAATAAATAAACTTGAAAATGAGGAGGGAAAGTGCTCAGTGATTCTGGAAGGACATGATTTCTCCAGAACAGAATTTCCTTTTCTTAATTCTTTCCTTCTTTCCCCATACAACATCTGTGTCTACTGCAAAAAATACAGGTAATATGGAAAATTAAAGCAACTCTGCATACATTATTCTCCTCTTCATAAAACAATGCATAATGCTAACATGGCGTACAAGGCCAGCACTCTTCTCCTTGCTTCAAAGGCAACCTTTTTGAATGGTGTTTGTTTTGAAATGTTTTTCATCTATGTCATTTGATTAATTTTGAAATGTATTTTAAACAACATTTCATTGATGTCCATTTAAAAATTGATTTGACTGGCTTAAAACAAAATGACAACAATAATTAATATCTTCTTTCATAGTTAATTAAGGGAAATTACACACTAAAAATGCAGACATCAGGGTTTCAAGCTAATTAGTTAGGCTAGATTATCATTTAAATACAATCTGTAATAAAAACAATTACAAAAGTATGTGTAACATCCAGGCATTTTAAAAGTTGCTTTTTCTTTGATATATTTTTAAAATTGAACAAGAATACTATTTTGCCACAATGTAGTGCACAACTAGTATTACAGGGTTAAAAAGAGTTTATATTCCTTGCCCTCAATCCCAAAGGTGCTTTTTTCAAGAGGCAACTGGACTTTCTTGTTTTTCTTTGAAGACGTTTCGCTTCTCATCCAAAAATCTTCTTCAGTTTCTTGGATGAAAAGCGAAACATCTTCAGAGAAAAACAAGAAAGCCCAGTTGCCTCTTGAAAAAAGCACCTTTGGGACATCCATGACCTGGATCACTGAGAATCTCCATAGACACTTGCCCTCAATCCATAAAATAACTATTTCTCTCATTGTTCAACCAATACTAAAAATGCATCAATAAGTTCACCCATAGAAGCCAAGGTTCTGTGCCTCCTTCAAAGGCAACTACCATCGTTTTATTACAAAAAATACTAATTTTTATAGAAAATAACTCCTTGCTGAAGAGATGTTACCTTCTGTTTCCAGTAGATTGTTCTGGCTTCTTTAGCCAGCTTCTTCTTATTGCTGACTCACTGGTAGCATTCTATAGTCCATAATTCCTTTATTGCTGTTCATGAAGCGTATGATTGGTTGGTTGGTTGATTGGTTGGTTGATTATGTAATGAAGTACATACCAACTCTTAGCAAGTACATAGATGGACATCTATGATGTATTATCCCTAGACTTCAAGTCTTCAAATAAATCCTCTAAAAGTAGCAGTGAAATGTTTGCTGCTTTTATTTTATATTTTGTTGTCATTAAATCTTAATAAAGGTCTCTTAATAAGTAGAAATGCGGGGAACACATTTAACAAATAAATAATAGGTTTTCTGTCTTGCCTATCTGTGTGTATACAATTTGTTCCCCAATTGTCATCATGTATTGATTGAATAACAGCCTCTGTCGTGAGATTCACCTTCTAATATTACAATCAACCATCATAATCTCTAATCTCTGCTGCACTTTTCTGCTTAACCATTGTAACTTTTCAACTAATAAAAATATATTTCACTGTTTATATCTCCTTTTGGGAATGAGTTGCTGAAGAGGCATAAAAAATCAAACACAATTCTTTGGATGCTCCTAACTGATAACTCTGACCTGCCCCTTTGTGTTGTGTTTGCTTCTAAAACTAAAGCTTTTAAATTCCCAAGTGATGTTTCCTCCTTTTCCAGTTGAACAACACGGAAAAAGGAGATGAATCTGCTGTGAAGTAACTTTTCTCCCCTTAAATTTCATTACTCATTTGCATGCTTGAGCTATTCTGAAATAGCCCAGCGGAGAGGAAGCTATGCAAATATAGAAGTTCCTGTTCCTTAGGCTAAAGACTATTCTTTCCCAATGGCTTCCTAAGAAACCTACTTGAATGGTGTTTAGCAAACACAATAGCTGTATTGGCTTGGCTTTGAATAAAAGGAACAACTATTTTCTTTTTCCTGAATGAACTAATCAGATTAGTATCCAGTTCAGAGTCTTAATGTATCCTTAATGTATCCTTCTTAACACTGATGCTATGTAGGAAGTATGGGAGTTCTATGTTGCCTGATCTAGGTTACACCAGATTAGAAAGACTGGATTAAGGCAGAAGTTCTCTGAAGGCGAAAATAAGAAACTCAGGGCTGTATGCAACCTGGAAGTACCTCACTTCCAGGTTGCAGGCCGGGGTGGGTTCCACTTACCTTCCCCACCGGTTCGCATCGTGACGTTTTGCACATGCACGCGTGCTCCGCTCATGCGCGCGCATCCCCTCATGCAATTTGGCTTCCGCGCATGCTCAGTAGCAGGAATCAGCCCGAAACACAGGTGAGGAGCTGATCAGCTGTGCTTCAGGCGAAGAAATAAAGGTCAGTAGTAACCCGGGGGCGGGTGGGAGGGCCCTTTTTCAAGCAGCGGAAGAGGAGAAACCATCCAAATGGGGAAAAATTTGCAAACAATTCAAACAAAAAGATGGCGGCGCGCACAGACCGGCACCGACAGTGACATCACCAGCGGGTCGCTACTGGTTTGGGCGATCCGGTCCGAACCGGGAGGAACCCACCTCTGATCGGGGCTTTGTTCCTTCTCTTTCCTGCAGAAGCCCATACTATGTATTTATGGTATTACAAAGGTTGTGAAACCCTGTAATATATTATAGATTAAATGTAAATTGTTAAAAGCTAATCATAGGTTACTGTCATCCTTGGGACTTCTTATACAAATTATGTTAATAATCTTTTCTTCCTAAAATATGTTGGATCCTTATTAACATCGTTACATGCAACAGTGGGAAATGATAACTAAGAAGTTTGATTCATTATTGTATAAATGGTTGTGAAAGAGAAAAAAAATCACTATTTTCTTTTTTTTAAATTTCATCATCTTAGTTCATGAAATAAATATTTTCTGTAACATAGGTCATAACATGAACAGGTCATCGTTTACTTTTGAGCTTCTCTGAGCTGAAAGGCAAACTTGAAATGTTTTTGCCAACTTTTTCTTTCTGTCTAATTTCATTGCATATGTTGTGAAAAAGTCTGCCATCTGTAGAATGATTAACTTTCTTGACTTAATAGGAAATCAGGAGGAATTAAATCGGCTTAATTTGTTTCCTATTGCCTTTGAAAGATCACCAATTTAAAAAGTCTATGCAGCTTGCATGTTTCCATGATCAAGTTGAGCAGGCAACATTGCTTTGTTTAAAAAAAATTTTTTTACGGTAACCGCAAGACACACTCTATGAAACTAAATTTTACTCCAGTACAATTGATAGCCAAACTAATTCCTGATACCTGGAAGTATAATTTGTTTTTAATAAAGTCTACTTCACATTTTGCAAAAAGAAAAACAGAAAGAAATATTATGTGAACATCCTGCAAATGATTTATGTTGATCAGTTATGAATATGATGTTTCATTGTTTGAAAAGATTTTTGCCCTGGGTGAGAAGATTGTGACAGAGTATAATTCATTTCCTCCCCTTGTTACAGTTAATGTGTGATTATTTTTCAGTTACACTTTATTTATAATTTATTAAACAAGCTTAAACAGCCATCCTTTTACCAGAAAGAACTCTGGACAGTGGACAAAATAAAAACACAATGCACTAAAAGTGTCAATTTGAAACAACAAACTGTGCTGAGGTCCCAATAAACCTGATGTTCATCCAACAAACCTTTCAGGCCAGCTTCATCAACATCCTGGTCCCATCCTGGGAGAAAAGCCAGCATTTCACTTTTTTTTCTGAAGGCCATCTTTATTTCCAATAGGTTTTTCCATCAGGCAAGCACCATGACAGAAAGTATGTTTCCAAGGCCCCATCGGGTACCATTGTTTCAATATGAAGACCTGGAGCATGGATATTCTACCAGATCTAGTAGGGATAGGAAGTCTCTCAAGTAACCTGGCTGCATGCCATGTTTAAGTGACAACCAGCACCTTGACTTGCACTTGGAAGCCTACAGGGGGCAGTGCACCTCATGTAGCAGGCAGATTACTCAAGAGATTACACCAAGGTGCTCACACTACTGCCTATGCACTTGTATCGCCTAGCTCACAGGTTTGACATACTTATATAAAGGAATCCCTATGGATTTTACTCTGCTAGTGGTTGCCAACTATAGGGTGTAGTGCTCATCTCCATTTCCCTTTTACTGTGCTTGTGTTTTTTTTACTTTTATGTTGATTACATTGTTACATTTATTACAATATATTAAAAAGGAAATTCTTACAAATGCTTCTCAAAAAGTATATACTGGTAGTCCTCAAAGTACAACCACAGTTGAGCCCAAACAGTTATTAAGTTAGTTTTGCCCCATTTTACAATCTTTCCTGTCATCGTTGTTAAGTGAATAACACAGCTGTTAAGTAATATGGCTTCCCCACTGATTTTGCTTCTCGGAAGTTTGTAAAAGATAATCACAAGACCCCAGAATATCATAAATGCATGCCAGTTGCCAAGCATCCAAATTTTATCAGGTGATCACAGGGATACTGCAATAGTCCTGTGAAAGACAATCATAAGTCACTTTTTTTCAGTGCCATTGTAACTTCAAACAGTCACTAAACAAATGATTGTAAGTCAAGGACTACTTCTATAGTCTAAAACAGTAAGTCTTCTAGTGTGCCAATAATTCAGCTGTCAAGGTTCCTAATACATCCAAAACTAAATCAGAGTCCAAGGCAAAATAGTCCTCAAAGTCCCAATTTATTAATAGAACCATGTTGGCACATCTGTGAGAAACCCGAATCTAACGTTACAAGGGTTTCTCCACCCAGTTTAAAGTTCATTCCCTTGTTCCCACACCCACAAGTTCATCACGTTGACCAGTCTCCTTCTGCCAACGTCTTCGGTACTCCCCTCAGCTTCCAGCCAGGTGCTGAACAAAGGATGACCCTGAAAACCTAAAAGGAATTTGTTATGGCTACATGTCTACAGTGCTCATGCAACAGCCCCTCCCAAATTCCCACAGTAGGAAAAGTTTCTAAAGCAGGGGTCGGGAACCTATGGCTCGCAAGCCAGATGTGGCTCTTTTGATGATTGCATATGGCTCGCAGCAGGGGTGAAATCCTCCCGGTTCGCCCGGGCCAGTCCTTCGGCGTATAGCCGATGGAACTGGCGGCGGTTGCGGCGCGGAGCTTCTCCTGCCCGCTTTCCCGTCCCGGCTGAACACAATCACCGCTTTCCCGTCCTGGCTGACCACAATCATTTGGGTTATTTTTCCCTCTGTGCATGCGCGCGCATGCACAGAGGGAAAAATAACCCAAATGGCGGCGTTCAGCCGGGACGGGAAAGTGGGCGGGAGAAGCTCCGCGCCGCAACCGCCGCCAGTTCCATCGGCTATACGCTGAAGGACGGGCCAGGGCGAACCGGGAGGATTTCACCACTGGATTAATGTTATACCGTATGTGCCGGCGTATAAGACGACTTTTTACCCCTTGAAAATCTTCTCAAAAGTCGGGGGTCGTCTTATACACTGGGTACTGAAAATTCCGAGCCGGGGGGAGCTAAAAAATGGCCATGGCCACATCCCCGCCGTTCTCCAGCCAAGCGGCTGAAGAAGCCTCAGAGCCCCGCCGCCAACCTGCGTCTCCTGCTGGGAAGGAGCCTCTGTCGCTGTCTCTCGCGGGGCTTCAGCCACCCTACTGAGTCCCTGACCGCGGCACCGGCAGGGTTAATGCGTATGGGAGAGGAGAGAGAGCGCTACCGCTGCCACTGCTGCTTTCACCGCTCCGATATTTCTTTGGTGGGCACGCGCGGGAGGGACCATGGAGCAGAGGCGCCCGGCAGCTTAAGGCAAGAGGCGGGTGGGAGACGCGGGCAGGAGCCTGTCGCCGCCGCCGCCACTTCTGGCATCCCCACGCCTCTCACCCCGCTCGCCGGGTGCCTCTGCTCAGCGGTCCCTCCTGCGCAGGCCCACCAAAGAAATATTGGAGCAGCGAAAGTAGCAGCGGCGGCGGTAGCGCGCTCTCTCCTTCCCTCCCATGCGCGTTAACCCTGCCAGTGCCGCGGTCGGGGACTCAGTCGGGTGGCTGGAACCCCGCGAGAGACAGCGACAGAGGCTCCTTTTTCCTCCAAGGGGAGGGGAGCAACCCACCCACCTATATCGCTTAGTGCGGTTCCCCGCACATGGCGTCTTGGAAGAGGGCTGGGCGAGGGAGAAAGGAGCCACGGTGGGGATTGGTTTGCAGAGAGAAAGAAAGAAAGAAAGAAAGAAAGAAAGAAAGAAAGAAAGAAAGAAAGAAAGAAAGAAAGAAAGAAAGAAAGAAAGAAAGAAAGAAAGAAAGAAAGAAAGAAAGAAAGAAAGAAAGAAAGAAAGAAAGAAAGAAAGAAAGAATCATTATCAATGCTATGATGGAAATCACCAACTCAAAGACAAATATCACTTTGGAGCAAGGAAGCTGCTACAGCAGCAACAAATTAAACAGCACAAAGACAGGGATTCTCTCTATATCCCATTGTCCCTATTGACATTTAGTTGAATTCACTTTTAAAATATATTATATGGCTCTCACTGAAATAAATTTCCAAATTTTTTGCTTTCATGGCTCTCTTAGTCAAAAAGGTTCCCGACCCCTGTTCTAAAGCATCAGTGTGGCAGGCCAAAGTCTCTACTAAAATATGGTTCCGGCCTGACATCAGCACTTATATAAAAATCTGAGAACACTTGCAATGGGGGCGGGTTGATTAACTGAAAAATGAGATAGCAAGTTCTTTGTAATCTCCTCAACTTTTACTCACTTCACTGAACCAAGTTTAAATTCTTCAAGAAACCAAGAAAATGTTGGCATGCAATAAAACCTCAATTTAGCAGACCTCAGTGCAAGAAACTTGGCAAACAAAAGAACAGATTTTCATGTCAATTTACCTTATTTCCATAATGATGTCATTACACAAATGGGAACACTTTACATCAATCTGGGTCATTCACATAATGACATCATCCTACTTGAGATTAAATTTGACTCATTTGTATAAAGACATTATTGTACTAATAATATAAATCTCCATTGATGTATTTTTGTATTTAGTGGACATTTGTGAATGGATGTCTTCCCTCAATTAATGTGATAAGTAAGGTTTTACCATATACTGTATTATATTACAAAACATTTTATCTTTAATAGTGATTATTAGTATTAGTAGCATTAGTAGTATTAGTATTATTAGTATTGTTACCACCGATATTACTGTTGTTGGTGTTTTTATTTTTCTAAATAATGAACATATTCTTGAAATTAGTTTTTCTATACACTGTACTAGATAACTTTCTAGGCATATTTATCCTTGTATTAATATAGATAAATATGGTAACTAACAAGATGATATTCACTGAACATTGTTTTTGTCAAGTCAGTTACATTTTAGTTTGGTAAGCATATGAAATGCTGGTTCAGAATTCTTTTTTTTATGTTTTCCAGGATAATGTTGCTAGGATTAACTTTCATTGGTAGATGATAGTCACATGTGTGACACTATACAACAAACTTCAAATTCTTTAAATAAGAATCTAGAGGGAAATGTTGGAATGGTCACAATTACTGGAGAAGAGCAAACAATTGCTATTACTGTCTTTCTCTACTGCTCAATTCTAGTGAGAACAGGACTTTAGCCCTGTTATTGAGGCTTATTACAAACCTACATTACAGTTCTCTCCCAAGCACATGCTATGATCCCACTCTGTACATTGGGTGTCACAAGACATAAATTTCTGTTTTGATTTTAAAATTATATTTTTGAATTATACCATGCCCCCCAAAATACCTTTTCTATCCCTTTTGTTTTTTGGCACAATTTAGGGACAGTCATGGCTGTTCCATCACTTTAGTTTCCCCCCAAAAGGGGACAACCATTTGTCCCAGATAGTATAAGAATTACTGCATTAGGAAACGGATTGGACTCCCTGTGGACTGGAAAAGAGCTGACGTGGTCCCCATCTTCAAAAAAGGTAAAAAAACAGACCCAGGAAACTACAGACCAATCAGCCTAACATCAATACCTGGGAAAATACTGGAAAAAATAATTAAAAACCAGATCTCCCATCATCTAAAAACAAACCAAGTAATAACCAACAGCCAACATGGATTTGTTAAGAACAAGTCATGCCAAACCAACCTCATTTCATTCTTCAACACTGTGACCAAATTAGTAGACCAGCGTAATGCAGGAGACATAATATACCTGGACTTTAGCAAAGCATTTGACAAAGTAGACCACAACCTACTCCTTCATAAGCTAGAAAAAAGCGGGATAGACAGCTACACAACCAGATGGATTAACAATTGGCTGACCAACCGTACCCAGCGAGTAGTCCTCAATGGCTCTAAGTCCACATGGAGAGAAGTAAGCAGTGGGGTACCACAAGGTTCCGTCCTAGGCCCAGTACTCTTCAATATCTTTATAAATGACCTAGATGAGGGAATAGCAGGAGAACTAACCAAATTTGCAGATGACACCAAGCTGGCGGGAGTAGCAAACACCCCAGACGACAGACTCAAAATCCAGAGGGACCTCGACAGACTTGAACACTGGGCCCAAACCAATAAAATGAAATTTAACACAGAGAAAAGTAAAATTCTGCACCTAGGCAAGAAGAATCAAAAATACACATACAAACTGGGTGAAACCACACTCAATAGCAGCGATTGCGAAAGGGATCTCGGAGTCCTAGTAGACAGCCAACTAAATATGAGCCAGCAGTGTGCAGCAGCAGCCAAAAAGGCCAACACAGTCCTGAGCTGCATAAATAGAGGGATACAATCAAGGACCAGAGAGGTACTAGTACCACTCTATAAAGCCTTGGTCAGACCACACCTAGAGTACTGCATCCAGTTTTGGTCACCACATTACAAAAAAGACATCGAAACTCTAGAGAAAGTGCAGAAGAGAGCAACCAGGATGATAAAGGGTCTGGAAAATAAAACATACGAAGAGCGGTTGCAGGAACTGAGCTTGGCCAGTCTAGCGAAGAGAAGGACCAGGGGTGACATGATAGCAGTGTTTCAATACTTGAGGGGATGCCACAGAGAGGAGGGGGCCAGGCTGTTCTCTATGGCACCAGAAAGCCAAACAAGGAATAACGGATGGAAGCTGACCAAGGAGAGATTCAACCTGGAAGTGAGGAGAAACTTTCTGACGGTGAGAGCGATCAACCAGTGGAACAGCTTGCCAGTGGAGGTTGTGAGAGCCCCAACACTTGCGACCTTCAAGGAGAGACTGGACTGCCATCTGTCTCAAATGGTGTAGGAACTCCTGCTTGAGCAGGGGGTTGGACTAGATGACCTACAAGGTCCCTTCCAACTCTAATAATAAATCTAAATCTAAATCTAAACCTCCAGGGCTTCCAATCCTATGAAGCTATTATGGTTCTAGTTGGATACAGTTACTCAGCATTTGCAAGCATTCTGACATCTTTTAATCAATCTAGTATTAAGAGAACCAGGATGGTGTAGTTGTTAAGGCACCAGATTAAACTAGGAGATTGTGGGTTCTAGTTCCACAACAGGCACAAAGCTGGGTGACCTTGGGCCAGCGACTTCCTGTCAGACTTGGAAGAAGGCAAGGGCAAACCACTTTGAAATGTTGTCAAGAAAACTGCAGGGATTCGTCCAGGCACCCACCAGGAACCAATACTGATTTTAAAAAAATAGTTTTATTAAATTTCAAAAACAAGACTAAAAAGTAAACAAGCAAAAGGAATAATAATTGAAAACAAAGAAAATTCAGCATTAAAAAAAATAAAAGTTCAATAAGAAGGAAAAAAGTAAAAAAGAAAAGAAAAAGAACATCTTCTGACTTTTTTCAGTGCAGATATAGATAAAAATACATTCAACTCTTATTTAACAATACATTATTTCTATATCCCCATGTAATTCTAATCACCAAACCCCCAAATTTTAGATATGAGAGAAATTCATTTCCCTCAGTTTCTTGCAAAAAGTCCAAAAGTGGCTTTGAGTACAAATAATATTGGTCTAAATCTTTTCTTTAATCAAATTCACCATATTTGCCAATTCCATCAATTAAACCATCCGTTCTTTCAATGTAGGTATTTGCAAGTCCTTCCACTTTTGTGCATATAAATGTCTTGCCGCTATTATCCTATAACCCCTATATATATATATATATTTTGATACCGGATACATTATCAAAAATGTATAATGAAATTTAAAATACGTTGGAAATGCAACAAATCTGAATATTGGAATTATATATATATATATATATATATATATATATATATATATATATATATATATATATATATATATATATATATATATATATATATATATATATATAATTCCAATATTCAGATTTGTTGCATTTCCAACGTATTTTAAATTTCATTATACATTTTTGATAATGTATCCGGTATCAAAATGACAGCAATATATCATTTTATAACAATGTTTTTTAAGATTAAAATTCAACATAAATTTCAATCCTTTCTTCCAAGTATTCTCCCACTGGTCCAACAGTGTATTACATCCAAAATGTTTTGCCCTTCTTGCAAAGAAACTTTAAACTGCTTATCCTCTGTTTCAGTTTTCAAAAAAGTTTATACATCTTAGCAATAATATCATCATCATTTGTACACAGTTCCATATCAAATTCAGTCTTACCCTTTTCAAAGTCACAGTTCTTATCAAATTTAAATCTTTCCATTAACAGCATAGGAAAAACAATGACATATATAACTTTCTAATTCTAGATCTTATCTTGTTTGTAACTTAAAATCTCCTTGAGAGAAAGACAGCATATCAGCATGTTGGCCATTTTTGTTTATCTGTCATGTCTCTTCTAAAAAAAGTTTCTTATGGTGACAACCATAAAGGTATCTTAGGAGAACACTTCGCACGTTATAGGCAGAATCTCCAATTTCAGTCAAATAAGAAACATTTCTACCGGTACCTAGCCAGCAATGGAGAGACTTTAAGAATCAGTCAACACCTGGAAAAGAAGAAACAGTGCGTTCTGGGCACAGCTATGGGACAAACCCCCCTTCCCCACCAAAAAAGAAAGATACAACAAAATCCATCTTGGATAAAGGAGATTGCTAAGAATGAAAAAAGAAGCTGAAATAAAAGAACTTGTAATAACAGCAGAAATAGTGGAGAAAAGACAAGGAAGATCAAAAACTGGTCAGCACTATTTGAAGATGAACTGCATGGATTTTGATTGAAACACTGTTTACATCCACTTATTGCTAAGCAATTTAACAACATACTGCAAGTAAGTGAAATTGAAGACTGATTAACATCTGGCAAAACCTACCTACTAATGAACTATCTGACAAAAGGGGCAGTACTAGGCAACTACAGGCCAATTATCTGCTTACATAAGGTGTAAGCTTTTGGCGGGACAGACCCGATTTCAAACAAATTGTCCCGCGTCCCGCGGCGTTTCCAAAAAGTCCCGCTTTTTGAATTTGCGCCACACCACGGTTTGGCCACCCCTGGTTTAGCGCGTCTTTGCTGTGTCCCCCGGAGCTATTTAAGCAGTGTGATAAAGCAAAGCAAAACATTAAAAGCCGAGGAAGGAAAAAAAAAGAAGAGCAGCCACCTCCCCCCCCCCGCAAAGCCCTGAACGGAACGGAACAGAGGCGGCAGGGGACGACAATGGAGGCTTTTTCGTTGCTTAGCAACCAAGGTGAAACAGATTCTCTCTGTCCCTCCCTTCCTCGGGCCGCAGTTCTTTGCACATGGGTTCAAATAGATATCAGCCTTTTTTTTGTCTCTGCCTCGGCGCGAATGGTGACGCAATCGGCACGCGCGTAATGTGAAAGAAGAAGGAGGCGTGTGGGGTTGAGGAATTGGGAGTTTCTCCCCTCATGAAAATGTTATGGTGGTGAATTTGGGTAGGAGAGAGATGTTTCGCCGGCTGTTCTTTTCCCTGCTCGGCTCAGTAGAAGAGGGATCCTGTTTTG
This sequence comes from Diadophis punctatus similis, assembly GCA_023053685.1. NCBI lineage: Eukaryota > Metazoa > Chordata > Lepidosauria > Squamata > Dipsadidae > Diadophis > Diadophis punctatus. The sequence goes on along the minus strand of JALIGW010000003.1, from coordinate 116,609,934 downwards.
ACTGCATGGCTTAAAGAGCTCGCCGGTATCCGGCAGGGCTCTGCAGATAAGTAAAAGCATAAGAAACGGAGCACTTGAATCTTCTGCCCTGGTTTGCGGTCTCTTTCTACAAAAAATGCTGCTAATTAGGGTTTGCGGAAGTCGTTCTTCCCTCTCCGCAGTTATATATGAATATAGAATTATATCGCAGCGTTCCAGGGCCAGATGCAGCAGAGGCTGCAGCTTTGTGCACCGCCCCACAAACACCCCCCCTTCATCATCCTTCCCGAAGTCTTTTGTCCTGGCGCGGAAAGGGGAGGCGTGGATCATCTCTTCCCCCCCTCCCCCCCGTCAATGGTGTCCCGCTTTACCAAAGTGAAAATCTGGTCACCTTAGCTTACCAATGAGTTTCAAATTGCTAACTAGTATTGTTGATGATGCAGTACAGCAGCATGTAGTTGAAAACAAGCTCTTTCTATCTGAGCAGAAAGGAAACCAGTCAAACAGCAGAACAACAAAAGATCGGCCCTAATTGATTAGATGATTTAGGAAAATGTCAGGAAAAGGAAGACCAACTTTCATGTAGCTTGGATTGAGTGCAAGAAGGCATTTGACTCTATGTTACACAATTGGATAATAAAGTGTCTAGAAATAACAGGAGTCATTAGAAACATCAGAAGCTTTTCAAAAATCAATGGCATAATGGAAGACATGGTTTATGGTCAATGGTGATAGACTGTGGGAGGTTAACATCAAGAAAGGAATCTTTCAAGGAGAATTATTCTCATCAGTTCATTTGTCAATGAACTGATTTTTCTATCAACAATACTGCACACAGGTCATGGGTATCAAACATCAAAAACATCTCCCAGTCTATTCAACCTTCTTTACATTGATGATCTGAAGCTGAATAGAAAACCATCTGGAATGGAATTGCTACTCAATACTGTAAAAATATAGTGTCAAGATATTGCAATGGAATTTGGACTGGATAAATGTACCACCCTCATCATCAACAGTGGGGAAATATTGAAAACTGAAGGAATAAAGATGTCCTGTAGAAATAATATCAAAAATCTGAATGAATATCTCTATAAATGTCAGGGCATCTTTCAGCATGACAACATCAAACACACTGAAGTCAAGAAGAAGATTAGTAATGAATACATCAGAAGGGTGAAGAAGATTTTAAAGTCAAATTCAGTGGGAGGAAATACCATCAAGTCAATTAACACCTGAGCAATTCCAGTCATTAGATACATAGCTGAAATAGTGGATTGGACTCAAGCAGAACTAGAAACCATGGCTAGGAAGACCAGAAAAATAACGACAATGAATCATGAGCTTTATCCTCACAGTGATGTATTTCGTATTTCGTATTTGTTTTATTTGTCAAGCATATATGATTATAAGCAAAGTATAAACAGTAAAACATGATTGAATATATATGTAATAGTACATGCATGAATAAGAGTAAAAGAGGTATGAATATATAGGTACATTAGGACAGGAACTGTAGGCACGATTGTGCACTTATGCACGCCCTTTACCGACCTCTTAGGAATGGGGTGTGGTCGATGGTAGATAATCTGAGGTTGAAGTTTTTGGGATGTTGACAGACTATTTATCAAGGAGCATAGGTTGATGTGGAATGTTACAAGTACACCAGGCAATTAAAGAAAAAAAAGGCACTGGAAGAATATCTGAAGCACAGTGAAGAGGATGCACTGAAGCTGGGACGCCATGAAAACAGGGGTGAAATCCTCCCGGTTCGCCCGGGCCAGTCCTTCGGCTTATAGCAGATGGAACTGGCGGCGGTGGCGGCGCGGAGCTTCTCCCGCCCGCTTTCCCGGCCCGGCTGACCTCCGCCATTCGGGTTATTTTTCCCTCTGTGCATGCGCGCGTGTTCAGCCGGGCCGGGAAAGCGGGCGGGAGAAGCTCCGCACCGCAACCGCCGCCAGTTCCATCGGCTATACGCCGAAGGACTGGCCCAGGCGAACCGGGAGGATTTCACCCCTGCATGAAAATTTATTGAATACCAAAGAGACTAAATTGGCCTATAAGAAAGACCACATGAAGACCATGGCAAGGCAAAGTATTACATGGCTGGTATATTAAAACAAAAAAACAAAAAAACTAGCAGACAAAGCAGGTAATAGCAAGACCTGGCAATGGCTAAGAGCAGGAAAGGTGGGGAAAAAAAGAGATAGAGGGGCTTTTTCTGGCAGCATAACACCAAGCCTTCAGAACAAATGCATATAAATATATGCATATATGAGAGCCAGTTTGGTGTAGTGGTTAAGGCATCATGCTATAGAAGGCAGGAGAGCATGAGTTGCTGTCATACGACTGTCCTTCCTTGGCCATGAAAGCCAGCTGGGTGACTTCAGACCAGTTACTCTCTCTCAGCTTAACTCGCCTCACAGAGTGGTGGTTGTGGGGAAGATAGGAGGAAAGCATATTGGATATGTTTGCTGCTTTGAGTTTCTTGTAAAAATAATAATGGTGGGATACAAATAAACAAATAAACAAAGCTAGAATTGAGAAAACAGCATTAGACAGCAAATACTATCTCTGCAAAAAAGCTGAAGAAAAAATGATCCACCTGGTTAGCTGCTGCAAGATTACACAGACTGATTACAAACAACAGCATGACAAAATAGCAAGAAAGGTGCATTGAAATATCTACAAGAAATACCACTTGCCTATAAGCAAGAACTGGTGGGATCGCAAAATAGATAAAATAATAGAAAACGAAGAAGCTAAAATGCTCTGAGACTTTAGAATTCAAACAGACAGGCACATGCCAACTTGTTGATAAGAAAGACAAAACAGTATGCATAGTGGACATTGTAATTTCTGGAGACAGCAAAAGAGAAGAGAGAGGACTAGAGAAAACCATGAAATATGAAGACCTGCAAAGAGAAATAGAATGACTGTGGCAAAAGAAAGCAAATATAGTTCCAACGGTAATAAGCAACTTGGGTACAATTCCAAAACATCTGGAACTCTACTTGAACACCATCGGCATCACCACCAGTCAATTACAAAAGGCAGCTTTACTTCAAATGCCCTACATCCTGCAACAATATTTTTAATATTATTAAACAACTATATCTGCCTCTGGAGAGTCTCAATAGGTGGACAAAAACACCAAACCCAGTCAATATCTGGCTGACTGAGATCAATTGTAATATTGTTACAATAATACTACAAAAATACCTTATCTGTTGTTCAATCTAAATGTATTTTTTTTAATTTGTAATTACATTTATAAGCTGCTCGGCATCACAATTCTGGATGGTACACAATGTTAAATTATGAAATATCAATAATCTGAAAAGGAACATTTGGGGATAAAAAGCAACAGAATCCAACAAGCCACTCATTCTGACAAAGCATGTGCCAGACACACTATTCAAGGCTTGTGGGAAGAGCCAGGTTTTAAAGGCCCATTTAAATAAGGTAGGGTGATGGCCCAAAGACTTCCTAAATGACAGATTGCTCTTCTTTTGCTTTTCTAGGAAGCTGGCTGCTTTATTTCTAATGCTTTGTGTGATCCTTCTTAGGTTTAACTCTTGCACTCTTGCTAAAATATATTTCTATTCCATCATGTTCAGTACATAAAAAGAAGAGTGCTCTACACCGAGCAAGCCTCATTAGTGCTTCTTCAACAGAAATAGGACATTTTTCAGGAAGTGGCAGACTAACTGCCTCCTTTAAAACTGGCGAAGCCATTCCATAATGCAGAAATGTACTAACACATCCAGTTTCACTCTAACTGTCTCTTGATCTGTTTCATCGCCTGAAGTTGCTTAGATCAAATATTTCTCTTCCCATAAAAATACTGCATGGTTTATCTTGGGTACAAAATTCTCACTATCAATTGCAGGGTATTTTCAGGATCACTATTAAGGTTTGCATTGGTAGTGTTTCAAGGTATATTCTGGGGAAGGTGAATTTATTTATTCTTAAAGCAGTCTAGAAGGGATTTATATTTTAGGCATTTTCACTAACACATAACAATATTATGGTCTCCCATAATATTTATGATAATTATTTCCTTTTGTTTATACCATGGATCATGGATGGATGGATGGATGGATGGACAGACAGATGCATGCCTATATGTTTCACTGCAGGGATAGAAATTGCTGCAGTATCGACTTGTTTTCTTTTACCTGTGCTCCATATAGCCGGAGATTACTTCAGAAAGTAATGTAAAGTAGCATTCATAAAATCAGACAAACTGATTTTCCTATATCCTATCAATCAAGATTGTTCTACTTGCTTTCAAGAGCCAGGCAGTGACTCCCCCAGCGAACATATAATTGCATTTTGGGCACTTGGCCACCACCTCGCATTTACAACAGATTGATCCATCCCACAGTCATATGACTGCATTTTGTTGTTTTTATCTACCGGTATGTTTTACAGAAGAAAAGGGCCAAAAAAAAAAAAAGGTTCATTGAATATTCTGGATTTGCTTAACCATGTGGTTTGCTTAACAACCAAATGTTTCATTTAGGGACTGTAGAGACTCACTTTACAGCTTTTATGATTTACACAATCATAAAATTTTGTCACATCATATGGTGAGCACTTACTGACCAGAACAACTTTCAAGCTCAGTTGTCTTCATAATTCGAGGACTACCTGAAAGTACAAAAGTTGCCCTTCCCAGTTTGTGCTGATCATCCTTAGAAGAATTAATTTTTAAAAAAACACCATACTCTTTCATAAGTCATTTATAGACAAGCATATACATCTGTACTGAGCCAATGAGTCAATGATTAATGTATTGTTATTATTTAATATATTTGTGCTTTTTTTTGAACTGTTGTCTAGGAATTTCACCAAAAGTGTTTTGGGGTAGAGATTAAAGTCAGGACATTTTACATACAAAACATGTTTTATCACTGACACAAATATGGATACACATTTTTGTTCTATTTACCTTTCTACTGCCAGCTCAGTGGTGGGATTCAAATTTTTTTTACTACCGGTTATGTGGGCGTGGCTTGGTGGGCATGGCAGAGGAAGGATACTGCATACTGTAAAATCTCCATTCCCTCCCCACTCCAGGGGAAGGTTACTGCAAAATCCCCATTTCCTCCCGATCAGTTGGGACTCGGGAGGCAGAGAATAGATGGGGGCGGGCCAGTCAGAGGTAGTATTTACCGGTTCTCCGAACTACTCAAAATTTCTGCTCCAGGTTCTCCAGAACTGGTCAGAACATGCTGAATCCCACCTCTGCGCCAGCCAAATGTATATTAAGAAGAAACTGAACTTGCATAGCACATGGAGGTCACAACTGCTTCATCCTAGCATCAGAAATTATTGTTCTGTTCCACATGCCTGAGAAGTGGAGTTTAAGAATAACTATGAACTGTAGATTTCCTGCTTGTTTTCTCAGCCCAAATTTTCTCATTTTAAGGGAATTACTTTAATATTTCAGTGAGCAAGAATATATGTATCTTATGCTAAAAAATAGAGTTCTACATCAAGCATGCTGTTCTATGCTAAAAAACCTACCGTGTTTCCCCGAAAATAAGACCCTGTCTTATATTTTTTTGAACCGTGAAATAAGTGCTTGGCCTTATTGCCATGAACTCAAAAGCCCGATTGGGCTTATTATCAGGGGATGTCTTATTTTGGGGGAAACAGGGTAAATACTATGATTTATATAAATTGTTTGAATAATTTACTCTAATATTGCTAATCGGGAGAAACAGTTGTTCAAGGCACTAGAAAACCTATGAATCTCCTTCTCATTCTAATGATTTCACAAGACTCTATCCACACATACTTTCAAATCTATTTATTTTATAATTATAGAATAATTTATTAAAAAATGAACACTATAATTCTCTGGAAATGTAGTAGTATACTTTTCTACAATTGCTCTTTGCTCTCATTAAATTGTATGAGACGTAGCACAGCTGACAGGTTACTTTAAAATGCTTCAATATTTTTGTGTGTGTGTGTTTTAGAGGACATGTACTCTATGATTTACAACCTTATTTCAATTATTTATAGCAGTATGGATTTGAAAGATGTAAGCAAAACAAATGTACTAAAGACAGAATTGGTAGCCATAAGTATGAAGACTTTTGGCACAAATAAGGTGCTGTTATTAAAAAAAGAAGTAGTTATGATATGATAGTCATGAGAATGATGCAATTCAGTTTTAAATTCTTTTTTTTAATAATTTTTTATTTTATTTTATAATACAAAAATTTCATTTTCAATTTAAACAATTTGTTATCAGAGTGCTTATACATACATACATCAATATTATACTTTCAAATTTAATTATATTCATTTAATAATATTTTAACCTTTTTAACATCTTCCATTTTAATATTAATCATACAGCCATCAAGTCAACCCAAAAAGAATTATTTTTCTGTTTACTTTCTCATATTTATCATATTTTCTCCAGTTTTACAATCAAAACCATCTTTCCGCTTTCCTCTCCTCCTCTCCCTTCCTACTTCCCTCCTCTTCTCCTCTCCTCCTTTCTCTCCTTTGCCATTTCCATCTCCACGCCCCCAGTTTTAAATTCTTGAGTAGATTTTATCAAGATGAAGTCACCTGTTTGCTTCAATGGATATGAAGAAACCTTCATATTGTGCTCTTTTACATAAAAACGCAATCATTTCATAAAATGTTATTTGCTTGTTTGTTTTTCACACTTTTGAACTGCTCATCTCCCTCAGAGAGGGGACTCTGCTGCGTTTTAGTTTGATTTTATATGAGATTACAACCCTTAAAGAATTTTATCCTCTGGAAACTGAGCTTTATAGCATTATCAGCCTAGTATGGGGAGGGTATATGTGTGTCTATGTGCTTGCCCTATCTCTGTGTGCTTTATTTTTAATTTGATTTTTCCTCTTTCTCAAATCATTTGAAGACTACCAGAAATAATTGTGCTGGCCATTAGTAGAGTCACTATTATGCTAGAGTAAATTACTAAAGCTTCACATTTTCTGGAAACTAAAAATAGAGAGTTGAATCACACATGCAGACTGTCCCAATATTCCAGGCACAATTCCAGCATGCAGTAGAATGTATTACTTTCAAATACAACCAGATATGAGAACAATAGTACATTAAGCAATCTTTTCAAAGTTATCCGTAACAGTCAATACTACATTGCAAAATAGTTAATTGCGGGGATAATAAATACAGGATATGACTATAATCAGTATTTAGCCTTGGCATAATTTTCTAGTATATAAATATAGCCTGATTTTGAAGTGTGAAATGTCAGAGTGTTTAAAACAGGAAGTTTGGGTGTGACATAACACTGTGTGTCACAAGACTGTAACAGCAAATGTAGATATACAAGTGCCTATAGCAGTGATGGCGAACCTATGGCAAGCGTGCCACAGGTGGCACACGGAGCCATATCTGCTGGCACGCGAACCGTTGCCCTAGCTTAGCTTCAGTGCGCATGTGCGCGCTGGCCAGCTGATTTTCAGCTCACACGGAGGCTCTGGGAGGGCGTTTTTGGCTTCCGGAGGGCCTCCGGGGGGTGGGGGAGGGCATTTTCGCTCTCCCTAGGCTCTAGGGAAGCCTCTGGAGCCTGGGGGAGGTGAAAAGTGGGCCTTCTGGGCCCACCGGAAGTCAGGAAATGGGCCCTTTCCGGCCTCCAGAGGGCCTCTGAGGGGGGCGGGGGAAGCCGTTTTCACCCTCCCCAGACATTGAATTATGGGTGTGGGCACTCGCGCGTGTGCAATAGCGCGTGTGCACACGCTTTCGGCACCTGAGGAAAAAAAGGTTCGCCATCACTGGCCTATAGGTTTATTGGTAAAAGGGGCCAACATATGATTTTGCAAATTAAAAAATAACTTAAATTTATTTGTGAAAATAAGCATGGTAGCATGAAATACCAATATCTCTATCTTCTGCATTTACTGGGGAGGGAGTGTACAAATTTGTGTTAGAGATATCCTTCCCTGTGGCTGGGCTCCATTGTCGTCCATTCACAGAAATCAATAATAACTTGGGAGAAAAGACTTAAGAAAATTGAAGTCTTACGTAAATGCATCTAACAATATTAACTTGATTGAAGGCAGATGAAGCAAGGCATGTTGAAGACATCCATTTGCGGGGAGATGAATTTGAGCTATTAGTAAGAAAGGAGATGGAGGACAAGGAAATTTCTTCTGCCTGGTCCTTTAATAGTTTTAATATCTAAACAGTACTGTGGGTAAGCAGGGATTTCCCTGTGAAATCAATTTTCTTCATGCTATAGTTTACTTTCCCCAGTTAGACAGCAGCTATGCTCATGGCTAGGAGCCATCTCTGTTCCTGAGCCCATTAGTAGCAAGGCAACCGGGGTGGGAGAGGAATTAGAATGCTTTGCCCAAGCTACGCTGTCAGAAAATTCAATCCCTCCACCTTCCCCTACATGAGAACAGACTATGAGATGTTGCAAGCTCTCTGAAGCAGTCTTATTCTGTATATCAAAGCAAGCCATGAATGCAAATGAAAATAAGAGCAAAGTAAGCCATAGCTAATATAATGAGCTGGATGTCTGAATGGATGCACTGCTAAAGCATTTTGAATCATCAGTGCATTGTTGTTGTCTCCCCCTCTCCCCAAGAAGATTCAGACTTCTGTTGAGAGGTTAAAAAAACCAAGACTTTTTAAAATTAAAGTACAAAGTGTGGGCAAGAAGAGATATTAAACAAAGGCAACTCTGGGCTGAACATTTATAATGAAAATTACAAACAGTATTAAACGTTAAGTGCACATGTATCCATACCAAAAACATTCAGAAAGACATTCATACTCAACTGTAAGGTCAGCATTAAATCAGTTAGGACAGTTATTACCCATGTACGACATCAGAATTCCTCTTTTGGGTTGAACTAAGCTTTTCAAAAGACTCTGAAGGTATTGTGCGAACACTCATATGTACAGGAACTTCTTTGCCTCCTTTTAATAAGGTTTGGAATAAACATTTATTCATCTGAATCTCTCTTCCACACCAGTCAATGTATGTGTTAAAATTGGCTAGTGAAGCCTTGCTTTTAGTCTCACCGCTGGATCTTAGCTATGGGTGCGATTAGAAGTGATGGTGCCTCAGTTATAGGATTCTGTTCAGGGAGATGCTCTATCCTAATCCCCACCCTCTGCTATCTAGTTTCAGATGACACCTTAAAATGTATTTGTTCCAGTGGTGGGTTCCTACCGGTGCGGTCCGGTGCGTAGCTCCGATAGGGAGCGGCCGATTGCGCAATTTGCGCGCGACCGCTCCGGTGCCGTCTTTGCCAGTCCGTCGCTCGCATCGCCATCTTTTTTTAAGAATGTTTGGGCTTTTTTGCTTCTGCACATGCGCAGAAGCAAAATTGCGCCAAAATCTCATGAGGGGATGCGCGCGAGAGAGAGATTTTGGTGAGATTTTGCTTCTGCGCATGTGCAGAAGCAAAATCGTGCAAGGGGGCATGCGCACGTAGCGCGCGCACGCACAAAACATGGAGATGCGCGCGGAGCGCACCGGTATCGGTAAGTTAGCAACCCGCCCCTGATTTGTTCCCTCAGATACCTGTAGGTAATACTCTCTTAGAACTAAAGCACCTGAAGGCAGGACAAGAAGCAATGGCTGGAAACTAATAAAGGAAACAACCAACCTAGAACTAAGGAGAAATTTCTTGAGAGTTAGAACAATTGATCAGTGGAATGACTTCCCTCCAGAAGTTGTGGGTGCTCCAGCACTGGAGGTTTTTAAGAAGAGATTGGACACCCATTTATCTGAAATGGTGTAGGTTTCCTGTTTGAGCAGCGGTGTGGACTAGAAGACTAGGTCCCTTCTGTTATTCTGTTATTTTGGATTAATGGCTAAATTTGTGAATCAGCTAAATAATGTCACTCTATTGGGAAGAAGAGCAGCATATAGTCAGTTAATCAGACAGACAGTTAAATTCTATGCCATTTGAGGCTACAGATGATATGCTGGAGAGAAATGCTAATGCATCTGCTTCAAATCTCAGATATCAGCGCAAAGGATATCCAAGAGATATATTCTTTGCACTGTTATCTGAGATTTGGAGAAGATGCATTAATAAAAATACAGTTCTTCTGAAATCCAAAGGCCAGACGTTCAGGGAAATAGTTGTTTCTGTTTAGAATGCTCACAAGTGGGAAATTAATTCATTCCTTATTGAGACCTACTCAGTTTGCAATTCTGAATATTTCAAAGAAACACTAATCAGATTATACATACATTCTGACTTTGATTCTGTTCACGATGCATATGCATGTATTCCATATTCCCAAATGCAAAATGATGAAACAAAAAATTAAATGTAGATAATATCAGAATGTTGATAAGTGGTAGAGGGGAACTAGCAACAACATTGCTAATTTTTTGATATAAATAATTGTAATTTGTTGTAAACACATTAATCTGGAAGAATTACATTAAAGAAGGTATACAAAATTAGTGAAGGAATGCAGACATTCTGATGTTCCTAAACTGTAATATGATTTTTAATATTCACATTTATTCTTAATTGAATTTAAGAACCACTCTGGCAATTGTATTTTCTGTTAAGGACTTGGACTTACTGGGCAATGATATTTTGCTACCGGTATGTTCTTTATTAACTAAGTCCAGAGTTTCTTCTAATATACAGACCATCTAACATTCACTCTGTGTTAGCAATTATGGCAGGCATTTTGCTCCCAATAAGAAACAATATTTTTTTAATTCCAATTTCTTGAGTTACATTGTGATGCCATCTAGTGGTTTTAATGGAAAACAGTGAGTCATATCTGAAGTCCTTTTTATCAGATTAGTCTAGCTTATTATTTCACTGAATTGGACACTTTTCTTAATGAAATAACATGAATGATTATAGTCCGCTAAAAACTCACTCAGCGGGCATTCTAGCAAAACCAAAATTTAATGATTAATCAGTCACCAATGTGGCTGTGATCTGAACTTTCCTCAGAGAATATAACAGAAGACAGTAGCTGATATTTATTGTCTTGGTTCTCAAGCAGAAATCCATTGGCTATTGATGAAGATTTCCCATTAGAGTGATTTTGTTCCAAAGATGGGGCTATATCTATATATTAGAACAATGGAGGAAAGAACAACTTAAGGAATGGATATAAGGATTCAATATTTGATGTTGAATTGAACAGTAGGCCTCAACTTGCACTGTATACACAGTGTGGGAAGGGAGAAAGGGGAGATATAAAGGCCAGCGGTAATTCCACCCACCATTTTCTCTTTGCAGCTTCTTTTTACTTTTTCATAATTTCTTTCCTGATGAGTTTGGGGAAATGATTTCTCTAGCTCCAACCACAAATCATGCCATGCCACCCGCTCCCTAGGGATTCAGCAGCAGCTCAGTCTTAGACATACCAGCACACTTAGTGTCACTCTCCAAAAGGTACCCATCTAGATTTTTTATTTCTTAATACACAATTACTTTTACTCCATCTTTTTCGTAATAAAATTATAACTTTTTTTTTCAGACCATATGGATAATGGACTTTAAAAAACCCTTAAAATAATTGGTGGCACAATAGGTGGCACAAAAGATGGCCAGTTATTTATGGACTTCAGTAATTTCCTTTATTGCATAATTATTGAAATCAATGGTTTTTAATATCTAGATTCCATTCTGTTTACATTCTGTATTTTTAAATGAATGTATCCCATTCTGACTCCATATGTTTTCTTTTAAGTTTTAGAAAAAGTGTTTTAATATTGTGTACCGATGGGAGATGCATAGCATAACAGATAGTGTAGAAACATTTTAAATCTACATTAAGAATCAAGAAATGATACAGCTAGGAAACAAGCTCCCCCTCCAATCCATCTAGAATTGAAAGGGATTGACAGGTCTTGGGAGATGATTGGTAATGGGAAGATGGTTTTTCTGAGAAAACAAAAAAGCTTTTAAAACATTATTATTTTAGATTGGAGCTTAGTACTTAGAACCAGACCATTTCAGTTTGCTGCTTGAGGCAAAGGAAAATACGTCACTTCCTTTCATTCCATGTATTCAGTGCTGCTAACATAACATCTTGTGCATAAATCTTAAAACAAAGGAGAGGGGCTACGGTGGCGCAGTGGTTAGAGTGCATTACTGCACGCTACTTCTGCTGATCACCGGCTGCCAGCAGTTTGGCAGATCGAATCTCACCAGGCTCAAGGTTGACTCAGCCTTCCATCCTTCCGAGGTTGGTAAAATGAGGACCCAGATTGTTGGGGGCAATATGCTGACTCTGTAAACCGCTTAGAGAGAGCTGTAAAAGCACTATGAAGCGGTATATAATAAGTGCTATCGCTATTGCTATTGCTACCAAGTATATCTATATATATATACAGAAGTGCTGCACAAAATCTGAAGGGGCAAAACTTTTCTATAATTCAGTGTGGAAATTGCTTTTATGCAATGCCCAAAGGGGAGAAAATCCATATCATCACATAAAACCCAGTTATTAATGCATGCTATTAAAAAAAACCCCAGCAGATGACCATTGAAAAAGAAAGCATTTTAAAATTTGATTGTTTTGATCCAAGACTGTACATTTTGTGCATTTTGCAGATACACCTAAGTTTGAATCATAACTGATAACTTGTTTAATTTAGTGGGCTGGTTCAAAGTGTGACTGAATTCAAATCCATTCCATAGTTTGTAGTTCCCTCTATTTTTACAAGCTACACTTACAGTATTTTCACAGCCAATGTTTTATTCTGGCTCAGAGTTCTGGAAGATAGAGTCCTTAACACATATGAAGGAAATAAGATAGGCACAACTACTAGCACCTTCTCCAGTGCATATATAATATTTGATGTTATTGAGTATATGCTGCACTCCTTCCCACACTCCATATATAGGGTGTTATATCTACAGCAGATCCTTTTTAACTCTCTGCCATCATCCTCGGCTCTTTGTCATTTTCAGGCTGAAGAAGATTGCAGCAATGCATCTTATTAAAATTTTACTTAGAAACATTTATGCTGAAAACCTAAATTAAATCAGACAGGAGGGTACCACTTCACAAGGAAAAAAAATAAAGCAATAAAATACAGTTTAGAAGTATCAATATGGTGGAATGATACCGGTCAGATGCTGTCCATGTATTTGGACCATAAATATTTTTATTAAAGGTGTCACCTTTTCAGGTCCCTGTCCCAAAAAAAGTATATGCCACTGCCAGCCTTGAAAAGATAAAAGTAAAATCTCCTTTGAGTTAAGCTCAACTTGAATTGAGTTTTCCTGGCAACAATACAGCAATGGTTTGACATTGAGATATGGTCACATGCAGATTTGTTTGGAACAGATTGTCCTCCTTGTGGCTCATTGCCTCTTGGAGTTTTAAATGTGCAGTATACATACTTAAGAAGGAACATTCTTTCCTGAATCCAATATGCTATAGTCTCCTTTTAAAAAAATATAGATGTTTTTCAAAAAAAAATCAAGTTTGCTTATTAGCAACAATTCAGCTGTATCATACATACAAATAGTATGTCATTTTTAATTATGTTGATGTCTGATGCACCTGAAAGCACTTGCTTGCTTAATATTACAGTAGAAAAGATGAGTTCCTTTCAGAAAACAAAATTATTTTGTACAAATTGAGGGTTATTTAACATTTCCATAAACATAGCACTTTTATATATATATATATATATATATATATATATATATATATATATATATAATAGAAGCTGTATGAAGGCACACTCAAATTCCAGTGACGTATCCCATTGAGTTCTATTGCTAGAACTGAATGGCTTGCTTTAAATTAATTACGGCATTGTTTGTAACTCTGCTGTGGCCTGGGATGTCTTTACCTTCATGTTTCTCCCTATGTTCAAAATTCATTTTCCTTACTTAGCCACAATTGCTTCAGCCTCTTAGTTTAAGTGTGTAAGTTCATTAGAGAATGGTAAATGCATTTCCGATGGTTTTTTATACAAACAACAGCACAGTATTTATAAACTGGAACAACAAAGGGTCTTTTTCTCAAATAACCCAATACAATAGTTCACATATGTCTCGTGTGGAGTGAAAAAAAGATGAATCCATGCAAGAGTATCCATGTAAGAAGTTTAGGGAAATGGGACATTTGGGAAGCTATCAGTATATACAGTAACAAACACTGTACAGCAAACGTGTGGATTACAAAAAGTAATAAACTTGGCTGAACTGGAGAAAGTGAATATCTCCATTCCTGCTCTCTGCACAAAGGATTTAATCTTAACCTTTCTTAGATAATTTTTTAAAAAGTTTTTTAATAGTTTTGCTGGACATGAAAGTGTAATGCCTGAATCCCAAAATCCTAGGCTAGATTCAGACTCAGGGAAACTACTTGAAGCTGCATAATATTCTCATCTTCCCATAATCTTTATATTCTTCCCTTTCTCACCTTTTTAAAAAATGATAATAAGCTTGTATGTTCTTCAGTTCTTAAATTGCTGAGGGGCCAGAGAGGTCTAAAAACAGCTGATATCAGATTTTTCTCCAGTGTTGCCAACATTGTAGATCTCTGTGGAACTTTTTGCATCCATTTTACTGTCATTCCAGCCTCAGGATTTCAAACCAATCACTTTGATAAATATGATTGCAATATTGAGTATTGGTTCTTCTTTTTTATGTGACTGTAATATGCTGCTATTTAATGTACATGGTAATGTGACCTTTTTGAAAACATTTTGCAAATTGGAATGGGGTAACCAGCCACAATAGCATTCCTGAAGGGATGCTCACATCACTGCTAGCAAGATCCCGTATTGTTGTCTTAATTGCCTTTCCAGTGTGCCTGACAAAGTGGTGTGTGTGTGTGTGTGTGTGTGTGTGTGTGTGTGTGTGTGTGTGTGTGTGTTTTACCAACCAGCAAATACATACTTTGAAGTGATGCTTTCATAATCCACTAAAAGCAGGAAAGCAAGATTTACATTAGATTAGACTGGCTTGATGCAAATGAAGGCTGAATGGGTTCTCAGACATGGCCAGTTACATCTCCGAAGCTACTGGGTAGATAGGACCAGCAAGTCTCCAAAGCTTAGAAGACAGACCTAGAGAAACTACTGGTGTGACTATTTTTATTCAAGCTGAATAATTGCTGGGGAAAGCAGCATGTTATTCCCCACGTTTTTGGAGGGGAGGGAGAGGTTTGGAGAGTCTGCTTTTCCAAAAGCAGTGCTGGTCCTCTGGAATGGTCACCCAGTAAAAAAAAATATAGGTTAGTTCTTTCTTTAATTATCTTTCCGAAGCAGCTGAAAATTGTTCTGGAGGCATTCAGGAAGGTGTTAGCATAATCAAAGTTTATTATATAAGTTTTATTTTAAAGTCAACTTTGAATGTTTGATTGTTTATTCTACTCTTCAAAAAAAAGTGGTGCCTTGAGCAACCAGTATGTTTTCAAAGTGCAGGTGGCTTTATTACATTCTGCCTCAGATTCAGCTCCAATGTTACCGTCCTTATGAAGTTACCGTAAGAGAAAAGCAAAGTTTGTTCATTATTGTAATTTATATCCTTTTGGAACAAGAATGATAGAATTTGTATTGATAACAGCAAAGCCATTTTGATTAAATTTGCTTTTAAAATTAAATCTGCTTCTTTAAATTCAGTCTCAAGAATATAGTGTTGTTACATAAGGTCTATATGAATCAGAAAACTGGTTGTTTGTCTGCAATATTTGCACTGAAAACAAAAGGATACAAATATGCATTATTCATGTTAGATCAAACAGATTGCTAACAAGTTGAAAAGTTTTATTAAAACTAATACTAAAAAGGCATTTTAAAACATTTTTAAAGTCTTGTTCTAATTTGTTCTGTAACACTAATTATTTTTGCTGGAAGTGATGCATAAGAGAGTATCAATATAATGAAATATGGTAGTTTTTAGAGAAGATAAGCGTATGTACAAACATAAGCAGTATTATTACATAAACAAATATTAACAGAATTTCATATTACAAAAACAAAAATATGGAAACATTGCATGATCAGAGTGCTAAAACAATTTGAAGCATAATTAGCACTTATTTAGTACTGGTATTATCTCAGTAGTCCTTACAGCCCACGCTAACAATATCAGTGCTAATTAAGGATATTCCAAAGAGGTACATTAGCCAATGATGCTGTGTAAGTTGCTTTTGTCATCTCATTTTTTTTTTGGAGTAATTAAGTTTCAAAGAAATGGTTGTGGATCAAAGACATGGCAAAATGCTAGAAAAGGGTAAAGAACCACGCATTTGGGTTCTTTGCCCAAGGTGAAAATGAGTCACACTCAAGTAGTCAGAAAGCGCAAAAGTGTTGAAATCACATGTGATTCAGGCAAACAGCATTCCCTAAATAGCAAACATGGGATATATGAGGCAGCTGAGTTGTCTACAGACGTCCCTTCAGCTGAGATGTCTACAGGAAGGGTCAAAAATTTAGGATGATGGTTTTGACCATATGCTTGAAACAACTCCTTTGATATGTGTGTAGAAGGGGCAAAGCCATCACAACTGCCATTTTGATGTTTTTTAATACCCCTGAAGAAAGGCAGGAGAAGCTGGACTGAGGGAAAGTTGTAGCTACTCTAAGAAAGAAAGGAATAAGAGTCAAAGGGGAAACAAAACTGGATGGAGTTTAGGCAAAGGGAAGATGTAACTGGTGGGGGTAGAGCACTTATGTTTAGCATTATTAAGAAAAAAATACCTTTTGAACACAACCGTATCTGCTTATTCTTTTGTTGTTAAGAGCTTCTCCTGTTTTTCTCCACCATCATGAGAACAGTCAATTGACAGATAATGGCTGAGGGGAAAGTCCTTCTTTTCCTATTATGTAAATAAATGAGGGGATATTTATTCTGCTCTATCTTTGCCTTAATAGTTTTGAGACTTAAAAGCAGGATAATATCAAATGTAAGACTACAAACATAAGGTTTATTTCCAATGGCGGAAATTCCAATGGCAGGAGCTAAATGTTGTCCCATTTTTGCAAGCTGAGTAATGGAGACGTTTATGCCGTTACGGAGGCTGGAGAACAGGCTCCCTCATTCATGTGCAGTTGCAGGAAAACAAACTTAATTGGAGTAAAGGTTTTTTTTTTCTCAGCCATTCCCCAGTAGAGCATAAACAGTCCTAATTATTTATTCCTGATAGTTGCTGGAGTCAAAAAGAAAACCTATGGATTGAAAACATTCACATTAAACTTGTCTCCCAGACTAACAATTTCCTTTTATTTTAATGTTTGTTAAAAGCAACTTCAAATACATCTGTCTTTTTTCTTATTTAAGAGGCCAAAAAGCTGGTAATAGTTTAGCAATAGTCTCTCTTATACGTCAGTTATTAGTAGTCAGTCAGTGTGAAAATCTGTCTGGTAGAACTGTGCTAAATGGAACCTGGTATGACATCTGCTATGGAAAAAAAGCTGATTTTTGTAAGGAAAATGCTGAATAAAATTGTCAGATAGGAATTTTCCTACCAGAGGCGATCTTAGGATCTTGCTTCCTTGAAGTCATTCGTACTTAGAAAATAAAACCGAGATTCAAATCTAATTAACAAAATATTTATTTCAGTACAAAAGTAACAAAAATAAACCCTTAATAAGCTACATCTTCTCAGCTAATGGATTCACGTCTGCCTTCGGGCAGGCATCGAAGAAGAAGGGAAGTGGGAGTAGACAAAACTCCTAGAATGCACGCATGCGTAGTAAAACATATCACATGTCTGCTTGATTAGAAATAAACCTTAGAAAACAGTAGAGATGCACAACTGGCAATTATTCACCATGACAAAAATGTTCATTGATCTAAATGGAATTGTTCAGCAATCTTCTACAAATCTATTCAAATCTACTATTATTTCTTGACCTATTGAAATCAAGAAAATTTACTTTTAGGTAAATTTGTATAGATTGTGCATTTACTCTGTTTTTGAGATGTTGTTGAACTTCTACTTAAGTTGCAAATTGGACAATATACTTTTTAAAAAAATCAAAGTCTAAGTAGTGCATTTTTATTTATTTATTTGACTTTTTCCTATCCCCCTTTATTATTGTGTATGAGGCAGTGAACATATCTAATGCTTCCTCATACTATTTTCCCTACAACGTCCCTGTGAGATGAGTTGGCTGAGAGAGAGAGTGACTGGCCCAAAGTCATCCAGCTGGTTTTTCATGCCCTAGGTAAGAGTAGAACTCACGGTCTCCTGGTTCCTAGACCAGCATCTTAAGCACTAGACAAAACTGGCTCTCACTTAGTGTATCTCCAATTAAAAATCATGAAAACATAGTGCTTTAAAAACAAATCAGAAGCCATTACAACAAACATGAGAGATAATATTACCATTAGACAGGCCTATGCAAATTCTACTCCCAATATCCAGTGCTTGCATAAAGAAGGATATGTTGATCTTTAATAAAGAAGCTTTGCACTTTGTGACTATTTTCTTCTTTGGAGAAGGTAAACTGAGACTTGATGGTGAGCATATGTAATATTAATAAACATCTAAGCAGGGGTACCCATCAGAATAGGAATAGAATAGCTGGAATGGGAGACCTTGATTGCTTTTTTAAATTGAAAAGATTTAACCAAATGAAGTTTCATTTTTTTAAAAAAAAACCTTCAAATCCTCTGGGAACATTTTAGAGCCCTGGGGGTTGGAAAGAGGAAAACAGAATTATATTTCAAGACTGTGAATCAGATAAACTCAGAGCATTAAAGACTAGGTAGCTATTTGTCAGCACCCTTCAAGGAGTTAGAACAAATTACAAATCAATTTGTAAACACCTAGAGAGAAGCATATCCCTTCTTTAATAACGTAGCTAATGTAGTAGGCTGAAAGACAAAGTCTGTGTAATGTGTCTTGATTTCATGAGATATTTGATGGAGGCTGGAAGATTAGGCTGGGAGACAGAATCAATGATGGAAGGGGGGGTTACCCAAATTGTTAAAAAGTCAAATCCCGCTTTTTGCTCATCAATGATTCACTATAAGGTTGGCAAGAGGATATTTCTAGGTATTATGCCAACAGTACTTATTTGCTTGAAATGTCCATTTATACATTGGCAGATAATGCAAGTTTAAGTTAATCAGTTGCATTTCCATCATATAACTTCTTCAGTAACAACCTCTGCTGATACTTCACATGTTGACTTTTTATTGTAGTGTCATACATTTAGACCAGCCTGATATCTATACATCAGAGGTGAGTTTCTGCCGGAGCTGCCCAATGCGCAGCTCCGATAAGGAGTGGCCGATTGCGCAATTTGCGCGCGACCGCTCCGGAGCCCTCTCTGCCAGTCCACGGCGCGCATCGCCATTTTTTTGTTAATTTTTGGCCGATTTTGCTTCTGCGCATGCGTGGAAGCAAAATTGCACCAAAATCTCACAAGGGGACGTGTGCGCGTGCGAGATTTCGACGAGATTTTGCCTCCGCGCATGTGCGGAAGCAAAATCGTGCCAAAATCTCACACACACGTGCGTCCCCTCGCACGATTTTGGCGCAATTTTGCTTCCACGCATGCGCAGAAGCAAAATTGCATGAGGGGCGCGCGCGCATAGCGAGCACCCCCCCAAAAACTTGGAGATGCACGCACAGTGCACCGGCACCAGTAAGACGGCAACCCACCACTGCTATACATAGTATTAAGAGATTTCTAAGAAAAGGAAAGACAGATTACATATCTATAATCCATTCCATTGACACTCTGTGCACTTGAACAACTGATGTAAATTGGAGGTAGGGTCTGGTGAAGATATACTCTCCATGTCCCTTCTCCATGGGCTGAGATCTTTGTTATAGTCACAGTTGTTAGGTTGTCTTTTCCTGTGGGGTCTGTCCAAAAGGAGAATGCAAAGATTAGCTCTTTCTCCATGCTCTTACCTACTTGTGGTCAGGCTTCAGCAACTAAAAAGAAAAGGAAAGAAAATAATAATTTGGGTTTGGGGCAAGTCAGCAGTCGACCTTTGCTGAAATGTGAGATTTGGCTAATGTCCACCAATGACATTCACTGACACTAATAAGTTAATGATCCATTACAACTTTTTTGGCCATTGCCTGAACTTCTTTAGATTTGGTGTAGCAAGACAGCAGACTTAATAGCTGGATAGAGAGGAGCTTGTGTTCTGCTCCAGTGGTTTCCTCATATCCTGCTTTTTCATCACAATCACTACCATCTCTGGGGGAGCTCACAGAAATATACAATGTCTCTATGAACAGCATGGATTATGCAGCCCCACTCCCCTCCAAAGGGTGCTGCAATGTACAAATCCTTCCATTTACTTGCATGTGCAATGCACAATCATGGACGTTTTACTAGTTAAGCCTATTAAGACATCTAACTTTCCACTCCCATTTTTGGATTTCCCAATAATCACTTAGAATTTTTAGAAAGGTTGAAATAGCTAAGATCATTCAAAGATGCATTAATTACAGTTTTCTTCATTTTGATTGTATATGTACAGTGTTCAAACATTGCTATAAACATCTATTTTTCTATTGAACTCTATGCTATTTCCCAGGTAAGAATGAATTCTATAATCTTACAGAATTCTAGAAACTGTTGCTATCTATTTTATTCAATATAAATTTAATCAATCAGATGGATTTTTAATTTATTTGGTTTAATTTATTTATACTCTCTAGTTAAAGCAAAATTGTATGGTTAAATTAGGAGGCTGTAACAGCAATACAGCATCAAATAATCATTTGTCTTAAAACATAGCATGCTTATAAAAATCAATTTCCTATAAATAAAAAGACCGCATGGGAGAAAGTGCTAAACGATGGTCACATTCTATTGAGAAATTTTCAAGATAGTTATTCCCCCTTCTAAACCCTTCAGAATCCATTATCTTGTGGTCTCTTCATGAGGAGCAGTTATCTGGAGCATTTGAGGGCAATCTCAAGTCTTCTTCTTGTCAGAGTAGAGTTATCAGAGAACCAGTCTACTTGCTATCTCTTCTTCCTGCTGTGGTCATCTGCTATGCTTTTGGCAGACCTGTCTTCAGTCTACCATTTCTTCCTCCAAAAGTGCTAAATGATGGGTATATTCTGTTGAGAAATGTTCTTGACTCATGATGATAGAGTAAATGTCCATTGGCAATTCTAAGAGAATTGTTCCCTCTCTAAATCACCATAAATTGCTACTAAAAGGTAATTTGAACACATAGACAAATGCAAGGAAACATCTTGTTTCAAAAATAGAAAATGTTTGGATATTGTTGATCTAAACAGATTAATTCAGAACATTATTTCTGAAACACTTTCCAAAATACTTAGAGATGACAATCCACCTTCATGATAAATGGGGTTACATTGTATATTTTTGACAGCTTCAACGATGCGAGATAAACTAGGTCAGGTAAGCTGAAAATGATATCAGGTTGAGTACTGTGTTATTTTAAAAATAATAGGTTAAATTTGTTGCAGCATTTGCAAATTTCCAAATGTTGTTGAACCAAAAAGTCACCACCGCCAATGTTGAACTATACCTTGATATAAAAACATTCATTTTTTTCTATCAAGTATCACACAGGATCATTTCAGATAACTGAATATTACTGGATGGAATAGAAGCAGATGTGGTTGAATATCAATGTCTAAAAATAATTCCTACAAGTGAGGATTTCAAAGTTCTAAGCAAAGTGGATTTTATCTAGCAATCTGATTACTGGAAAGTATTAAATGATTAAAGTTGAGCATGATAAATTTTAAAACACAAAGATTGTGGTTTGGAAACTTAATTTGGAAAAATTAACTGTGGGGGAATTCTGTAATGCTGCCCAATGTCTCTGAAATTGGCCCACGGGTACATGTACTGTATGTTCATAGAGACAGAGAGAAAATTTTAATTAGTTTGCTAAAATGTATGTTGTTACATACTTCCTCTTAATTTCTTTATAACCAATGCATAATATTATTTTATATTATCGGAGATATCAACAAGGGTCCAGCTATTCCTATTGATATGTGAGAAACCACAGGAAACCTTGGATTTGTCCAACCTAGGATTGAATGGTTTTCTACTGTCCTTCATCCATGCTTTCAATGGCACTATAGTATTTAAAATTTTAAGAAAGTGAAGTTTCTACCTTTAAAGACACATATAGGGTCAGTAAAGGTGACAACTATAACCTTCCCTTCCCATACTGGGTTTTTTGTTTGTTTGTTTGTTTTGTTTTGTTTTTTGGTTCCTACCACATACAGTATCCTATATCAGCATCCTTCCTGCATTTTTTTCTTGGCTTTTGCATTTTCCTAACTTAATTTCCCCCTGCATAACTTGAAAAAGACTGTAATAAAATTGTCAGTGCTGTTTTTGATGGGAGGTGGTATTCACCCAATTTGTTTCAGGGTTGATTTGTTTTTTGTTAAAGTTTGTTTTTTGTGCAGAGTGTTAAAACTTTGAGATGCACAATCCAAAAAAATAAAGGAAAGCCTGAAACAATCATGTTCTTGAATGTGGATGGATATTCCTGTATTCCATTAACCTAAAGCAGATGGCAAACTGTGCTGTCTTTGTTCACATTTGCAGTTAATCAGGATCTGATGTAGTACATGTTTGGATGGGAGACAATACGAAGATTGTAAGCTAAACTGGAAAGCTGAAAAGTATCCTGTAAAAAAAGCAATGACAGATCATTTACAATACATAACACAGCCAAGAAACCTTCATAGTTACTTGATGATGTGCTTGTCTCAGCATACTTGTAGAAAACTGAAATAGGAATTTTAATAATCTAATGTAAATCCATTCTCATGCTGTGCTGCTGAAAACAAATCATCTTCAAGGTGCTGGTTATAACCTATAAAGCCCTACATGACATGGGGCCTGTTTACTTTAGAGATCACTCATCTTCCACGGCATCAGCTTGACCAGTTCAATACAACAGAAATGATGAATTCCAGGTTCTTTCAACCAAGCAGTTCCACCTTTCAGGAACTCAGAAGCATTTCTTCTCTGTCAAGGCACCTACCCTATGGAAAGAGGGTCCTTTAAGAGCTGGGTAGCTCCCACACTGATGGCATTCTGGAGGACCTCAAAGACTGACTGTTCTCTCAGGCATTGGGCTAGAACCATGATGGTGAACATATGGCGCGCATGCCACAGGTGGCACGCGGAGCCATATCTGCGGGCACGCGAGCCATTGCCCTAGCTCAGCTCCAGCGCGTATGCGTGTGCCGGCCAGCTGATTTTGGTCTGGCCCTGCCCACACCGTCCCTTCTCTCCCAGGTGTCTCCACGTGGCCCTTTTTGGATGCCAGGTAAGTACAAGGCTTGCACAGAGCCTCTAGGAGGACGTTTTCGGCCTCTGGGGGGGCATTTTCACCCTCCCCAGGCTCAAAGAAAGCCTCTGGAGCCTGGAGAGGGTGAAAAATGGGCCTACCGGGCCTACCAGAAGTCTGTAAAAGGGCTGTTTCTGGCCTCCGGAGGCTTCAGGGAGGCCTGCTAAGCTCAAAATGGGGCGTGGGGTGGTTGTGCGCTCATGCACAGAGTGCGGGGGGGTTACATGCACATGTACAGGGAAAGAGCAGCACTGGGGGGTCACACATGCATGTGCAGGGGGGCAGGGTATGTGGGGGGCATTGAATTATAGGTGTGGGCAAACGCGCACACTTTCGGCACCTGAGGGAAATAAGGTTCGCCATTACTGGGCTAGAAGGATTTGAACACTTGTGAGCAAATAATATGTTTGCTTTGTTGACCACTTCTGCCATCTTGTTGACAAATGCTTTTTGTATACTGGTAGACTGATTCAGCTGGATTCATTAACTTCTTTATAAACATAGTAATATATATATATATACAATATCACAAGCAGATTATTTCTTCAAGTAAACACAAGCAGGAGTTAGTTTCATTTCAGCAGAGCAGACAAGCACAGAGAGGGCTGAGAGTACAGAGTAGATAGAGAGCAGAGTGGACCGAGCCACGCCCAGCCTTAAGCTTAAGTTTTCAGTTTCGATTCTCTGCACAGACTCAGATGTGTTTAGCTCCCATTGGCTGGCTTAGTTGCTATGCCTATTCATTGGCTGACCTTGTTAACATGGCTCTCCCAGTTCATGAATATCTTAACATGATTGTAAGGGTTCTGCGATGGCTGTAACTTTGAAATGGGGTCATAAGTACTTGGGGGGAGGTGTCTGTTGTAAATTCAACTGATCGCAGGTTGAAGTCTACCTGTATTTGTGGTTTATTTTTATGCTGTGAGCCATCCAGAGTCACTTGGAGTTGGGTATCATTCGTATTGAATAAATAAATAAATCTTTTCTTTTATGGTCAGAAATAATGTTACATTTCAAAACAAGCTACAGCCAAGCTTAATTTATTGAAATAAAATTTTACTTCAAAAAAGCTACAGCCTAGCTTAATTCCCATTTATTTAGATTGATCTGTTCTAAGTGTGGCCTTATCTAATTCAATCCATAGCCTTTTAGCTGGACATTAATGGTAACACAAGCACAATGTAGAAAAGTATTGATGGTGTGCAACATGCAAGCTGCTAATGATTTTTAATACGAAATGCGGTATTTGTCCATTAAAATTGACCAGATACACATTTAAGATCAAGACAAGGATTTGTTTTATTTCCAGCTCCCTCTGTAAGTACATAGAACAGGGGTGGCCAAACTATGGTTCTTTGAGGACCTGTGGACTTCAACTCCCAGAATTCCTGAGCCAGCCATGCATGCATGGCTAGCTCAGGAATTCTGGGAGTTGAAGTCCACAGGTCCTCAAAGAACCGTAGTTTGGCCATCCCTGACATAGAATATTGTTGCTTGTAAAATAAAAATCAAATGGCAAAATCAAATGGCAAAAATAATTGGATGTTATTAAGCTATTTTGTTTATTTTTATATTCAATGTGTACTTCATTAATTTAATACTATAGTAATGTGCAATTTTTTTTTTACAATGCAAGGCCCCTGGCTCTTGTCTTATTTGATTAAATAACATCTCTGTCCTCCTTACAACCATGCCCTCGCCAGTTTCTTTAATCTATAGTATGAAATCTTTGCATAGGAATACAATAAAATCCCAGAGATATGTATCTCATTCATATCTTGGAGGTAAATAAAAACATCCACATTCTTGGCCCTCAGCCATCAGCTCCAGGTCTTTGCTTCCTAGACGGATTCTTTCATTTCTACATTTTTTTCTTTTCTTTAGCACTTTAGATGCAGAAGTTTTCATAACATAACAGATTAACAGAGTTGGAAGGGACCTTGCAGGTCATCTAGTCCAAACCCCTGCCCAAGCAGGAGACTCTACATCTGCCTCTACCTAGGATCGAACTCACAGCCTCCTGATTGTGAGGCAAGAGCTCCACCTCTAGGCCACAGCAGCTGGGATCAATTTCCTTTGTAGGTGATTTTTGCTGGAAGAGGTCATACATTTTTGTGGATAAACTGTCTGCTTTTGTAATATTGAATGAATGAAGACCCATGACTAAGCAAACAGATTGATGGAAATAAAAGTCACACGGTATAGCCAGTTCGATGGTTCCTACCCACCCACCCCAACAATCAGACTACAATCTCTTAGGTGAACCATTTTCTCTCTGTCTCTACCTGCCTGCCCACATGAGTATGAAAAAAAGAAAATGACTTCCAATAGAAGAGAATATGTGTAGTTCATATATGTAGAATTGCAGTAAAAATGCCCTAAAATGATCTGACAGGGGTACATTTTTGAATATTGTAGTGAGACAATCTGATAACCTTCTTCCACCTTAATTCCATTTCTTGCAGGATTTTGCTCTTCAGACTAGCCACAGGTCTTCTTCTTCTTCACCTATAGATCTAAATAAATAAATATCAACAGCCTTTCTTTTTGTTCTTTCTGTTGTATCTCCTTGTAGCCCGACCCTGCCGGCCGAGATATTTCAATTCTTCCCATTTTGGAGCATTGTGAAAACACTCATATGACTATCTGGCTTGGCATTGTTTATGCCTATAAAGGCCTACTCATGGTAAGTTGAATGGTAAGTGCAGCTCAGAGCCTAGGGCGGTAGTGTAATGTTTAGTATCTTGGCTCAGGAATTCAGAAAACTTTAATTCACAGTTTTGTTTAGCCATAAAACTGACTGGGGTCACTTTATATTAGTCATTGTTGCTCTGCCTAGCTTACCTTCTAGGATTGTTTCTGGATAAACAGGATGATAGGAGAAAATTGAGTACTTCCCCTGAAAACCTTGAAGGAAAGATAGGAGATAAATATATGAAATCAAAACATATACCTTGCCTATCTTGTTTGTGCTATGCTTTTCTAAACTGAACATCTACAGTATATTAGAGAGGTTTATTTCATTGAAATGTATATATGTTCTAATTATAAGTAAATAGAATATATTTATTATTGATATATTAACATGCTCTTAAAATGAGAACCAGTTGCGTGTAGAGTTAGGGTGCTGACCTAGTTCTAGTCCTGCCTTAGACATGAAAGCCAGCTGGTGACCTTAGGTCAGTCATTCTCATTCAGCCCAACTCATCTTACAGAGTTGTTATTTGAGCAAAAAGGAAGAGGAAGGAGTGTTATGTATGTTTGCTGTCTTAAATTATTTAATTAATTCATAATAAAGGTGGGATAAAAAAGTAATCAATAAAATATAGACATGCATTTGAGTTTATCATAAAAACAAATAAAAATAAATTATATTGTGATAACAGTGAGATTACCGTATTTTTGGAGTATAAGACGCACCTGTTTCCTCCCTAAAAGAGGCTGAAAATTTGGGTGCGTCTTATACTCCAAATGTAGCTTTTTCGAAGCTTTTTTTTCCAGCCCTAACGAGGTGCTAACAATCTTCCCGGCTTACTACTCAGTCCCAAGAAGTTTTTTCCTGCCCTAAGTCTTTGCAGGCTTGTTTTCATTCCTACTCCCTCTGAAAAAGGCTTTTTCAGCCCTAACCAGAGGATAAAATAATGTGCTGAAGCTGAACAGACTAAGGACGCTAGCCAGATGGATACCTGGTAGGTAGATTCCCCCCCCCCTATTTTCCTCCCCCAAAACTAAGGTGCGTCTTATACTCTGGTGCGTCCTATACTCCGAAAAATACGGTAATTTCAGAAAGCTTCCATCCCTCCCAAAGCAAAGTTATAAGATTCCAATTTTTTATTCCAATATATTTTTCTTCTGCCTAAGAGAACGTGAATTTGGGGGCAAGTTGAAAGGTGGAGAATGTGGTCTGGAGACATGAAAGCTGCATATTAAAAGCTTGACTACTAAGATTATGATGACCTGAGTCAGAGCTTTTACATCTAGTATTCTCACTATCCAATGTAATCATGGGTTTCTGCCCTTTAAATACAACAAGTGAAAGCAAATAGTATTGATTATCTTGTAATTTCAAAGTACCTTCACTGCAACTTTGAAATACACGACTTGATAAAAACATCAGTAATTGTAGCTTAACATAATTGTACCGTCTATTGGAAATATCTTTCATGGCTCTTTAGCAATGAACCTGGTTTTATTACAGAAATATAAATAATATGTTCATCTCATGTTCTGTTTGTTAGATTTCTATCCTGACTTTCCTTCAGGAGCTTTGGGTGCACACATAATACTCTCCTCCATTTTTTCCCCCTTACCACACAGGATTGTTGAGCTAGAATAAAATAACTGGGTCATTTATTTGTGAACTTGATGGTTGTGGGTAAGCTTCAACCTGGGACTCCCAATTCCTAGGCCACCACTTTAACAACTCTTTCTAGCCAATGATCAGCAGAGATAAGGGAGCTGCTACTCTGTTAGCTCCTTTATGTTTCTTGTTTAGGCTGTACTGTACATATAAGTAGGCACCATTATGGCAGTAACTCCACCCATCCTCCCTCCCTGGTCTGAAATTAAATACCAAAAAGTGTTATCAAATCAATGTTAAACTCTTTAAAATCCTACTCATTTGAAAAGAAGAGTTAGTTATCAGATTCATCAGTGGAAATTAAATATACTTGCATTTGTCAAATTAAGGACCTAAAATTTAGTGCTGGAATTACATTGTCTAATGCACAAGAATAGAAACAGTAAAACTGCTTCCTTCTGATCCAGTTTTAATATTGTATTTAAAGAGCTGCAATTTATGTGTATAATGTGTGTTATCCTTTCTGTTTTACTTGTTTATTTGGAGGGGGGATCTCTTCCTCCCAATTTCAATATATGAATGCAATTTTGTTTTCAAAAATGAAAAATGTGTATTTTATTACAATATGCCTTCCTTTTTTTTTCTGGTTTCAGCTATTTGGCTGTTTTTTAGCTTGGGAGACTCGAAATGTGAGCATTCCTGCTCTGAACGACAGTAAATACATCGGCATGAGTGTTTATAATGTGGGCATCATGTGCATCATTGGAGCTGCGGTTTCCTTTCTTACACGAGACCAGCCCAATGTACAGTTCTGCATTGTGGCACTAGTCATTATATTTTGTAGCACCATTACCCTCTGCTTAGTCTTTGTACCTAAGGTAAGTAACCTGATTTGTAATGAATGGTGTTATTTGTATATGATTTTGTACAGCAATTAGGTGGCTGTCTCCACCATGAAGTTGCTTTGGAATGAGGAAGAACTATACAAAAGGGGAGACTTGGCTCAACTTCTCCTATAAGGTGAGAGCCAATAGAATGTCATGATTAGCGCATCACAGGGTGTTTCCTGTCTCGAGTTGTATATATAAAAAGGCTGGAAATCATAATCTTAATCAAGATTGCCCATATTGGGTTTGAATGTTATTTCACAATTACCTGTAATCTAGACATAGGAAGGAGAGACCTGTATTAATCTGTGATGGTAAAAATTAAGAATCTAGTGGCACCTTTTTCAGTTAAACAAATTTTATTGAAAGACATAAGTTTTTCTGAGCTGGATCTCAATTCATCAGATGCATAGAGTAGATACATAGAATGGATGCACTGAGGTGGTAAGAAATCATAGCAGTACTGAGGCTACTTGCATGGGTTTCTGGAAGCTCAGTGGTGCAATAAGAAATTTTTGCCAGTTGGGAATGGGATTATATGTAGCTGAATAATTTAAAGTCATGTGTATGTGGAAAATGAGCTGGTTGCTGCTGCAAACTATAAACTTGATACTTGAATTATCTGTGTGCTCTATAACCTTTATGTTAAGAGATAAAGGGGCAAAGATAGCCAATGACTCAATAATTTTCCTTGAGGATTATCTCATTGCTGTTAAAATTTTTCAGTTAATTACTATGAGAACAAATCCAGATGCTGCCACTCGGAACAGAGGGCTTCAGTTCACCCAAAATCAGAAGAAAGATGATTCAAAAACGTCAACATCTGTCACCAGTGTCAACCAAGCCAGCACATCTCGATTAGAAGGGCTACAGTCAGAGAACCACCAGCTTAGAATGAAAATAACAGAGGTATTACCTGCTCTGATTGTGTCCTGCTGACTTTGCATGTAAGCTCATTTTGTACAGCCAGGAAGCCATTCACATTTGGAGTCAAAACAAATGAAACATAAAGAACCACATTTTAAATTGGCCATGTTTTCCTTGTATGTCATCCCCAGCCTCCACACTGGGCATTAGCCTCATGAATGTAGAGAATTTGTCCATTTTTTCAGAATAATTGTCTTCTCATTTCTATTTCCTAATACTGCTGCTGCCCTATCAAATGTAGAATGTATTTTTAGCTATGAACTGATAGTACTCTCAGCCAGGATTTTTTAAATCATTATTATTAGAAAAGAACAATCATCCATTATTTTGCTCATACTATTTATTTCTAGTATTACTTGTAATTGATTTTCTATACTTCAAGAAGTAAGACATTTCAAAAATAAAACCATGTTATTGAACATTGACTCATTTTTGATACAATAAAGGCAGATTTCATAACCCACCATGCCGATTTTCTAATATCCTAATCCAGGAGTGGCCAAACTATGGTTCTTTGAGGACCTGTGGACTTCAACTCCCAGAATTCCTGAGCTAGCCATGCATGCATGGCTGGCTCAGGAATTCTGGGAGTTGAAGTCCACAGGTCCTCAAAGAACCATAGTTTGGCCACCCCTGCGCCTAATCTATAGTGTGGGACTATTCTAATTATTCTTTTTTAAAGCTGTTTAATGTAATGTGCAGTGACAAAATCCAACATACTGCTAAAAGGACTGTGGCCCTGCTTAAATGAAATGATTAGTGGAATTGCTGAAAATTCTGATTTATCATATTCATCTCCATTTGACTCTTCTCACCAGCAGCAAAGACAAACCTAGTCAGAAGGTAATGAGAAAGCAAACATGTCCAGTTATCTGCACCTGTCCAGTACAGTCCAACAGGGAGGATGCACTCTGTACCTCATCAAACAAAGAATGTAATCTTGCAGGACCCAGGATGCACACCTATTTCTGTTGCAATTCCTGCCCTCTGGAATAATTCCCCTTCTTCCTGAGATTTCAGGAAACTGTTGAAAGCCTGGAAAACAGGAAGGGGAAACTTGATTCAAATCCAGTTTTTAGGGCAGGGAGAGTAGAGTAATGGCAGCCCAAGCAGATCCTAAGATAGAGAGCTGCTGCTATATATTTTGCTGCCTTTATGTGCCTTTTAACACAAGACCCCCTCCCAGGCAATGCCAAATTCTGAAGAGTTCCTGACAGCAAGGATTCGGATTTAATTCCTAGTCCAGAAAACTGCATGGGTATGTCGTTGCCTTTCTCAAAGTGAAGTACTGGAGCGAGTAGTCTTGTTCTGAGGCTTCAGAGCAAAGTTTGGGGGTAGGCCCTTGATCTTTTTCCTTCTCAGTCTGCTTCTTGAGTGAGCTGCCACCCTACTCTTGCTGGTCCTGAGCAGATGTGTTTTGCATTTATATAATGCAAATTCTTGACATAAGATAATCATGGTACTTCTTATGATACATTCTAAGATAGTTGGACATAATTAACTTCCCCAAGTATCAGATAAAGAGCATAGTGAGAGGATATTGGCTTTCCAAAATCCATCTATTGGTTTTATGAAAGAACAGAATTAGAGATTTTCCGATGTAGAGGTCAGGTTTTTCAAGCACTTTGACTATGACCATTAAAAATCTGGGTGTATCACTGGAGAGTTGATTATACAGAAAAAGATACATTTTCATTTATCCCTCAGCCATTTTAACTCAGTGCAAAAATACCCATGAGAGAGAAAGAGGGAAAAAAATAGATATATTATGTACCATCAAGTTGATGTCTGATGCTAACTAGCCAACTCAGAGTACAATACTACCCTTTTCTCCTACAACAAAGGGGGAGAGGGGAGGAAATAGGAAGGAGATTTTGTACACACAAACACACACACACACACACAAGCAATCAAGAAAGGATTTTTTATGATTCATTATCTATAGATGTCTCCACAGATGAATAATAATACTGTAGTTTAAGTCCCTTATATGTGTACCTTTATGCATAGTTAAAATAAAAATATTACACAAAGCTGGTGTCCATAAAAAGTAGGACAAAAAAGGAGAATGAAGGATAACAAATGTTTTCATATTTTTATAACATGCTTTTCTTTTAACAGTTGGACAAAGCTCTAGAAGAAGTCACAATGCAGCTTCAGGACACACCTGAAAAAACAACATATATTAAACAGAACCACTATCAGGAGCTCAATGATATTCTCAGTATACGCAATTTTACAGAAAGCAAAGGTATGGAATGAATAAAGCCCAATAAAGATTTGGTTATATAAAAGGCATTATTTTGCATAATAAATGTCAGTGGAATCTTGTAGGCAACCTCATTAATACAGTTTTACCCAAGCAGCCTACAAAGGCAATAGTACAGAGATTTTTTAATCTTGATCTTTTTCCCATTCTTGGAACATAATCCACGTTGATCTCCATAACTCAGTTCTAATCTATTTTATTAGTCACCATTCTAAAGTTCTCATACATTGCTCCCTAATCCAGATCCAGATCTAATACTGCATGAAGAGAAGAAAGGAATGAGACAGAACAGTTCATTCCTCTCTATATAACACAAAGGAATGAATTTATGAATTAAAATAAGGAGATCTTTAATAAACCCAACTTGACTCCTGGGGCAATGAGGTTCGATGTTTTCATTTATGGAGATTCTCAATCATCCAGATCATGGTTGTCCAAAAGATGCTTTTCAAAAGGCAAACGTACTTCCTTGGTTTTTTCCTTGAAAATGTTTTGCTTCTCATCCATTCTTCAGTTCAACTGAGTTTATTTATAATTCTAATTTTAGATTGCTGAGTGTGTGTGTGTGTGTGTGTGTGTGTGTGTGTGTGTGTGTGTGTGTGTGTGTGTGTGTGTTGTAAATGCTAGTTTTGGGGGACAAATTTCTTCTTTCTTATCTAATTTGTTTCAATCTGAATAAGAAATATTAGTATTTTGTAATACCACAAAAATTATTGTTGTCCAGTTGGAGATAGATTTTAGATCAAATGAATAATTTTGAGAAACAATATTGTAGTTTGTAAAATAATTATTGTTTTGCAAATAATGTACTGTATAGAAAAATGCATCATAATGCTCCTTAATAAAAGTCTGAAAATATTTTTTGTCCAGATGGTGAAAAAACAGTGTTGAAAAATCATCTTGATCAAAATCCACAAGCACAATGGAATACTACAGACTCGTCCAGAACAAGCAAAGATTTTATAGAAGATATCAACTCCCCAGAACAGTAAGTAAAGTAATTCTTTCTTGCTAGATGTTCGCAAGAATTAAAAGTATCTTAATTTTAAATCGGTATATCGATTATACAAAACATGTTCCTCAAAAATTCTTTGAGGCAAAGATAAAAAGAAAGGCCTACAAATCTTTGATACTTCCAGAGAAGCAAAAGATTTTACTCCATGAAGATAAGCTGGAAGAAGTGACTTAAACTTAATGAGTTAACTGGAATCAGGATGCATTTTTCTCTGCTTGATATGTGCAACTGAAAGAAAGGTTTAACCCAAAATTTGAAAATGTATTTTTTTACATATATATATAATGCTTAAGTAACTCTTAAACTAGGCAAAAATTATTGAAAATGTATTTGCGAGTACCTGTATTAAGAGGTTAAAGAAAATGATGTATTAGTTTTTAAAAAAACTCTGTATGTTAAAAAAGATGTTTATAAAAGAAAAAAAACTATAAGGGTAGTTTGGAGGGAGGGCGCTAAATGCAATATTGAAGTTTAAAGCTGTATGTTTTAAAATGTCAAAGAATAAGATGTATTAGAAAGTTTTGATTTTTTTAAAAAAGTGCTTTTTTGTTTGTTTTTAAAAAGTTTAGTACTTTGAAGGAAAGAGGAGGGTGAAAAAGAAAATAAAGGCTTTTTCCCCTCTTTTTTTTTAGTAAGGCCAAAGAATTTGAAAGAATACAATACATTTTGCAAATAAAAATGGCGACCGCTCACAAAGATTACAAAGTGCAAATAGAAATAGACATTATTTCCATAGCAAGGAAGATAAAGCAGGAATGGTTAACTTGATTATTTTATTTAAAGAGGAAAATATGTTCTTATTTGGATATCACTTCTGGAATGTGTGCTTGTGAAGAAAAAAATGGAACTTTGATCTTGGTTTTGTTGATTAGAAAGATTTGATGTTATAGAAATGGCTAGTTATATATTAATGTGTAAAAGCAAAAAGTTGAGGTGGGAGTGTGTTTATCTTGTACTGTGCTAGGAAGAGTTGGAAGTTAATGCCCCCTTTTCTTTCTTTTTCTCTTCCCCCTTGTATCTCACACCCCCTTTCCCCCATTCCCTCTCTCTCCCTTAATTTCCTATTTTCTTTTTTCTTTGTATTTTATATAATTAAAAAAATAAAAATTATAAAAGTAAAATTGCAGGCAGCCAGCAGCCAGCAGAAATAGCCTGCAGTACTGCATTCTAACCACTGCGCTACCACGGCTCTTCATCCACCGCGGATGTTCTGCTCATTGTCCTGGGTTTGCCAAACCGACTACAGAATCATTTGAGGTTCTAGTATAGTTCCCATTGGATGCATCTTAAAGTGAGGGACCCTTTGCTAGCAGCCCTTGACAGTACTGAATACCTGGCTAAATGTCCTTATCTTTCTGTGTTCTTTCTTCACAGCATACAGCGGCGACTCTCCTTACAGCTGCCCATTCTTCATCACGCTTATTTGCCATCCATCGGAGGAGTTGATGCCAGCTGTGCCAGTCCATGTGTCAGCCCCAGTGCCAGTCCACGGCACAGACATGTGCCACCATCTTTTCGTGTGATGGTCTCTGGCCTGTAGGAGGACATCAGAGCTCCCTGAACTGCTTTTGGTACTCAATGGCTGGACTGAACGTCTTGTGTCGAACTCTTGCCTTCTACATATCCTTACTCTTACCACAGAGAAACTAGTGCTATAAGGCCATTATCAAGGGAGGGCCAACTCCGCTGCTGGGAAAAAGCATGTAAAGCGGAGATGTTAGGCAGAGGTTGATCTGTAGCCTTACTTGTGGACATTTTTATTTCTTTGCAAAGACAGTCACCAAAACCATGTTTCTTCCCAAATTTCTATAGGAGGCAAGGTGGCTAAGAAACCTAAACTTGACCAAAAAAAATAAATACAACAGACCCCACTGCAGCATCACTAAGCTTTATACTGCTACTGAAAATGTGAAACATGAGACGAAGAAAAGGAAAATCTCATCAAAAGAGTGCTGAAGTTACTGAGATGTATACCATATGAGGGATTGCATTCAGCTTCTGGAGACCATAGTTAGCTGGGCTGACCTTAATTCCTGGAACTAAATTCAGTGAGAAAGAGGAGACTTTTAGGAATAGTTCCAGCGTCACTGAGATTTGCACGCAGTCCAGATCATTCAACTAAAGATACGCTTGGAGCAGAAAATGCTTTGGGGGGAAGCAAATCCAAGGCCAAGATTTTAGAGTGGCTATGGTAGGCATTCCAGGTTTGGGGAGTTATACTTTTTCTCTTGTGAAGACATTGTGCTTGGTTGAATCCTGGGGTGACTTTCTGCAAATAGCAGAAAACTAGGTCTGACAGTGCTTAAGGCTGAGGATTGCTACTGAAATCTTCATATCATAAGGTGGATTTTTCTCCCTGAGTTTGCTTGATTTAAACCACAGCATAATTAATAGTACAGGTAATGGAGCAGAGGAACAAGAGGAGTAGGGTCCTTAGGCACCACACTTTGCTGCTGCAGTTGAATTCTGCAGAAACGGAGATCATACAGACGCCACCTTTGCTTCACATCTGTGTGTGTGAGAAGCCGTGGTCGTTGAGAAAAAGATAGGCTGAACCAAGTTTGCCAGTGTTGGCTAAAACATACCCTCTGGGATTTGAGTTTAAAAAAAAAAGATAAAATCACAAATATGGTGTACAGTAATTTGAAGCAAAATGGTTTTTCTCTCTTGTAAATTTCACCTAAGAGAATAGATTTAATCTATTTCCTTCCTGGGAGGAACTGAATCTGCTGTTAATTAGAAAGCAACATGAGAGAATTCAAATGAAATGGGCTTCCATAAACTTACTGTTAAGATTTGATCCACACATGTGCTGCTTGTATCCTAGTGGTTCTAGGACAGCTTGCTAGGATTAAGATTACTGGGCATGCATAATCCAAAGAGAGGCACCTGGGTCCTTTACAATTGCATGGCATGGGGAACTTCAGGAGATGCATTTCTTTCCTGACCAAACACCTGAGAAATGCTACATTGGATGAACTTCCAATTGCTATGTAGTTCTGGGCCACAATACCTTCACTGCTGCAGGTTGTGCATTCAGTATGGGAGGGGCTTAAATACAAGGGTTAAGATTGCCCTTGTCTTACTGCATCCTAGGATGTTCGAGTGAAAGCTTAAGTCTACACTTTTTCATGCCTCTAGGTTTGTTGATTTTGTTTTTAACTAGTGGAGCTGCTTGTGACATAGTGTATAGTTCCACCAGTTGAAATGTGTGTATCGTTTGGGAAGGCATCAATCACACAGTCTGTCAGGATGTTGAGCAAGCTTAAATCCCAATGCATGCTGTGATAAAGATGTGCCTACCATGTGAAAGGCACGAAAGCACACTTCAGAGCCTGATTGTTGCAGAAGACAGGCAAAATACCTTTCCCCACCAAAAAAAACCAAAACCCTATTCTTCCTGCATCCCAGTAACATATTGATTCAGACTATTTTGTATTGCTGTTAAAATAGCAAAATAAAAAATAAAAATAAAATCTGGCACTTGACCTAAACTATTAGCCAGACAAGAAAAACAAACTAAGCCTGTCATATTACTTTCATTTTCCTTAAACGCCATTCTCACACTATAACGGATACCACTTTGCCAAATTGCGCTGCTCAACATTGGAGCTGGCCACCTTTTGAAAATCATACATTAATTATAGCTTGTAAAAGAAGGTATGGTGAAGAAGAGGTAGTTTTATTTCTATTGCACTTTCTGTCCCCACACAGGAATGAACCTGTTCCACAAATGTCCCCAGAATAGCGTTTAGTATCTGCACAAGAAAGAGATATGCCAACCCAGTCATTGCCGATGCCGCTGATCCTACCTGCCTGATTATATTTCCCATGAATCTTAATCCCTTGAAGGTATAAACAGAAATGCTCCCTGAACACACATCATGGAGCGGTCAGGAGGGGATCTGGAAGGGTTAGAACCACAGTGAGTAAATTTACCACAAAGGAAGTAGAACACATTACTCCGTTTGAGCACTAACCACTGAAGGTGTTGTCTAGTGTGGGTGTGCACATGCGTGCACGCACTTGTGCGCGTGCATGTATGTATGTTAACAGTATTCTCTTAATGTATGAATAAACTTCATCAGGACTTTATTTAATACAAATAAATATTACTTTTCAAAAAAGGACAATAATACTGTATATAATGTATACACAAACATTTCTGTAGAAGATATTATTCCAACATAGCAGGAAACAAAACAAAAAAAATCAAAAGTATTGGACTCTTGGCGGTGAGTGTGTGTGTCTGTAACTCTTTGTGACTACTGACTGTGTGCTGTTTCTTAGGTTTAAATCACGCAGTACATTCTTTGTCTAAAATGCAACTGTAGTTTCTCCCACAAGTTTTCTTTTCTTTTCTAATTTCCTGCAGAAAATAAGACCATAAAATGACTATAGCTATTCAATGTTTCTGGGTTTTTTTTAATATCCTGCAGCAAAAAATGTCCTGTAAAAAATTATGATGAGGCTATGCCCCAATGGCATTTTCCAACAACGACAGTGCACAAATGCTTCAACCCAGACTGGACCAGTAAGAATTATTTTTTAAGAAGCAACAGAGAGGAAGAGTGAGAGAACTTGGATAATTTCTTGTATACCCCTTATACTGCATGAAAATAAATTTTTAATAAATTGTTGCAAAAGAATCTGTTTTATTAATAAAATAGAGAAAACATAATTACTACTTGGTGATTTCTTTGCTGAATTTTAATATACAGCTTTGTTATTTTATTTTAATGTACGTAATGTATCACACAGGAAACTTTATATATTTCCAAACTGGATTTGACTGGATTTGTGCCAGATGTTATAGAACTTATATCAGTTTCTACTTGTTCATCTTCTTATAGCTGAACTTCTAGAGTGACATTCAAAGTATAACAAATGAACAAACACAAGAAATATAAGCCAACTACTGCATTGGAAATCTTTATGAAATAACTAGGCATTTTTTGTGTGTGCATACTTGTAGGCATTCCTTGGAGACAGTCAAAAATATAGAACATTACCTTTTATGTTTTCAGATAATTGAGTTTTAGGGCTATGAAAAAAAACCTCTCTGGTTCATTTATGTATTTTGCACAAGAAGATTTATATTTGTCTTCATCCTTGTTAAAATTACATTGCAATGACTAATATGTAAGAAGTGATCCATTGGTGTCCCTGTATTTGTATCCCTGTTAAAATGACATACCACATGG
Organism: Diadophis punctatus similis; assembly: GCA_023053685.1. Classification (NCBI taxonomy): domain Eukaryota; kingdom Metazoa; phylum Chordata; class Lepidosauria; order Squamata; family Dipsadidae; genus Diadophis; species Diadophis punctatus. Next base: position 116,572,089 of record JALIGW010000003.1, on the reverse strand, counting down.
ACAACACAGATATTATAGATATTCAAGGATTTGCTTGCAGAGTCCTCAGGAGTCCCGTTTAATCATAGCTACGTTAGGGGGAATAATCACTCCAACTTCGCTACTAAAAGCACCAAGACAGCAAAGTCAACCAAGACTATTGATGAGGGCTTAAATTATCATCCAATCTCAAAGTTCCTGAGGCAATAACAAGAAGACAACATTGGAAGATACTGAAATCACTGGGAGAAGGCAAAAAGCACTATAACTCTCCAGGATTAATCCTACTCTCAGATTTATCGTGTATTCTAATCCACGAAATAAATGTCTTTAATAGTGAAGGAACAGAATCTTCTCCCTAGGATGAAGAAAAGACGATATTTTCCATCTCCCATATGCTATACGGATTTATTCTCTCTCTCTCTCTCTCTCTCTCTCTCTCTCTCTCTCTCTCTCTCTCTCTCTCTCTCTCTCTCTCTCTCTCTCTCTCTCTCTCGTGTGTGTGTGTGTCTGTGTCTGTCTGTGTGTGTGTGTGTACTCACTGCTCAACCTTGTTGTATGTGATCTTTAAAATCCTGGATTAAACCTTCCATTTGTTAACAGTTGAAAAAAAATGAAACAAATATGAACATAAGGTAGTTTTCATTTAGCAACCACAACTGAGACCAGAACTCAGTCATTAAGTGAAATAGCCAAAGTGAAACTGCAACTGTGGTTATGAGTTTCTTCTTGCTTTTGCTTTAAAGATCTGCAAAATAGATGCAAGGCTTGGTCATCGTTATTTTTTCATCACCATCATAATCGCAAATAGTGTCTAAATTAGGCAGTTGCTGAATGAGGACTACCTGTATGTATCTCAAGATTCAACTTTCACCATGTTTAACTTATCTGCAACTAAATATCACTCTCTCATATCCCTTTGTAGGAATCTTGGTTCATTCCTTCATGGTGAACTGCTTCAACCAAAGAATACTTTGACAGGTTTCTAACTTGAAGGGGCGTTGGTCTTATCTGATACGCTCCTTCTTGTAGGGTGGAGACAGCATCTAGACATGGGTTGTCCTCGTCCGTTCATCAATAGGACTGAGTCTTTTAAGCTGTTTATTCCTGCCTGTGTGCCAGGATCCCCAGCTTTATGAAGGCAGAAGACCGACTCAATGTGTGGTGCTGCTTACAGGTACGTACTCCTCTTACGATGGTACAAAAATAAAGGTCAGTTCAGAAAAAAACACAGGCATGATCCAGGACCAGAGAGAGAGACAGGGCGAGGCTAGATGCTATCTCCACCATCTTTACCATCACTTACCATCTCCATTGGTAAGACCAACGCCCCTTCTCCATAGAGTGGAGCTAGCATCTAGACATGGGACATACCAAAGCCGTGTGTCCGAGGGTGGGCTGGTCCTAGTTCCGGAAACATTACTGTGAATGCACCCTCTGGAGCACCCTGTGACCGAAGACCGCATCCGCCGAGGCAAAAGCATCAATTTTATAGTGTATTATGAACAGCAATAAAGAAGCCCAAGTAGCTGCTCTACAGACCTCCTCAATGGAGGCTTGAGTCACCCAGGTCGCCGTCGTTGCAGCACTGCGCGTGGAATGCTCTCCTGGCCCAATGAGGGGCCAGGAGAAGGACCTCTGCTCTCTCCTCCAGGATCTTGGTGATGACTCTGGCCATTAGGGGAAGAGGAGGAAAGGCATAGAGAAGGCCGGGAGGCCAGTTGCAGTGAAGGGCATCTGTCCCCTCCGCGCCCTGGGTCTCGTACCTTGAAAATAGCAATAGCACTTAGACTTATATACCGCTTCATAGTGCTTTACAGCCCTCTCTAAGCAGTTTACAGAGTTTAGCATATTGCCCCCAACAATCTGGGTCCTCATTTTACCGACCTCGGAAGGATGGAAGGCTGAGTCAACCTTGAGCCGGTGAGATTTGAACAGCTGAACTGCTGAACTAGCAGTCAGCTGAACTTGCAGTGCTGCTTTTAACTACTGCGCCACCTCACCTCAGAAAAGAATCTCGGGAGCTGAGCATTCTCCGGGGTGGCAAACAGATCGACCTGTGGAAGACCAAAACAACTTGTCAGCTCGCGGAAGATATTTGGATGCAGATGCCACTCTGCGTGGTCTATTTCTGACTGACTAAGCCAGTCCTCTTGAATGTTGGACTCCCCGGAGATATGTGCTGTCGAGATGGACAGCAGATGACGTTCTGCCCACAGACCCAGTCTCCTGGCCTCCCACATGAGGGAACGAGATTTTGTGCCCCCCTGTCTGTTGATGTGAGCCTTCGTGCTCATGTTGTCTGTGAGCACCAAGATGTGTCTGCCAGATGTCAAACGTCGTAGCTGCTTCAGGGCCAAGTAGACAGCTCGCAACTCTAACATATTGATGCTGTGACCTGCCTCCACTCTGCTCCAGTGACCCTGAACCATGGCGGACTGGGAGTGGGCCCCCCAACCTGACAGACTAGCGTCCGTGGTGACTAAGACAATCTCCGGCTCATGGAAAAGATACCCTTTGGATAGGGCATCCGAGGACCACCAGAAAAGGGAACGATGTACCTCCGATGGGAGGGGAACCCTCACTGTCGTGGAGGCACTACCTGACCTCTGAAATGGGAGAAGAAACCATTGAATGTCTCTAGAGTGGAGGTGAGCCCAGGGAGTAATTGATATACACAAGATCATTTTACCCAGGAGCATAGAAAGAGACTGCAGAGGAACCCTATGTTGAACTCTAATTACGGAGACCAGGTTTTTAATACTGTATCATCGCTCCTGGGAAAGGTACACCTTACACTCCAGAGAGTCCACAATGGCCCCTAGGTGGTTAAAGCGAGTAAGGGGAGAAAGATGACTTTTGTCCAAATTAATGGAAAACCAGAGGCGCCGAAGGATGGACATGGTCGCCTGGACGTCCCATACCGCTTGGTGTCTGGATGGGGCCTGAATTAGTATGTCATCGAGGTAGCACTGGATGCGAATGGGAATACCCCTGAGGTGTGCTGCCACGACTGATAGGACCTTGGTGAAGACCTTAGGAGCCGAGGATAGACCAAACAGAAGAGCAGTATATTTGAAATGCCCTCTTGCACAGCAAAATCTGTGTTATTGATGGTGAGATGTCAAAGATGTCAATGTTATACAGTGATTTGTAAATCTTGGCTCTCGTTTTGTTATTAAGGACCTCTTTTTTAATATATTATTATTCGTGATTGATAACGCTGGTGAATTAAGCCTAGGAAGGCAGGATACCAGGCAGGCCAAAAGAAGGCAGAACTGCCCCCAAAAAGACCTAGGAAAAGCCTAGGATCCCAGCCAAAAGGCAACGCCTGTTGCCACGAGATTCTGTAAAAATGGCTGGCAAGGCACAAAGAAGGAACCCCCAGGCAAAAGGAGGCAGGTCAAAAAGGCGCCCTGGCTCCTCCCCTTGTGGTGAGATCCAGAAGATCTCCCAAAATCACGCCGGGCATGGTCGGCCCTGCTGACGAAGCTGGTCGGCAGGTGAGAGGCAGCCGCACTAGGCGGAGAGGGAGATAATTAGCCAGGGACAAGCCAACAAAGCGCCAGGCACAAGGACCCTTAGGGCAACAAGGACGACTGCAAGACAGATCGTCAGCAGGCAATTAGGCACTCCGCTCCACGAGTCGGCAGCGCAACAGGCAATCAAAATTCAAAATAGCACCGAAGCACCCAGGAGCGAGGGAAGGAGACGAGCCCCCAGCTTTGACTCAGAAAAAATGGCTTTGCCTGCTCCCCAGCCGATTTGTTGGAGAAGCATTTGACTCCGGTGGCCGAATGGTCAGCTTGAAGACCGCGGCTGCTCAGGCTGGGCAATGTCACTCTCTGCTGCAGTCCTGCAGTGCTAGCCACTTTCGCACACCGCATGTGAATGGGGAGCGCGAAAACTCCTCCAGCCACTCACTCTGCCTCAGAACGAAGGCACGAAGCCCCCATCAATAAAGCCTGTTTCTTTCGAGTCAGCTGTTAAGCGGAGCGCAGAAACTCCAGCGGCAGCACGGAAGGCGAAATACAGCCCCTCTGGCGTTAATGGGGCCGCCTACAGGCAGAAGAGGCTCTGAGCTGCTAAGAAAACAGCGATCCCAGTGGAGGGGGGGAATCAGCTGGCAACTCACTGTTCGTAGAGAAGAGAGGAGAAAATCAGCAAACTGGAAAGCAGCAATTTCTCAAAAGAGGGAAGAGCTAGCAACCACACGTCCGTCCTTGTCTGAGGACTAAGTAAAAGCTGGGGATCCTGGCACACAGGCTGGAATAAACAGCTTAAAAGACTCAGTCCTATTGGATGAATGGACGAGGACAACCCATGTCTAGATGCTAGCTCCACCCTCTATGGAGAATTGCTTGTTTCAGATTCTATTTCTTTGACTTGGCCATTCTAAAACAATTATCTTGTTCATCATTCTCTTATGGACTTGCTTATATCTGTAAAATTATTTCTTGCTGCATGACTCACTTGTACGCCAGTTTCACTTTACATGCAGTTTCTGCTGTAGATGAAAAATCAAATCCTTGCCTTCATCAATAATGGCAAGTGAGACAGATCCCGATTCAACAAAGCACCATCAAAACCATGAGACAAGCTGTACTTCTGACATGAAGTTCTTACTGTGAAAAGCAGTGTTTTGTTTCTACCAATCTCATGAAACATCACATGACCACGCCAAACTTAACTACATCAATTCAACTGCCGTTGTTAATGCAGTCGGTAGACGAGGCCTTACATGACCATGACTGGCCAATGTCTCCATTGACTCTGTTGGAAGCTGGCTACGAAGTGTTTAAATGGTGATCATATGACTGGAACACAGGAATAGTTATGAACACCTGTTGGTTGCAAACTGCCCAAATTTTAATCCTGTGACCATGTGGATGCTGCAATGGTTGTAAGTGTGAGGATTGGTCACAATGTTACTTTTTCAATGCAAATGTAACTTTGAATGGTTCTAAACAGGGCAGGCTTTAAGCGAGGACTACCTGTATTGCCCCAAATCTTCATTTCAAATCAGAAATGGCTTTGTAATCTTTTTCCATCTTGATAGGCACCAATGATGTCAAAAATTTAAGGAGGGACGTAAAATATCTGTAGACTTGGTTTAATGATGGAGATAAAACCTGTGAGATTTTAGTTTGTTTATTAAGAAAATGCATATGGTCACTCAACTCATGGTGATTCCAGCTAGCTTACAGAAATAAAACCCCAAACATAACCCAATAAACCCTCTACTCCCCGGGGACAAGACAAGCCACTTGATGTATTTTATATCAGGGATCTCCAACCTTGGCAACTTTAAGACTTGTGGACTTCAACTCCCAGAGTTCCTCAGCCAGCTTTGCTGGCTGAGGAACTCTGGGAGTTGAAGTCCACAAGTCTTAAAGTTGCCAAGGTTGGAGACCCCTGTTCTATATCACTTTGGGGTCCCCAGGCCCAATGACAAAATTATGTTCAGGGCCTTTCAAAAAGGTATCAAGGTGAGGGCCAGTCTTTATCTCTGTGGGGATGTTGCCCAGGGAAGGAATCACCACCGAGAAAGCCCTTCCTGGTCCCATTAGATTGATGATAGCAAACCTATAATAGGTGACAATGTCGTATCATTTTTGGTGACACGCTAGACCTCTGGACATTGCACAAGGCGGCCTTGCTCTTGTGCAGCCTGTGAGGCATCCAAAAATCACACAAGCGTTTTTGGTTGATTTTCAAAAGCTCCAGAGGTCTTATGAGAGCAGGGTCTCACACGCGACTTCCACATGAGAGTCCGGAAGGAAATCCAGAGAGTCCTTTTGTCTGGATTGAGGCGTTTCATGATAAGCCATCAGAGTCAAGGTGTTTTCTGAAATTTTGACCTCCAAAGCCCAAAAGGCTTGCCATCACAGCATTAGTTAGAGCTACTTAATGGCGGCAGTGGTAGAGTAGATGTAACTGAAAAGACAGTCCTTCAAATAACCTGGATCCAAACCATGTAGGGTTTAAAGATAGTAACCATTACCTCGAATTGGACCTGGAAGCTGATTCAAAACAAATACAACTCCCGTGAGAGAGATGATACATATGCAAATCTACACTTTTTAGTAAAATACTAAAACAACAGGTCCTGCTTGTCGCTTCAGTTGACTTGATTGAACAGAGGGACAATTACTTTTTCACATATTGAATGCTTTTTTATATATAAAAGAAATACCAAGCTTTGGTGTTACTTGTTCAGTCACATTCCCTTTACATTATATATCAGTAAGATTCACATGAAGCTCTAATAACATTCACCGCTATGTATTCAACATTTCAAATTTCCAATATAAGATGAAAGAAAGGGCTATTTAAAGAACACTCATATAAGATTTCAGACGTTAGTTGTGACATCAGTGAAGCCTCTAAAAATGCTTCCTTTCAAAGCTTTTTGCAATCGTTGCTTCAATATCCAATCCTTCTCCATTTCATAAATAGATTTTGACTGCTTCCTTGCACGTGGCTTTTTAAAATATGTTTTGTTCTATGACTACTTCATGTAAGAAACTCTAATCTCACTAAAGCGATGAACTTGATATAAACACTATTCATATTTAGATCATCACTTTGAACAAGAAATAGAGATGAGCACTTCCCCCTAAAGTCGACAACGACTAGCAGAGTAAAATCTGCAGGGACTCCTTTACCTTTTACCTTTCAAACAAGAAAAATAAGGGGTCTTGGAGAGGAAAGGTGCTAGAATTTGGAGATGGACATGGTTTTTGTTCAGTTTAATGCAATATTAAGTCATTATTGGGGAAGGTTTAATCTAAGCTCTGGTGTGTAGTTGAGAATCGAGCCAATTTCTGGAAAAAAAGAAATCAAGTCAAATTATACACAAATGGACTCTTAAATTATAGGTAGAATACAAAATGCTTCTGTACCAGTGCATGTTTGTGACAGAATTGATTCTTGGAAAGGACAACTGATCATTTTCCCCAATACTGACATAAAGAGTATGTATTATCCAATCTCCTTCAGCATTTTATGGTTTTAATAGTTATCGCCTGCTAGTCCTGGACTAGAAAGAGCCATTTGCTGAATCATTTATTATAGTTGGGAACTAGAAAGACTGAATAAATAGGAATGCTGATCCTAAATACGAACTGAACAAGTCAATAATTTGTAACAGGGTACTGCACAAAAATCAAACACCTTGAAACATACTAATTAATTAACTGTCTGACATACTGGCTATGACATACCACTCCTGCTTCTATTCCGTTTTGAAACACAGACTCATAAAAATGGAGTCTGTTGTTTTATAATCAGTTTAATACAGAACCTGGAAGAGAATGACACCTTAATAATTCTGGCCAGGTACTACCAATTTGATTGACTGTGAGCCTCCAAGGTCTCTGCATGAAGAGATTTAACTAGAGACCCTGGGGTTTGAACGGGGGGGGGGGGAGGATTCTCTCAGTGAGTAGTTTATTCCTCTGGTTTGATATGAGAACATTCTTAAAACGTATCTTTGCGTGCAATAGAAATAATACTGAAACAGCTACGCCAAGGAAAAGTACTTGAAGCTGATCAAATTTTCAGCTCTACATAAAGATAATTTAGACTGAATTCCTACTGCAGTTCTTATTCTACACTGCACATTAACATCAGATTAGGTACCCTTTCTATGATTAACAAATTCAACAATTTCAACATGGTTTTCCAAATAACAGACCAGACTCTCTTTAAGAAGGACAAAGTGTCCCAGCACAATAGAAAGGCAACTAAATCCTCTCTGACTCCAGAAGCATGCAGTCAAGTGTCAGCAAGAAAGACATTACTATCTGCTTTCCTCCATGATTGTGACTAAACCAGGGGTCAGCAACCCGCGGCTCTGGAGCCACATGTGGCTCTTTCATCCCTCTGCTGCGGCTCCGTTGCTCAAAATGTGTGTCACAACTGCCAATGAGCGACACCCATTGACGCGCAATTTATTAAACTTCCGACCCCCGGTATGCCAACCATGGATAAATTTAAAAAAAGTTTCTGAAGAAAACAGAATATTTAATTTAACTATATATGCTTAGTTTTGTGGCTGCTCAGGAAATAGTCAGGCACGGGAAGAGTTTTGTGGCTTCCAGTGTTTTCTGTGGGAAATGGGTCCAAATGGCTGAGTGTTTAATGTTGCTGGACTAAACTGGTGTATGTGGGATCCTAAGGCAATGTTCCCTGTAATAGAAAAAAACAGTGCGCAGTGTTCTCATTTCATCTGCACGGCCGCGCATGCGCACAGCCTCTCCCATTAGGAAATGCCGGCCGGAAGTTAGAAACTTCCGCGCGGCGTTCTCTCATCACATGCGCGGCCGCGCGGGCGCGCACCTTGGAGGGAACAGTGTCCTAAGATAAGTCTAGCATCAGGCACCACCCATAACTACTGATGATGATGACTGCAGGCAATTTTTTAAAAGTAAGAATTACTCAAGCATTTAAAACGTGAACACCACTGAGAAATCTCAGAACATCTGAATCCTTTCCTCCAGGCCCCTGGGATTTTTCTCTCAAATGGCTGCTTTTTTAAAGAAAATATGAAGAGGGAAGTCATTTCTTTTACATTTCTTTTCTTTTTTATACACGATATTCTTATTTTTCTTCTATGTTCTTTCTTGCAATGTTTTTAGCTTGCATTAGCTTTTTATCATTGTACTAGTTTAATAACATTTCTATTAAAAAAAACCCACCATACATTCATCTTCAGTAAAATAATGTATCTCCAGAGTGATTTTGTTGTTTTAAGTGAGCCAGGTTTTGGCCACAATACTTTGGGCTAGGCCTCTTGTGTTTTGGACCTAAGCAGAGGAGCTAGAATCAAAGACTGCAGATTTCCCTTCTGGAACAACCAGAATATCCCCCACCCATCTTACATCCTTCTGTCACTGTGGGAATTTGCTCCTCAGCATCCACATACCCTGAGGCTTCCCAGAACCTCCCATACTGTCTCAAATAAGCTTCCATTCAATATACTCTTTGTGTTAATCAATTGCTATTACATTCATCTAACAGCCCTCCATCACTTTATCCAATGTACAGTCTCGAGATTTCCCCCTTCAGTACCCTAGTTCCACTATGGCCCTTTGATGAAAGAAGACACATATTCTGATTTAAGGCAAGGCTTTATTCCTGCCCTCCCTGCCTCTACTATAGAGAGTTGCAAATTTCCTCATGTTGCCCTTCTCATCTGGTCCTTTAGAGCAGCCATAGATGGCCAGCACAGGAGCCACCAGCAGATGGTCCTCTGCAGTGTTTGCTTCTCCTTTCAGTTTAATTTCCTGCTGTACCAATTCCAGTAAGGTCTATTCTCTGGTCTCTTCATTCCAGGCACATCAGTTTTACCTGGATCTCTCATTTCTTCCTTTTATTTCTTCCATCATTTGTTCTTTTTTGTGGACAAAATGTCTTTAAGGACATTTACGGTATCAGAAAGTTGTGCCGCCACCACCATTTGTGCGACCTTCATCCTTTTTCTGCCTTCCATGGGCGCCTCTGTTCACTGTCGTACTGCTTGTTCTTTCTTGCATGTTTGGATCATTTCTGATTTCTTTGGAGGAACCAGTGTTTATTCTCCCGCTTCTTCTCCCTTCCATTTCAACCCAAGGAAACAAATGTTGCAATCTGCTGGCATCTACTCCCCAATTCTCCCTAACCGCCATCCCCAAATTTCCCTAGTCTGCATGCTGCAAAACCAAGGATCTTGACTGCAACCACCCATCAACCATTCTGGAAGATACAAAAATGGACTTCAAAATGGAGTCCCTGCACTCTATTGTGAAAACAACCATTCTGCAAGTTTAAAAAGAAATACAGTGTGTTTTTACAAATGAGAGGGAAGCAAGAAACATAATTCTCTTTCTCCCAGTTCTAGGTGTATATGGATTACAGCAGACTTAGCTCAGAGGGACCTTCTATGACAAATGGCCACTGCTAAACATACAATAAAAACTTGTTTGTACAGAAGCATTATGCCCATATATTACTTCTCAAACTGCTTCAGTATGTAAGTTCAGTTTATACTGGTGTCAGATTGCATTGCTCTAAGAGCTGGAAGTCCAATTTTTGCTTCTTTTAAGAAAATCAGTTCAGAAAATGGCTGGTAGGCAAGTAGAGTATGTCTGCCTCAAAGTCATCATTTAAAGGCTGTGCCGATTGATACTGAAGATCTTCACACAGTGATCTGCCCCGCAGCTCACCAGCTGCAGCCACTTGCTGCTCTCGGCTGTGTCCTGCCCTGCTCTGCCCACACGCTTTCTCCACTGCAGTCGTTTGACAGCAAGGGTATGGCTTTGGCTGCAACAAAGACAGAAGCTATTAGTAGAAGGAAACTCAACTCATCTCTCATAATCACCAAATGTCAAACTCAGCTGGACTTTGTCAATTCAAAACATCAGCATTTATCTAATTAGCGTGTTCCTTTGCCGCGCTGCCAGAATGGAAAAACTAAACTTGTCACTGCCTGTAGGTATTAAAGATGCCAGAGCTATTATCAGTGCAAGTGACATTTCTTCACTTCATCCCATTAATAATTCAAACAGCAATCTACTTATTTTCACTGCAATTTCAGGTCAAGCATCAATATTAAGGAAGATACTGCTACCCAGGAAGCTAAGAATCATACTGGAAATCCCCCCCCCCAAAAAAGAGTAAGACTATAAGCAGTTTGAAGTAAGTGCCTGATTTAGATGCAATGCTAAATTATGGTCAGGAATTCCCTTGCAGGCTTGTGTGCTCTTTCATTCTGGATTCAGAGGTTATCTTTTCCATTCCCCCATGGTTTTCATTGATCAAATTTGCCATTAGGTCTATAGATTTTTATGGCTGTAAAAGCCTGTAGATTTTATCTTGCTTTTAAGCCATTGCTTTTAAATGTATTTTAAAAACATAGTTCCAAATTGTGTCCTGAAGGCAGGCAAGCTGACCCCATGCTACACATCCAAATGCCACTACAAATAATGATAAAAATCTGGAGGGGCTCTACACACCACAACTTTCTAGGAATTCTTCCAATGGCTAAAAGATCCTGAGACAAATTTGAACAAATAAAAATAACAGTAACCAGAAACTTGTATGAAAAACATAACCAATAATTTTATTCACAAATTCCTCACCCATACGAGCTCCCTCAAAGAAAAACAATTAAAAATAGGTATTTAATTTAGTTCAGTCTTGTCTAGGGTAGCTAAGTATATCCCAGAATTAAGTGGCTAGAATTAAAAACCTGTAACTCTGCACTATTATAGAATGCAGTGCTGATTCAGTAAATTAGATTTGGCATTTATGTAGAGAATTTGCATTGTGCCAACCAAACTATATAAAACCTAGCTATTACAGTAAGGAGTGTTTAATACTGCATTTTATAATAATAATTATTGGGATGTTTATTATTTTATATTGCTGTTCATCTTGAAGGTGTCCAAATGGACTCACTATGATATGGCATGTACGTGAAACTAGGCAAACAACTTGAAGGAGGAACAAGGGGAACAGATGTTCTGGTACACCAAGTAAGCCATTTGGGCCTACTTAAATGAATGAAAATGTTAATGGCATACTGAGAAATTCAAACATTTAAAGTCTCATCAGGCTTTTACAGCCCTGCTATACAGCTCCAGTTACAGCCCAGAGCTCAAAAGGCACATAACTTAAAATCAGCGTAAGAGCCAAACCAAATCTAGTTCTATTTTTAATTTGAAGTTTCAAGAATTTGAACAAAAATCCTGATTCAAAGAAAGGTAAGGCCTCAAAAAAAGCCCTGATTAAAGGAATTGTGAATATATAAAGCCAAGTTGTAACAGAATTTCTTGTATTTGGCGCAGACTAATGAGGTTAACTCAGAGAATGGGCCACAATTCAAGAAGCCTCCAGATCGAATTAAGACCTCGTCTCTGCCATCTTCTGTTGGGCAATCTAAAACTAGCTTCTTGCTCTCCTTGTTCTCTCTCCGCCCATCATCTGTAATGCAAGAATCATATGGAAAGAATACTGACCTATTTTACAGGATAGCTGAAAGGATGACAATAAGATAACATAACATGAGGCACTTTGAATTCCCTACAGTGCTATGTAAAGAATGAGAGTTATTAATTCTCTCTTTGCCCTTTTCCAGGGCTGAGAAGCACACCAGGGAAAACAGAGGTCATCGGCTGCTTGCAGTCTTCAACCTGCTGTGTAAGAATCTGGGATGATAGCCCACTTGGTAGAAAAAAAAGAACTGTCTCTCTTTCCCATGATGCATTACTTGAGCTGTCTCTCCTTACTTCATGATAAATATATGGGCATATGAAGTTGGGTAAATGAACTCCCAAGAATCAGCTACGGTTGCAAGTGCCTACATCATAAAGTCCATGGGTAGAGATTACAACCATTACAAAGCTGTGACATTACTGTATAATTTTGATCAACTTTATCTTAGTCACATTATCACACACATAAAATTCAGTACAATAGAACCATGGGCCCAACATTTATTTGATCTAAACCTGACCAAAATTAAACTTTTATAATATATTACCAATATTACCTCTAAATAAGATAACTTTTAAAAAATGTTAAGGAGAATATAAATGTGGAAAAAGAAACCACAGAGAAAGGCAAAGGATTCTAGGTGAGCTTGATATGCCATTTAAAGGAAAGGGTACTTGAAACATGAATGGGAAAGGAACAAGAGCAGCCATACAGAGACCCAGACATGAACTCATCCAGTCTGTTATCTGGAATTACATCCCTACATATTCTGCTACTGGCTCTTTCCTCCTGAAGAGAGCCGAGGTGGTGCAGTGGTTAAAATGCAGCACTGCAGTTCAACAGTTCAGCTGTTCAAATCTCATCGGCTCAAGGTTGACTCAGCCTTCCATCCTTCCGAGGTGGGTAAAATGAGGACCCAGATTGTTGGGGGCAATATGCTGAACTCTGTAAACCGCTTAGAGAGGGCTGTAAAGCACTATGAAGCGGTATATAAGTCTAAGTGCTATTGCTAAGTCGAAGTGCACCTGAACAAATCTGAGAACAGGGAGGGAAAGCAAGAATGAATGGGATAACGCTGACTTGGAAGAGGAGATAAAGAAGATTATATCCAACTTTGGCTTGCTTGACACAAACTACTGTACCTCAATTATTCATTATTTGTCCTGATGCCCTACTCCCACTTCAACCCCTTACCCTTCCTCAAAGCCTTCTTGTGGACCCCAATCTCTCAGGGAGGCTTTGGGAGGGCACAGAAGGGCTGCAGTGGGTGGAGAATTCATCTTATGCAAACACACAATATTTCAAATCTTTATTCAAAATAACAATTCAGTCGATGCTCTGTTTATCAATTGCATGGCACTAAGAACATTCTGAATATTTGTTACATATTTGCATTTTTTTGAATATGCATTAATTTTCTCATTAAAAAATAAGCAATCTGATGACCTTTGAATATTCCGGAACCAAATCCCATCACTCGTAGTCAACACGGACAGTGCCAAGGGATTATGGTAACTGAAATACAAATGTCCAGAAGGTTTCAGGGTGCTTCCCTGTTCCAATTTAATCTCCATCCTGGAAACCGATAAAATCTGTTTATACTGCTTATAAACATAAGATAAATGTAGAAGCTCACCTGTAATCCGTCTCAACACACTTGCACCAATCGGAAAGTGGCAACTTTTTATTGCCTGGCTTCCATTTGTACAAATGAATTTTCCCACATTCTGTCCCAATGGCAATTATGAAGCTACAGGAAAGAAAAAGGTGTGTCAGGTGTTAAAGCAAGTATTTTGCTTCTGTCATATATAGCACACTTAAATTTTGAAAGACGTCCCACATTTTAATCACTTCTCAAGAAAGCATGCCCAAACTATGAGGCATAAGAGAGATTACCAAAGAAACTTCTTGCTTCTTTGCATTAGTCAACTTTGCCCCAAGGAAACCCTATGACTTTGGCAGGTTGGCTTGCACATCCACAGACAACTGTTATAGTCAGCCAAAGAAGAAAACCACTGATCAAAGGCAAACTTGTTTTCTACCAACATTCGTGTCTCCTGAAATGCCCTCTATCACCTCAAATGATTTTTTATCTTTTTCTGTGCAGGAAAGCAGCTTTTAAGCAAAATTCTGGCTGCAGTCAAACCACAATGTCTATTCTTCTCTATGAATATCTATCCAATTTTAGGCATGCTGGGGAAACGAGATTAAGTTGGAGCTCTTTGTGTCAAGGATAGCAAGGAACCTGATGGGGGTCAAAGAAGGCTTCGAGTGGCACATTAGTATCCCCAGGAAGCAGGCTATTTATTCTTGATGAATTTTCAAATCCTATAGAGACTCGAACGGGACTTGTAGAACTGGACAGTATGTACCACACATATGCCTTCCTTGCCATGCTTTGCAAAGGAGGAATGGTCTATCACAGCAGCCTCCAATCTTTTGGGCCCCCAATCTTTGGGGACTGGTTCCGTGGAGAGGTTTTTCTGTGGATCAGAGGGGGTGTGGTTTCGTGTGCTGCCTGCATCCCATGAATGGGGTTCATTTGTTTGAGTGGCCCAGTTTCTGGCAGGCCGCGAACTGGTATCGGTCCACGGACCAGGGTTTGGGACCCCCTGGTCTATTGATTCAAAGTATGTACATCCTAATGCAAATACTGCAGATATACCTGATTAAATACAGATAAACTTTGCTAAGGTATCCATTTTTATACGACTATATAATTAGGTAAAGAATTCCCTGAGAATCTGAAAATTTAAAAAAAAACTATGAGAAAGAGAAAGGGTTAGGGTTATAAGAAGGATGACCACTGTCAGTCTGTTTTTCCTTGGCATAACTCAGACAACAAAATGTGTTATGTATCATTATCATGTTCAGTCTTCAGTCATTTCCAGTGTATTGCTTGCCAAATATGATATCATCTTTGATCATGCATTATCCTTAATAAATATTGTGGAAGACATAGTTTGGCTGCACCTATGAGCCCCCACCCAAAAATGTTATTTTGTTAAACCACGGGTGTCAAACTCATGGTGTCAGGCTGCCATCGCGTGACATATTGCAATGTTTTTCCCTTCGCGGAGCTGGGGTGGGCGTGGCCTGCATGTGACACATTCGGCCTGCGGGCCGCCACTTTGACACCCCTTAACCTAGATAAATGGCAGATGATACAGAAGTTATTATATAGTTACTCAAATTATTAATCGGTCACCCTAAGACAGGTGTGGGCAATCTTTTTCTGTCAAAGTCTACATTATCTCAGGGATAAGGGGGGAAATGCGGGGGGGGGGGGACCACCCATTTTTTTTCAGACATTTTTTCCTTTTTTCCAGTCTCTTTTTGCTACCCTGTATTGTCATTTCTCAGCAGTTAGTTGTCAAGACAGGGACACAGAGCTGTGACAGAGGTTTGGATTTGTCTCCAAAGGCTTTTAACATAAGATCAAAGGCCTCATGAAATTAAATTGAGGGAAACATGACTGTCATCCAGCCTATTTTAAAGAAAAGTCTGCATCTATTTATGGATTATTTTTAGTGAGAGAGAAAAAATCCTCAAACCTTATAGAAGTACATACTGTACATAAATATTTGCATAAAGTTATCATCATGATGGCCTTGCCTTATATACGTAGTATTACATCTAAATAGCATTAAGCTTCGCCCCTCTCATGGTAGCCCCTCCCTCTTCCTATAAGGCTTAAGGTTACAAGAGATTATATGCCATTTAACCATTATGAACTGAAAAAGCACAGTAAGCTAATTAAACTCTAAAGCATAGTGCAAATTGGTGAAGATTTCTAGCTTTACTTTAGGAAGCTGACCAATATGGAATATTCTGACTTAATGTGTAAGAAAATCTCAAGAATACAAAATATACATACCTCCCATCAGAAGCAAGTGTATGACTAGCACTAATTGCAGTGACCGAATCACCAACATCCAGGACTGGTGAACAAGGCTGGATCAGGCCCAAATCCTTATCTTTATTCTCCTCTGCTAAACATTTGCCCCAGATCACGGCCTGATTGAAGTACAAAAATCAGTCACATTGAAAATGGGATGTTACAAAGCACGTGCGTACACACATACACACCCAAACATCAACACCAACATCATAAAGCAAATTGAGAGGAATTAACTGTTCTCCTAAAAAGAGAGAGGTGTTTGCATGGGCCCACTGATGATGAATCCTCAAAGTACATAAAGTACATGTTCAGTGCTATTACTCAACCAGGTCTTTACATTAAATTGGGTGATTCCATATAAAAAGCAAATGTGATCAGAGTTATAATAAACTAATAATTCACATACAGTACATCAACAGGTTATACAAAAACATCACACGAATCATTGGTATAGTTCAACGTTGAGAGCAAATGTTGAACAAGTGTCTTTCTATTTAGCTATATAATGCTGAATTTCCACTTGCATAAGAGCCGAGTTGGTGCAGTGGTTAAAGTGTAGCACTGCAGTTCAGCAGTTCAGCTGTTCAAATCTCACCGGCTCAAGGTTGACTCAGCCTTCCATCCTTCTGAGGTCGGTAAAATGAGGACCCAGATTGTTGGGGGCAATATGCTGAACTCTGTAAACCGCTTAGAGAGGGCTGTAAAGCATTATGAAGCGGTATATAAGTCTAAGTGCTATTGCTATTGCTATACTTCAAGCACAACTTCTCTTCATGCACTTAGACAATTTTTTTCACCACCTTTCTACTAAACATCTGACATATTACACTTTTCTCAAAAGACTAGCAGGAAAGCAAATGCTCCACCCCACCTCATTTTTTATTTTTATTTTTTGCAGAGGAAATGAAGAAAGGGGGATACAATTAACAGTCTTTTAGCAAACTAAGTCAGAATTTGTCAATCCTTCTACATCTGAACCACCACTTAGAAAGAAAAATATGCTGCATTAATAGTTTTGGTTAACATTGTCCAGCGTTATCAAAAAAGTCAAGGGCATAACTTTTTGTGGGCAAGAATATCAGATAAGGAGGGCTTACACCCAGTGTGGTCTGGGGCTTTTTCTGACTGGGAACAAATTCAGTGGAGCACTAGGCGGCTATTTGTCAGCATAAGCCCTAAAATAGGCTTAGCCATTAATTAAAAATCAAAGAAAAGTCAATCACACCTAAGAAGAAATCTCAGCCAATCCTAAACCTTAGGTCTTTCTAAAAAAAATTGTTGCAACTTAACATGATTACCTGTGGATATTTATTCAAATAGTTAAAAGGAATGAAAGATAGCCAAAGAACATAGTCACAGAAAGCAAGCTGTGTCTGACTATAGTTACTTCATTTACAATATATTTAAAATTGGGGTGTCTTCTTCAAAATGTTACTATAATTTCGAACATGTTCAAAAACAACAGTTGTATCTATAAGCTTTTAAACTATTTACAGCCCGAGTACTGATTTACATATTATCCATTTTTGCCTTGTAAAAATGATTTTGAGGATTTCCTGTAGAAATTGTGTTAGGAGAAAATAAAATGCATTCCAGGTTGTTCACTCTCAGCTATTCTTACATGTTTACGTGAAGTACATGATGAGAATTTTAAAATAAAACTAGAGGAAAAGCAACCAAAAGGCAGCCTTTGAAATGCATTACCTTTTTGTCCCTGCTTCCAGTAATAAAATAATTGCTATCTGGAGTCCAATCACAGGTCCAAATGATACGACTATGCACAGCAATGTTCTTTCCTGTGGCTGCAAAGAGGCTGAAAGCTGGTTCTGTAATGACACATCAACAGAGAATACGGTTTCTTGTTGCAGCAAGCAGGCAACTTTCCAGAAAATCACATCGCCTCAAAAATCATGAGAGGTTATCAGAAATCTAAAGTTGGGGTGCCATCCCATCTTCTCCTTCAGATGGAAGACACCTCCTTGTGCAATGATGTAGAGGCTTCCAGGTGTTGATGCAGATTATGCATCCTAGATTATGTACCCTAGGAAAACAAAGCTTGCCAGCAGCAGAAATGGCCATCTGGACACTGCTGATATATTTAGTTCAGGTTGTTCTCATATCTCCTCTAAGGAATTCTAGTGAGAAGATAAGGATAAACTGTGAGACATGCCAGACAAAGCTTAAAAACCAAGACAAGAAAGTTATGGGCTCAGACCACCACAAGCTAGATGTCCCTTCTCCTTGGCTGGAAAGAAGTCAAAGCCACTTCAAGCTTAAAGAAAGGCTTATTGCGATCTTAATCTCAATCTCTCTCCTTTTCTCAAGTAAGGATTTTCCACATCTTCTTGAATAAGGATTAGGTTGAAGCTGTGATACCTAAAGTTGAAGTAAGCATGTAAGCAAGGTGGACAAAGGCCTGGAATCTTGTCTAAAAGATCCCTTAGGGCAGGGGTGTCAATCCGGCCCCGATACGTCACGCGCAGGCCACACCCACCCCAGCTCCACGAAGGGGAAAATGTCACAAAACATCACGTGACGGCACCATGACGCCACAAGTTTGACGCCCATGCCTTAGGGGAGTTACTTAAGAATGAACCAAGTTGTTAAAGAAACAAAGGAAAAAAATGTCACCTGAACCAGACAAAAGTAGCTGGGCCTGACACACATGTAACCCCTCTCCTTCCCAAAATCCCATCAACAGCTACCAAACTTGTAATTCAAGAAGGCAAGAGTAGCTGGCAATCTTGTCAATCAACAAAGCAAAGTAAGTAAGGATTTTGGGAGATAAATGAGGTCCTGAAGACCCCTCCTCTCTATGAGTCATCCTTGGATCCAGACTTACTACTTCCATCCCTCTGGCTAGTGCCTGTCAGCCTTGTTGAGAAGGACATGGATAAGCATAGATAAATATGTGTGAGAAAGACATGAGAAACAGAGGTGGGTTCCTGCCGGTACGCTCTTACCTGTTGGTCGCCGCAGAGCCGAAGAAGCCGGTGGCGTTCGCGGCGCAGGGCTTCCCCCGCCCGCTTTCCCCCGTCCGCCTGGACGCCGCCATTTGCGTTCTTTTGCCCTCTGCACAAGCAGAACGCTTTGCGCATGCGCAGAGGGCAAAAGAACGCAAATGGCGGCGTCCAGGCGGGCGGGGGAAAGCGGGCGGGGGAAGCTCTGTGCCGCAAACGCCACCGGCTTCTTCAGCTCTGCGGCGACCAACAGGTAAGAGCGTACCGGCAGGAACCCACCTCTGATGAGAAAGATGTACATGGTAAGCAGTAAAATTTTGCTGTTATTTTAAATTCACTGGGTCTCTGCATATTCCGAAGAACCAATTGTGACTCAGTGTTTGGTTGAAAGTGATTTGACTGTGGCTGTTGACCAGGGCTGTGAGTGTATGAGTGAGTGATCATAAGCCAAACCTGGAAGCGCATGTAACAGGACTTTATTCCAAATTTTAGGGAAGGACCTCTTGTTTGGGAGCCTATTGAGTGCATCAGTGTGGTCTTAGAAGATTTATGAACCCACAATTCAGAACAACTAGTGTTCTTATATCCGTTCTGATACAGCCATACTCTCACACTTAGCCTCTGGCTTTTGACCCCCATACCAACTCTGGCTCTGCTTTCAGACTAGAGATGCTATTTTATGCTTCACTATTCCTTTGAGCTTGGTGGCTAGGCTTAGCCAGGCTTTGTATTCTGCTTTTATTGCCAGTGTGTTCTTTTGCTTTGTACTCTTGCTCTGCCTGTCCTCATCTCTACTTGTCTCAAAACAAGACAGTCTTTCTTTAGGAGTGCTATTGTTCTTGAAGGCACCCTACAGATCAATGAAAGAATCATTAAATTCTGCCAAATAGCACTCAATATATTCTGTTCTTTCAGCACATTTATCTACAATTTCTGTCTTCCCTTTAAAGCAGTCAAAGTTTCAGAGTTATACTTCTGGAACCCAACTCTTTTATAGACATTCTACTCAGAAATCAAGTAATTCATTATGTATGTACATTAGCAAGTATCAGACACCATCTGAATGAAGTGGCAGCTGTGTCACTAATGGGGTCAATAAAGTTGTCATTATGTTTAGCAATCGCTCATCATCATAATGATATCATTAACATAAAAATATTCTAGGTTTCCAGTAGTGTCACTTAATAGTCAAACTATTGCAAGAACTGATTTCACCACGTAAGACAAAATGCAATATTTTAAGGCAGAAATTCTCAAATCCTGTGACACTAATACGCTCTAAAATGGTCTAGGAATAAAGAAACAGGGAGACTCATCATCACAGAAGTCACTGGGTAACTTTGAGCTACACACTCTCTCAACCCAATCTCCTTCACAGAGTGGTTGTTTCAAGGAAAAAATAGGAGAGGGAGCACTTTATGAGATGCCACAATTCAAGGGTCCAACAAGGTAGCACTTCAGTACTGTATTAGATGGAAGAGACTCAGAGCATACCCTCCCTGTTAGAACTGGTGGGGTGGGCAAAAAGAATGAGAGACAAGCGGTCCTGCAAATAGCCTGATCTTATGCCTATAAGGTCTTATAGGTACCGTAATAAATATTCTGAATTGGGCGTAGAAGCCTACTGAGAGCTAGTGCAGCTTGGGGAACCATGGTGCTATAGAAGCATATCAAAGGGACAAAAACTGCCCATTCTGGACCGGCTGCAGCTTCCAAATGCTCTTCGGGAGCAGCCATGCAGAGCGCATAGCAGTCACTCAAACAGGAGGTCACTAAGTCACCATGAGCAAACTGTCCTGGTCCAAGAATGGGTGCAAGTGGTGCACAAGACAAACCTACACAAACGCCCCCGCCTGCTACAGCTGCCACCTGCTCTTCAAGCAGGCACCATCTGTCCAGGAGAAGTCCCAAATTACACACCAGCTCTAACTAGGGAAGTGCATTCCCAGGCAGAGTTAAGATGGAAAATCTCAAGAGCTGGGGGAGGGAGAGGGAGTGTAAAACCCACAGTCACTGTGTCTTGTCAGCATTAAGCTGAAGCCTATTCTTCCCTACTCAGACTCCCATAGCCTCCAAGCACTAGGAGAAAAAAGTCACCCTCTCATTTCAAGTGATGAGTAAAGTCTGTACCAGAGCTCCAGGAACAACCCCAAGCTCCTTCCGGAACCCAACAGAATCCACCAGGTGCCTGGAGTGGACTGTTCAAATCAGACACCCACTCTCATTCATCAACTTCAAGAGAGAAAAAAAAGACTATTTTCTTGCCTTAACTCTTTCAAACTACTTACAAAACACTAGCAAGAAAGATGCTTCAGGCAATTTTTTCCCCAATGCAACTAGACTGAGATAACAATCACAACCCCTCTCTCCCTTTTCCCCAGCTGGATGCTCAGTGCTGGTAAATCTTCCTTCCACTCTTGCAATTTCTTCCTTGTTGCAAGCCATTGCCGTTCTTCCTTCATTTAATTCCCTCTGCAGAGTGGATGTCAGATGATATGGTCAGAGATTTGCTCAAAAACCTTACCTACTCCCTCACGATTACACCTTTTTTGACAGACACAAATGCGATGTGTTAAACAAAACTCTCAGCCTTCACTGGATCCAACACACTTTTCTATGAAACCTCATTTCTGATGCGGATTCCAACATATTAAGGAAGGCTTTGGATTTGCAGAATTTAAATTAATATTTCTGCTTTTAAAAAGTACATTAGCCTAAAGCCAATATATTTTTCCCAATGCATTAATATCAATGAGAGCAAACACTATAAAAAACCGCCAGATACCGCAATGTATTATCGCAGCTACTACATTACACAGAAAGCTTTTCCAAATACTGGAACTGCTGGATGAGCTGTCAAACCAAAGAAATGCCATTGTTTCACTTTTAGAAATGGAAGAACAGAATTACTTCGAAGCTTTGAAGCCAAATTAAAACAACCCTTCAACATTTTATACATCTTTGTCCTCAATTTTTTTAGGAATACCATTCACAAAAAAAAATCTTAGGAAGGAACTAAAATGCATTCTTTAAAAAAGATTTAGACCCGTTTTCTTTAAAGAGTTTAAAAAGCTGCATCAATTTTCAACCAGCAACCTTACCTGATTCTGTTGGAGTGATATGATTAGATTTCCAAAGAGACCAATTCCTATCTCTTGAAACTGCTAGCAAGAATTTATCATTTGGGGAAAAAGACATCTGTGTCACTGTCAGATTGTGGAAAGGTAAGCTCTGCAATTGTTTCCAAGTTGTGGTGCTCCACAAAATAATGGCTGCATATTCTTTTTTAGAAGCCTGTAAAACCAAAAAAGGCTGTACTGAAAACAAGCAGACACAATCTTGAAAAAGGACCCGAGACCACACTGGAACTACAGCTCTCCACGTGTATTTAATTGTAACTCCCATTAAGAAGGAGCCTAAATTGGAGTTGATGGTAGTTGTAGACCAACAATCAGTTGGGCATGAAGGTTACTCCAGTGGTTAAAGGTTAAAGAAGGACAACCCATCTTCTTATGTCTAAAAAACAGTCTCTTAGTAAGAATCCTACCTACACTTTTTTGTTTATTTTCAAAACTATTTTAAATTTTAATTTATTTTAATTTTAAACTATTTTTATGAAAGTGATTGCATGTTTATTTATTATTATAAATGTTCTATGCCGCTTCAAACATTTGACTCTAAATAGTTTATAAGCAAGAACGTATAAGGGTACCCAATAACACAATTATCAGAAAAAAATGGCACTCATATCTAAAAATAAAAGCGAAGTATTATGTGTCATCAAACAACAGAAATTCATTGCATACTCAAGTATTTCTACCCACTCTCATCCCTGTCCCCAAAAACACATTGAAAGGGCCATGTTTTAAAAAGCTTCCTGAATATTAAAAAATGAGTATGGGATTCTTACATCTATAGGAGTTCCTACAAAGAATGCTCACTTCCCAATCCTCTCTTGTTCCAACTCACGGGGAATAATTGAAATCCTCTGTTGAAATATTTTTATTTAGGCATTTTATGTATCACAGCTGTGGCTTCTTATTTTCACTATTTTTTTTTAAATAAATAATGTCTCAACATGAAATCAATTATCCAGGGCTGCCCATTTTTAACTGCTGAGAACATTAACATCCAGCAGCTACTGCTTTTAGACTGGAGGGATTCTTAATATTGATATATATGGAAGAGAACCTGGCCTAGAGGTTTACACTTCTGCCTTACAAGCAGACTGCCCAAATTCAAATCCCACTACGGGTATGGCTATCTGACGAGAGCAAAATAGCTCGAAATAGATCTATAATAGTCTCCCTTTATTTTCATTTATCAGCAAAAAAATGTTACACATACAGACAATATAGTTTGTCGGCTATAAAAAACTGCCTGGATGGCCCCAGGAGGGGCCGAAAGGCAAAAGGAAGCTGTGATGTTTCCTTCCATACACCAGGATGACTTGACAGGGAAAAAAAACCATATATAACCCTTTCCTGGTGAAGAGCTGATAGGGAAGAGAACTTGGCCTAGAGGTTAACACTTCTGCCTTACAAGCAGACTGCCCAGGTTCAAATCCCACTACGGGTATGGCTATTTGACGAGAGCAAAATAGCTCGAAATAGATCTATAATAGTCTCCCTTTATTTTCATTTATCAGCAAAAAAATGTTACACACACACACATATATACACATACATACATACATACATATATATAATTGTGTATGTTACATACATACACATACATAAAATATACATGCATACGTGTGTGTGTGTGTGTGTGTGTGTGTATGTGTGTGTGTATCACATATTATACATTATATAACATGTGGGATGCAGAATTAGACTCCTGGAGATGATAGGATTCTTCTGTTGTCCCTAAAACCATCCAACACAGTGAACAATCAGATATTTATCACTTTGGATGTGAATTTCAAAGCTATTGTTTAAAAGTATTTCCTTACCTTACACGCAGAGGCTATCACAGTGCCTGCATTATTGCAGGCAACACAAAAAATTTCATAACCATGTCCATATCTAAAACAATAAAGAAAATGAGATTGTAAAAGTAAAAGTAATCTCAAGTGCAAGATTCATACATTATTAATCAATTCAAATGTTTTGAAACTTGTTAATATTCAGTTAAACAATTTACCAGTCCATAAGCCCTGCATATTCCAGAAGAAGCCTAGACATAACTTAGGATGCACATTGCCAGCCCTACAAAGTAACCCAGACCAAAAATTCACTCCACAGGAAGGCTAAGTCTACTATTATTTAGATTATCTATAATAGAAACTTGCAAGTGTGACTATGCTGTGTCTCCTTCCCTTTTTATATCCATGTGAACTAGGGAGGTATTTAAGCCATTTAACCCATACTTTCTAATTGTTTTGAACTTAAGCCATATTTTTCTCTTCAAATCTGCTCTATTAAGGTCATCTCCTTTATTTTCTATAGCCACCCTCATTTCTTGCATATCTGTTGTTGCATCATTTTGTTAGATTTGATAATTGCATCACTAACATCATTCATGAATTGATGATGTGCTTCAGAGTACATCTTACACAGGGGTGGGTTCCTAGTTACCTCGCTGCCGGTTCACTTCCTCCCACGCCGCATGGGTGCACCTTGTGGACGCGTGGGTGCGCATGCACAGTGGCAAAAAAACAAAAAAAGCCACCACCCCCAAAAGCCAAAAACAAGATGGCGACTGCATGCACAGTACTGGAAACTTGGCTTCTGCACATGCTCAGAAGAAAAAAAATTCAAAAAAAATTCAGGGAAAAAAATGTAAAAAAAAGATGGCGGCGCCCATGGACCGGCACCACCGAATCGGGTCAGTGACGTCATCGGTCCAAACCAGGAGGAACCCACCCCTGATCTTATATTACCCTATGGTGTAGCATTGTGGAATATATTAACCATATTTCAGAAAGATGTATTTGCTTTCTCAGATTATATCTTTGAGCAACTGCTAACAACCCTCCAAAGAATT
The DNA here is from genome assembly GCA_023053685.1 of Diadophis punctatus similis. Lineage (NCBI taxonomy): Eukaryota > Metazoa > Chordata > Lepidosauria > Squamata > Dipsadidae > Diadophis > Diadophis punctatus. Next base: position 116,547,282 of record JALIGW010000003.1, on the reverse strand, counting down.
GTAGAGTTCTTGATTGACCACTTGAAATAAAAGGCATGTAAACATGTATTTCAGCTAATTAATAAGTTTATCTCTGATGTCTGAACAGTACAGAACTACTGTTACTTATTCTTTTATTTTGTGCTATCTCTCCTCAAGACTCCTTGGAAATTTTCTAGCCACTGTTACCTGCTGTCTTTCCCCCCCCCCCTTGATAGGTAGTTTGGGCAACGCATAAAAAGAAATTGAAAACTAATCATAAAAATAGCCAAGACGCTGTAAAAGCCAACAAGAAAGAATAGTTACAAATAGATTCTTGCCTAAAAGCTAACCATCATTGTTATTTTGTTGGAGCAATTATGATAGCACTCAGTGTTACATGAGAACACACTGAAAATTCTTTAGTGATGGAGGAAAGGAAACAGAATATTGGGACAAAAGCTTAAAAGTTTCCCTGTCCAGTTTTGACTTACTCAAAATATATTTGACCAACTAGTTCAGTCCATAAGAGGATAAAAATGAAACAAATCTATGTTCCAGAGTTTATGAACATGAGAAAAAAAAGCTTCATGTTGGTATAAGCCATGGTCAAGTTACATTCTAAAAACAGAATGGTCATAAGACAATGGTAATATTCTCCATGATGGTAAGGTGTCCTTGATATGTATAGACAGAGAATCTTCTGCATTGCTAGATAAATTCTAATATATGTTCAATGTTGGGAGTCTTGTTTTGTAAATGATGCAGCATGAAATATTCTTCCCAAACTACTGATTTCACATTTTGGCGACACAATGATGGGTTGGAGTAGGACCAGGAAGAAATATGTTCAAGCCCACTTTGACCAGGAGTAACTTTAGACAGTCACGTTCTTTCAGTTTACTTCTGGGAGTTATTGTTCTGAGGGGAAAAAATGAAGTTGGGGGGAGTTGGTTCCAGAGAGCAGGGGCCCCTGCAGAGAAGGCCCTCCCCCTAGGCCCCGCCAGTCGGCACTGTTTGGCTGACGGGACCTGGAGGAGACCCACTCTGTGGGACCTGACCGGTCGAAGGGAAGAATGAGGCAGAATGCGGTCCCGGAGATAGCCTGGTCCTAAGCCATGTAGGGCTTTAAAGATGATGATCAGCACCTTGAATTGTATCCGGAGACCAATGGGCAGCCAATGCAGCTGGCGGAGTATAGGTGTTACGTGGGTGTACCTTGAAACACCCACAGCACGCGCAGCTGCATTTTGCAATTATAAGTGTTAAACACTACTGCATAAACAATACAATTGAAATTATATATAAAATATATATGTGATTCATTGTAAGTATTTCAAGTTCGTATTTTCACAATTTGATCGTTCCAATCTTTCAGTATATTTTTAACAATGTTATCTATTTAAATATTTATCAAAATTAAAAATTAATTTTAAACTATGATGCTGAGGCTTCAATATTCTCTTACAGACATGCAATTGCTAAATGGTCTATTTTTGGACAATTATTCCAAACTTATCTATTTCTCTGCTGCTATGGCAACTTTCAACCTACATTTTACATGACTGCACATAGCTGCTTTAAAGATTCTTTCAAATACAAATACAATGAGGAACGAAAAATATTTTCCTTTTGCTTGTCAAAATACCTTTGTAACTTCAAACATGAAGAGTAGAACTCTTGAGTTTTAAAAATCATTTGGGTTGTTATAGAAAGTAGGAGACTAATTAAGGATAATAATTAGACTCCCTCCCATCAAATGTCTCTTGCAAGGAATTAGCTGAGAGGTTTGTATTGCTTACAAAACAATTCAAAGGACTGTAACTTGTTGAGAAATGAATACCATTGTTACAACTATCCAAGAGGAGAAAAGTTTTAGTAAATACTAACTTACATAGGGAGTTTTGGCCACCACTACTCACTCCTTTCTTTACTAATTTTATAATATCAGCAGGATAGATTCTTCTGATATATACTGCATCAGATACTTCTAATTAGTTTCCAATTTTCTTATTAATGTTCAAACAGAAAAGAGTTATTTTAAAATAAAGTTTTAAAAAAACCAATAGTGCCAACAGAAATTCTCAATTACTTTTAGCTAACCAGATTCTGGAATTTGTTCTGAAACAAGACAAGAGCTCAAGTGGGTCAGGAAAAGACTACAATTTTAAATCCATACTTTAAAAGCACAATTTTAAATGCATGATTTTCTTATGGGGTAGCAAAGAAAAGAGAGACAAATCCAAAATCAAAGAACAATTTCTCTTACTGTCAGAAACCTATGCTGGATTCAAGTGGTGTTACCTGGGAAGAGATATTTTCTTCTACAGACTGTCTGAAAGGAGTGATGCTATACAAAATCTCTGCAGCGGTATGCATTGCCTTGTTTGCAGATAACAGCTTGCAGTTTCCAGATAACAGCAGGAAGATGGCATGCAGAAGGCCTATCTATGCCAGTGAAATGAATTATTTTCTAACTGAAATTCCTGCAAGATAAGTTTGCTAACGGTCTTAGTACAAGAAACCTACCAAATGAGGCATAACCACACAATGGTTCAAGTACAACCAAGTATGACAATTTCAGGGGTTTTATATCAGTGAGCTGTTGTGTGATATCCATGTGGTCTATTCACATAAGCAACATTCGCGGTAATCTCTCTTGGTGCTCAGCCCCCATGTTTCTTAGAGTTTTAAAAAATAAGAAATGGTGAGTTCAGTAATTTGCTATTAAAAAAAGACCAAGATAATCAATAGGGATTGACAGTAACTATTCAAGATAAAACCAATTCAGCAATAGATGCAGTCAGAAAAAATGGCAGGCCACATTTCATTAAACAGTCTTTTGGTGTTTTGCAACTAGCCTCACTCACTATGGCAGCCATTACACACACACACACACACACACACACACACACACACACACACTCAATCATTTTCTTCCTTATAAGCCAATGCTATGTTAGTTATCTTTTGATTGTGCCATTTGAAAGATATGGATTCCTGCTTGACTTTTTTTTTCCTGAAGATTTTGCTGTGAAGTAAATTTTTTAAATCAACCTGTTATGAGGGATTTTTCAGCCCATTAAGGATATCCTTGAGGACATCTGCCAGACATTAGGTACTGGACATTAGTTCATATTGACCTCCATTTAGAAGTGATCCCACTTCTGGTCTTTCAAACAGTATTTTTTTCTCCTAAAATATTTAATCACCTACAAATGTTCTTGCTTGGATACTTTAAATGCCTCCCTTACTCTAGCAGAGAGAATTGTTTTACCTCAGATCTCCTGAGAGTTCTCAGGAAGACTGAAGAAAAAAATATTCTTCTCCTGTTATTGTTTTAATCAATTGACTTGTTCTTTTGAATTACAGATTACATTTGAGAACAGTAATCAAGGAGATTATTCTGTTTTAAAACAATTGGGTTTTATTATTTAGCTCATTGAGATTTACCGTGTTTCCCCAAAAATAAGACAGGGCCTTATATTTTTTTGACCCCCCCCCCCCAAATATGGCCTTGGCCTTATTATTGGGGGGACTTATTATTTTTGAGGTGCAGGAGGCCCCGCCCAGCCTACGCACTCACAGCTGGGAGTCCGGCAGAGAGGCTCCCTCTGCGCGCCGCCATCAAGCCTCTCCCCTCCCGCGGGGTATGTTTGTGTGAACATTGTGCAAGCGCCTGTCCCCCTCCCCACTCGCGCACCTCCCAGGCCTCACCACGTCAATGTGGGCAAAGCCGGTAAGCACCGGGTCCTTGAGAAGCTCGCAGCCGATGCCGCCAGTGCCCACCATCAGCACTCGCGCGGAAAGCCATGGCCTGGGCCAGCTCCCCCTGCAGGGTCCAGTTTCAGCTCCAGCCATCACCATAGAGTCGGAAGCGCACTCGCAGAGTGGCCGCTGCCCTGGCTAGGGTTTGGAAGCCCCAGAGGTGGAGTTTGGGGGAGAGAAAGAAAGACTTCTGCTGCTTCTGCTTTTGGCTGCACGAAAGCAACAGAAGCAGCATGAGTCTTGCTTTCTCTCCCCCAAACTCCAGCTCTGCGGCTTCGAAACCCCAGCCAGGGCAGTGGCTGCTCTGCAAGTGCGCTTCCCGCTCTAGGGTGACGGTCATTGGAGGCCTCCCCTTCCCTTCTGCTCCTCTCCGCTCCAATCTCCCCGTGGTCCCCCTACCTGAGCGCTGACTGATTGGAGCGCCCATCGGCATGCCCGGGAAGCCCCTCCGCCTTGGGAGTCACTAGATGGGACGGCGGCTGAGCTGGACTCTTCCTGGGGAGGGGAGCCTCACAGGACCCTTGCTTGCACTCCCTTCCTCCTGCAGGCCCCGCTTACTCTTCCCAGGGACCCGGCAGCGAGACACCGGGCAGCCCCGCCGAGGGCAGCCCCGACAGACGCAGCTCAGCCAGCCCGGCCACGACCAGTGCTCCCTGCCCGCAGCTGAACTTGGCCTGCAGGGGGCCGGCTGGGGCCTCCGTAGGCGGCGGCGAGGGCAGCAGCAACACCCGCAGCGCCTCAGCCATCCCCGCCGAGCAAATCTTTCTGTTATCAGACCTGAACAACGGTCACAGATGGAGCTTCAGCTAGAAAGGGGCTCCATTGATGCAGCTACCTGTGAAACTAGTGGCAGCAGAGAACAGATAAAAGCTCCCAAACTGTGTAGCTCAGTGATGGCGAACCTTTTTTGGCTCAGGTGCCAAAAGGGTGCGTGCGGGCGCGATAGCGTGCGGGCGCATGCCCATACCCATAATGCAATGCCCTGCACATGCGCACAACCCCCCATGCTGCCCCCCCACACATGCACACAGGCCTCACTGAAGCCTCCGGACTTCCAGTAGGCCCGTTGGGCTGTTTTTCGCTCTCCCCAGAGTTTAGGAAAGCCTCCTGAAGCCTGGGGACGGCGAAAAATGGCCCAACGGGCCAATTGGAAGTTCGGAAACAAAAGGAAGTGGAGCTGCCCTACTACTTACCTTCAGATAGTTGCAACCAGGCCTCGCACATCTCGGCCCATTTCTTCTGCAGCCAGTAAGGCTTTCCTGAAGGCCTCTCTAGCCGATAACAGAGCTCTGGATCGATCCGGAGCTCTGTTATAGGCTACACAGGCCTTCAGGAAAGCCTTCCCAGCTGCAGAAGAAATGGGCCGAGATGTGAGAGGCCTAGTTACAACTGTCCAAAGCCGAAGAAGTTCCTGAAGACCTCTGACAGTGAAAAGGAGGCTGGGGGTGAGCACACAAGTGAACTTCCGGTTGGCCTGTTGGGCCGTTTTCGCCGTGGGGAGAGCGAAAATGGCCGAAAAGAAGGCCAAAAATCAGCTGGCCAGCGCGCACATGCATGCTGGAGCTGACATAGGGCAACGCCTTGCGTGCCATCCGATATGGCTCCGCGTGCCACCTGTGGCACGTGTGCCATAGGTTCGCCATCACTGAACTAGTTGCTGAACGACTGTTCAAAGTTACAACTGATTTTCCCACAGCTAGTTATGACCCGATTTTGAAGTTCTGACAGCCATACACACCCCCTACGGTTGGATAATCGCATTTTGGATGTTGACAGCCAGTTTGGATTTACAGCTGTTTGCAGTGCCACAGTCATGTGAGTCATGATTTTTGGTGGTTTTTGCAGTTTCCAGCCTTTACTTCCATTACAGTCATAAGTTGCGAACTACCTGTAAAATTGAAATTACTCGAAAACCGAGGACTTTAAATCGTTTCCATTTTGGAGGTATGCTTTTACATCTATAAACAAAGTAACTTACAACTTTTGAGTTTCAGGCCACAGTGTATTCTGCAAGAGATGATCTTCTGTGGGAGGTTCTGAAAGAAATAATTCGATTCAGTATTGTTGTTCTTATCCTGAACTGGTCAACTTGTCAGCTGTTTGAAGAACCAGCTTTGCTCCAGAATTAAGTACTGAATTTAACATATTGCATACCTGAAAGACTACATGGCTGAAAGTAATTTTCACGGTACTGCCTGGAAGCATTACTGAGATTTTCTTCTTCAGTTGTTTGAGCTGTATCTGCAGCTGCAAATGTACAAATGTTATTGCTTTAAAAGTCACCAAGTATGGAATCTGCAAAAAGATGGCATCTGTTACCGAGCACTAAACAGAAAGAAACAACTCCAGCTTCAAGATAAAAAGAATCTATAAGCCATAATCTAAACAGCATGAGTAGGAAAGTCAAAAGATATTACACTGCATGGTAAAATAATTGGGCCTCATGATGCAAACCATGACAGGAGCTGAGATAAGTTAAACTCTCATAACAGGATGAAAGAAAGAAGCTGGTATAACAATGAATTCAGATTTCCTTATGCTCTTAAAAGGGATGATGATGGGGAAAATGCAGTATGAAAAGATAATACATTAATGATGTATTCTTCAAACTGTTGGACTAGGATCAGGGATAGCAAAATTCTAGTCTACTCTCAATCAAATATAATAGACCAAAAGAAAAAAGAGGCAAGATAAAACATTTGTGGAAGAGGAATGCCAGTCATCCAGAATTACAATAATCAACTATGCAGTTGTATTTACTCTTCAATGGGCATATACAAGCTTACACTACAAGGCAGTAATTCTATATCTTATAAGGTTAGGCAGGAGTTTGAATTCTATTCCAAAAAGGTGCTTTGGGGCTCAGACATAGAACCTCCATGATGGTGTGGCTCCTGTGAAGGACTGCCATTCAATTCTTGGAAAAGACAGAGCTGCTTTAAAGAGCTATATCATGCTAGGTACTATGTCATGCTCCCTCATGTTCCAAAGCACCTTTTGGAAACAAATCAAATCCCAATATCCAAAAGTATAATCCGCAGAACCCAAAAGGAATTTTCAAAACTCTGGCATTGGACTGAGAGGGATCCAGATTTTAGTTTTCCATCATCCGCAGATGTTTACTAGGTGATGTTGGGTTATTCACTTTTTCTAAATATACCCTACCATATAAGACTGTTGTTGGGAGGAATAATAGATCTTATACTTAGATATAAGTGCATACCAAATAAAAATACTCATTGCTATATTATTTCTGCATATGTAAAGCTGTATGAAAAATCTAATTAGTACATATTAGGCCTGTGCAGCACTTTAGATTCAAAGATGAAAATGTCTTTGCAGTGGACAGGGCATACTCGCATTGCAGCTCTCTTCTACCCCTCAAAGTAGCTATATCTTTTTACAGGATCACCCAGGTACCCTCCTCTGATGCAAGCTGATTCAAGAAAAGGTTTCATTTAAAGAGTTGCAGACAACTTCCATGTGAGCATCCCTAAAGCAAGTCCAAAGGACAGCTTGCCTTTACATGTCAGAAAACAATGCAACTATTGTACTCATGTCAGTACTATTGCTTCATTATCCTGTACAGTGAATAATGTTAAGTTGTTGGAACACAGTGGCTCATGTGGTTAGGATGCTGGGCTGATAATCGGCAGGCTTCCATTCAAGACCCAGCTGTGCTGACCCAGCAGTTTAACCGTGAATAGATAAATGGGTACACTTCAGTGGGCAACTTAATGGGGACATGAAAGTAGTCCCCAAGTGAGCATGCCCTGGACAATAGTGATGCCACTGGATAATTCCTTCAATGTGGACGCTCCCAACCCAACTGTAGTAGTAATATCCTGTACAGTAGAATGTCGAAGAATCCCAGAATGGATTATAATGACATGTCCCTATGCCGAAAACACAAGCTTTGTTCTCAACAGGATAGAACAAACAGGATGTTCAGCTGATGTGCATTTGATGCCCCCAATATACTCTTTCCTGGGGGGGGGGGATGCTACACTTTGAGGAAATTCTTATGCTAATGCTAATCATGCTTTCTCCTCACTCAAATGTGTACACCTGTAATAATAAACACTTTCCTGGTCTTATGTAATTTCTTAAATTTCCTGGATTGCTATGAAATGCATTTCTTTCTTTTAAATTCCCCTTTGAAATCCCAAATAACATAATTTTTACAATCTGGTCAAAAGGTTGTTGGGACAAATTGCTTTACCATTTATTTAGTTCCTTTTTCCTCATGTAATGTTCAAATATTTATTCATTATTTATTCAGGACTGAAACTTTCTAACTTCTGATATGTTAATGTAAGAATGCAGAGTCAACTGCCTCCATTCTTAACTGACCCATTGATCCAGAAATTGGCAATCAAACAGAATCAATATTTCTATCCCTCTACCACCATTGCTTGGAAGCATTTAAGATCTCTAGGCCTATTTCTGAAGCAATTAAAGCTTGCAGTTTCATAACAATTATGCTAACATTATTAATAAAAAGGAAGCCCATTCAAAAAAGGAAACACTCAAAAATATACAGAAGAGAATAATTGGATCCAAATTGTGAGTCATGAATTGTGATGAATTGCTTCTATTCAAGAATCAGAGTTTTCTGAAAATACATGGGCTATTACTGAACTCAAACAATATACCAACATGTGGAAACCAAGAATTCAAGGCCCATGTCTAACCTGCCATCATTTGCTCAGTCAATGCAGTGTTGATATAATAACTATACTGAACAAAATAAGTTGCTCAAAAGAAATTAAAATACGATAACCTATAGAACCTGCATGACAAATATTGTAAGGTATTAGTGAATATATTAAAAAGAGATCCTCTGGGGCTAATTTGAATTTCTTTCTGCTAGATTTGCTGACAGACTGAAGCCTCACACTCATAAAATCAAAACACTATGGCACAGCAGAAGATCCTATTTATACTAATCTGAGAGTAACTTCCACTAAACTCAGTAAAGTTTAGTTCTGAAAAGATATGCAGAGGGTTGTACTACCAGGAAGGTTTTCAGACAGAAATATTTGTATCATTAGGATCTTTGAGATCATTTGCTTACTAAGCCCTGTTCCATCAATTCAAATACATGGCTTCCCTTACAATGTTAGAGAAAGGCTACGGACCCTTTCTTCTTAAGATTTTGGTGATGGATGTTCAGTAGGAGTATGGAAAACATTTTGAATTCCACCATTTTGAAACTGAAAGGTTCTGTTTTGATCATTTTGAAAGCATTTTGAGTCCAAACCTGTGTTTCTTGTGTTTGAAACAGAGCTGCTTTGAGTTCAAAAAACCTCCAAAATTGTCAAGGCAACCCATTTAACGAGGTAGCTGTTTTGTGGACAAAATGAGGTGCTTGGGGATTAAAAGAAAGGATTTCAAATTTGATATAGTTTAAATTCAAAATGTTTTGCATTCAATGACCTCCCTGCTCCAGATGGTAACCAGTAAAAGCAGAAGTTACTTCATTTTTCAATTATTTTCTATTTTTACAAGGTATTCCATCACTAGAACATAACAATGATAAATATGCAAAACCAATCATATATAAAATCATAGTAACAAACTAAATGATGAATTGGGATATGCATAATAGAGTTGCACAAGCTTCAATATTGATTTGGAGAAATGCTTGGGATAAGCCTCTACTATTCATTAAAGCAAACTAACATTTTTCACATTTTGGAGCAAGCTTGAAAAACAGATCTAGCTGCATTAGGAGGCGCAATGAATCAACTCCTTAAAGTAACTTCATTTTTCTTCCAGGCTTGGTAGAAGCGTGGGAAAGGTAGGTAACTTTAATGAATAGCACAGAGGTACTATGAGAAGCATTTTTCAAATCATTTCCAAACTATACACATGAAGGAAGGATTTAAATGCTGCAACAAACCATGATTTCACATAATGGGAACAAGCACAAGTAATCTCAGCTCATACCTTCCTCCTGATTTTCTCTTTTCTGAGAGAAGCCTCAAAAACAAGAACCAACATCTTCCTTTGTTTTAACTAATTCCAAATGAGCATTACACTCAGAGCCTAAACTATGTCCCTTTAAACTATGGTTTCATGAAATAAGTCAATTTGACTTTATCCAAGTATCAAAAAATAAACTTCAACATAAAATAAAAGGACATATATAACATGGTCTTAAGTCCTAATTCATTCTCTCAAATGGGCATTTTTCCCTAGAAAATGGCAAAAAAAAGTCACACATCATAAAAGTCATGTGACTGTGGAGAACTGCAACTAGTCATAAATAGGTGTTTACATGTTATACTTAAAGCATGGTGTGCTTTAACCACCGTCCATTGAACAATTCACAGAGATTGAGTTCCTGTGTACTGATAAGCAATATATCAACTAATCTTATGGTTTAAATTGATATGTAAAGCCGTATGTTGCCAATTTAACAACAAAATGGAGGCAGAAATGTGCAGAAATTTTTCCATATAAGGTAAAAGGTAAAATTTCAGAAGGTAAAGGTAAAATGACAGAAACTTTTTACCATGCATATATTTTAGGCTGCAATTTTCAAAATCTCTAATTATTGGAGATGCTAATTTGCATTATGAAATTTATAATCCCAAACATCCACATTAGCTAAAGATCACTCATCTCTCAGCTAATTTCTCTCATCAACCTGCATAACACAAATATGATCAAAGAAACACTCACATACACAAATATGCAGTTAAGTGCACACACAGGCAGATATTACCTTCAAAGACAGCCTTATTGGATAAACCTAAGGCTGGTACAGTAGCCCCTTCTGGAAGATCCACCATTTGCTAAGAAGAAGAAAATATTATTCATGATTGTCTGAATCTTCTCATTTATAGATATAGTCTTCTTTCCTTGAGTCACAAATCTAAAATGCAGTATATATGATACTAAGGAATTCCTACAAAAATCTCAAATTAATTTAAAATCTTTGCTTTGGTTTTAATTTTCTAGGTCATACAGAAGTACTATTGAGTTCATATGTCATGTTAACTGTTCAACCACATTCAATGAATAGAGTGCAATTATCTGTACTCCATATTAGGTAATAAGTAATAAAACCATGGTTTTAAGTCACAAATACAAAACATCTTCAGAAGTAACAATTATACCATACAGCACAGATTACGAGCATTTTCTAAGAATTTTGATTTGATTGTAACTAAGCAAATGTTGAAATTTAAAATTATATTCACATCTCCACAAAAAAACAAGTTTAATACTACGTACTAACTCAAACTCAATCTTTAGCACCAATAGTGTTCGGCAAATCATAGTTCGCAGACCAATGCCTACAAAATAGACCACATCAAGAAACTGACTCCATAGGAAGACTAGAACTAGGATATACTTCTAGAGCATAGAGTAAGACCAGAATATAATTCTAGTCCTTCTTGTAAAGTTAGTTTCTTGACGAGGTCTATTTCACAGGACTGGCAATGCCATTAATTCTCTCCATGCCATTTTTGGTCTCTTCTGTTAAAATTAAAAGTGGGAAACAGAGTGAAAAGCCTGTACGGGCTACTTCTTTGCTTCCTTATCTTTAAACTCTATCTCCAAGTCCCCCCAAATTACCTAAAACTGCAGTTTTCAGCCTGATTTTGTTCCATTTTTGGCATTCTGGAAAATTGTAGTGGTAGCAGTGAGAACAGGGAGGTTCTTGGAGGCAAGCTATTGCTGTGTCCATTTTTACAAATGGACAGTAACCCTCCAATCAGACCTGAATTGTTCACCGAAAAGGTTACCATAGGCTAAACAGTGAGGATGGGTGTGGGTACCCTGTTCCTGTTCTCCCCTTGCTGTTCCCCCAAAAATGCAACCTGGAAAATGTTAATCCTCTTCTCTCCAATGATACTATAACATTCTCAAATGGCCTACAGAAGGTCAGGAGGCTTCTTTATAGCCCCTGACCATTCAAACCTCAACCCGCCCTTGAAGTAAAGAATATCTGAGTTCATTCAACATGTGCTCAAATTCAAATGAGAGATGCAAACATAAAAAGTAGCAAACAGCTTTTTTAATTCTTTTAAAGCAACTGAATACATAACTTACACCAGAATATAATTTCTCCCGAGATATTCCAGAAATGCTGCTGAAGTTCTCAATGAAATTTCTAGGCGCAGTAAACACGCGAAGCACTTTCTCATCTGCTCCAGATACGAACTGAAACCGTGCTGTCAGTGCTATACACTGCATATCATACCCATGGACTTGGGGTCTTGCTATTTCATGCCATGACACCTAGTAAAAGGACCATTGCATTTATACAAGCACCAATCTTAGAATCTATAGAAGAATTTAACATTTTAAGTTCTATCAATCTATTGTCAATTTTAGAATTACAGTTTGCTGAAAATATACATTCAGTTCATTTCCCACAAAAATCTCGATCGGAAGTGAGGACCGTGACCTCCGCAGCCAGCTCCGAACACTCCACGCCTGAGGGTCCGAATTCAGACCTAACCCCCCCCCCCGTAGAGGGGGTGAAGTGAAGGGGGACCGCCAGGAGGGTAGAGGGGAGCCGCATCTCCCCTCCCTGAGCTGGCAAGCCCCTAGCCAACGGTGCAGAGTTGTGGCAGCTGCCATGAAGCTGAAGGAGAACCAGAATTAACAAGACAGAGCAGGAGGAAAAGTGAGTGATTTGCAATCTGGGATAAAAAGAACTGTTTGCTTTTCAAAATAACCCCCCAAAAACGAGGGGGAGAAATAAGGAAGCTAAAGATTAGCGGCGGGTCAAGGATGCTAAAATTGGGGGGGGGGGTGAAACGTTTGGGAACTAGGAGGAAAACAAAAAGTTTTTCTTCGAAGATTTAAAAGAAGATGTGGTTTTGGAATGATACCCTATTTTAAAGAAAAAAAACTGATACTTGAACTGTATGTTTAATTAATTTAGTATTACATAAGTATGAAAAAATTGTTCATTGTAATAAGGATAAAATATATGTATGAATAACATGTAGAAATGAAGTTATAAAATAATATAAGAAAAGATGAAGATTGAAAAATAGAAGAAAATATAAAGATTGAAATATGTAATTTTGAAATATATTTTGTAAGGGAAAATTAATGATGTGGAAAAGAGGATAAAGAAATTATAAGTTGATTTTTGATTAATGTTTAGGAAATAAGTAAAATATACTAATATTAAAAATATATAAGTTGGGAAATGACCACATCTTTGTTTGCTGGAATTAAAATAGGGATAAAATAAGAGGGGGAAAAGAGGGGGAAAATACTAAAGACAGATATTAAGAGGAAAAGAAATGTGAGAGATGTATTGAAAATGAGATACATGAGATGTATGAAATGATAATGGATGGTAATTATTTTAAAAAACAAAAAATATTGTTAAGAATATTGTATGGATGTATGAAACTCAGAAAGCAAATGCTCACGACATGAGATGTTGAAAGACCAAAAACAAATAAAATTTATTGGGGGGGGGGGAATGCATTCTCGCCTCTATTCAGATCTCATTGAAAATGCCGGGAATCTTCTTTCATTAATAAATAATTGACAAACCGTGCTGATCTGTCCAATACCTGACAGAAAGGGACCAAAATCCTATCCTGGTTCAAAATACAACTTTGTGCCCCAGTTTGGCCTCCCTCTGAATTTTATTTTAACAATTTTTATTCCTCACTGGAAACAGAAGATGAGCAACACTATGTTGCATGTATGATATAATTAAGTATAACTATAGATCTTATTTTTAAACAACTAATTTTAATATAAACTCATGTTTATTATACTCATGTGATAATGTCATAATACCATAGTAGCTAACTACTAAGCAATTAAAATATAGTACACATAAATTTTAAGAGAATTTAAGAAAAGTTAAGAAGAGCTATTGTTCAGATTACATATTCTGTTGGAAAAATATATTTGTTTTAAAACTTGGTTGTAAAAATGCTAACAACTTTCAGAATTTAAAATGTATTTATCTGTTTGCTACCATTCAGTGGTCATCCAGAGTTTTGCAGTTCAGATATGCTAGCTCTAATCTATATACAGGAGTTGTACCCAAAACAAGAACATTGTGGTTAGTAAGTTTGGAATAATAACATCTTGGTTGTTCTGGGTTTTGGCACAGCCAAATTTGATAGGATTCTTATGGAACAAGTAGGGCAAGCTTAGAGTACCTCTCCCAGGGTCCATGCATCAGTTTGGCTACCAATCTTCCTAGTATTTTTTTCCCTTTCATCCTGGCTTGCTTCCTACCAATCTTGAATGCAAGTCCAACATATCTAAACAATCCACCTACTCCTTCTCTTATATCAATCTTAGCTTCCTGGGGCTTAAAGAACATTTTAGTCCTCTTTGTCTAGGTACAATAATAGTTCTTACCTATTTTGTGAAGGTCACCTCCCTTACTCTCTCCACACACTGACTCCATGCCCACCTTAAATACTCATATTTCTGTATGGAAATGGATGATCTGAAACTAGCTATTCCATCCACATAATTTCACAAGCTTCAAAAACATACCTCTGTGTTGTTCTCTCTTTTCCATGGAGCAAATATTCTTGTGGTTTGGTCAGAACCAACAGAAATTATGAAGTCACCCTCTGGATCCCACTTCACATCTTGGACACCATTAAAATGTCCTGAAATCATCACTTCCGGAGTCCATTCGCTCTAAATCAAAAACATTTATATTGTAATCCATGAATGAGGTACAAGTTGGATATAGTAATCCTCTTCACTAAGAACTATAGCTAAAGTTGAAAATCAATTTAAGCTTTACAAAGAACATTGTCATTCTTGGATGATAAAAGATTCTGGTTGTTTTTTAAAATTTACCACAAAGGAAACAGACACTTTTAAGCTGCCTGCCTTTGGAAGCTCAGCCCAAATCTTCCAGTGATCACATGTAGCTTTAGTGCTTTCAGCTACAGAATCCTAAACAATAATTTGGAAACAGGGAGTATCCAACGGTACAGTGGACAATGTTCAAGAGGAACAAGATGAATCCAGATCAGAATGCTGTAATAAACACAAAATGTCTCTGTCACAGAGCTGGGAAAGTTCTGCTATAGACTTAGACTTATCTACCACTTTACAGTGCTTTACACTGTGGTTTACAGAGTCAGCATATTGCCCCCAACAATTTGGGTCCTCATTTTACCCACCTCAGAAGGATGGAGGCTGAGTCAACCTTGAGCCGGTGAGATTTGAACCGCTGACCTGCGGATCAGTGTCAGCTAAAGTGGCCTGCAGTACCTGCCTCTAACCACTGCGCCACCTCGGCTCTATATATAATCTCACCTGGTGAGATTTGAACTGCCAAATTGCAGTCAGCAGAAGTAGCCTGCAGTACTGCACTCTAACCAAGGCACCACCATGGCTCATAAGAAGAGAAGAAGAAGAGACCATATAAGAAGAGATCATCCTGGGCTGAATAGATAAAAGCTAATGGACCCAAAAGTCACTTCACATAGCCATTTGTTTTTCCCACAAAGGCCAACAACTCCGTCCTAATTATCCAAACTTATTCATTACAGATCAGGGGGAAAAAAAGGGGGGGGGAACCCCTCCTCAATGCGCCTCAATTTATAAAAGATGTTTAAAAATATACAAAGTGGTTATATGGAATGAGCAAAGAGCCACTTCTTCCTATATAAAGATATCCCATATATGCTTTGGTGATAGAAATCAATTCTCTTGCCTTGTTTGCAGAAGTCTGTTTCCAAAGATGAAGGGCTCCATGGAAAGCATGAGCAAGAATCATTGATCCGTCTGGGCTGAACTGACAGTCAAAGAATCCAAGTGTATTTCCTCCCACTTCTCCTATTCGGACCTTTTGAAAAAGTAAGATGCATGAATGCGTGTGCCTTCCTCCTGCTAATTAAGGACTGTGAGTAAAAGACAAATGATTTAGAATTACATTAAAAGTGAAGTTAAAACAATGTCATTCTAGATGTATTCAAATACCATGCACAATTAAAAAAAACCATTAAATCAAGCCTTTTGAAAATAGGTTTGCAAGACAGTTTGCAAGTTTATATAAAATGAATAATTATCTTGATAGAGGTATATTTCCCTGGGGGCTGGGATTAAATGCTACAATATAAAAAGTAATACCGTGTTTCCCCGAAAATAAGACAGGGGCTTATATTTTTTTGACCCCCCAAAAATGCCCCTGGCCTTATTTTTGGGGGATGGCTTATTATTTTTGGGGTGCAGGCAGGCCGCGACGCACCACTTACTGAATTTCGGCAGCTCCGTGGTCTCTCGGCTAATCTGTTTAGGGGGGAAAAAATCTTGCATAGTGCAGAAACTCTTCTCGCGAGAATTAGCAAGTTCTCGAAGCGAGAAGAGTTTCTGCACTATGCAAGATTTTTTCCCCTAGCCGAGGGAAACCCCAGAGCTGTCAAACTCCAGTAAGTGGTGCGTTTCGCGGTTCTGCGGAGTTTGGAGCTTTGGGGCGAAGGATGGGGCGGGGCGCGACGCGAGTGAGGAAGGCGGTGACAGGGAAGCCGCGAACTTCCAGACGCTGGTAAGATCATCAGGTACAATTTGGGGGTGGCGGGGAATGCAGGGCTGCGAGGTGCTCATCTTACCAGCGTCTGGAAGTTTGTTTGGAAATAGCCGGAAGTGAATCTTTAAAAGGGGGATGCACCCCAAGTCCGATCGCACAATGAGCCTCCCTCACTCCAACAATGCGGAAAGCGGTGCGATGCAGTGGAAGGAATCCCCTTCGCACGCTCCGCCGGGCTCTTTCCCTACCCAGCCACCCGCGTTCGTTCCCTCCCTCCCTCCCTCCTTCTCTCCCATTGATCCCGGAGGCTGGGAAGGCAGCATCCCAACCAACGATCGATCGATCGGGCAAAGTTCTCGAACTCGCGAGACGTTCTTTTACAATGGGCTGCCGTGGAGAGAAGACCATAATAACATGACGGAGGTTCCAGGACAAGCCAAGGTAGGACGCCTGCCCCGCCCCGCCCCTTCCATTCTCCCTGTGACATGTGCTCCCGTCCCGGCGAGAGACGCGAAACGGCAACTCGGGAGCGGCAGAAGGATCGGGATGGGGAAGCGAGCGATCTGGGCAGTGCTTCTCAGACTTGGCTGGCGCAATATCGCGGCGAGTTGCTCCTTTACCAGCTCGCTCTGGCTGGCAGGATCAACTTCCTTAAGGCGGGGACGCTTGGCTCGGGTTGGCTGGCCGGAGCGTCGCATCACGAATGCAGGGGATGGGTGGAAACCCGGCAGCCCTATCCCAGGGTCCGATTGGTGCAGGAGCGGAGGCGCGTCGCCCGATGCCCGGGTTAGTCCTCGGGTCTGGCGAAGGACTGGTGAACTTTGCGAGGGGCACAGAGGGTTGGCGATGCTATGCCCGATCGATCGATCGTTGGTTGGGATGCTGCCTTCCCAGCCTCCGGGATCAATGGGAGGGAGGGAGGGAGGGAGGGAGGGAACGCGGGTGGCTGGGTAGGGAAAGAGCCCGGCGGAGCGTGCGAAGGGGATTCCTTCCACTGCATCGCACCGCTTTCCGCATTGTTGGAGTGAGGGAGGCTCATTGTGCGATCGGACTTGGGGTGCATCCCCCTTTTAAAGATTCACTTCCGGCTATTTCCAAACAAACTTCCAGACGCTGGTAAGATAATCAGGCACAATTTGGGGGGGAATGCAGGGGAGGGCCGGGCTGCGAGGCGCTCACTTTACCAGCGTCTGGAAGTTCGCGGCTTCTCTTTTTAGCAGGTCTTTGCAGAGAAACTTCTTGAGGGATCTCTCTCTTTCCGGGCCAAAAGAGTGCCGCCGCAAAAAGAGCGGCTCCCAGCATGTCCCCCCCCTTTCCCCCGGAAGTAGTGGGGGGGCCTTATTTTTGGGGGGGGGGGCTTATTTCAAGGCATGTCCCGAAAAAGCCCTGTGGGGCTTAGTTTCGGGACAGGTCTTATTTTCGGGGAAACACGGTATAATCAATCTCTAGAAAATTATTTCACATATTTTTGTATGGAAGCAGTTATTTTTAAATGCTTGGTTAACTTGCCAAACTCAAAGGCAGCAGCAATGTAAAAAGTGCTTCTTCCAACTACCTAATCAACCAAAACTGATTTCCTACAAAATAGTTGTTAAATGCTAAGCCCGTTCCACCCTTTCCCTATCCAGTGTAGACTCTGTTTCCATGTTTAAACCATGCCAGATTTCCTTGTGACAATGGTTGAGTAATCCAGTTTCAACGAAAATTCCAATCTCCAATTAAAAGGTACATTAGTTGGGCGGCATATAAAAACAACAAATAAATAATTATAAATAAATAAATAAATAAATTAAAGTAAATAAAATAAATAAAATAAAATAAAATAAAATAAAATAAAATAAAATAAAATAAAATAAAATAAAATAATAAAATAAAATAAAATAAAATAAAATAAATAAATAAATAAATAAATGTGTACTTGGGAACATGCAACTCAGGACTGTGGTTAATGCCAGGCAGAGAAATCACTTTAGAAAGGAAGCAAATGGAGCCTGCATATTTAGTTCCATATTTCTTTTACTTTGATGACACAAACAGGGGAAATGAAAAACCATAGCTACCTGTTCCAACCACATTCCAGATTCATCATCTGGAGACCACAGGATCACCGTTTTGTCCATTGAAGCAGATAGTAACCTCATTGGCTGTTCCATCCTGCCATCTATAGCATCAGGAAAAAAATATGCCCATGTTTTAATTCATTTTTGTCAAACGCAGGGTTTTTTTTAATCACATCTGAAGAAAAACTTAAATAGGAAGTCTACAAGAATGCCACACGAAACAACTATACATGGCTGAAGTTAGAAAGAAGGTCGCAATTTACAATGTCCTCAAAGGTGTGCACGGACTAAAATCTTGTAAATTGAATCCTGGATATTGCGACTCTTCACAGTGAAAAAAGCCATAATTTGTTGTATCACACATTTTAAATTTTCTATGCTTTGAGATAGGAGGAGCAGCTCAACATGGAGTTCTCCATTTTGGCAACAAATTCCACATTCCTTGTCATCTCTATCAGTAACCCAAATTGGAAATTACATACTTCTTACCTTTGAAATATGGTGGCTGCCAATGAACTCCATATACCAAGTTTTCATGGCCAGCTAGCACTGAATCCAAGGTAACTGCGAAGGATTTATCTACACCTATCACAAAACAAAACAAGCAGAAAATAGAGTGGGGGGAAAAATATTCCAGCCTGTTTTTAAAACAGCCAAGCTCACCCTCTTTGTATTTGAAACTACATATACCAAGTAATAGCTTACTGTCAAAGAGAGAGTTCCCACATTGCAGGTTGAAAGAAAATTCTGTTACGTGTGTTGAAATCAATCAGGATGGAAAGCAAATGTCAAAAAGTAAATTAATTGTCAAGACTTATCTAGCCATTGTATAAATGACTCCGCCTTGCAAATAACCCAATGACAAAACTTATGATCCTGTGTCTGCAAATTCATCTATGAAAAAAAGATATGAAGAGGACAGAAGTCTTCTGTATATTCAAGGTGCTGGATGTAAATACATATTTCACAGATAGATAAAATATAACACACAGCTGGCATGAAAAGGAAAAACTGTACATTTAGTCACTATATTCAGTTGGATGTAATAATTTCTATTCCATTTATGTAATATATTAATGTAAAGAATGTAGATGTACTGTATATTAAGAAGAATACAGCACAGACAAAATTAAATTCATGTGCAAGAACAAATATCTATGATGACATGGGGGCATCAATCAAATTAATTGAAAGAAAACAAAGTGAAGCCCATGTTTCAGCTAATTAATAGCACATTCTTCCACAATGCATTAGAAGAATGACATCTTATCTTTTATTTAACCATGCTGGAAACATTTTTATTTGAAAAAAAATCCAATATAAAAGAACAGATTTACCATTGCTATTTTTTATGGTGAAAACATTCTCTTTCAACCTAATAGTGTCCTCATCTTGGATTTCCCCAAACAATGAAGTTGCATGCATCTTCCAGATTCTTATCAGGCAATCCTGAGCACAGCTTGCCAAATACAGATCTCCATCTTTTTAAAAAAAAGTTAAAACAATCATTAAAGGAAGAGTTTAAAAGGGAAATTCAGTGCCCCAAAGAAATCAATATTTACAATGGTTACTTAATAAAAAAAAACAATGCCCAGCTTCTATGACTGCAAAACATGAGAAATCCCCCTGAAATCTCATACGCCAAATTCAATGAGATTTACCATAAAATGCCCATTCAACTCCTCTTATCCAGTCTTCATGTCCATGTAGTAGTAAAGATTTCTGAAACTGAAACAACAAACAAGCACCCTCAATATGCAACATAAACGTATATTGCAAGTTCTGTTCCTTCCTGAGCAGGCAATTCCAGTCAATGTGCATGAGGAAATAGTTGTGCCCATGGTTGCTTCTATGTGGGGTGCCACGAGGGCTCAGCTCCCTTTTGAATGCAATTTAATATTTACATCAAATTTCTAAGGGAGGTCACACATTATTTGAGGTAAAGTAACATATCATCAATGTACTGATGATACCCACACACAGCCACTCTGGGCTCTACCAGGCATGCTATCAAAGTCCTGAACCAGTGCATGGAAGCTGTGAAGCATTTTAAGCAGCAAAATTGCCCAATTTCCTCAGGATAATCTTTGGCTGAAGTAGAGGACTAGAAATAAAGTGGGTTTCATTACAGCTAACAAGGCCTTTAGACCCATTTCCTTCCTTTCCCCAGCTTCTCTCCTGGAGAAGAACAAATCAACTATTTAGCACTGAAATCCCAGTAAATTAACCTGACATCGATAAATGAGCTTGCTTTGAAACAACTTTCTTTGAACATGGTTAATTAGTTACCAAAATGACACCTTCAATCAGCTGAAGACAGTTGCCCTCCAGAAAGATTGCCTCTAAACTAGGGATTTTAAACTTTGAACTTGAGATTCAGGAATTAAACAGGGTATAAAACTTGAAAAGTTAAAAGTTAAGAAACAAAACACCACAAGAGAAATCCTATAGACTAAGAAGCAGAAACAATAGCTACCTCTCCAGCCTGTTGCACATATAAGTGAATTCTGCAGTCATCACCGCCACAAGCGAGTACCGGTACTGAAATAAAAGATCATTGAAAAGTTGCTGTTTCAACTAAATGTAATGAAGCAAAAGAAAACAGAAACAAGATAAAAGCATTTATGGAAGAGGAAATGATAGTCACACTTGCCTAGGAGTAAATCCTATTTCATACTCTGTGGGATTTACTTCTGAGAAGATATGCATAAGCTTACAGCTCAAGGCAATGACTAGGACTTAGGCAGCATTTTGGATTCAATTCCAAAAAGGAGTTTTGGCATTTGCAGGTAGGATCTCTTTCTTTAAAGCACCTTCATCTTTCCCCTGAACTGTGTGGAAGCAGTAGAGAACTGCTGTACAACGCTTGGAAAAGAAAAGGCTATTTTGAAGAACTACAGCCAGGTACAGCCAGTTCCTGCATGTTCTAAGCGATTCTTTGGAACTAAATCCATAGCACCACATAGATCCGTGATGGCGAACCTATGGCACACATGCCACAGGTGGCACGCAGAGCCATATCTGCGGGCACGCAAGCCATTGCCCTAGCTCAGCTCCAGTGCGCATGTGCACGCTGGCCAGCTGATTTTCGGCGGGCCCTGCCCACGCCACCCCTCCCCTCCCAGGAGTCTCCACAAGGCCCGTTTTGTATGCCAGGTGAGTAGAGGGCTTGCACGGAGGCTCTGGGAGGGCGTTTTCGGCCTCTGGATGGTCTCCGGGGGGCGGGGGAGGCTGTTTTCACCCTCCCCAGGCTCCAAGAAAGCCTCTGGAGCCTGGGGAGGGCGAAAAACAGGCCTACCCGGCCCACCGGAAGTCGGGATCATATACCTGGAAGTATATCCCACCAAACTCAATGAGAACCTCAAAGGGGTTATAGTTGTTCAGGTATGGGATGCTGAAAGTTCCGCATTCTACTCCACCATCAGGCAGAAAAGCTTATTGAGTGCTCTGGGTCCATCATTCTCTCTCATTCTCTTTCCTATTACACAACACTAATAGAAATAATAACTACGCAATAATAATAACAGGAAGACGGAACACGCAGCAAGCTGCTTTGACATCTCGGCAGGCAAGATATAACTCCAATAAACAAGTAAAAATTACACTGTTATTAAACAGATTCAAGGAACTCACTCTTAAAAAATAAGAGTCAAATCACACAAAAGGTATAATAAACTTAACAAACTAAAAATCTAATTCTTAGGGATTTCCCCCCCAGCAACAACAATAGATCAAAATGTCTTGCTCTAAAGATTTTAGTGGGACTTTAACAGGCTTTCTAAAAAGGAGATGACAGGTTACTTATCCAGTAAATCACAATATGTGATGATCAATGATTTCTCACTTAGCAAGTTCTAGGATCAGATAGTAGAAAATGAGCGTTGACTTACCTGATACGCTCTTTCTCATCAGGAGGAGCCAGCAGTCAGGATGGGTTGTCTCCGCCTACCAGCAGTAGAGGACGAGTCACTTTTTTCTTTAATTGCCTGGATCCGCCCCCTGGGGTCCCAGTTCTGACGAATCCGAGGAAACGACTCGATGTGGCGAAAACGGATAAGTCAAAGACTATCATCCCAACTGGTATAACTGGTCCATAAAACTCCAAATAATATGAGGTAAGTTATTGAATTTTTTTTTTTTTTTTTGGAAGGGAAGTAGAAAAAATAAGTACTGGCAACTATGCTAAGGCCACGTGAGCTAAACAATTGAACCAACACCCCTCATCTACGTGCTGCACTGAACAACGTGCCCAACTAGGGAGGGAACTGACTGCTGGCTCCTCCTGATGAGAAAGAGCGTATCAGGTAAGTCAACGCTCATTCTCCATCCTCTGAGGAGCCAGCAGTCAGGATGGGACATACCAAAGCAGTAGTACCCATGGGAGGGACCGGAATCAAACGTTGTGGTGAATTACTCTCTGCAGCACCCTGCGCCCGAAGGCGGCATCAGCCGATGCGTATTTGTCAATTCTGTAGTGTCTGATGAATGGAGTGGGCGACGCCCAGGTCGCTGCCCTGCAAAGGTCTTCCAGTGAACATTGAGTGGCCCAGGCCGCGGAAGTTGCCGCGCTCCGGGTCGAGTGAGCCGTGATGCCCGCGGGCCGCTGGAGAGAAGCCATGTCATAGGCCTTGGCGATGGCCCCCCGTATCCACTGGCTGATGGTGGACGGTGATGCCTTGAGTCCCATCGTTTGGGGCAGGAAGGTAACCATGAGCGCTTCCGTCCTACGGAAGGGGCGTGTGCGGGAAATGTAGACGCGCAGAGCCCTGCGGACGTCCAAAGTGTGCCAAGTCCTTTCAGCCGGGTGGGACGGGGATGGACAAAAGGATGGTAGGACGAGTTCCTGCGCACGGTGGAAGGACGAGTTGACTTTGGGAATGAATGCGGGATCCAATCGGAGCACGACCTTGTCGGGATGGAAGATGCAGAGGTCTTCACGGACAGAAAGGGCTCCCAGTTCTGAAATACGGCGAGCGGAGGTGATGGCGAGTAGAAAGGCCACTTTGAGGGATAAATGCCGGAGTGAGGCGTCCCGCAGCGGCTCGTACGGAGGCTGTGTTAGGGATTGGAGAACCCTGGACAGATCCCAAGAAGGATACCGGTGAATAACTGGGGGGTGGCAGTTTGTGACGCCCTTCAGGAAACGACGGACGGTCGGGATATGCGATAGAGAATCCCAATGCCCGCATGTCAGGACAGACGACAGCGCCGCGAGTTGATGGCGCAGAGTATTGGGAGAGAGGCCTTTATCCAAACCTTGTTTGAGAAAACGGAGGATCAATGGAAGAGGGACATCAAGT
This sequence comes from Diadophis punctatus similis, assembly GCA_023053685.1. Classification (NCBI taxonomy): domain Eukaryota; kingdom Metazoa; phylum Chordata; class Lepidosauria; order Squamata; family Dipsadidae; genus Diadophis; species Diadophis punctatus. Next base: position 116,523,697 of record JALIGW010000003.1, on the reverse strand, counting down.
GGAGAGAGATGTTGAGAGGAACACCAGGAACAGAAAGCCCGCCAGGTCGCAGAGTAGATACGGTCAGTGGACGGGCGGCGAGAAGCTTGAATGTAGAATATGACGTCCGGGTCGTATAGATGTCGTCTCAGGCTGCCCTGCTCAAGCGCCAAGCGGTCAGTTTGCACCACCGGGGGTCAGGGTGGAGAACCGCTCCCTGACTGAGGAGATGCGGTACGGGAGGCAGCATCCAGTGATCCATCACGGAGAGAGCCACGAGCTCGGCAAACCAGGGTTGCCAGGGCCAAAACGGTGCAATTAAGACCAGCTCCGCTTTCTCCTGGATCAACTTCCTGAGGACTAGTGGCAGGATGGGAAGAGGCGGGAAGGCGTAGAGGAGTCCCGTGGGCCACCCGCAAATCAGGGCGTTGGTTCCCTCCGACCCCGGTGTCAGGTACCTGGTGTAAAAGCGACGTACCTGAGTGTTCTCCCTGGTCGCAAATAGATCCACCAGTGGGGAGCCGAACCTTCTCACGACTGATTGGAAGATCTCCGGATCCAGGCGCCACTCGGCTTGGTCCACCGTCGACCTGCTCAACCAGTCCGCCTGGACGTTGTCCACTCCGGAAATGTGCTCCGAGGTCAGGGACGAGAGGTATCGTTCCGCCCATAACCCGATCTTCCTTGCTTCGTCCATCAGTGTCTTGGAACGGGTGCCCCCCTGGCGGTTGATATGCGCCTTGGTGGTAATGTTGTCCGTGAGCAGACGAACATGGGAACCCGCAAGCAGTTGCTGGAAGTGCTTCAACACGAGGAAGGCCGCGTGTAGCTCGAGCCAGTTGATGGAGCATCCGGCGTGCCGCGCTGACCACAGACCTTGTGCCGTTGCGCCTTCGCAGTGAGCTCCCCATCCGGCGAGACTTGCGTCTGTCGTTACGGTGATTTGTGGCTGAGGCAGGAACAGAGTCCCTTTGGTTAGGGCGGTGGAGCGCCACCAGGTAAGGGAACGACGGACTTGTGGATGTAGTCTGACCTTGTGGAGAGATGATCCGCGCCTTTCCTTCTGAAAGGGAAGAAGGAACCACTGCAAATCCCGTGCATGTAATCTGGCCCAGGGCACAATGGAAATGCAGGAGACCATCTTGCCCAAGAGAGATGATAAAGTAAGCAGAGGGGAGGAAACCGCCCCCTGGACCTGAGAGGCCAACTCCTGGAGGCTGTGCTGCCTGTCCTGTGAGAGGAAGACTTTCCCTTCTGAGGAATCAATTACTGTACCCAGATGGACAATGGCCGTTGAGGGCGACAATTGACTTTTGGCAAGGTTGATGGAAAACCCATGCTCGGTGAGAACCTGGGTGACAGTGTCCAGATGTTGCAGTGCTAAGGTCCTGGTAGGGGCGTGTACTAAAATATCATCTAAATAACATTGGACCCTGATAGGTAGAGCCCGAAGGTGTCCTGCCAGGACAGAGAGGACCTTCGTAAAGACTCTGGGAGCTGAGGAGAGACCAAAGGGAAGGGCCCTGTATTGGAAATGCCTGTCTGCATAACAGAACCTGAGGTAGCAACGATGATGATGTGCGATGGGTATGTGTAAATAAGCTTCAGTTAAGTCCAGGGAAGCCATGAAGTCCCCGGGCCAGATGCAGGCTAGTATGGATTTAAGAGAATGCATCCGGAATTTCCTGTAGGAGATAAAACGGTTTAATCGCTTAAGATCTAGAATCGCTCTCCAACCCCCTGAAGCCTTGGGTACCACGAACAGAATGGAATAAAACCCCTGGAAGCGTTGCTCAGGGGGAACCGGCTGAATCGCCCTGATATCCAGGAGATGTTGCACAGCCTCGGCCATGAGAGCCCGTTTAGCGAGATTCCTGGCCGTGGGGCATCGAATGAAGGCTCCAGGGGGTTGCGAGAGGAACTCCAGAGATAAGCCATGCCTGATGGTGTCTAATACCCAAGAGTCATCTGTGGTGGCCTCCCATTGGTCAGCAAAGTATTTTAGCCGACCCCCTATGGGAACCTCTGGGAGGAGTGGGGGCCTACTGTTTGCCCCGTTTTGCGGAGCGTCCTCCCGCACCTCCACGGGATTGCCTTCTAAACTGCCTCCCCTGCCCGGCCCTGTCCTGATTGGGATGGAACCTACCGGAATACTGACCTGGGGTTCGGGGGAAGCTTGAGCCCTGGTCAGATTGGCGAAAGGGCCGCCTGGAGTACGGAGTTTGTCGTGGGAGGCCCCTGCGGGAGAGGGAAGGCAAAATTTTCCTTTTGTCAAGAGATTCAATAAGGAACGGGTCAAGGGAGTCGCCAAAGAGCTGCTTGCCCTTGAGGGGCTTAGAGGCCAAACGCCACTTGTGGCGGGTCTCCACCGGCCACTGCTTGAGCCATAGCATGCGGCGGGCCACGACGGCAGAAGCCATGGCCTTCGATGTGAACTTGGAGGCATACAATGTCGAATCAGCCAGAAATTGGCAGGTGGCGAAAATCTTATTGAGGTCTTGGTGGGCCCGTAAATTGGTTTCAGGAATGTACTCCTGCAGTTGCTTCAACCACAGGAGAGCTACCCTGGCGAAGAAGGAGGACGTGGATGTCGCCTTGATGGCCCAGGCAGCCGCCTGGTGCACACGCACCAGCACCTGTTCAACCTTGCGTTCTTCAGGCTTAAGGTTCTCCTCCGATTCGCTTGGAAGGTTAGTCTGGGCGTGGAGGGCCAAAACGGGTGAATCCACTGTTGGGACCTCAAGTAAATCGCTCAGGTCAGAAGCCACGTTAAAAAACTGGCGTTCGAGAGAGGAAGGAGTTGGTCCAGAGGCAGGAGCAGACCACTGATTCTTCACTGTGTCTAGAAATAAAGAAGGAGCCGGAACTGATTCCGGCTCAGGAGTGACCGATGAGAAGATAGGCCCCAGAGGCGTATTAAGCGATGGCGCTGGGGCGTTGGGTACTGATAGCCCAGCGGCAGCCCTGGCCTTGCTAAGGAGGGACTTAAACAGAGCCAGTGGAAATAAAGCCGCTGAAGGAGGCTTGGCTGGCGTGGGTTCTTCATCTTCAGAAAGATCGCCCATGGGTTGCATCAGCAAATCTGGCAAATCATCAAGGTTATCTTCCTCTGATATATTGGATAACTGGTCTACAGCAAGGAATCCAGCACTGGTACTAGGCTGAGGATCCAGTTGAGGGGAGGAGGTTCCCGAGCCCACAGAGGGCAAGGTGGAAGCCAGATTCTGGAGGTTGGCTGTAATGCTGTTCTGGACCGCCATTGCTATCCATTGTTGAATCAAGGCTGGATCAAATGGGAGAGCCGGTGGGGGCTGAGCTGGGCCCGAGGTAGGGGAAGGCCTGGCTTCCTGGCTAGAGGAAGGAGGAGGGAGGGGGAGGAGGTTGTGCCTGCCCCACCCCAAGGCCTGGCTCAGGTTGAGGGCCTTGGAGGTTTCCTTGTCCAGTAGTGGCAGCCACGCCCAATCCCCCTGGGCCCCACAGATTTGAGTCTATCTGGGGGAGAGTAGTGGCCTCCAAAGGAGAATCCCCCCCAGGTTGGCTGTGGGAAGCCTGGGATGTTGTCCTAGATTGAGCAGCTTTGTCATGGATCTTTTGTAGAGTTCTATCTCTACGCTGCTCCACCCTCGTGGTCTCTGCCCTGACCGGCCTGGAGGAAGATGAGGCTGCAGCCTCATCGTCGTTAGGCCTGTTAGTTTTCTGTTTTCTCTTCCCCCCCCCCCCGGTTTTGATGAAGCGGGAGGCATGCCTTTTGCCATCCCTCTAATCCTATTGTAGCTTAATTAGGAGCTAATGGCTCTAGTAGGCTGCTTGCAGTCCGATTCCCCCCCTCTCTTCCCCCCCCCACTGGGCTAGGTCCTCCTGGTCACCTGCCCTGCCAGCAGTCGCCTCGGCTCCTAAATCCGAGATCCGATCGATCTCGTCCGTGGGGCTCTGTGCGATCCGCCTCTCGATCCCAAGCCGCTACAAGTTGGCGCCTATTTTAAACTTGGAGCCTGCCGCGAGCGAGGCTCCTGCAGCAGAATCCAAAGGCGGCAATCGGCTGGCCGAGGAGAAGACGCCGCTGCGGTTTCGCTTTCCCTTTAGCGAAAGCAACCGCGATCGACAACGGCAAGCTCGCTCTGCAGATGGTCCACGTGGGGGTGAGCGAGGGCGCGGCGACAGGAATCCTTTTTCGCGGCCAGAGCCGGAACAGGGTCAAACGGCTGGTGATTCTGGCCGCGGCCGCGGAGCGAGCAATCAGATGGGGGGGAAGGAGGAGGGAGGGAAGGGGGGGTGCTGTGGGTTAGGCCGGAGCCCAAAGCCCTCGTGGTAGCCCAGGCAGGAGCCTCCAGGTGCTACCACGCTCCCTCGCTCACCAACTTGTACAAAACTCCAGAGGCAATGGAAAATCAATTTAAGGGAAATAAAGGAAAGAAGGAAATAAAGGGAATAAACCTGGGAATACAACCTGACTCTAAGGAACCAGCAGTTGGGATGAGTTTTCGCCACGTCCTGTTCTGCTGAGGACGAGTCAAAAACTGGGACCCCAGGGGGCGGATCCAGGCAATTAAAGAAAAAAGTGACTCGTCCTCTACTGCTGGTAGGCGGAGACAACCCATCCTGACTGCTGGCTCCTCAGAGGATGGAGAACTAGCTCTTAATAAGACAACATGTCTCTGCACTGGCACCACTAGGCATTTCTTGAAATGATTAAAAAAATTATACAGCCACTCTTACTGTCATTGCCTGGCAAGAAGGACAACGAAACATCCATAACAAATCCATTTCCAAACACCAAGGTCTGAAGGCACTTAACTAAGGAGAGAGAGAAAAATAAAGTTGCATTATTCACAGTGAACACTTAAGATATTTAATAAAAAATATAGAAAAATATAGAAAATATAGAAATCATGTACTAGTTATTATATTTCAAAGGCAAAAATGTGCTTCAAATCATAAAAGTAATACCCTGCCTCTATCTCCTTAAAGCAGTTTCAGATTTTCCCCATTGTTGCAACGCTGCTATATGATCCCTCAAAAAATGCATTTGGTTTCAGAAATTGCAGGCAGATCCTACATAACTATCTTCTTGTGCTTTGAAGCACCTTTTTGCCTTTGAATCCAAAGTATTGCTCAGCTTTGCTAACTGTAGTCATAAAGAAATTTAAAATTTACCCAAGATTCATGTAAACGGTGATATAACCCAGAGAAAAGCAACAGCAGAGAAGTTGGTTTTATTCAAGGAAAGATGATAGTCAGAAGGCAGCATAGGATATTATGACAGCAATGGTCATAATCCTTACTATAAATATCATAATACAAATATATTTATTTATTATATTTCATTATTTATCCACAGTACTGGATGTTTAAGAGATGCAATGCTCTTGAAGAGCAATTGGACTATTTTCAGCAATTGATAATTTATTTTTTTACTGCAACTCTCATGCACAGTGATTTAGCCATCTTATAATGACGAAGATGAAAAGTGTATCACTTTTTTAGTCATCTATAACAAACAGTTTTCCAGGACAAGATCTGAAACTGGTTCATATGAATGTGTATGAACTTTACTTGTTTATTCTTTGTATAATAATTAAGCTGTAGTTCCATGGCATCAACAAAAAAGAATAAAACAAACATGAAATGTATGTCAGCAACTCTGAAATACGGTCAAAATATGAAGTATGATGTAGCATTAGCATCTGTTCTAATCCAGTTGCTACAACCAGTAAAATGAAGATTATTGCAAAATATAGAGAGGATCTCTGCCAGACATGGTCTATATTTTTGAAAGGAGCACAATTTTAAAATGCTAACCTCGTATATTCATGCATCTCTAACTGGTTGGAGATGGGGCTTGACAGCCAAGCAATGCAGGGAGACTCATTGCAGGAAGGGGAAGGGAGGATTTTACCTTTTCTTCTCTCCAAAAATCATAATTAAATGCCAGCTGCTATCTTGCTTCAAATCCACACAAAGTCAAATAAGCCTTGGAAGCCTTTGGGCTAGAGCAGAATTCCCCAGCCTTTTCGGCTTTGTGGACCAGCGGGAGGGGGAGAGGGGATGGTTCCGTGCGACAGGCAAGCATGCATACAAGCAGCTCCATTTGCAGCACACACCAGCTGCTTGCACAAATGGGGATGTGAGCACGCTCACTTCCATGGTCCGGTTCCGAATGGCTCAAGGCCTGGAGCCTAGAGGTTGGGGACCCCTGTGCTATAGCCTTCTCTTAGCCAAATAAGGTTAGTGCAGTGGAGGTACATTGGGCAGGATAAGATGGAATACATTTGTCTCATACACAAGAAGTGAAGCAATCTGGAATATGGGGTGGGGGGGTTACTTAAGATATTATTTGATACATGGTACCTTCAGAGAGCAAAGGAAAAGGAATTTTTACCTTCTGTTCCTTGTCTGGACCAAATTTTGACAGTTGAATCTGAAGCTGCAGAAGCTATTAGTAGACTTGATCCTACTGCATTTTCATTTCTCATGTAAACAGCATCTAATGCACAAATTGGTTCAGTGTGACCTTCGAGGTGCACATCATTCACAAGCTAAACAGAAAATTATAAAATTACGAAGAAGAATAACCCTGGAATTCAAACTACACTGTCATACGATTGTACGATTTTTAACTTTGTGCAGCCATGGAAATAACTGGAATGTAATACAAGTGTAACAATAGACTTTGAGCAGAGAGAATAAGTAGCTCTATAACTGTGTGTGCAATTTTTTTCACTCAATTAGAAGTCATGTACTCTACAGAGCTTTTATTTGCAATTTATATTGGGTTTTATATTAGACTTTGCTAGGGTAAAAACTAAAGTTTTATAGTGCTCAAAAAACAAAAAGATACAGTATTTGTTTCAATGTCTTTCTGCAACTATTCTAAAAGGTTCAGATGAATTGGACAAAAACATATTTGACAAAAAGTTTTTAAGGCAAAGGAGAAAAGTAGCACAGATTTCCTAAATACAACAATTTCAGACTAAATGTTGGCTAAGTCATTTAACGTATCTTCAAAGAGCTTCCAGGTGCCATTCTATTCTATTCTATTCTATTCTATTCTATTCTATTCTATTCTATTCTAGTCTAGTCTAGTCTAGTCTAGTCTAGTCTAGTCTAGTCTAGTCTAGTCTAGTCTAGTCTACTCGTTTAGTCTAGTGTAGCCTAGGCTAATCTTTTTATAAAACCTTATTTTTAAAAAAGTAAGCACTTATCAGTTAATGATGAACAGGATTTTTTTTAGGTGAGTGATGTATGTAAAAAATTTTGCAATTGCATAATATTTTTCCAAACACGTTAACCCATCATATAATTATTGTATTATCTAACAATCATTAGAGTTATGGGAAATCCTAAACATGGAAGAAAGCAGACAATATTAAAAATGATTATGGAATGTTTTCCGTATGTATGTAAGAGTCACATACTAACACCTAACCTTCATTCTCTAAAATAATTTCTAAAAACAAAGTAGGGAGAAAGTTTTTAAAGTAAGATTATACACAGTTTGGATCATAATTACAATATACAGTGGACAACTCTTAATTAAGGGATGAGAATGTTTCTTCCTTCAGGGAGCACTGATATTCATTTTCCGAAAAAAGAGAAAAATTTGGACTTTCTTCCGTTTGGTCTCACTTTCTCTCCTTGATTTAGAGACTGGTGGCTTTGTTTCTGTCCTTTACTGAGCCTCAAAGTACTATAATGACAGACATTGGTGGAAGCACCTGTTATTTATTTAATTACTTCTCACTCCTATGGGTAATATGTGTCTTCCTCAATCTCGAGTCCTCTACCTGAGGTCTGGGAGTTTGATGTTCTGTGCAGTATCTTAACTGTCCTTAGCACTGCACTCTTCTGGACAGAGAGCTCTGATGTTCTTGGGATCTGTTGGAGCCACTTTCCTAGCTTAGGAGTCACAGCCCTGAGTGTTCCTACTGGTACCACCTCTGGGACAAATTTGGTCTTTTATGTTTCACATCCTCTCTAGTTCCGCCTTCAGGCCCTGGTACTTCTTTAGCTTCTCATACTTCTTCTTCCCAATATTCCTGTCACTTGGCACCACTATATTTATCACCACCGCTGTGTTCTGCTCCTTGTCTACTACCACAATGTCTGTCTGGATCTAAAAGTCCCACGGGATCTTACCCGTTATTCTCCAAAACCTTCTATAGAATCTCACATTTGGACGTGAGACGGTCTAGCCCATACACTGTGCAGAAGGTCCTGTACCCAATTTTGTCTGTGTCATTCAGTCTGCTGTTTCTGCCTGCATCTTATAACCTGTCACTATGTTTGGACTATCTCCGAGGCTGCAACTTGGGTCCTGTCTAATGTGGTTAGACCCCTGCTTCTATGGATCTGATGCTTAGCATCTGTTCTTGTGCTTTAGTCCAGCCCTTTCAAGCCACCGATAGAATTGTCAGCCACTTCAGCTGTCTATCAATTGTACATTGTAAGCATGTCTTGTTTTGCCATGACACTTCCTCTGCTTGATCATCTTCCCATGTCTGCTGCTGCTTCAGGCATTCACTCAGCAGCTCATCTTTGGGTGTCATCTTACTGATTTGCCAATCAGACAAATCGGCCATCAACAAGCACATAGACATGAATGGGATCTACATACCATTCAAAAGAGATAATCAAATAGCCAAAAAGGAAACAAAAAGACCAAAGCACCTCATCATCAGCAATCAACACCCATATGAGCAAAGATTCACATCAAGATTAATATTAGACCAACAATCAAGAAACAATCAAGGATCTGCCAAACAAAATAACAATAACAACAGCCCAAATCAAGGAGCCACCAAGACCACTCCCATCAACACTGACAGGCAAACCACTAGAATATAAAGTGAGAACAAACCCCACTCCCTATAGCAATGACGATGTTACCTAGTTTAGTAATGAAACGTCTGCAAGAAAACAGCCAAGCTCAGAGAACACAAAGGGTCCCACTGTTCAATCCTGAACTACAAATATTCTCTTCTATCAGCATAATATACTGTGCCACATTTCATAATCCAACAGTAGTATTTCCTGTTATTGTGGAAGAGATGAAGTTGTTCTCTTACACAACACAGTTATATCTCCCCTTGCTGCTATAGCAGCTGGCAGCATTTAAGGATGCCAAAAAAACCAGTAGCTTAAAAACTCACTTTTTTTTCTTTCCCAGCATTGTAGCAGGTTCCAAAGTAAATAAGGCTGCAGTATTAAGGCTGATTACAGAGGATGGTTCTTTTCAAAGAATGAGAATATTTCTGTACTATAGCTTAGGCAAACTATATTTTGAGATTTCATATAATCACAGCATGTGGCACTAATTACAGAGTTCAGATATCAAAGAATCTCAAGCATCATTTTAGAAAAGATTCAAGTTCTTTGTGCTGCAAACACAGGCTTTTAAGGAAATCTGTTTAGATTTTTTTCCCTTTTTCATTAAGGACAAACATTTGTCATATTTGTTATAGCTCAGACTCTTACACAGGCAGTCCACATTTTAGTGACTGCCTCATTTAGCAACTGTTCACAGTTACAACGGTTATGAAAAAGTAACTTTAGAACCAATCCTCACGTTTATGACTTCTGCAGGCCCTTAAAGCAAAGGAAGGCTTAAGTAAGGTCATAAGCATAGCTGCAGTTTTACTTTGTGACCTCTTCGCTTAACAACCAAGTTGCCAGTACCAATTGTGGAATTAAATGAGGACAACTTGTATAACTATATTTCATTTCATAGTGTTTCTCACGATGAAATAAAGTTTGAACTTGGATGATAGCAATAGATCTTTTACTTTGTATACAGTGTTTAACACAACACAATTGGAGCTGTATCTTTCATAATACCACAAGGAGATAACATCAATAACTGATGATTTAAGAAATTCTGGTTTGGTTTCTTCTCTCGCTCAACTTATTTTTTAAAAGTCACGTATACAAGGTTATGTCTTCACTTACCATGATATTTCTACATACCTTCTCATTTTGAATTTCCCAAAGAATAAGAACTTTGTCTGAACCGCCAGATATTAATTCCGTTTCATTAGCTATTATTCAGAGGGATATAAAAAGATTGAATACTCCAGGTCAAAATTATTTTTCATGTACTACTCTGTATCTAAGCTGCTTTTTTTAAGAATAAAATGTATTTGTACATAATGGTAGAACAGAGTTAGTTTTCACTTTATTTCTTCTTATCACTTCCAAAGGGAAAAAAAATAGGAGTCTCGCACTCTAAGGATAATAAATCAACATTTTCCAGCTTTACTCTCTGCAGAAAATTAATTCTCAAAAGACTTAGCCAGTATATTTTATAGTCATGTTACCTGGTAACTTTAAAACGATTCCAACACATCTGGAGTCTAACAGATTGAGAAAGACAATAAATCCTGAACAGAATCTCACAAATTAACTAGAATAAAATTTATTCATTCTGTTTTTCACTAAACAGATGATCTCATTCCTTTATATAGAAAAATATGCAGAGCTTTACTACATAACGTATTTTTCGGAGTATAAGACGCACCTTTTTGCCCCCAAAAAGAGGGTGGAAATGTCGGTGCGTCTTATACACCGAATACAGCCATTTTTGGCCTCCCGAAGCCCCGCCCCCGCATCCTATTTTTGTGGAAAATGGGCTGTTTTTGCCTTCCCCCACCCCCTAGGAGTGCTCTGCAGGCTTCCCAAACCTTCTGTTTACCCTGTTTTTGCAAAAAAAAAAAGAGCGAAAAATGGGCCATTTTTCGCAAAAACAGGGGTGTTTTCTAATTACCCATCTAGCATGACTGGAGGTGGAATTCTGGGAGTTGAAGTCCACTAGTCTTAAAGTTGTCAAGTTTGAAGACCCCTGGGTTGGGGTGCAAGGGTCATCAAACTTGGCAAGTTTAAGACTTGTGGACTTCAACTCCCATTCCTGAGCTAGCATGACTGGAGGAGGAATTCTGGGAGTTGAAGTCCACAAGTCTTAAAGCTGTCAAGCTTGAAGTTTGTAAAAAGTGTACATGGTTGTAAAAAGTGTACATGGTTGTAAAAAGTATACATGGTTGTAAAAAGTATTCTGCTACACTGGTATTTTATTAAATAATATATTACTACGCCATTTGGTTCAGAATACTTTTTTCCTTGTTTTCCTCCTCTAAAATCTAGGTGCGTCTTATACTCCGGTGCGTCTTATACTCCGAAAATGCTGTAATCTACATTTCCTTTTTTTTAACATGTATTTATTTACTTATTATCCCAACTTTATTTTTATAAATAACTCAAGGCAATTAACGTACTTAATACTCCTTCCTTCTCCGATTTTCCCCATAACAAGGGGAAGTTGCAAGATGAGTTGAGCTATGAGAGAATGATTGGCCCAAAGTCACCCAGCTAGCCTTCATGCCTAAAGTGGGACTCATTATCTCTGGTTTCCTGCCTAGTGCACTTTCTTGCCTTATGCACTAGACCAAACTGGTTAACTAGACATTACTTTCTAATTTCTGATTATTTTGCCATATTTCCAGGAAGGTCTACACACTTCCAGTTGAAGTATTTGGGTTTCAATTAACTGAATGATCAAAAGACCATTTGGAGTTAAGAAGCACTACTAGAAATAAAAATAGCACTGGCAGTTGTTTACCAATATTTCATCACTCTTTTTTAATGAAAAAAAAACCAATGTGGGGAGGAACCTTGGCAGGTCACAATGCAGACCCCAGTCTTCCTCAACATAAAACAGGAGGATTACCAAGTAGCTTATATTATGTACACTGAGAGCATACGCACCAAAGACAAATTCCTTGTGTGTCCAATCACACTTGGCCAATAAAGAATTCTATTCTATTCTATTCTATTCTAGCTTGATTAAAAGCACTAAGATAAAAGTATGGAGTTGATGTTAAATTCTTCTAGAATCACACCAGATCATCAATTTGATTTATTAATGAAGCCACTGAACATAGTAGAGAAGTCACTTCACACATATAAAAGTATCATTCCAACTTCTAAATTTCTAAAAGGTTTCAAGCATTATTGGCCTAGAAAAATGTATACCCTTCAGAAATGCATTTTGAATGTACAAATGTCCACCAGAGGGCACTCATACAACAATAAAATAACACTGATTTTTATGGACCAAGGGAGTGGAGAGATATTAGTTAAAGCCGTTAATGTAAATTTTAGATAACTGATAAATAAATGTTTTGGAGAAAAATAAGCTTTGACTATTATTTCAGGGTGTATCCAAAGTGCATAATATGGCAGTCCATGGTCAAATCAAGGCTTTCTTGTTATTATAACCCAGATAGTACTTTAGAGAACTTGCAGAATGGGGGGGGGGGGATCTCAGCTCTGTACCCAAAACTTATGCATGTTTAAAATATTGAGTGTTACATAAATTCCATAATATGTTGGACCAGGACATTGTATAACCCAGTCTGTTTTTAATATCAAAATAATGCATTATGACCTTGGCTTATGCTATTTTATGATGTTTTTGTGTGTTTTTGTTCTGACTATGCACCATCAAGTTGGGGTTGTCTCAAAGATCATATAGATTTTCTCCAGGATGATCTGTCTCTGCCCTGATCTTTCAGATTTTCATGTTTATTATATATATATATCTTTCAGATTTTCATGTTTATTATATATTTTCTTCTATATTTAAATTGTATGTTAGCCACTCAGAATTGCAATCTGTAAATTGAGCACTCATAGAAATTGCATAAATAAAATAACATGAAATAAATCTTTCTAGAATTTCCCACTGCTTTCCCCAAGCTTTGCCTGATCTCCATCTTCATCAGCCTCCTCCGTCTCTTCTAATTTCCAAGTGCTCTTTTTCCACCCTTACCCATTCTTTCACTTGCTAAAAGGCTACATACAGCTCTTTCGATCCTTTAAAAACAAGATATTGTTGACTTATGGGGCAAAATGCAGCACATTTTCCACTATACTTCTCTGGGACAAAATGAGCAAAAATGCCACTTATATTAGCAGAGAAGACTATGACAGTCTCTGTATCATAGCTCCATCTACTGATAAAGAAAAATACATTTTTTCTTTTTTATTATCACATATCCTGCCAAAATAATAAAGTTAATTTTTAAAATGAAATAATAAAATATAATATTGAAAACCAATAAAATAAAATATGTATATATAAACCTGTCTTTGTTCTTTCTTGGAGTGTAGCATTTACCCGAAAACTCCAAAGCTTGGAATGGCTTTTAAATCAATGGAAATTTGGCTAAGTGCAATGTATCAAGGCTATCATGGCTGTTGTTTTTTCAGTGTTCCTATTTACAGTGCCTTTACTTTATAAATGAACACAAATTTTAAATACTCCACCAGTATTTTCTATTATTCTAGGTACAAAGTAGAAGCATTACAAACAGGCCAATTCTTGTGTGCACATTGATACTGTACTTACATCCATCTTTTCTGCAAATCCACTTAACACAATTAATTCTCTCAGTATGACCATTCAGTGTTCCCACTACTTTTTTTTTCTAGAGAAAAAGAAACACATACAAGCCAATTATAAAAAGGAATTAGGAAAATGATGTTCTTGGGGGGGGGTGAGATTAACTGCAGAGACGCTGAAATAGTATCTTATTTGAGATAGATGTTTCCAAGAATAACTGATGACAAGATTAAGGAAGACATTTTTATTGGTCCACAGATCAGATACGTCATCAATGACAACTGGTTTGAAGATCTGTTAGTGGGGGTAGAGAAAATTGCCTGGAAAGCATTCAAGGATATTGTTGAGAATTTTCTTGACAGCTACACAGCACCAAACTACATTCAGCTGTTTTGACAAACTTACAGCATATGGGCCCATGAAGTGCAACATATCATTGAAGATTCATTTTCTGCATTCACACATGGACTTCTTTCCTGAAAATCTAGGTGCAGTCAGTGACAAACATGGAGAAAGATTTCACTAGGACACTTTCACAATGTCAGCAGCCTGACTGACAATTTTGTTCAGTTAACAAACTAATAGCATGAAAATGTATTGGAAACAGATATCTTTCCATCTGTGTATACAGTGTAGTACCATGAGTGTTGCCTTATGACTTGGAAGGCTCAGAATTTCATTGCCTCTCTGCTCTGAAGTTTATAGACTGATCAAGTTCACAAACTGATTAAAAACAGAGGGAATTACTTCTATGGCAAGCTAATTCTAGCAAAAAGCAGTTAAAATATGTACACTGTACACTGTTTAGTAACTTCAGTTGTCCTTAACATGAGCATTTGATGAAGAGCAGCAGTAGGGATAATAAACTATACACTTTTTTGTGCTTTTTATTATTTTAAATTTTTTAATAATTATTTGTTGTTAGCTTTGCTGTATGCCGCTAAGAGTCACTTGGCTGTAAGATTGGCAGCTATATGAATGTAATGAAATAAATAAATAATAATTAATTTTATTAATCAAAGTGTTATGGGCGGGTCATTGACCACAATAAAGGTAATGTTCTGCCACACTGGCATTTAGGCATGTCCCAAGAAAATTCTGTAATCATTTTTATTATGTTTTATGTTTTATTATGTTTTTATTATTATTGCTTTATTCCATAAACTCCAGAAGTTGTTCCAGGTCTCTTCCACCATTTCATCCCTATAACCAACCAACTACACGAAGCGAGAACGGCATCCAGTAATGTTTAGGACTGACCCACACTCTCCTCATTAAAGACTCACTCGCCATTATAATCAACACTTTCCAAAGCTGCTGTATCTGTAAGACCAGACGCAGAAACAAAGCAAGTCACTTTTCCCCATCACTGGGAAGACAACCGACTAAGTTGCATCAAGACACCCAAGAAGAAGCAGGAATCAAAATGCCCCCCCTCCCGCGCCTCTATCCCATTGCACGCCTCCAAAACACATGTTCAGGGAGCTCGCTAGCTGAACACGAAGAAGCCCTCGAGACCAAAATCCTCGACCTCCGTTCACGCCTCACCTGTGGGTCATAGAGAATGACAGAGCGACAAGACCCGAATGCCAATAGAGTTCCTCTCCCCCAAGAGATCACTCCGGGGCCGGCGCGGTTAGCGGAGCAAGCTACATGGCACACTTCTAAGGAGGCTGCCATTTTCCTCTCGCGTTCCAATGAAGTTGACTCCAAGCGGCCGCCGTCGAAAGGCTCGTCAGTAGAGCGGAAGCGATAAACTCTGGCAATACCTTTAAGAAAACGGGCTGGCATTTGGAGAGTTTACAAACCTACGATTACGTCAGAGTTTTCATGCTGATCAGTTCGAAAATTCCATAAGAGACTTGCTTGCTTTATCTTGTCTGTGTGGGTTTTTTTTTGTAAGGACTCTCCACCCCGCCCCCATTTTTGGACTACTTCCATCCTACTAACACATCATTCTAATCTCATCTTCTTAGAAATCAGTTGCCCTTCCATAGCCAAATTTATAGAAATAGGGAAGGTTGATAAATAAGACTTGGAAAATTTTCAGGGGGTCCTAAAATTACTGAGAATCGTCGTGAATTTCCCACTTAATTTAACCTCGGATAGGCAAGTCTGACAATGCATGGGCAAAATGAGATCAAAATAAGTCTGACAGAGTATGTTTTATTCTTTCCTGTTTTTAATTCTATTTTTAAGTATATGTCTTTTATATTGTTTTATCTATTGTACCTGTAAACCACCCAGAGTCATTTGTCTAAATCTGATAAATAAAATTGATTTGATAGATAAATGGGGAAGAGATTTTGCAGACATCAAATGGTGAATGGATTTTGTGCCCAGCTTCTTGCAGTGGCCCTAGCTATTACCTCTTATTTTCCCTAAACAATGTAATCAGGTAGGTTTTGCTGAGAAAGAGTGACTGGCCCAAAGTCAGCCAGTCAGCTTTTATGACTAACAAGAGGACTAGAATTCATATATGGTAGTCTCTTGATTTCTAAGCCAGCACCTTAACAATCCCACCAGGCTCTTTGGACAAATGAATAAGCACACAGTGACTTTTGAATAAACATACAAAGAATTGCATAAATCCCAGTCTGTTGAAAAAGAACTTTTAAAACCAAGGGTCTCTGAGTAGTTATGTTTTGGTTTAGTTTGCTCATGAAATGGTCACACAGGGCTGAAAATGAAAATCATGTGACCATAACAGCTTCAGAAGCACTGAGGCATTTCTTTCCTAACTTTCTCTCCTTCTGGAGTCATGAGATCCAGATTTTGTTTTTTGTTTTTTTGAATAAAAATTTAATAGAGAGCCAGGTTTTGGACGCATTCTGTAAGCCCATTTCAGTTCAAAAATTGTTGCCCTGTGATGCACCATTTCAAGCAGTTAAAGGTCATGATGAGAGTTTTAGTAGTATGGATATAGATAGGTAATATCCCCATTTCTGCCTGAACTGGCTATTTGCTAACTCCAAAAGAATATTTAGAGAAAAGGCTGACAAATGCTGTTTCTTCTGCTTCACTCTTATGTAGAATAGAATAGAATAGAATTCTTTATTGGCCAAGTGTGATTGGACACACAAGGAATTTGTCTTTGGTGCATATGCTCTCTACCTAAAAGAAAAGATACATTTGTCAGTCATGAGGTACAACACTTAATGATTGTCATAGGGTACAAATAAGCAATCAGGAAACAATATTAATATAAATCCTAAGGATACAAGCAACAAGTTACAGTCATAAGTGGGAGGAGATGGGTGATAGGAACGATGAAAAGACTAATAGTAATAGTAATGCAGCCT
Organism: Diadophis punctatus similis; assembly: GCA_023053685.1. NCBI lineage: Eukaryota > Metazoa > Chordata > Lepidosauria > Squamata > Dipsadidae > Diadophis > Diadophis punctatus. The sequence continues at coordinate 116,507,023 of JALIGW010000003.1, read as the reverse complement.
TAGTGAATAGTTTGACAGTGGTGAGGGAATTATTTGTTTAGCAGAGTGATGGTGTTCGGGGGGAAACTGTTCTTGTGTCTAGTTGTCTTGGTGTGCAGTGCTCTATAGCATCGTTTTGAGGGTAGGAGTTGAAACAATTTATGTCCAGGATGCGAGGGGTCAGTAAATATTTTCACGGGCCTCTTTTTAACTCGTGCAGTATACAGGTCCTCAATGGAAGGCAGAATAGAATAGAATAGAATTCTTTATTGGCCAAGTATGATTGGACACACAAGGAATTTGTCTTTGGTGCATATACTCTCAATGTACATAAAAGAAAAGATACATTTGTCAAGAATGGTTGTCATAGGGTTCAAGTAAGCAATCAGGAAACAATCAATATGAATATAAATCGTAAGGATACAAGCAACAGGTTACAGTCATACAGTCATAAGTGGGAGGAGATGGGTGATAGGAACGATGAGAAAAACTAATAGTAATAGTAATGCAGCCTAGTGAATAGTTTGACAGTGGTGAGGGAATTATTTGTTTAGCAGAGTGATGGCGTTCGGGGAAAAACTGTTCTTGTGTCTAGTTGTCTTGGTGTGCAGTGCTCTATAGCGTCGTTTTGAGGGTAGGAGTTGAAGCAGTTTATGTCCAGGATGCGAGGGGTCAGTAAATATTTTCACGGCCCTCTTTTTGACTCGTGCAGTATACAGGTCCTCAATGGAAGGCAGGTTGGCAGTAATTGTTTTTTCTGCAGTTCTGATTATCCTCTGAAGTCTGTGTCTGTCTTGTTGGGTTGCAGAACCAAACCAGACAGTTATAGAGGTGCAGATGACAGACTCAATGATTCCTCTGTAGAACTGTATCAGCAGCTCCTTGGGAAGTTTGAGCTTCCTGAGTTGGCGCAGAAAGAACATTCTTTGTTGTGCTTCCTGAGTTGGCACAGAAATATGAAATAAATAAAACATTATTCATTATGAGAGTCAATTGTTAACTTCTACATAATTTTCCCTATGTCTTCAGCAACAATCCAACCAATTACAGGCATAGGTTCCTCCAGAAAACAAAGCCACTTTTTTGAGAGATGGCATCATTTTCTAAAAAAAAGCCATGTAAAGTTTCCAATCCTGCCCTTTTTGTTTGAAAGAATGCATTCTTCCTACAGTAAAAATATTTGGAACTGTGGGTTTTTTAAGTCTTTCTAATATGGAGTTGAGCCATTAACAGCACCTTATTGTTGTAAATTCCACTGATTTGTGGTAGTAGTAGACTTGAGTGGGAACTAAGCAACAGACATTGCTAAGCAACAGTTTCTGTCCTGGTTGAAAGATATTGACATGATAGGGTGCAGAAATAGTATTACAGTGAATGAAAATGACGTCTGTAAAGTAGAACAGGAAGAAATCTTAACACATTCTAAAAAGAATGCAAATCCAATTTTAGGAGTATGCATATTATTGATACTCACTGTTTACTCAAATGTCTTAGAAGCATTTCTGGAGAATTCTATCCAAGTAAGATTGTCAGCTTTTTCTGCTGGCCTGTTCCTAAGCATTTAATTGTAGCAGGATACCCAGAGAATTGGCAGATGGAACTTTTTATCACTTACGCCAGGGGAAATTTCATTGGAATTAGTGGTACAAGAACAGGCCCTATATATTATGGCATAGACATCATTTGATGCAAATTAAATATTGAAGGCAACTTAAATCCATCTGTTAAAAACCTTTCATCGTGTGTTCATTTCTACAAATTCAAATGTTTAAAACCAGTTGCTATAAACTATGTTCATGGTTTAACAGATATGGACAGGGAAAAGGAACTCCATCACTAATCTCTTCAAATATATGCACATTAGCAGGAGTTGTTATATTTTTCTGCATGACTTTGTATCATTATATCATTGTCACTGTTCACTTTGCTCAGGGAATCAGGAGAATCTAACTTGCTAGCATCTCCTCTGCGATGCACACTGGCAAGAGGCCAACAGGAAATCAGGTCAAGCATTCTATGCAACACACTTGGTGGTTTTTCAAAGTCGATATCCAACAAATACAGAAAGTGATCACTTGCTAATTATGGTTGCCTGCAGTGTGTTAAAACATGCGCTCAATCTCTCATGCTGGCAAGACACAGATTACTTTCCTGGAATAGAACATGCCACTTAGTCAACAAGTTTAGACTATTGTTAGCTGCTTCTGTAACCAAACACTTCTTTCTATACAATTTCCTTAAGAGACTTAACATGTGTTAAGTGTGCTATATTAAACCAAACCTCAGGATGTTACAGAATAACCTTGAATACTAAATGAATAATTTAGCATTATTAATTTAGTATTAATTATTGGTATATGTTAAATGTTAACAAATGTTTAAAAAAACTTTAATATGCCAAACTTTAATTTCTTTAGCCAGATTATAGCCCTTTATATATTAGAATGGATGGGATGTTTTATGATGGCAGGAATAGCTAGGAAGCATCTTGTTAATTAATGTCAGCAATGCTGGAGTTTTATATCCCAGTATCCATTAACAATCAGATTACCAATTTTAACTCATAACATCAGACACATAACATCATTCTCAATATTTAAGACTGAGCAAAGCAATAGAATGAAATAATTAGGGTGTCTGTAAAGTAAGACATTAGGAAATTATTCTTGTGGGGAGTTATTCTTGCCTTTTTAATCTCTATTTTCTATATATTTTTTGTTTATTATGCTTGCTGATATTTATGATTTACGGTCTACATCAGGCATGTCCAACCTGTGGTACAAGGGTCAGGTATGGCTCTGGATAGTTAATAATACATGCCCACACATTATAAACTTTTAACATTATTATGTGATTTACCGGTATCAAATGTCAAATATGTGTGTGTGTATATGTCTGTGTGTATACAAATACACACACATGTACATACGTACGTACGTACGTACGTACGTACGTACGTACATACATACAGTTTCTCTTCACTCAATGTGGCCTAGGCAAGTCAAATGATTGGCCCCATAGTCTATATGGTCACCCAGCTAACGTGACTCAAAGGTCTCTAACAATAAAAACAATAATAAATAGAAAAACTATTTGTCTGTTTCATCCAGTGGTGGGTTCCTACTGGTGCGGTCCACTCTGTCATTCCGGTAGTGGCCAGAAGATGGCGCTATTTGCGCACGACAGCTCCGGTGCTGTCTTCCCCGGTCTGTCGCGCGGCGCCATCTTTTTGGGGGAATGTTTCGGCTGATTTTGCTTCCACGCATGCGCAGGAAGCAAAATCGCACGAGGGGGCACGCGCACAACATGGCAGCGCACTGGTAACGAGGTAAGTGCAACCCGCCCCTGGTTACATCCTTCATATAAAACATTATTCCAAAGATCCTCAAGATAAGAACCTGATCTTTGTGCTTGTGCTTCTTTTTTGAGGTTAAGACACATTTTAATGTCTCCATGCACATTTTTTATGGGAATAATTTCCAATCACCTTCTGAAATTTCTTACTTGCTTTCAGTTTCTCAACTTAGCCAGCAGCCCTGAAATTCCATGCACTTAATTAGGTCCAAACTTGCTTACCGTACTTTTTGGAGTATAAGACGCACCTTTTTCCTCCCTAAAAGTGGCTGACAATTTGGGTGCGTCTTATACTTCGAATGTAGCTTTTTCCCCCCAGCCCTAACTAGGTGCTAACAGATCTTCCCAGCTCTTACCTTGCAGGCTCTTTCATTGTTACTCTCTCAGAAGAATGTTTTTCCAGCCCTAAGTCTTTGCAGGTTTTTTTTTCATTGCTCTACTTGCTCCAAAGAAGTTTTTTTCTAGCCCTAACCAGGTGCTAACGATCTTCCCAGCTCTTACTGGCTTGCAGGTTCTTTCATTATTCTCTCAGAAGAAGGTTTTTTAACTCCTAACCAGGAGATAAAATAATGTGCTGAAGCTGCTCCGAATAAGTTTTTTTTTAGCCCTAACCAGGTGCTAACGATCTTCCCAGCTCTTACTGGCTTGCATGCTCTTTCATTGTTACTCTCTCAGAAGAAGGTTTTTTTAAGTCCTAACCAGGGGATAAAATAATGTGCTGAAGCTGACCAGACTAAGGATGCTAGCCAGATGAATACCTGGTAGGCAGATTGTTTTCCCCTATTTTCCTCCCCCAAAACTAAGGTGCATCTTATACTCCGGTGCGTCTTATACTCCGAAAAATATGGTAACTTCCAAGATTAGCCAAGAAGGGCTAAATATTCCTATTTGCCGTGTTATACTTAACTCTAATGGTGCATGTGATTTTCTGGCATTAAATATTTTGGTTGCATATTTTGAATATGTAAATGTTATCACTTAAATATATCTGGTGGCCACAGAAAGATGCTAGGTGCAAAAAACTGCATTCTTGATTTGACTGCAAATCTTGATTCCATATGTACATATATTATTTTGATTGATTGTATGTTTGCAGCTGTCTACATAATTGTATTCAATGCTTTTTAAAAATGTTGTGTGACCACACAATGTGTTCATCTCAGACTAGAGTAGCATTAGCAATCACTTCGCAATATACTCATAAGAAATTGTATTCTCCTATCAATAGGATTAAGAGCCGAGGTGGCGCAGCAGTTAGAGTGCAGTACTGCAGACTACTTTAGCTGACTGTGATCAGCAGTTCAGCTGTTCAAATCTCACCGGCTCAGGGTTGACTCAGCCTTCCATCCTTCCGAGGTAGGTAAAATGAGGACCCAGATTGTTGGGGGCAATGTAAATATACATTGCTTAATGGTGTAAACCGCTTAGAGTGCTTGCACTATGAGGCGGTATATAAGTCTCACTAACAAATAAATAAATAAATAAATAAAATAAAGTTTGCAAGATTGTAGCCTTATGATTTGATCAACTAAAGCTGAGGGTTTTGATTTTTCAAACAAACAAAATAGCCCTAGGAGTGAAATTGTTTTGCATGTGTCTTCTAATCTTGCTTTTTTAGCTTGCTAGTTTCATTTCATGTATTAAGTCCTTTGTCAAGAGCATAAACTCCTTTTCCATTTTCAAATACCATTGAATCTTTTCTGATTACTGTAATGCGCTCTACATGGGGCTACCCTTGAAGAGCATCCGGAGACTGCAATTGGTGCAAAATGCAGCTACGTGAGCCGTAGTGGGTGTCCCAAGGTACACCCACATAACACCTATTCTCTGCCATCTGCATTGGTTGTCCATTAGTCTCTGGATGCAATTTAAGATGTTGGTTTTAACCTTTAAAGCCCTACATGGCTCAGGGCCAGGATACCTACGGGACCGCATCCTACCGCATACCTCCCTACGACCAGTTAGGTCCCACAGAGTTGGTCTCCTCCGGGTCCCTTCAGCCAAGCAATGTTGGCTGGCGGGCCCGCGGGGGAGAGCCTTCTCTGTGGGAGCTCCGGTTCTCTGGAACCAGCTCCCTCCAGAGATACGGATTGCCCCCACCCTACTGGCCTTCCGTAAAGCCGTGAAAACATGGCTCTTCCAGCAGGCGGGGTGATATTGAGATCAATCGCCCAGGTATGAATGTTGATGTGTTTTTAACTTTTTGTAATTTTTAATCATTTTATGGTTTTATATTGTTCTTATATCATGCTGAGTCCTTAGGGAGTAGGGCGGCATAGAAAAACTCCAAAATAAAATAAAATAAATAAATGCTGTACGCCGCCCTGAGTCCCATGGGAGTTGGGCGGCCTATAAGAACCATTAATAAAATAATAAATAAATAAATAAATTGTAGAAAAAGAGACAATTGGTCTTCTGGTTATTGCTGACCAGTTCTAAGATTTCCTTATCACTGGTCATACTAGGTTGGGTGAGACATATAGTTCAGCGATATAGATCCTTATTATCTAACATGAATTTTATCATGTTTATGGCAAAAAGTTTATGGCAAAAGTAAAAAATGAGAACCTCCCTGCTTGTCCTTCTGTCTCTACTATACATTCCATTCTAAATAGGTTCCCATTTTAAAGAACTTTTAGCACCTCTTTCCTACTTGTAGAAGGAGGGTGCTTATAATAGATGTATATTTGGCAGGAAATTCTTAAGAAGATAGAAAATGTAACTTTTCTCTACCAAGCTGTTGTCCCATCGCTGAAAACACTGTCTTAAATATAAGGCATATTTATACTTAATTTATTGAGGTTTGCAGATCTTTATATCATAAGGGTGCAGATGCAATAATAAACTATAATTAGCACATTTAAGACACTCTTTATTTCATTCATCTTGCCCACTATAAAAAAAATTCAGCCTCCTTTTAAATGTTAGACAGTACTTTGGAAGTTATAAAGACTTCAGTTATCTAAAGAAGGAATTTCATAAAGAAGTAATGAAAAACATAACCTCATTCCTCTGAACTGATCTGATAAGGTGGTATTAGTTTTAGAACGGTTGATCATCATGACTTGTTTTCTTTTCCCTGCTATGCCACTTTGGCAATTTATAAGCAGTTGAGACAGCATGCTGAATATTATCACATTTATCTCTCTTTCAAATCAAAGCAGCACCTGAGAATGCAAGGCACAGCTTATTTATGGCATGTTTGAACTTAAATGAAATCTGCTTCTTGTTTTAAGGACATTTTCTAACATTATCTCTTTCACATTCTGTTCTCTGCCTCTTTTACCTAACAATACTTCTTAACTTCTTGGTTATACTATATAGAATATGACATGAACTGTATAAAGGTGTTAGTGAGGCAGCAGAGGGCTGGAGATGCCAAAACAAATAGCATATAGCCAAAGTATATACCATTTGTGATTGAAGTGTATTAATCTCCCATCCTATTTATTTTTAATTTTTATTTATTTATTTTTATCAAGTATGTGTTGGTAATATATAGTAAATAGATATAACATTGTTTATATACATAAGATGGGTACTGATAAGAGGGAACATTAGGACAGGGACGGTAGGCACGCTGGTGCACTTATGCACGCCCCTTACTGCCCTCTTAGGAATCGGGTGAGGTCAACAGTGGACAGTTTAAGGGTAAAGTTTTGGGGGTTTGGTGATGAAACCACAATGTCAGGTAGTGAGTTCCAGGCATTAACCACTCTATTGCTAAAGTCGTATTTTCTACAGTCAAGTTTGGAGCGGTTCACTTTGAGTTTGTATCTGTTGTGTGCTTGTGCATTGTTGTGGTTGAAGCTGAAGTAGTCGTTAAGTCCAAGGACTTAAATGACAACACAACCATCATTACCGTGTGACACTAGCATTGCCCCTTTTGGAAATATGCACAAACCTTGCATTGTAATGGCACAATTATCGTTTTATCTTTGGCCCCCATGTCCTTCCTACAAGCTGACCCCATCTGATTCCTGTCTCCCATGTCTCCCTGTTTTTTAGATAAAAATAAACTACAAATGTATATTTGGTATATAGTCTCAGAGCCATGGCATGTCTAACTTGATCCTGGCGCATTATTTAGAGTGGGATAGGGCCAGGAGAGGTAGGGAAGCCCTGTCTTAGCCAGCCTGCTGTGCCAATAAGCAACCTTTATTGGGTATTCTACTATCAAGGACAACAAGACAGGAGGTGTTTTCTCTATCCATATCTTTAGACATGTGAATGTGCTTTGAAAGATCTACCCAAATTATTTAAATAGAATTTTGTTTCGTATCCTAACTTTTTCAGAAATGTCCAACAATTTATTGCCCCCCCCCCTAAAATATTTGTCTTTTTGTTTTTTGAGACAGAATATGGTAAAAACCTGTATTTTGGCTTTCCTATGAACTCTAGTTAATTTCAGGTGAAAACTAACGTTCATCCCTAATACATTGCTTCCAACACCTACCGTATCTATCCTTGCAGTTATGTTCCAGGCAAGGGTGGGTTCCTCCTGGTTCGGACCGGATCCCCTGAAACGGTAGCAAGCCAATGGTGACATCACGGATCCGGTTCGGTCGGTGCCGATCTGTGGGTGCTGTCATCTTTTTTGGGGAATTTTTTGCTAATTTTTCCCTGTTTGCATGGCTTCTCCTCTTCCACAGCTTGAAAAAGGGCCCTCCCGCCCACCCCCGGGTTAATACTGACCTTTATTTCTTCGCCCGAAGCACAGCTGATCAGCTCCTCAGCTGTGTTTCAGGCTGATTCCTGCTACTGAGCCTGTGCGGAAGACAAATTGCACGTGCGCGAAATGTTGCGATGCGAACCGGTGGCAAGGGTAAGTGGAACCCACTCCTGGTTCCAGGTATGCTAGATTTTCTGCAACTCCACCACACACATAATAATTATTAAACCACTCAAGTACCTTATTAATAAGATGTAGCCTATATTAGGCCATGACACCGCACTTTCTCAGGCAATGGGTGGCAGGACCATTGCTACATACAGACCTGAAACATATTCTCTCTTCTTCTTTTTTTCCATTTTTTTTTATTAGACACACATAACAAAATAACAATATACATTCAAGGACAAAGACATACAGCATACAAGTGGGGCATAAGTGTCCGCCTATCAACCAAAAGCTTATCATCGGATATAATCAAACTATTAACATTTTCCATACACCTGTAAAATACTTTCTAAATATACACCACTTTTTCATTGCTGAAACATATTCTCACAAGCCACAAGAAACAATAGGGCAGTGATACTACTATGGAACCAGATCCTTCAACAAACCTAGATGTCTACTTTGCCCCCACATCTACACTAACAGAACCATCTAAACCCCAACAAGTATACAAGATTAGAGATGCCTTCCCATGCCCCTTTTCTAATAAGATACAGACCATCATCTACCAGCAATGCACCTCTGAATTCTACATAGGGAAAGGGATCAAATTTTGTGCAAAATAATTAATAGGCACATTTGATTTCAGGCTCAAAACAAAGACAAAGTAACACCTGAGGTTTCAACCTCCAAGGATACTATATGGCAAACATCAAAGTGACCATTTTGGGGGGGGACCTAGATTTTAGCAACACTATTGAACAAACAATTACTGAACTCCTATACATCAAAAAGTTTCAGGCAATCTCAGAAGATCTCAATAAACACAATGGGTTTTAATGCATTACAATTGTTAATTGATTAGACACTTGTAATCTATCTCACATGAAACCTGCATCTGTATAACTAATTTGTCTTCCCCTCCTCCCCTCCCACTTCATCCCTAATAAAATCCTACTTCAACTGAACCACTCTACATAAGACATAAGTATTTGTGAACTGCAGCTATTATCTGATGAAACGAGCTGCAGTTCACAAATACTTATGTCTTTTAATAAAATGTGTTAGTCGGAAAAGGTTTTACTGGGCTCCTTTTTTGCTATCACATGAGAAGTAATGCTGTTATGCTGAAAAACATTAATCTTGTTTTTTTCCTCCTCTGTCAGACTATTGGATGTGCACTTTGGTGGCAGAGGCCGCTAAAACCCAGCATGTGTTTTTGTGTGCTTCCTCTCTGGCAAGAAATTAGGGTTTTGGTCTTAAGTACAAAAAGACAATGCAGGAAATTTTGCATCTGCTATATTTCTTCCCAGACCTTTTTCCTTTCTTTCTTTCTTCAGGATTAATTCAGTGCTTCTCTGAAGATGGGTTTCCATTAGAAAATCCATCTCCCAAACCATCCATAATAAGTCCTGTTGTGCCACCACTTCCAATACTCTGGTTCTGGCTGCAAATTGTAGGCAGTGCATTGGGACGTCTGCCCTGGGTTCTGCTGTGCAGGGAGGAGGCAGTGAGCTTCTGCTCTGAGACATGTATTTTGTAATTCTTTTGTCTCTCAATTTTTTCTTGAAAAATACTCTGTATAACTAGGTGCTGAACTAGATACGGGTATTTTTGTTCTTAACTTAAAGGTATCTCTGAGTGCAGCTGCTTCTTAAAGATGAGTGCTACTGTGGTAGATCTCTGAATGTATATCTCAGTAATAACACTTTTTACAAGTAGAATAGAATAGAATAGAATAGAATAGAATAGAATAGAATAGAATTGAATTGAATTGAATTGAATTGAATTGAATTGAATTGAATTGAATTGAATTGAATTCTTTATTGGCCAAGTGTGATTGGACACACAAGGAATTTGTCTTTGGTGCATATGCTCTCAGTGTACATAAAGAAAAGACAATATACATTCATCAAGAATCATAAGATACAACACTTAGTGATAGTCATAGGTTACTAATAAGCAATTAAATTGTACTGAAATAAAATTGAATGAAATCAAATCGAATGAAGGGTTGGAAAGTAATTTTTAGAGACAAGCAGAATTCAGAAGGCTATCTCCACTTGGATAACCCCCGATTGCCATTTCAGCAATCCTTGTGCAAGTACAAGTTGCACTACAGAATGAATAGCCCTAAATCCAAAAAAGGTCACATGTATCCATTACTGTATAAAGAACCAGTTGTCTCTGCAACATAACGTATCATTTCAAGTTCCATCTTATTCATCTACTTCGTATTCATCATGCCCAATTTTAGGACAATTACATGATGCAGAAATAGTTTTTCTAATTATTATGAAAACACTAGGACTTAAATTTTGTGGACTGTGCTCAACTGGAACAATTGATTCCTTCCCTCCTCTGGAGTTGTTGGTGCTTGTTTCAGTAATGTCATTCTGCTGCTCAGGCACGACAGGAAATGCAGTTCCAAAAAGACCAAACTTGCATATTCTCTATCTTGAGGATATATTACTTGATGATATTTTGGTGATATTTTCTCAAGTGGATAGCTGTAAAACAGATGTATTGCAAAAAAACAAACAAACCCAAATCAGTTTATGGAGACAGGAAAACCTGAATGAAACCTGAATGAAATCAAAAAGATGGCCAGATTTCTTGGTCTCAAAAAATTAAATGTCATGGAGCTAAGAGAGAAAAGAGCTGGGCATCAGAAAGATGTTTGGCTGCCAGCAAAATGAAATTGGAAAGTTCTGGGGTAGGAGTAGGGAATAGCATGTTTTCCTTGAATATCACCTCTTGGTGCTCATGATTTGTGTCTCTTGTTGCCACCATACCACATCTCAATAGTGTAATTTTAAGCTATCTCAGTCTCCAGAGCTCTTCTGTTAACGTGCATCTCTATATCCTTGAGTTGACTGAAATGTGTGCCATCATAAATTGCCCTGTCCTGATGGCCAAGCACTGACCTGCATCGATTCGGTAACGAGCATTGAGTGGTACTTTCTTTACAGTTTTGTAAAGAATATTAAAGGAAAGAAATTGGCAGATTCCCCTAGCTTTATTTCCCCTCCCTTCAACTTGCAGGAAAATATAGAGTTTCCTGCCTGAGCTGGGGGTTGGACTAGAAGGTCCCTTCCAAGTTCCAACTCTGCTATTCTATTCTATTCTATTCTATTCTATTCTATTCTATTCTATTCTATTCTATTCTATTCTATTCTATTCTATTCTATTCTATTCTATTCATCACTCTCCTTATTGGCTGGGGAGGAAGCAAACACTGACAGATAGCTGAACTGGCAAACTATCTGTCAAAAAGTGCTTGAGTGCTTTATCTTCCAAGAGAGGCTGACTATCACCTGAAAACCTGGCTCCTTTTAAACACAGGTTTAACATTATTGTGGAACCTAGCTATTCTGGAAAATTGCTACTTATGAAAAAAGAAGCAGGGAAAGTGTAACCATAAAGGCCAAAATCAACTAATAGGAACTTGAAGAGATGCCATCTCCAGTATTATCTAGGTGGCATCTCAGGTGGTTTGTATGGTAAGTCTTGTACCAGGAAAAGACAGAAAATCCATCTAAGAATATTTTCCCTTGGAAGCAGAATCCTTCTACCTAGGAAACTGAATTAAACCCCTTCCCAAGAAAACCACAGGAGACCACACATAAAGTATATGCCAGTAGGTACAGCCATGTTGCCTATGATTTCAGGCATTCATTAATCACAATGGTTCCAATTATTATCTGATTTATTTGGAGGACCTGAGTTTCTGTGCACAGATATCTCCCCCCACCCACCCACCTGGATCCCTTCAGGCAAGCAGAATATTAGCCAGACTGCAGACGTTAAACTTAGCCATAGGAAAATCAAAACTGCTGAGAACTGATGTTCCTTCCATCGCTTCTACAGCTGCCTTTTGTATTTTTAAATGCTTAATTGCTTTAAAACTGTTTGTTTTTATAATGTTTTATTTTAACATTCTACACACTATCGGTAGGTGGAAAAACACAAAAGTCACTGAATAAATCAATCACATCAGCCAGTTGCTCACTGGATTCTAATTTTGGAGATGTCAGTTAATTCCTCCTCCCCTCTTGAAAAACATAATAATATAAATATATAGTTCCACTCCTTGTTATCCAGTTGCCTTCTCAAATTCAATGGTTATATTTGTATTTCAATTTGAAATTATTTCCCCTACCAGCACCAAAAATATTTTTTTAGATAACCAAGTTTGAAAACCTTGTGACTTGCAACTATAGGTAGTCCTCAATTTACGACCACAACTGAGCCCAAAATTTATGTGCCTAAGCGAGACATTTAAGTGAAATTTGCCCCATTTTATGACCTTTCTTGTCAGAGTTGTTAAGTGAATCACTGTGTCAACTTGTGAAGCTTCCCTAACCTGCTCCCGAGTTGCCATAGGCGGGGGGGGATGGGGAACCGAGCCTCACAGCTGCATCGAGGAATTTGCACCTCTGTCAAAATAACGCATATCCTAGCCGGCCAAAGTCAAGGCAATCTCCACAGAAACCAGTAACTGCCAGAGGGAGTCACTTCTACGACCCACAAAATTGCTTGGTTGGGGAATGTGACTGATGACACACATTGGGGGGAGGGGGAAACAGGGCCAGAAGCAAGGTGCGAACTGAGTGGGGTCAGAGCTGGCTTCACTGGTCTGTGACAACATGGCGCTCCAAATAAATAACTGGATTTTCTTGAAAACTGGCATGAGGCTCCTGCTTTTATTAGGGCATCGGTTGGAACCCTGACACACTGCAGTTGTTAAATTAGTAAGATGGTTGTTAAGAGAATCTAGCCTCCCCATTGACTTTGCTTATCAGAAGGTCGCAAAAGGGGATCACATGACCCAGGGACACCTCAACTGTCATAAATATGAACCAGTTGCCAAGTATTTGAATTTTGATCATTTGACCATAGGGATGCTTCAACAGTTGTAAGTGTGAAAAACGCTCATAAGTCACTTTTTTCAGTGCTGTTGTCACTTTGAACGGTCACTATGCAAATTGTTGTAAGTCGAGGACTACCTGTATAAACAACCTTACATAAACAAGTAATTCAAATGCATTGGTAAATAATAAAGCGCATCAGCCGGCGTTATTTTATTGGGTTTTATTTATTTATTTATTATTTATTTGGCAGTTTTTCTATGCCGCCCTACTCCCTCAGGACTCAGGGCGGCGTACAACATTTTATAAAAACTCCAAACAAATCATTAAAAAACGACAATTTTAAACAATTTAAAAAAATATATAAACACCATCCATACATGGGGGAGACATCAGATATAAAGTCGTCTCAAACTCACCCCGTCTGCAGGAAGAGCCATGTCTTAATGGCTTTTCGGAAGGCCAGCAAGGTGGGGATAGTTCGGATCTCTGGGGGAAGTTGGTTCCAGAGAGCAGGGGCCCCTACAGAGAAGGCCCTCCCCCTAGGTCCCGCCAGTCGGCACTGTTTGGCTGACGGGACCTGGAGGAGACCCACTGGGACCTAACCGGTCGAAGGGAAGAATGAGGCAGAATGCGGTCCCAGAGATAGCCCGGTCCTAAGCCATGTAGGGCTTTAAAGATGATGATCAGCACCTTGAATTGCACCCGGAGACCAATGGGCAGCCAATGCAGCTGGCGGAATATAGGTGTTACGTCACGTGGCTGTACCTTGAAACACCCACCACAGCACGCGCAGCTGCATTTTGCACCAGTTGAAGTCTCCGAATACTCTTCAAGGGCAGCCCCATGTAGAGCGCATTGCAGTAGTCCAATCGAGAGGTGACAAGGGCATGAGTGACCGTGAGTAGAGCCTCCTTCTCCAAGTATGGTGCACCAGGCGAACCTGTGCAAAAGCCCCCCTAGCCACAGCTGCAAGGTGTTGGTCTAATTATTGCTATTACTTAAAAACTAAGAAAGGAATGATTCCATTTTTAAATGCATAGATTACTTTCTCTCTCACACACTCACATTTCCTGCACATACATACAGATATAGATATACATGAGAGTCAGCAAGGATAATGGTTAAAGTGCTGGATAAAGAGCAGGGAGACCCAAGTTCAAGTCCCCCCTTAGGCATGGATGGATGGATGGCTTTTGGCCAGTCACTCTCTCTTAGCCCTAGACTGAGAAGTCAGAAAATACCTACCTACCAATCCATACTGGGGCAGTGTTGTAAATTATTGTCTAAAACCTTCAATGAAAAGGTTTTTATCCTGCAGAGAATTAATTGGGGTTGTTGATAAGATGCACCTGCATATACATGCACAGCTGTGCAGTGATACAATCAAATAATGACTTGGTGCAGATTTATACCTCTATGAGAACTAGACTAAAGTTTTTCTTTAAAAAAAACCTTTAAACTGTTATTATTAATCCTGATATGAAAAAAACCCCTAAGGCTTTGTTAGAAAGACTGAAGGGATCATTTGGTAAATGACCCATAGCATGTGAATATGTAGCCATCATAATTAAGCATAAACAATTCCTCTCTTCCTTGTAGCACTCCTGGTTTGGCATTAACTCTATAACTGTCACGTCAGGAAAGTTCAATTATTTCTTGTTGGCTCTGAGCAATACTTATAAAAAAGAGCTGTAGCTTAGTGCAAGTATAAATGTTTTACAGGTAGTCCTCAATTTATGACCATTTATTTAACAACTCTTTGAAGTTACATTAAGTGTCCTTGCACTTAATGTCAGTTGTAGTGCCCCTGTGCTCATGTGACCAAAATACAGGTGCTTGGCAACCAGCATATATTTATGATGGTTGCAGCATCCTGGGGTCATATGATTGACATTGGTGACCTTCCCAGGGGGCTTTCAGCAAGCAAAATCAATAGGAGAAGCTAGACTTGCTTAACAACCATTTGATTCATTTGGTTAATGACCATTGCAAAAAGGTTGTAAAATCGGGTGTGACCCCCCAAAAAATCATCAAACAAATGTACAGTATAACAAAAGTGATCTCCAATTTTTTGCAGTACAGACATGGTAATACAATAACCTTTCTCTAAATTAAACAAATAATCAATATTTAAATTATCTTAAATATTAATAATAAACATTCTAAAAATCTATATTCATGTTCTCTTTATTTTAATCTAACACATAACATAAATTGTCAAATATTAATAAGCATATACTTAAGAAACCACAGTATTTCTCTAGTCAAATCAGATCTAATCCTCAAATCCCAAAGTCAAAAATTGAAAGAAAAATAGGAAAAGAAAATATTGTATACTGGTACTATATATTGTAACACACACACACACACACACACACACACACACACACACACACACACACACACACACACACACAGTGGGTGGGTGGGGACTTAATAGTGCATACAGTTCCAGTCACCAACACTTGAAGAAGCTATTGAAGAGCTAAAAATGTGTAAAAACTTACAACAGCTCTGCTATGAAAAACAATTAATTGCATCTGCTGCATATACCTCTGTGTGTATAACAGAGGTAGATAAATAATGCTTGAGATTGAAACTGTGGATGAAGAGATAAGTGTATAATAGAAGAACTCTAGATCATTCATTAAAGCTACACATGGCAAGATATAGATATAATAAATCCAAAGGAATTCACTGCCATCGTTATGATGGCTGCCAATTTAGATATTTTTAAAAGACGATTGGACACATTAATGGAGGATAAAGCTGGCAATGTCTGCTATTCTGTTTAAAGAACATTTAAATTGATTTTAAAATATTTAAAACAATAGAGTCCAGTAAATTTGGGAGGGACTAATAAATTCAAATAAATAAGTAGAATTAATTTTAAAACGTTAAGGAACAAAATAAATAACTACATAACAGAAAAAAGAAGAAAGCAATAAAGTACATAGTGAATAGACAATAAAATTGTTGACTGTATGTCCAGGGTCCGAGGTCACCCAGCTAGCTTTCATGTGTAAGGTCAGACTAGAACTCACAATCTCCTGGTTTCTAGCCTGGTGCTTTAACTATTAGACCAAAGTGGCTCTCTTTACAACATTTTTTGCTGAAAACCGGTGATGGTTCAGCAAAAATACTCCATAGTGAACAATGGATTTGCTTAACAATCACCATGTTCGTTTTATGAACACTCTGTTCGCTTTGCAACCTCCATGTTCACTTAATGACCACTGCCGTTGTTGCTGAATTGGGTCAATCACATCATGACCGACTTTACAACTGTCATGACTTATGAACATAATAAATTCATAATAAGAGTTATGAAACCACCTAGAGTAGCCCCACAGCGAGATAGGCGGCTAATAAACTTAACAAATAAATAAATAAATGGCAGGCTCCATTATGGTCATAACTTGAGAACTACCTTTTCTATGGCATAGAGCAGTGATGGCGAACCTATGGCACGCATGCCACAGGTGGCACGCGGAGCCATATCTGAGGGCGCGCGAGGTGTTGCCCTATGTCAGCTCCAGTGCGCATGCGTGCGCATGCGCGCACTGGCTGGCTGATTTTCGCCCTTTTTTTTGGCCGTTTTTGCTCTCCCTACAGCGAAAATGGCCCAACAGGCCAACCGGAAGTTTGCTTGTGTGCTCAACCCCAGACTCCTTTTCGCTATCAGAGGTCTTCAGGAACTTCTTCGGCTTTGGACAGTTGCAGCCAGGCCTCTCACATCTCGGCCCATTTCTGAAGGCCTGTGTAGCTGATAACAGAGCTCTGGATCGATCTGGAGCTCTGTTATCGGCTAGAGAGGCCTTTAGGAAAGGCCTTTAGGAAAGGCCTCTGCAGCTGACAACAAAGCTCCGGATCGAGCCGGAGCTCTGTTATCGGCTACATAGGCCTTCAGGAAAACCTTACCGGCTGCAGAAGAAATGGGCCGAGGTGTGCGAGGCCTGGTTGCAACTATCTGAAGGTAAGTAGTAGGGCAGCTCCACTTCTTTTTGTTTCCGAACTTCCAATTGGCCCGTTGGGCCATTTTTCGCTGTCCCCAGGCTTCAGGAGGCTTTCCTGAACCCTGGAGAAAGCGAAAAACAGCCCAGTGGGCCTACTGGAAGTCCGGAGGCTTCAGTGGTGCCTGTGCGCATGCATGGGGGGCAGCGTGGGGGGGTTGTACACATGCACAGGGCATTGCGAGTGTGGGCATTATGAGTGTGGGCACACGCGTGCACGCTATTGCGCCCGTACGCACCCTTTTGGCACCTGAGCCGAAAAAGGTTCGCCATCACTGGCATAGAGAATCCAGAGCTTTATTGCTTTTGCAGGGTTTAGTTTAACTATCATGCCTAGCAGTCATTAAGAACATTTTTGTTAATTCCAAACATTAATAATGGGTTTTATAAAGAACTGTAATTAAATAAAAGTTGATAATAGGGTTTTCCCTTAGAGAGAAATTATAATTTCCTTATCCAGTTAGGATTATCAAGCGAAGCCAGATTTTAAACTTTTTGTAATTAATTTTCTTCTAGAAATGTAGATATAACTCTGAGTATTAAAGGCACAGCTCTCAAACTAAATTAAATGTATTATGAAATTGTTTTTGAATTCATATAAATAATAATAGCTTGGCTATCTTTCACTGGAGGAAAAATACTTTCCACTTTGTTAATCAGCACTGTAGCCATATATTGATAAACAATTTAGTATAAAAGAACATCACCCACCTGCACTATTCTCTTCATCCTCAGCTAGAATTAAATATTTAGCAGTATTTCACCTGCTGATAAAATATTTAAGCCCCATGGCAATTGTAGTAGTAGGCCTATAGAGAGGTTGGTACTGTAATTATTCATCAACGATGTACCCCTAGATACATTGTGAGCACTTTCTTGGGCTTATCTTACTATCTATTTTGTATCCTTTCATTTTGTGGCAAAAGTTGTCATTATTCTATTCATTTTTACAAACAACAACAACAACAAAAGATACAAATATGGACATATACCTTTAGAAACCAAGTAAATGTAGCTTGGTCTGAAGAAAAGTGTGTCTAGGATTACAGCCAATGAAAAAGCAAATTGATATCCATACATTGGTCAATCTACCACTACAGTGCCTAGAAAAAATCAAAGACCTAAAAATAAAAGAGAAGGAAATCATAGCTTAATCTCACAGCATTCTTATATCCATAGAAATAACAAAAGAATCCACTGAAGCATCATTAAGCAATACACCCAGCCTAACATAATACACTGATTAAATACCCAGACTCATAGAACTCATTGACCTTTGTGTCACAACCTACAGTCAATTTGATGGACAAATACACTTGTACCAACAAATCAGAGCAACACTCATGGAATCACCACAGTCAGAATTCATAGCTGCAGATGTGATGCAATGTCTAGAACAGGATGTCCAACCTTGGCAATTTTAATACCTGTGGACCAACTTCCAGAATTTCCCAGCCAGCCATGCGTGCTGGGGAATTCTGAGACTTGAAGTCCACAAGTCTTAAAGCTGTCAAGGTTGGACACCCCTAGTCTAAAACAGGGGTGGGTTCCACTTACCTTCGCCACCGGTTCGCATCACGATGTCCCCTCATGCGATTTCACTTCCGCCCATGCTCAGAAGCAGGAATTAGCCCGAAACACACCTCAGGAGCTCATCAGCTGTGCTTCTGGCAAAGAAATAAAGGTCAGTATTCACCCACGGGTGGGCGGGCGGGCTTTTTTTCAAGCCGTGTAAGGGGAAAAATTCACAAAAAAGATGGCGGCACGCATGGAACGGCACCAACAGTGACATCACCAGCAGGTCGCTACCGGTTCGGGCAATCCGGTCCAAACCTGGATGAACCCACCCCTGGTCTAGAAGCATAGCACTCCCACACAAACAACCAAAAGTATGGATCTGCTTTGTAGATAACACTTTCATTATAAGAAAAGGAACAATTATAGAAGACACATAAGACAATCAACAATATCTTTAAAGGAATAAAATGTACAAGAGAAAAACACACACTATCATCTTGGATATCTTCATCAGCAGAGAAAACAATGGCAAATTAGAGACCTAAGTTTGTTAAGAAAAACAAACCCTCACACCAACCAAGTGCTTCACTATCAAAGCAGCAACCCAACCACCCACAAAATAAGCTATATAGGAACATTATGTAGAAACATACTGCAGTAACCCAGAATGTCTAAAAGAGAAAACATACCACCTACACGTCTTCCAAAACAATGGATACCCATCTCACTTTATCAAAAAGTAATTGACTACACAACCCA
Organism: Diadophis punctatus similis; assembly: GCA_023053685.1. NCBI lineage: Eukaryota > Metazoa > Chordata > Lepidosauria > Squamata > Dipsadidae > Diadophis > Diadophis punctatus. Next base: position 116,487,686 of record JALIGW010000003.1, on the reverse strand, counting down.
CTGCAACACAATCATTATAACTTACAAAAAGTCTCTCTATATATCAAAAACATTCCAAGACTACTGCAAGCACTCAGTATCGCTGTAGTATGCATACCAACAAAATCTCTCCAAAATATCTTAAGCAAACCAAAATACCCAGTACCAAGAATGAAAAATAAGAATCATCTATGACGGGGGTGTCAAACTCACGTTGCCACGGCGGTGTCATGTGACATATTGTGACTTTTCCCCCTTTTGCTAAACCAGGGGTGGGCGTGGCCAGCGCATGATGCATCCGCCCCACGGGCCGCGAGTTTGACAGCCCTGATCTATGACATACAATGAAAGGACTATAACAGCCACTATTATAGGACGGAGAGATAGAAAATTGGCAGACCGCATTCATAAACACCAACTGGCTATCAGAAGACATGATGAATGTGCCTTATTTTGCCACACTCAATCACAGATTCAACTAGAAAAGTTAACATTTTGCCTCAATCTGAATCCAAAAATTCTAGGGAATTCCTGGATACTTGGCATTAAGACAAAGCAGCCATTAATAGGTACAAAGAGTCAAATTTCATTTATATATCATTTAAAACAGTGGTTCCCAAACTTTTTCAGTCCACCGCCCCCTTGGTGTTACAAACTCATCCTCACCGCCCCCCACCCCACCCCCTCAGGTGGGCATGGCTTAGTGGTCAGGTGACCGGGTGGGCGTGGCCAACTTGTAAACTGTGGTGAAACTCACTTAACAACGTTCTTGCTTAGCAACCAAAATGTTAGGCTCAATTGTGGTCATAAGTCTTTCTTTCGTTCTTTCGTTTTCTCTACCTTCCCCCTTCTTTCTTTCTTTTTCTTTGTCTTTCTCCCTACCATCTTTCTTTCTTTCTTTCTTTCTGTCTGTCTGCCTCCCTTCCTACCATCTTTTCTTTCTTTCTGTCTGTCTTCCTTCCTACCTACCATCTTTTTCTTTCTTTCTTTCTTCCTCCCTCCCTCCCTCTTTCTTTCCTTTTTCTTTCCTTCTTCCTTCCCTCCTTTCTTTTTCTATCTGTCTTCCTTCCTTCCTACCATCTTTCTTTCTTTCCTTCTTCCCTCCCTTCCCTTCCCTCCCTCCTTTCTTTTTCTGTCTTCCTTCCTTCCTACCATCTCTTTCTTTCTTTTTCTTTCTTTCTTTCTTTCTTTCTTTCTCTCTTTTTCTTTCTTTCTTTTTCTTTCTTTTCTTCTTCCCTCCCTCCTTTCTTTTTCTGTCTATCTTCCTTCCTTCCTTCCTACCATTGTTCTTTCTTTCTTTCTTTCTTTCTTTGTCTTCCTTCCTTCCTCCCTCTTTCTTTCTTTCTTCTTTCCTTTTTCTTTCCTTTTTCCCTCCCTTCCCTTCCCTCCCTCCTTTCTTTTTCCGTCTGTGTTCCTTCCTTCCTACCATCTTTCTTTCTTTCCTTCTTCCCTCCCGCCTTTCTTTTTCTGTCTTCCTTCCTTCCTACCATCTTTCTTTCTTTCTTTCTTTCTTTCTTTCTTTCTTTCTTTCTTTCTTTCTTTCTTTCTTTCTTTCTTTCTTTCTTTCTTTCTTTCTTTTTCTTTCCTTCTTCCCTCCCTCCTTTCTTTTTCTGTCTATCTTCCTTCCTTCCTACCATCTTTCTTTCTTTCTTTCTTTCTTTCTTTCTTTCTTTCTTTCTTTCTGTCTGTCTGTCTGTCTGTCTGTCTGTCTGTCTGTCTGTCTGTCTGTCTTCCTTCCTTCCTTCCTCCCTCCCTCTCTCTTTCTTTCTTTCCTTTTTCTTTCCTTCTTCCCTTCCTTCCCTCCCGCCAGCCATGGCCAGGCTGCTGCTGCCGCTCACCTAGGCTGATGGCTTGGTAAGCATTCTCCGGGTCGTGCACCAGGTCGCAGAGCACCATCAAGGCCAGCTGCCGCGTCAGCAGCTTGGGGTGCTGCAGCTCTTCATTGAGCTTGGGGAGGCCTCGGCGGCCGAAGGCCACAGGCGTCTTGGTGGGGTCAATATCGGGGGGCAGCTGGGCTGAGATCCGCGGGTGCGCCATGCCGGAGGGGAGCCCACCGAATTGCGCGTGCCGGGTTGCTAGGCGCCAGGGACGCCGGGCGGGAAAGTCTGCGCACGCGCAGGTTCCACAGTGGGGCCTTCCCGCGGGTCTACGAGCGCTCGCCCGAGCAGCTTCGGGAACGGTCGGCTTCCCTCATCACTGTGCCGCGCTTAGTACCTAGCACTTGTAACTCCGTCGCATTCCACGCTCTTGTGTGCAGGGCAGCCCATTCTGAAAGAAAACATCTCGTGTTTTTGTTCAGAATGCACTGCCCTGCACACAATAGCGAGGAACGCGAGAGCTTCAAGTGCTAGGTAGGACGCCCGTCGTGCGGTGGGACGTAGTTTGGGGTGACCAGACGTGCGGGGCAGGGTGGAGCGGAGCTTGGGCGGGGGCTTTGCAGAGGCTGGGCGGGCCGCGAGACGGGCATCATACCTAGCACTTGTAACTCCGTCGCATTCCACGCTCTTGTGTGCAGGGCAGCCCATTCTGAAAGAAAACATCTCGCGTTTTCTTTCAGAATGGGCTGCCCTGCACACAAGAGTGAAGAATGTGAGGGAGCTTCACGTGCAAAAGCATGGCGAACCACCTACCGCCCCCCTGGCCCCTCTCACCGCCCCCCTGTCACCAACCTTGCCTCTCACCGCCCCCCTAAGGGTTCCCACCGCCCCCTGGGGGGCGGTAGCGCCCACTTTGGGAACCACTGATTTAAAAGATACAATCAAAAGAAAGGAAGGAAACAACTTTGAACACATTCTTCCAGCAACCAACTACCTGATAAGCAGAAATGAAATCAGATAAATAATCCAGAAAGAAACAATACCCAAATCAAAGAACCATCAGGGAGGAAACTACATTTCCACCAAAACTGGCAGGGCAAGATACCATGCATAAACTGCCAGCAAACTCTACTTTTCCTTATACTGATGGTGTTACCTTGCTTAGTAATGAAATATTTGCAAGTAAACAAACAAGCTCAGAAAATATCAAGAACCCAACAGTTCAGAATAACAGAGTTGGGAGGGATTTTGGGGGTCTTCTAGTACAACCCCCTGCTCAGGCAGAAAACCCTATACCATTTCAGACAAGTGACTGTCCAATCTGTTCTTAAAAATCTCCAGCGTTGATGCACCAACAATTTCTGGAGGCAACTCGTTCCACTGATTAATTGTTCTAACTGTCATTTATTGTGCTGTCATTGTTTTAACTGTTCAGCCCTGAGCTATTTATACAATCTTCCATGGATAGCCTGATCAGTTAACCTACAAGCCTATTATGAAGAATGACCAGCTGAAGCGCTTTAGGAAGCAAGCAGAATCCCCACTAGTGCAAATAGTGAATATTTAGAATTGCTCTGACAGGTGTGTATATGCAGCATCACCATTAAATTGGTAAAACCTGCTACCAGCAGTGCTGCAGCTACATCATCTCTCAAGTCCCAGTACAATCTGTGTAATGGAAGCTACATTAGGAGAATTCTTTTTGTTGTTTACGGATAGGAAACAGATGAGGATGAAGAGAGAAATCCTCAGGTTAGCATTCATTAAATAAAAATTGCCTCCCTCCAATATATCAGATATGTTGGATTACAGTTCTCCTCATCCTTAGCAGTACAGGTGTTCCTCGACTTAGCAAATTTATCTTGCTAAGTAAGCAAGACCGTTTTTAAGTATGTTTTGCTACATTTTACCACTTTTCTTGCCACAGTTGTCAAATGAATTACTGCAATTGTTAGTAACATGGTTGTTAAGTGAATCTAGCTTCCCCACTGACTTTGCTTGTCAGAAGGTCGCAAAAGGGGATCACATGACCCCAGAACAACTGCAACTGTCATAAATATGAACCAGTTGCCAAGTATCTGAATTTTGATCACATGGCCATAGGGATGCTTCAACAGTTGTAAGTGTGAAAAACGGTCATAAGTCCCTTTTTTCAGTACTGTTGTAACTTTGAACAGTCACTATGCAAACTGTTAGAGGACCCTGGGACACTGCAACGGTCATAAATATGAACTAATCGCCACATGGCTGGATTTTGATCACATGACCATAGCGATGCTTTAATGGTTGTTAAGTGTGAAAAATGGTCATAAGTCAAATTTTTCAGTGCTGTTGTGATGTCAAATGATCACTAAATGAGGGCTATCTATATGGAGATTACAATATAATGTATTTATAATTGCAAGTACTGTATCTTGTATTCAGGCTCTCTCTCTCTCTTGGTTGTTTTAAAATGAATGTAAAAGTGAATCCTTTTGTATTCACTTTACAAATAAGAGTACCATTCCAGAGTTGGAAGAGTGCGAACGTCATGAAGAATATGAGCTGAGCGAACTCGTAGTGCTATTTAAAACAATAACAGTAAATTCCCTTCCCTCTCCCAAGGAATTTACATGCAATCCATAAATGTTTTATTTTATTCCTTTCCCTTTTCCATCTTTATACCAAGAACTGGCATTCTGATGATTGCTGTAGTTATTTATTTATTTGTGTGTATGTATACTTGTGTGCGCCCACATTATGTTTGCAACCCACTCGTCTATACTGTTGCCAGGATAACTACAGTGCCATGTCTGTGCAGTCACCAGCAGTCAGACCTGAAGGAGATTGTGTTTTTGCTTTGTTCCAAAGAAACTCACAATGACATACATTGAGTTATATATCTTCACAAACACCCTATATCAGTGATGGTGAACCTTTTAGGCACAGAGTGCCCAAACTGGAAGGCGAGTGCACGTGTGCCAGGGCGCCGGAAACCCGACGACCAGCTGGCTGATCTGGGGCGACGGCACGCGTGCCCACAGAGAGAGCTCTGCATGCCACCTCTGGCACACGTGCCATAGGTTCGCCATCACGACCCTCAATGAAGAGATAATAGCTTCTTCTGTGTCACTTGGGTCAGCTGTTATTAGCTCTACTCTCTTGAGGCCCTTGGTTGTCCCCTGCCATGGAATCCTTTAAAAAAAGGAATTCTAACCTCACAAAATAAATAGCCATCAATCTCAGATTCTCTGGGCACTATCCTTGTAACCAGCCAGGCAAGATCATCACTATCTCAACCTCCCTCCCTCCCTCTGGCATCCGAACGTAATACTTGCAGAGGCAGAATAATCCCACAGAGAAGAACTATGAAAAAAAGAATTCATATTTTTACTGGAGTGCTCAATAGTAATTATGGATTCTTATTACTTGTACAAAATAAATCAAACTGATGTATTTATGAGTGTCTGTTTATTTACAGAGGGTTAGGAAATCAAAGGCATAGGTCCAATAACTGTCTTTTGTAGAATGAAAGATTTCTGTTCACAGAAACGGAGCAGTTAGTAACTGAAACAGGGATGAGGTGATAATCATTTATTTCTTCCTCACCGAATACTATCCACAACATTAATAAAATGCTCCAAACAATTGGGATGCTCTTAGGATGCTCTGCCTTACGAGATGCCTATTGAAACCCCACTTCTTACTGAAGAATTGTAACCACTATTCTACTCAGACATTTCACTGGCACATAGATGAAGGAGTAAACAAGCTGAATCAAATATTTCATCTCTGAAATTTATTATACTGTGATTGTTACTATAAACCCACAGCCTTCCTGGTGGAATGGATTAGATTTTCCTTTTCTGTGGAAGTGTTGTTGCTCTGGAACCAATGTTCCTTGTAAAATAACAACTTTGCTGTTGTAGAAAGTTAGTACCCACCCCCTCCTAGAAGAATAAAATATTTTGAGGAATATTTAAAAAAGGCAGAATATTATATTTCCCTAGATGAGAAAAGGAGAAACATGTTTTTATTTTGGGGGGTTTGGATGGCTTCTCCTCGTCCTCTGCTTTTTTGGGGGGGGGAAGCAAGCCCTCCCGCCCACTCCCGGGTTAATACCAACCTTTATTTCTTCATCCGAAGCACAGCTGAGCAGCTCCTCAGTTGTGTTTCGGGCTGAAACGTCCTTCTGAGCATGCGCGGAAGTGAAATAGCGCAATGGGACGCACACACGCGTGTGCGAAATGTCGCGATGCGCACTGGTAGCAAAGGTAACTGGAACCCTCCCCTGGGCAGGATACTGTATGAGAAACTGAAATGGTAGTGTTTCTCACTTGATGCAATTCTGATGATGGGATAGGAGCACACCCTTAAACACTGTGCCATGGTTTAATAGGCCAATTAGATCTGGTTTCCATACCCATAGATGTGCTCCTAGAGAGTTTCTTTCTCTTTCTCTTTCTCTTCCCTTCCCTTTTTTCAAGCTGGCTAAATATTTAAGCCAAAGAATGGTTCCCAAATTCAGAAGAGCCCTAAATCTGGCAAGATTTAACGCACTTTCAACAGCTGCTTTTGAGGGGAAATTATGAGGTATACTATTCAAAGACTTTTTCCCTGTAGTGATGATGTTTCTGAAATATTACACTATAATTTGCTATATTGCTTTTATTATAAAGCTGCCTGAGTTTCAGTTAATAATGCTCCATCTTGTCAGATTTCTAGACTACCTGGATTCATTTTATTTTACAGTTGTTATCAATGTGATTTTATTTCTCTGAAGATGGTTAACTTTTGCTTCAAGATACATTGCATTTCCACTGCATCCGTGTTATAATTATTAGATTTTATTGTTATTTTATTTGCTATCACGGGATTTGTTTTCCTTTTTGAAGTGGTCAATAGCTGTAATAAAATATACTGCATTGTACTTTGCTGGCTGCAGAGTTTGCAAGCACAAATAACCCGATTTCCTCTTTAGACTGAAAAAGGAATTGGCCTTATTTTTTTCCAAATATTATTTATGCATTTTGTGAGTAACATGTGATTGGTCCTGTCATTCTAACAAAAGATTTCTATTTGCTTTAAATCTTTGCAAATATTTATTTCAGCTAAGCCCCATAAGATCCACATAAGCAAAGATTAAAGAAAAATCTTCTTCAGCATTTCCCATCCTCAGAGGAAAAAAATACATGCTGTTTTCCTAGACTGGAAGGCAGCTTTCAGCTTGACCCTCAAAAATAAGTTATGGGAGAAACTGAACACCTCCTCCATCACCAGACTCTAGCACGTGTCCACTAGCTCTAATCCTGCAATTTCACAAGAAAAATACCATGCAGGTTGTTATGCCACTCAAGGATATGCTGAATACATCTCCCTAAACCAATTTAAAGAAACGTAGTTCTATCCTTAACCCTATTTTTTTTCACTGTTATAGAATTCAAATCGTACAAGTTCTGCATCAAATTCCACAGCCCTTGTTAGCTAGTAGACCCATTTTGGTCTAATTAGATAACACAGTCATCCTCCATATGTCTTTTGCAAGTCTGAGAAGTCACTTACTCTTTCCTGCATCATGATAAAATAAAAGGCAGTGTTCTCAAGAAGTTCTGTTAAATGTCAACATTTGTGGGCAATAGATAGGATTAATTGAGTTAATTGCTTTTTATGTTTCTAAGTCTTGGGGGGGGGGGGACAGATAGACTATGTCTGCAAAGGCTCCAAGTCTGGCAAAAATAATTTTGTACTTTCTGATTCAGAGTAGCCCCCAAGCATCTTCTAGCAACTCTTTAAGATATCTAGGACAAAGGTTTTGAACAACCAGAGATATCACCTTTTTTGAAACTGTTCATTTATTTATTTGTTTGTTTATTTATTTATTTTGTCAAGTACGTGTTGGTAATATACATAGATGTAACGTTGTTTATATACATAAGATTGGTACTGATAAGAGGTAACATTAGGACAGGGACGGTAGGCACGCTGGTGCACTTATGCACGCCCCTTACTGACCTCTTAGGAAAACATTTTGGGGTTAGATGTTCTTCACTGTATTTCTATTCTTCTACTCAGACTGGAGGCGGATCTGATGTATACTGAAATATATACAGTATGTTGCTTTGCCATTTAAAATACTAGTTCAAATAAATGTATTTGATTTGCCTGGTTGTTTCCAACAAGCTTGTGTTCTCATGGCTAAAGAAAATAAATTGAGATGTACAATTTCCTGGCCTCTCTACTCAATATCTAAGTTTAGTTGATTTCAGGAGAGTCTATGTGGATATAAAATGGCAGATTTTTAATTAGAACCTGCATACCTAATCTTTTGCCCATTTTTTAACCTGTTTGACTTACCGTATGTTCCGGCGTATAAGACGACTGGGCGTATAAGACGACCCCAACTTTTCCAGTTCAAATATAGAATTTGGGATATACTCGCCGTATAAGACTACCCCTCCTACTATCTTTCTTTTTCTTTCTGTCTTCCTTCCTTCCTAACATCTTTCTTTCTGTCTTTCTGTCTTTCTTCCTTCCTAACATTTTTCTTTCTTTCTTTCTTTCTTTCTTTCTTTCTTTCTTTCTTTCTTTCTTTCTTTCTTTCTTTTTCTTTCTTTCTTTCTTTCTGTGTCTGTCTGTCTGTCTGTCTGTCTTCCTTCCATCCTTCCTTCCTTCCTACCATCTTTCTTTCTTTTCTTCTTCTTCCTTCCTTCCTTCCTTCCTTCCTTCCTTCCTTCCTTTTCACACTTTATTGCATACTTTCCTACAAGTAAGAATCCATCTGATGCCTTTGCTATGCATTTTATGATAAAGAACCAATAACAGGAACCCTTTTCTTCTACCTTGGATTTTTTTATTTCTTCACAATTGCAAGCTTTGTGATAGACAATTAGGCAACATATGCCTTTACTGTGAAAACTACTTTGCTATCTGTAGAACAAATGAAGAAACTTTCTGGCAACCCTCCAATATTGTCCAATAGGGACAATGGGATATTGAGAGAATCCCTGTCTTTGTGCTGTTTAATTTGTTGCTGCTGTAGCAGCTTCCTTGCTCCAAAGTGATATTTGTCTTTGAGTTGGTGGTTTCCATCATAGCATTGGTAATCTTTCTTTCTTTCTTTCTTTCTTTCTTTCTTTCTTTCTTTCTTTCTTTCTTTCTTTCTTTCTCTCTCTCTCTCTCTCTCTCTCTCTCTCTCTCTCTCTCTCTCTCTCTCTCTCTCTCTCTCTCTCTCTCTCTCTCTCTCTCTCTTTCTTTCTTTCTTTCTTTCTTTCTTTCTTTCTTTCTCCCTGCAAACCAATCCCCACCGTGGCTCCTTTCTCCCTCGCCCAGCCCTCTTCCAAGAAACCAAGTGCGGGGAACCGCACCAAGCGAGGTAGGTGGGTGGGTTGCTCCCCTCCCCTCGGAGGAAGAAGAAGCCTCTGTCGCTGTCTCTCGCAGGGTTCCAGCCACCCGACTGAGTCCCCGACCGCGGCACCGGCAGGGTTAACGCGCATGGGAGGGAAGGAGAGAGAGCGCTACCCGCCGCCGCTGCTGCTTTCGCTGCTCCGATATTTCTTTGGTGGGCGCGCGCGGGAGGGACTGCTGAGCAGAGGCACCCGGCGAGCGGGGTGAGAGGCGTGGGGATGCCAGAAGTGGTGGCGGCAGCAGCAGGCTCCTGCCCGCGTCTCCCACCCGCCTCTTGCCTTAAGCTGCCTGGCGCCTCTGCTCCATGGTCCCTCCCGCGCGCGCCCACCAAAGAAATATCGGAGCGGTGAAAGCAGCAGTGGCGGCGGGTAGCGCTCTCTCTCCTTCCCTCCCATGCGCATTAACCCTGCCGGTGCCGCGGTCAGGGACTCAGTAGGGTGGCTGGAGCCCCGCGAGAGACAGCGACAGAGGCTCCTTCCCAGCAGGAGACCAAGACGCAGGTCGGCGGCGGGGCTCCGGGGCTTCTTCAGCCGCTTGGCTGGAGAACGGCGGGGATGCGGCCATGGCCGTTTTTGAGCTCCCCCCGGCTCTGAATTTTCAGTACCCGGCATATAAGACGACCCCCGACTTTTGAGAAGATTTTCAAGGGGTAAAAAGTCGTCTTATACGCCGGCACATACGGTATTTAAAAAACTCTTTCTCATATTGCAGAAGACATTTTACCTAAAGCATGGACAAAACTTTATTCTGGGTAAATATAATCTATTTATTCATCATCTCTCTCTCTCTCCATTAATGTTTTTTTTTTCTTGGCATAAGGATCTAATCATGTCATACCAATCTCATGGAAACCCAAAGATTCTGTTCTTTTCATTCCCTCATATACAGTATGTTAATGACAACTTCTAGGAAGGTTGCAAAATTTTGTGTATTGCCTTTTTAGTCCTTCATACGAATGTTTTAGATTTGTAAAGGGAAGGGCGGCACTGTTTTGCAGTGGTTCTCCTCCTTCCTCTCTGACAGGACGCAGTCGGTGTTGACAGGGGGGCAGAGGTCGAGCCCTAGGCCCCTACTATGTGGGGTGCCGCAGGGCTCGGTCCTCTCGCCCATCCTGTTTAACTTCTACATGAAGCCACTGGGTGAGATCATCCGACGACACGGGGTGAGGTATCAGCAATATGCTGATGATACCCAGTTGTACATCTCCACCCCGTCTCAATTCAGGGAAGCCGTGGACGTAATGGGCCGCTGCCTGGACGATGTTAGGGTCTGGATGGGGATGAACCGGCTAAAACTTAACCCTGACAAGACTGAGTGGCTGTGGATACTGCCTCCTAAGGACCTGACCAATTGTCCCTCCTTGGTTCTTGGGGGGGGGAGAAATTAGCTCCCTCAGAACAGGTCCGCAATTTGGGTGTCCTCCTAGACCCACAGCTAAAATTGGAGCAACATCTTTCAGCTGTGGCTAGGGGGACCTTTGCACAGGTACGTCTTGTGCACCAATTGCGACCCTACTTGGAGAAGGAGGCACTTCTCACAGTCACTCACGCCCTTATCACCTCACGGCTGGATTACTGCAATGCGCTCTACATGGGGCTACCCTTGAAGAGTGTCCGGCGACTGCAATTGGTGCAAAATGCAGCTGCGCAAGCTGTGGTGGGTGTACCTAGATACACCCACGTAACACCGATCCTCCGCCAGCTGCATTGGCTGCCCATTAGTCTCCGGATCCAATTTAAGGTGTTGGTTTTAACCTTTAAAGCCCTACATGGCTCAGGGCCAGGTTACCTTCGGGACCGCATCCTGCCGCATACCTCCCTACGACCGGTCAGGGCCCACAGAGTCGGCCTCCTCCAGGTCCCATCGACCAAGCAATGTTGGTTGGCGGGGCCGAGGGGGAGGGCCTTCTCGGTGGGAGCTCCCTCCCTGTGGAACCAGCTGCCCCCGGAGATCAGGACCATCCCCACCCTGCTGGCCTTCCGGAAAGCACTAAAAACTTGGCTCTTCCGGCAGGCGGGGTGAAAGTGAGACCAACTAGATTAGATATGGGTCTCCCCCCTTGATTGTGAATGTGAGATACTCTTTTTAATTTTTGTATTTTTTAATTATTGTACTTTTATATTATGTAATGGATTCTGATATGTTGTGAGCCGCCCAGAGTCCCCTGGGAGTTGGGCGGCATAGAAATCAATTTAAATAAATAAATAAATAAATAAATAAATAAATAAATAAATAAATAAATAAATAAATAAATAAATAAATAAATAAATAAATAAATAAATAATTATTATGGATTTGTTTGTAGATTGCTGCATTTAAACAGCCAGTAGCAAGCATACTACTATGGTTATAACTATGAAGTGTAAAGCATAGCATCAGGCTTTATATCTTTTTGATTGTGCTTATTTTGATCCAAGATTGTAACAAAACTTTTATATATCATACTTTCATGGCAGCAATATGGAAGTTTTCCACTACTTCTTCCAAGATGTTTTTTTAAGCTTCTCAATTAACTCAACAACTCTGGAATTCCAGTGGTCCCTCAAGTATTAACCAGCTCCAATCCTGCTTTACTTCCAACTCTAGGTAGGCTTAACCAGATGCTGCCATATGGCTTAATCTAATAAACGTTGGGTTTATGTACAGAAGTAAGTTAGAGCAAAAAACTGAGCTCTTCTAGCAATTTTGTGCTTTTCTAGAGCTACTGTACATCTTAGTCCTTGGTATAAGTTCAAAGGTTCTCTGGAAAGGATCACTTAAGATCTTGCCAACAAGATCTTTTGCCAACAACCCAATTGTCACAGAGGATGGGGGGGGGGGGCGAACAATCTCAGGAAATCCTGAGAAAGATGTCCTAAGGGATCCATCAACATGTCCTATCACTTCACTTGCCTTTTCTAATGCCCTCAGTGCTTTCATTCCTCATCCCCCCCCCCCCGCATTTGATTTTTAATAATATATGATGCTGAAACAAAGGTCCTCAGGTTTATATGGCCCAATGCCATATATTGGCATTATTGTGGTGGCATTCATGAAAGTGAGAGACTGCTTCTTAGATAGATAGCTACTAGAACTATAAGTCAAAAAGCATTAATGACTATTCTGCCTTTTCCCTCTTTCCCTGTTTTTTTCTGGTGAATAAAAAATGAGGTAGAAAAACACGGAAACAAAACACTTGAACTAAATATGTAATTAATTAGCTAGGGTTCTTAATTCATATGTATTGGACACCTTGATGGTTAGTAAGATATCCAATCAGCTCCTATAAGAAAAGCCATTAATGTTCAAAGTATTATCACTAGTATGAAATCATCAAACATCAATTAACCTCTGAGAACAGTCTGCATCCATTTATATTTCTACAGATCTAATAATGAATGAAAACATTAGACTGGCTTAAAGCCATTGGTGCTGTTATCTTCTTTAGCAGAATATGTGACTTTAATAATGTTGGTGACTGTAAGCCTTGAAATGTTCTTGAAAACAAAGTTAATGCTTTCTGAATTCAATCCACAAAAGAAAGGATAGGAGTTTGTTTGTGTATTACTTTTTAGGTGTTTATATGTATATACACCAACTGGTAACATATGCTAATTTTTACTAATTGTTTTTTGAATAGTGCCCACAGAGTGAATACATTTTCTGAGCAAGTATTGAGGAGAGGTTCCTTAATTCCCTAGATACCTATGGTCCCAAATGTACGGTTAATATCTCCAATCTTAAGTAAAACATGTCTATGTAAAAGGAATTCCAAAGAATGTGACTAGTTTCTATGGAGGGTGGGTGGTTGAATTTTCATAAGGTTGGAATGGAACGGATTTTCCCTATTTCCCATACAGACGGGAGGTTGAACAACTAGCCTCGTGGTGCGACCGGAACAATCTGGAACTGAACACACTCAAAACTGTAGAAATGGTGGTAGACTTTAGGAGAAACCCTCCCATACTACCATCTCTTACAATACTAGACAACACAGTATCAACAGTAGAGACCTTCAAATTTCTAGGTTCTATCATATCTCAAGACCTAAAATGGACACCTAACATCAAAAACGTCATCAAAAAAGCACAACAAAGAATGTTATTTCTGCGCCAACTCAGAAAGCTCAAACTGCCCAAGGAGCTGCTGATACAGTTCTACAGAGGAATTATTGAGTCTGTCATCTGCACCTCTATAACTGTCTGGTTTGGTCTGCAACCCAACAAGACAGACACAGACTTCAGAGGATAATTAGAACTGCAGAAAAAACTATTACTACCAACCTGCCTTCCATTGAGGACCTGTATCCTGCACGAGTCAAAAAGAGGGCTGTGAAAATATCCACACATCCCCTCACATCCTGGACATAAATTGTTTCAACTCCTACCCTCAAAATGACGCTATAGAGCACTGCATACCAGAACAATTAGACACAAGTTTTTCCCCCGAGCGCCATCACTCTGCTAAACAAATAATTCCCTCAATACTGTCAAACTATTCACTAAGTCTGCATTACTATTACTATTAATCTTCTCATCATTCCTATCACCCATCTCCTCCCATTTATGACTGCATGACTGTAACTTTGTTGCTTGTATCCTTATGATTTATATTGTTTCCCAGTATGATTTGATGGCTTATTTGTACCCTATGACTATCATTAAGTGTTGTATCTTATGATTCTTGATGAATGTATTTTATTTTTTCTTTATTTACACTGAGAGCATATGCACCAAAGACAAATTCCTTGTGTGTCCAATCACACTTGGCCAATAAAAAATTCTATTCTATTCTATTCTATTCTATTCTATTCTATTCTATTCTATTCTATTCTATTATTCTATTATTCTATTTTATTCTATGTTTGTGCTAAGAAGGCTACAGTATGTGTCAGGCCTGGGGAAACCAAGGACACAATGAATTGCTCAAGTAGATTCTTTATTGCTGTTTGCCCATAGATAAGAATCTTGCTAGATTAAAGCACACTCTGAACTACTGTCAGATAAATGCTGTGAAGATTGAGGATCTTTTCTGGGCCTCTTCCTGCATAGTGATTCAGTGCTGATTTGTCTCTTTACTTCTCCCTCCTATAACTCAGCGCCAGTTTCTACTACATTATGGGATCAAGCAAAATTATGTTAGTTTAATAAATTATTATGTATGAATAATCTACAGTTAGATTCACAGTCTAAGACTGGTGGAAATTTATATTTCAAATGCAAACCAAGGTCCTAAGAATTACTAAAGTAACATCTAAGAATAAAGGCAGTTCCAAGCTGTTTTATGTAAAATGTTTGTGCAAGTATTGGAGTGTCCAGGTCTGATAAATTCAATATTTGAAGATATTGAGAAAGTCCTCTAAGTATCACTCTGAAGGCTCCAATCATAATTGATATAACAGATTTCTTTTTCCCTAAGCATCCAACTTCTATCTCCTGGTATTTCATTCCCCCCGCCCCGCCCCAATTGTGTTTCCTCAATCCTAGCATCACCCAGAATATCAACATCAATGAACCACTTTCTTATTTTCAATCATGCATGTTACGAACAAGATGCCTTTCTGCTTGGGTCTTAAAGTCACATAAGACCTTATCTGATCATTTTCCAAAATTTTCTCAACTTGATGGTTCCAACAGTTTTTACTACCGGTACATTCAAATCCAAACCCCTGGCAAAGTTTCCAATGAATCATTGTAGCAACTTGGTCATGACAGTGCTTGTAGCCGGTTGATGTCAAATTTTATTTTATCTTTATTGAATTCTTTTGTGTACTTAAATAAGGGATCTAGCTGTTGTTTATTATCATTTGCCTAAAACTGGAAAAATTCTAGTGAAGGTGTTCTGTTCTTCCCACAAAAATTTCGCATACAATTTATGCATGTGCTGCGAGATGGAAGGAAACAACTTTTGCCTGTAGAAAATTTCATATTCAATTTCTAACATTATCAGACTGGTAAGCTTTTGTGCAAAAGCAGAAGAGCAGTTGTTAGACAGTGTATTGCAGACCAGTCTACCTTAACCTGAAACTGCCTCAAAGTGTTGGACTAATTTACCATTAACCTTGCTCACAGCTAAGGGAGCCACTTGCACAGTAGCTGCTCTAGTCCAAAACATTTGACTCCCCAGATGGAGAAAGGCTGTTCTAGAGTTCATTGGATGGCCTTGATAAAAGGTAGCTCCTGTGCATTTGGACTGATGCTATTGTGAGGTATTGACAGCATTGTCCAAGTATAGTTTCATTATTGTGTCTTTGCACTACAAACACTAATGCACCCAAGAGCAGAATCCTCAGCTGGCCCTAAAACTAGAAACAATGCTTCTGCCATTTAAATTTAACACAGGCCTCTCATATCTGTCAATATTAGTAGATTCTGCCTCATTATGATAATTAGTGTCAAGGAAAATGTAAAAATAAGGGAAGAGTTGGTGATAGAAGGATATACACGTCAATGGTTTTCTTATGTACAATTATGAGAAAAAATTAGAGAAAAGAATTTTTAGGTTTGAACATTGTAAGACTGACTCTGAAACCAAATTGTAGTCAAATAATGAATGTGTTATTGCTGAAATGTATAAACCTTTATTGAAATTTGTAACAGAACAAGTCAAAGAATGTATGATAAAATGAGCTAAAACTTTGGTTATAAAATGCAAATGGAACAGGGGAGAATATGTGGCTGAAAGCAAACAAATTTACATTTAGTCTGAAATACAATTTTTATAAAATAATGTTTTGTTGGAAAACTGTCTACAATATATAGAAGTACTTCAAATTCATGCTGGAAATGTAATAAACAAGAAGAGACATTTTGTCACGCTTGGTATTCATGTAAAAAAGCTTAAAAATGAACTCAATTACATATACTAATAGAGAAGATTTTAAAGATTAATATGCATTTAAAACCAGAGACATTTCTTTTGGGATTGATGGATAAACATTTGGAAAAAGAACATGATTTTTTTTGGTAAATGACAATTTCAGCAAGACTATTATATGCACAATGATGGAAAAATTTGACTTTACCCACAATGGAGGAATGGATGATGAAGATGATGGAACTTACCGAAATGGTCAAATTGACAGTTTTAATTAAAGACATCCAAATACAATTTATTTATTTATTAAACCTATATGTTGCCCATCTTGCCAATGGCGACTCTAGGTGGTTTACACTCATTCCATAAAAATGCCGCATAAAACATTAAAATAATAGAGTTCTTACAATTAAAATTCAGTTAAAATTAAATTGAACAAGATGGAGAAGAAGGGAGGAGGCGGGATGTTATCTCATCCATTAGCCACTTCCAGAATGCCACATACACCTTGGATCCCAGGGCAGTTGGCAGAGTCATGTCTTCAAACCCTTTCGGATGACCAAAAGAGTGGGTGTGACTGTCACCTTGGGGAGCGTGATTTTCCAAGGGTGGAAATCAGGGTTGAAAAGGCTCTTCTGGATCTGCCACCTGAACTTCCTTGACTAATGGGATCTGCGGCATGCCTCTTCAGGCAGCATGGGTAGGGTGAGCTAATCCCATCCGAATGAGACAGTTCCTCAGACAACCTGGACCCATAAAGGGCTTTAAAGTGATAGCCAACACATTGAATTGGACCCGGAAGCAAACTGGCAACCAGTGTAGTTCAGAACAGTGGTGTAGTTCAGAACAGTGGGCCAGCTAGGGACCCCAATAACTGCCCATGCATTCTGAACCAGCTGAAGCTTCCCGTTATTCTTTAAGGGTAGCCCCATGTAGAGCATGTTGCAATAGTCGAAGTCTGAGATGACCAGGGCTTGAGTGACTGAGTGCAGGACTCCCAATCCAGGAAAGGGTGCAATGGGTGTTCAAACTGAAATGGTGCAAAGGGTCCCCTAGCTACGACTGTCACAAGCTCATTGAACAGGAGTCATGAGTCCAGGAGAATCCCAAAATTGCGCACTAGGAAATGCCACCCATCCAGAGCTAAAGAAGTTAAAGTCCCAGAAACCGAAGCTCCACATACCCAAAGCCACTTAGTCTTACCAGTGTTCAACTGAAATCTGTTGTCCCTCATCCAGACCACCAAAGCCTCCAAGTACTGTGAGAGGGTAGCAACAATAATTGGAAACTTTTATTGACTTATTTTGTTTGAAACAGAAAAAAATGAAATTTTGACGAAATTTATATCTTTATAAACATGAAACAAATTTTTAAACATCAGTGTGTATAAATTACTATTATGACATTATAAATCATAATATACGGTAACATAATAAAGCTGTTAAAGTTTTGATGATTAAAAAATAGATTACAGAAAAAATGTAAGCAATGCTGTAACCATAGAGTAAGAGGTTAATCTACGTTTATACTTATAACTGCTGTAAGTTTTACAGCAGTTTTACAGCATTTCTTTAAATTTTTCTTTCTTCTTTTCATTTTTTCTAGTTTCAACTTTTTTCATATTTCCTTTTTTCTGTTCATTCTAAATATTAGTTCTTGTTAGATTTTATCTTTTATCTTAAAGTTTTAATAAAATTATATAAAAATATATGATGATTAGCAGCTGAATGAGTAATTGGATTTCAGCGAATAGCATTGTACGAAATGATATGAATGTACTACTGGTATGTATGCTGCCTTAATTAAGTACTGTTCCTTCAGCTTTGAATGGGATTGTAATGATAGCAACATCAAGTATCAACAGCAGATCTCACCTTTTTCTGATGTATTCACAACCTCTCCAAGTATTAAAATAGCTGCTCTTAAAAAAAAAAACTGACATCAGATAAAAGTAACTAGGTAATTCCTGGTAATTAGGTAAACACAGATATGTACTTTCCTTGACAGCAGTATAGAAGTGGTTTGCCACTGCCTGCTTCTGGAATATTTTTGTTTTACTTCCAGTCTAATCTTCAGGCCAGAGATTTCTCATCCAAGTATTAACTAGATCTGACTCTACTTAGCTTTTGGGAATCACTCAGATCAACCCGTAGCTGCCATGGTCTGTGACAAATGCTACTTAATTTTAGCCCCTTCCAGTGGTATTCTGAGCAAAAGTGTGTCAAGATAAGAGGGCTTAACATTACAGACATTTACATTATGAGGATCTCCACGTACTTCACAAGTGCCTGAGGCTTAAACCCTCTTACTTTATAGCAGGTTTTAGAAATAACAAGTACCCATTTGTAATAGTTAATATTTCTTTTTTAAAAAGATAATTTTTATTTTAAACCTTTTTTTGCTCTTCTAGTTAAAAACCATATGAATCACTCTTTACAACAGTTTCATGAAATAATTTACATGAATAGCACAATAGGCACAATAAAACTTGAATTATCAGAATTGCATTAAAACATTTATTTCAGGTAAAACTATCTAATAACTGAATCCTAAAACCCCAACCCTATGTACGTTTACCTGTGAGAAAGACTTACTGAATACAATTAATCTTATTTCTAAATATGCATAGAATTAGGCTTTATGATTGCAATCCTGTACCTCTTTACATTGAAGTAATGTGAGATTCAGTATGCTGATGTTATCCAGCTGTATATCTGTATCATGGGTCGAGAAGAGAGGGTGTCGGGGTTCTGCCCCAGTACCTGTTTTGTCCCAGCACCTGTTGTGGGGAAGGATAAGCTTAAGCTCAATACTGAGAAGACTGGCAACCTAGTTTTGAATCTTTTATTTCCGAAAAGGCTGCATTTTCTCAGATAGAACTAGGGCACGATTTGAGGTTCTTTGAATTCACAGCTCCTACATGAAGACCAGCTATGGACAAGAGGGTCTTTGCTCAGATTTGGTACACCAACCGCCCCCTTTCATGGACTAAGAATGAGTCACTTTAAGCTGGTTACCTTGCATGTGAACTACTGCAATGGGCTTTGCACAGGGCTGCCCTTGAAGACCACTGAGATGATACAGCTGATCCAGAACATAGGAATGCAAGTAGTTATGGGCGTCAGCTCTGCATGCTTATCTATTACTTTTCCAGTGCAATTCAAGATGCTAATTATCACTCCAAAGCACTTCATGGCATACTTCTCTGAGGGATGGTGTTTTCCCAATTCATCTACTCATCTGACAGAGTGGACATGTTTTAAATCCCATCTATTAAACAATCCCATCTAATGGGACCTTAGTGCCTTCTCTGCCTGTCATCTGGGTCTGGAATAGTATCACACTGGCCATTCAATCAGCCCAGAGCCTTGAGGATATTTCTTTTTCTCTGAGCTCTCGTTTAGGTTGGGGATCTGTGTTCCCCTGAATACTTCAGCATATTGATGCATGTCTGTTTTTCTGGACTTATTTTTAAAATGGATTTCATGTATTTTTAAAATCTGTATATGATCCAGAGTCATTGAGAGTTGGGCAGCCCTATACAAGCAGTCCTCAACCTACAACCTACAACCACAGCTGAGCCCAAAATTTCTGTTGTTAAGTGAGAAATTTGTTAAGTGAGTTTTGCTCCATTTTACGACTTTTCTTGCCCTATTTGTTAAGTGAATCACTGCAGTTGTTAAATTAGTAACAAAGTTGTTAAGTGAATCTGGTTTCCCCATTGACTTTGTTTGTCAGAAGGTCACAAAAGGGGATCACATGACTCCAGGACACTGCAGTCGTCATAAATGTGAGTCAGTTGTCAAGCATCCAAATATAAATCACGTGACCATGGGGATGTTACAATGGTCCTAAGTGTGAAAAATGTTCCTAAGTCCCTTTTTTTCAGTGCCATTGTAACTTTGAATGGTCACTAAACGAACTGTTGTAAGTCAAGGACTACCTGTATATGGAAACTTTATGTATACATGATGTACCAACAATCAGTTGGCCCATATGCCAAGCCGATATGCCAATCATAGTGTTTTATTAATATGTTTTCAGTTACTGTACTTAGAAGTGTTCAAAGGTGGTATGTCAAAAGAATGTGTTGGAACGAAAACAACAATCGATTGACACATTTAACACAATGAAGATACTAGTCTATGGGACCTGACTTTTCTTATATGTCTATCTATGTATAATTCTTTTTGTCTTCATGTAGCAATTTAGTCAACAAATAAACAAAAACTGCACAGTACCGCTGTCATCATCGGCTCACTTAGCATAACCAAATGGAAAGTAACACAGATGGAAAGTAAGGAAACTAACCAAATGGAAAGTAAGGAAATATTTTTGTCCGTGGTTTATGCGCGCGTGGACGCGTGTTTTGTTAGAAAGATCTGCGACCTCTCAAGAATTTTACGTTCACGCAAAGCAGTTTATCAGGTCAGTTACAAACTTACCGGCTGCACTGCCCAATATGTTAAACTCGATCAAGTGTAATCTTAACTTGGTTTTGGTTTTGGTTTTGACGGTTTCTGTAATGCTGTCACTCCAAAGCTGATTGCTTATTTAGGATTTGGGGTACTGAAGAGCGTGCGGGCGCTGGAAAAAAAAAGCAGACGCGCAGACGGGAGGAGGCTGAATGTTGATAACAGTTACAGCACTGTGTAATTTTCCCGCCCGTGAGTCACGCCCGAGGGATCGGCGAGATCACACCGATCCGCCCAGGGTAGACCCGTGTCCCGTTTGCAGCTGGAGGGAAGGGCGAGGGCAGAAGGCGGGAAGACGGAGGAGGAGGAGGTGGAGACCGGGCGGAGCCCAGTCAAGCAAGAGAGCCTTGGCTTCGCCTCCCGCCTCCTCCTCCTCCTCTCCCCGGCAGGTCCCGTGCGGGCGGGAGAGTCGGGAAAGAGCGAGCTGTGCAGCGCCGGAGCAATGGCCGCGTTTCCCGGTGTTAGCGGCAGCTGCGGACTCGCGTGGCCGCGCTCGCCGCCCGCTTCGGCTCTGGGTTGGGAACCGATGCTGGGGCTCCAGATCCGTTCGCGCTCGGTGGAACAGACCCTGGTACCGCTGGTGGCGCAGGTAATGAGCGAGTAAAGCCGAACGGGCGGCTCGGCTCCCGCGCGGTTACCTCAACCCCGGTCGGTCGGTCGGTCGCTCCGTCCTTCTCTCTCTCCCCGGCAGGAGCCTTAGGTTACCCGCGCGCCCTCCGCCTCCCACCCCTCTTTCTTGAAGTCCTGATTTTCATTTCGGGTGCGTGGAATCCGGACTCACTCCGGATAGGGGCCTTAAGAGACGGCTTCCCAAGGAAAGTATCTCCGCTTTACATTTTCGGTGGCTCTGCACCACTCGCCCCCTCCGGGGCGTCGTGAGAAAGCTATCGGAGTTGGGGACTGATGCGGTGTGCGCGTGTGTGTGTGTGTCTCTGTGTATGCGGACGTGTATGTTTAAAAAGCATTTTAAAGTAGCCTGGAGCGAGAATCCCTTTCTCTTCCCCCCCCTCCCCCGTCTGCGCGCGCGCTTTCGCTCCCTCCGGAAAGAACTTAGAAGCGTCTCCCCGAACCGCGATTCGGGAACGCTGGGTTGTTTGGCCCGAGCCCAAGTTGGTGAAACGAAAAACCCGCTTAAAACAACTTGGCTTTCAGGCTGCAAATGGGGGTTTACGGGTCTTCTGTCGGGTGAGAGAACGTCTTGGAATTTCAGCCCGGCCTTTGTGCTTTGTTTTGGCTTTCTCTCGGGCCCAGAAGTCGTGCATAACTTTTTTTGTTTTGTTTTAATGCTCACCCTCACGAACTGTAATCCTTGAAAGAATTTTGACTCCCTTCCGGAGGATTAGCGCATCCCGCGTAGCCTTCGCTCGCAATCTTTGTAGGGTGAGGGAGGGGAGCGGGATATACATTACATGAATGTTACCTTAATCGAGGTCGATGCACGCCTCGTAATCTTATAAGGCAGCACATCTCCGGTCTCTGAAAATCCAGCAAATTCAATAAGAGCAGTTCATCTGCAGCTCTCAAAACAGTTGTTCTTCAAGTCGCCCCATAGACTTTATAAATATAAAGCCAGAATAGAGACCTTCTGAGAAAATGTACTGGAAATACGATTGAGTATTGGTAAATCTGTAACATTTATTTTCCAGTAAATGTATATAAGTTTGGAATTTGTGAGCACACAAATCAAGGCTTGCCATTATGCAAGGCTTGAACTAGCTGAAGTAGTATCTTAATTATCTGCACCCTGGGACACTGCAACCATCATAAATATGAGTCAGTTTACAAGCATCTGAGTTTTGATCATGTAACCATGGGGATACTGCAACGGTCATAAGTTGGGAAACGGTCATAAGTCACTTTCAATGCCTTTGTAACTTTGAACAATCACTAAATGAACCGTTGTAAATCGAGTACTACCTGTACTACATTATAAGAGCAAGAATAACTAATACAGATTATTTGCCCAGAGTTTAAATTTATATTAAATTGAGTTATTCCCCTCACTGATCTAAACCTTTGCTATTCTTGTTATCATGCAACTGGTAAAATAGGGGTGATCCTTCATGCTTCACAACCTACTTTATTGGATTTTGATGAAGATAAAGTAAAGGGAGACTCTGTATGAACTTCCACAGTGAATAGCCATTCTAATATTATTGCATATACTCCTAAAGCCAGTGCATGTCTTAATAACCTGTTGACTGAATTATCACAACAGTCTTCCTGCCACTTTTATCTAATGTTTGATCTTTTTAAAATTATTACTGTTGTCAAATCATTTCCTCTTGTGCTGCAGATATTTGTATCTGTTTCTTGTCTTGACTCTTTGCTGACCATTCATCATCTTTAGCTCACACATGCGTGTGTGTGTATAGGTAGGTAGGTAGGTAGGTAGGTAGGTAGGTAGATAGATAGATAGATAGATAGATAGATAGATAGATAGACACACACACACACACACACACACACACACACACACACACACACACAGTGAGAGAGAGAGAGAGACAGTATGTCACAGAAGTGAGTACACCCCCTCACATTTTGTAAATATTTAAGTATATCTTTTCATGTGACAACACTGAAGAAATGACACTTGGCTACATTGTAAAGTAGTGAGTATACAGTTTGTATAGCAGTGTAAATGTGCTGTCCCCTCAAAATAATGCAACACACAGCCAGTAATGTCTAAACTGCTGGCAACAAAAGTGAGTACACCCCTAAGTGATCATGTCCAAAAGTGTCAATATTTTGTGTGGCCACCATTATTTTCCAGCACTGCCTTAACCCTCTTGGGCATAGAGTTCACCAGAGCTTCACAGGTTGCCACTGGAGTCCTCTTCCACTCCTCCATGACGACGTCACAGAGCTGGTGGATGTTAGAGACCTTGCGCACCTCCACCTTCCATTTCAGGATGCCCACAGATGCTCAATAGGGTTTAGGTCTGGAGACATGCTTGGCCAGTCCATCACCTTTACCCTCAGCTTCTTTAGCAAGGCAGTGGTCGTTTTGGAGGTGTGTTTGGGGTCTTTATCATGTTGGAATACTGCCCTGCGGCCCAGTTTCCGAAGGGAGGGGATCATGCTCTGCTTCAGTATGCCACAGTATATGTTGGCATTCATGGTTCCCTCAATGAACTGTATCTCCCCAGTGCCGCCACCACTCATGCAGCCCCAGACCATGACATTCCCACCACCATGCTTGACTGTAAGCAAGACACACTTGTCTTTGTACTCCTCACCTGGTTGCCGTCACACACACTTGACACCATCTGAACCAAATAAGTTTATCTTGGTCTCATTGGACCACAGGACATGGTTCCAGAAATCCATGTCTTTAGTCTGCTTGTCTGCAGCAAACCGTTTGTGGGCTTTCTTGTGCATCATCTTTAGAAGAGGTTTCCTTCTGGAACGACAGGCCTGCAGACCAATTTGATGCAGCGTACGGCGTATGGTCTGAACACTGACAGGCTGACCCTCCCACCCCTTCAACCTCTGCAGCAATGCTGGCAGCACTCATACTTCTATTTCCCAAAGCCAACCTGGATATGACGCTGAGCATGGGCACTCAACTTTTTTGGTCAACAATGGCGAGGCCTGTTCTGAGTGGAACCTGGCCTGTTAAACTGCTGTATGGTCTTGGCCATCGTGCTGCAGCTCAGTTTCAGGGTCTTGGCAATCTTCTTATAGCCTAGAGTCCTAGGCCATCTTTATGTAGAGCAACATAAACATTGTTTTTTCAGATCCTCAGAGAGTTCATTGCCATTAGGTGCCATGTTGAACTTCCAGTGACCAGTATGAGAGAGTGAGAGCAATAACACCAAATTTAACACACCTGCTCCATATACATACATACATACATACATACATACATACATATACATACACACACATATACATACATATATACACATAGATGCATACATATACATACAAAGACACACACTCAAAGAACACTCTCTCTTTCTCTCTCTCTCTCTCTCTCTTTCTCACACACACACACACACACACACACACACATACATATGCCAATTTCTTGTTTTTATTGAGCCTGGTTAGAAGTGGTTGCCTCAAATGGGAACTGAAATATTTGGGAATAATTTATTATTCTGTCAAGGTAGAGTTTCTGTTGTCCTAGTCTGTATTTTTTTTATTTTTTTAAATTAATTTTCATATTTTACATATTACAATATTTGTAGACAGATCTGCCACCATTTATATATATCGCTACTATATTTATACAATTTATACATTATTTTATCATATTTTCTAATCCTGTGTCCTCGTCCCACACTGTTTCTTCAAATTTCTATTATTAGTCCAGTTGTACCATTTTTCCCAAACGTCTGAATTTTTTTGTCCTCTGAGTAATCTGAATTTTTTTGTCCTCTGAGTTCAATTGTTAGTTTGTCCATTTCAGCACAGTCGTATATTTTTTTGATTATCGAACTGTCCATAGGTATATTGGAATTCTTCCAGTTTTGTGCATACACAATTCTGGCTGCCGTAGTGATGTGGAGGATTAGGTATTTGATGCTTTGGCTATATTGTCCTTTGAATATTCCCAGTAGAAAAAGTTCCGCTGTATATTCCACTATTTCCTGTAACTAGTAGTGTATCTTTATCCAATATTTTTTCACTTTGGGACACAACCACCACATATGAAAGAAGGTGCCCTGCTCTTTTTTGCATTTCCAGCAATTCGAATTCAAATTTGAGTAGATTTTTGCCAATCGTGCTGGTGCCAAATGCCAACTATAAAACATTTTATAGTAATTTTCTTTATATGCCGCTGATTTCATTAATTTAAAATTTTTATTCCAGATTTGCTCCCAGTCGGCCAGGTGAATACTATGTCCTATATTCTTCGCCCATGCTAACATTGGTCCCTTCACTATGTCTTCGAATCTATCAAATTTTAATAGGTAGTCATATAATTTTGATATTGTTTTGTCTTCTGGGCCTGTTAATTGTCTAATGGTTGAGTTATCGTATCTATACCCATTTCTTCTTCCTAGTCTGTATTTTATCATAGAAAAATTGCCTTGATGTTTATAGTGAAACAATAGAGTCAATTCTGAGTATTTTCTTTTATCTAGATTAACTGTATTATCTTCAAAAACTTTTGAGGACCACAGTATAAGTTAGGGATTTATTTTAATTTTAAAGAAAAAAAATTAAAGATTTTTTGTGAGATTGCCAAATCTCAAGAGAAAATAGTGTGTCAGCTTAAAAACAAAGATGACCATAAATAAATATCTATATTTTATTTTACAAATTCCAGAAATGAGCTGCAGTACTTTCTAAACCACCACCTCTCTCCATAATGGAAACAGTTGCAATAGAGAAGGGCTGTCAAACTCCCAACCCGCCGGCCTGGATGTGTCACATGCTGGCCACACCCACCCCTGGTTTAGTGAAGGGGGGAAAGTTGCAATACATCACGTGACCACAATATGTCATCGCAAGTTTGATACCCCTGCAATAGAGGAACTAAGTGGATAGCTTGGAGATGTTTCTTTTTACAAAAAATGAGCCATGCTTAAATTATTAATTAAAAATTAATTAAATGTTTGCAGCATGATGCTGGTGGTAAGGGTTGTTTGGTGCTCCTTGGCAGAGTGAATGACTTATGAGGAGTGGACAAGCTGTTGTGGCAAGAGAATTCCCTTAATGTTTGAGAGAAGCTTGTTTTAAGGAAGCTGGTGATACAGATCAAATGGGTCAGTGATATAAAGAAGATAGCAGCAGATTTCCTATTTTTTTCAGATTTTTTAAAAGAACATAGAGTTAATTTGTATATGTCTCACTAAAAAGTGACGGGAGAAAGAAATGTGAGCCTACGACAATGGAGTTCAGGAATGGCATTCTGCCTACAGATTTTCCATTCCTGTTGCAGAATTGCGGGCAGATGCTCAGGAAGGAAGAGCGTTTTGTTTTTAATTATATACCGTGTTTTCCGGAAAATAAGACCTCCCCAAAAATAAGCCCTTCTCCAAAAATAAACCCTTCCCCAAAAATAAGCCCTCCCCAGAAAATAAGCCCTACCCCAAAAATAAGCCCTACCCGAAAATATTTAACCGCATGTGGAGCCGTCCCCACCATTTCCTCTGGTTAGGGTTAGGGAGACAGAGCTGGAAATCAGGTAAGACTGCAAGAGGAGCCCCGTCTTGCTCCATGCGCCCCAAAATAATAAGACCTCTCCAAAAATAAGGCCAAGCGCTTATTTCGGGGTTCAAAAATATATAAGACAGGGTCTTATTTTTGGGGAAACATGGCATGTCTATGAAGACCTTGAGCTTTCAGTGCCATCATGGTGTTCATGAACTATTAAATTAATTTTCAGGCAAGAAAAATGTTGAAATTATTCCAGATTTATTTACAAAAGCATATTCTTATACTTTCTAACACAGAGATAAGCATCAAGTCAATGGCTTGTCTGTTGAGTATACATTCAAACCAATCTCTCATTAATAGTTTTTTAAAATAAATTTATATCAATTGTATTGCTATAATTGTACATGACTACACACTGGAAGATTGTAATTGGAAGGCTGTACTTGATTCATTATAAATAACTGCCCTGTTTTCCCCAAAATAAGAAATCCCCTGATAATAAGCCCAATCGGGCTTTTGAGTGCATGGCAATAAGGCCAAGCGCTTATTTCAGGGTTCAAAAAAAAATAAGACAGGGTCTTATTTTCGGGGAAACACGGTACCCAGTGGGCAGTTATTATACAATGAATACTGGCTGAGGCAAGATTATATCTGAAATGATATTATCATAACTGCAAGAGTTAAAGTACAAAACAGGCTATTCTTTTTGATTCAACATCAAGAAACATAACTCAACATCGAGATATAAAACAAGATGAAGTAGTACAAGTCTGTGCAGATACAGTGAAGATATCTTTTATTTCTTCCAAGTGTGATACTTTTCAATGGACAATTTCTTGCATTTTTGTAATCTGAACCACTGAGTTGAGATATCTGTCCTTGGAAATGAGTCTCATTAAACAAAAGAACTTATTTTGTAGTGATATTTATCTCTGTATGTGAATCAGCCTTAAGTGCCTATAATAATTGCTGTTACAAAGTATTGAAAATAGATAGTCTGTAAAATTGACTGGGAGATTGTTAAAAAGTGTGAAGTGTATTGTGAGATGAGAGGGAGGGAGGGAGGGAGGGGGAGACAGAGAGGGAGGGGATTTGGAAGTGGGATGGCAGGAGAAAAAATAATACATATTTTTCCAAAAAAACCAATCTTTTCTCAATCTGCAATATAAACTGCCTTTGAAACTGTAGGGAGGGGTGTGGAGTTAAAAAGGGATGTTCTGAAATCTCAAATTATTGATATGGGGATGTGATTAGTGTGAACCAGTCTTTTGAATTCAAGCTGCAGTCTACCTGTATCTCTCCTGGGAGCAAGTCGCATTGAATTTGAGTTGACATGCAGAAAATAGAACTGTCAGTCACATAAGGTGAATTTAGTTACCTGTAAAAAACAGTTTAGCTATTCTGCCTGTAGAGAACAAGTGGTACATAACGAGTGGACCAAAATCAACAATTTATAACATTTGGCATCATTATGTCTGTGTTCTTAGAAGTGCAATTTTGTCATGGAAAGCCTTGGCAACAATGACTCATGCCCTCATCACCACAAGGTTAGATTACTGTGGTGCTCTTTCCATGGGGGCTCCCTTTAAACCAGTGGTCACCAACTGGTGATCCGTGAGAAAAATTTGGTGGTCCGCAGAAAAATTATTTGCATTTTTATATTGCACTAAATGCTATTTATCTTTTCAAAAAATTCATATTAAGATATTAAAAATTCATATTAAAATTCTATTAAGAGCCGAGGTGGCGCAGCAGTTAGAGTGCAGTACTGCAGGCTACTTTAGCTGACTGTGATCAGCAATTCAGCTGTTCAAATCTCACTGGCTCAGGGTTGACTCAGCCTTCCATCCTTCCGAGGTAGGTAAAATGAGGACCCAGATTGTTGGGGCAATATAAATATACATTGCTTACTGGTGTAAACCGCTTAGAGAGTGCTTGCACTATGAGGCGGTATATAAGTCTCACTAATAAATAAATAAATAAGTCTCACTAATAAAATTAGTGGTCCGCAGGATTTAAAATTATGAATTTAGTGGTCCCTTAGGTCCGAAAGGTTGGTGACCCCTGCTTTAAACATCATTTCAGCACTGCAGTTGGAGCAGGGCAGCTGCCCGTATTCTAGGAGGAGGCATCCTTTAGTTACAGCCATATTCCAGCATCTGTAAGGGGCATTGTGCTGACTTTCAGTAGGTGATTCAAAGTTCCAGTTTTAACATTTAAAGCTCTGTTTGGCTTGGCTCTCAGTCATCCTCAGAACTGCTGCCTTCCCGTAGTGCCAGTTTACCTTGCATGCTCATTGTGAATAGGGATGTTTAGGGCGTTTCATATATATGTGAGAGAAGGGGAGAAGGTCCTGGAAGTAGTGATTTCCAGTTACAGCCCCATTTTGTAGAATAGTCTCAACAGTGGTCTTAGTATTTACTCTTTTATCTACCTTTTTTATATTTATTCATTTCTTTTATTTACAGATAGTCCTCAGTTAACTGTAATTGGAAGTGGGGACTTTGTTGTTAAGAGACACGGTCGTAAAGTGAAAAATCATGTGCTGCAAGGTCAGCATGGACCGGTTATAGGTCATCTCATTCAGCACTATCATAATTTTGAATGGCTAATGAAAAAGTGTTGCTGAGGACTATCTGTATTTAAATTTTTTAAAAATATTTTAATGTTTGTGAAGATGTATCTGGAAGAGCTTTGAAATCCAATTGTTGCTGCTATTAAGCTGTGTGATGTCAGGATTGTATTTTGTGATTTGCATTTTTTGGTTACTTTAAATTACTTTAGTAATTGTTCTCCTACCGGTACTTATTTCTACTTTATTATGTGCTTGCTTTTAATGGATTTGTAAAACCCTGAGAATTATCTGGTTACATCAGTCTGTAAATACAATGTATGAATAAACAAATCAGTTTAGTACAGCAGTAGGGTAGTATCTTCTCAAGAGGTACATTCCACTGTGCATGTGTACTATTTGAATTATATTTTGTACTGTCTGCAGTGATAGCTAATTGATGTGCTTATTCTTGGGAAAAGGAATGTTGGCAACCTGTGGTGTATAATATCTTTAAAAATGGTCTGCCAATTTCTGGTCATTTCGGTTTTTAAAAACTGGAGCTGTGGGGCCTTTCAGCTAAGCTTTTTATAGTGTTCAGTAACTTGTAAATTCTAGGCTGAATCCTTCTTTTTAAGAGATTTGGCCTTAGCCTCTGAAAGCAAGATCTTTTTCCCATTTTACTCCCTAAAGTGTAAGAGAATGGTGGGAAGAAAGTAGAGAGAAGATATATAGAGAAGGGAAGAAAAACAAGAAATATATGTGTTCATGCAATTTCTCTGAATGTATGCATTGTGAAAGCACACAGAACAGAAGTAAAAGGGAATATAGATAGCATGTTTGTGAGTATTAAATATGACAGTAAGTGTCTTGAGGTAGATGTCATTCATTTACCTTTTGATTTGTGTTTTTTGCTGTGCTCCTAAATCATGTATTCTAAGGTAGGAGTTTTCAAACTTTTTTAGACTACAGAATTTGTTAGTTTAAAAATATACTGTACATCCTGGAATAAGAGGCAAAATTCTAGTAATAAGAAAATTAGTGACTCCATGATTTAGTGAATTTTTTGTTTTGTTTTTGCCTTTAGACTCTCACAGAACATAGTTTGAAAAAAACTGCTTTGTGATTTTGCATAAAAGACATAAGAATGCTGAAAGGTACTGGCCACCTTTCTCATCCTCAAATTCAATTAAGTCATTCAATTCCAGGCCTGTAGATATGGTGCAAGCTCTGGGGTCACATTTGTTAAGGATATCTTGATTTAACATTTGATGGTGCAACTGCATGAAGAAGCCCTGCTCAAATAAGTTTATTTGGAAGCACTTTAGAATTGAAGCAGCGTGGTTTCAATATTATTCTAGTAAAATAATGTCAGGGCTGATTCAGATGATGGCACCTTCTTTCTCAACGAAAGTAGGCATTGGTTTAAGACATGCATAATAATGTCCACAAATATCAGTCCAGATTCCCATGAATCCTGTTGCATTTTATTTTATTATTTTATTATTTCATT
This sequence comes from Diadophis punctatus similis, assembly GCA_023053685.1. Classification (NCBI taxonomy): domain Eukaryota; kingdom Metazoa; phylum Chordata; class Lepidosauria; order Squamata; family Dipsadidae; genus Diadophis; species Diadophis punctatus. The sequence goes on along the minus strand of JALIGW010000003.1, from coordinate 116,457,056 downwards.
TTCCTATTAAAGGATTTTTACGGCACAGCACAGGAAAGAGAAAAAGATACTCAAATTCCTTAATTCCCCCCCCCTTAACTCTTCATAGGTTGGGAGTGGGCAATCTGAGTGGGCATGCACCTTTTTTTGCATTTCCCCAAATCTCTGCTGTCCATAGTTGCCAAAAATTGGCAGCATATTTTCCTATTAATTTTGCAATGGAAGGTATGTGCAGACAAATACAGTATACAATAAGTTTTGAAATGGTTTAACTTTGAACCAAAGGGGACCCTCGTCTTTCTCCTCTCTAAATTCAGAAAATCTTGGTTCAACTCTATATCATCACCTCAATCTCAGTCTTGGCCACTATTCAAGGTTGACTCAGATCCGGACCGGCTTCAGGTTGACTCAGCCTTCCATCCTTCTGAGGTTTGTAAAATGAGGACCTAGATTGTTGGGAGCAATATGCTAACTCTGTAAATTGCTTAGAGAGGGCTGTAAAGCACTATGAAGCGGTATATAAGTCTAAGTGATATTGCTCTTCTTAGATACAGCCCCCTGCAATCAGAAATTTGCATATTCGAACAATAATCTTTCCTTGATTTCTGTGTGTCTGATTTGTGCCACTCAGTTGCTGGATCAAAAAGAAGGGGGGTTCAAATAATAGGTGTTGTTGTTGTTTTGTTTGGACATTTAGAACCTTAGAGTTAACATGCCTCAGTTTACTGTGCAAGAGATGTTACTTTGCTCAGTTGCTGAGTGAGGAAAACTTTTTCATGCAGAGGTAATTGCCCTGAATTCAAAAGATGTTGGATGTGGTGTACAGTGAATCTCCCCTTTCCCCCACAAACTTTGTTTTTCTCTAGACATTAACTGCTCCAATAGCCTTTGCAAAGTTGAGGGTTTTTTTACACACACACACACACCCCTCACCATGTTTAGGAAAGAGACTGCCATTGCAACTTACAGCATTAGTGGAAAGCTGTCTCTATGTTCAGACTTGCAAATACATAACTCACAGTGAAGAAAGCATGAGGAGAGAGAGAGGAAAACAAGCTTATGACATGTGAAATTTTCTTTCATTCTTGAAAGATAATGCTTCTGAAAGTTCTGTGGTCAGATTCCATGTTCAAGAATTACATAGCTAACTTAATAGTTAAGATAATTGGCTGTAAAAAGTGTCTGAAGCCTACAAAAACATTGCTAATTACTAATAAGACATCAATTTGAAGTAAGTGAGACACTTCCTCTATTTATTTAGGTGTTGTGGAATTATAATGTATTTTGCATAAGTGATTTTAGGAATGTTTAAAAGAAGGTTGTGGCCTCTGCTCTGCTGACTGATTGCCTTCTGCTATTATTGTCTTCCATGGGTACCATTATTAAGGACTAGCAAATACAATTACAATACTGATCAGGGCAGTGAAGATATGCTTCATCATACTGATGCTAGATGAGCAGAAGGCATTACATACTATGTACATCTTGCCTTTTGCTTCTGACTCCGGACCAGGTAGCATCTCCAGCTTCCCTGGAGGTAAAGAAAAGGCAAAAGAAGTCCAGCGTGACCCCCATCCATTGGCTAGAAAAGGGGCAGCTGAAGTGAGCTTGATCTTCCCATCCCTCTAGAAAGAGCACTTTGTTCCACCTGCCAAGTTTAGAAAGAGGTAAATCACTTTCCCCATGTGACCCCATCCAGCCAGAGAATAAATAGTTTCTGGATATGTTAAGCCTCAGGAATCATGTGATTGAAATGATCTAATAAAGAAACTATGTGTATGATGCAGTGTCACAGACTTCATATTCCTACTTCCACTGAGCCAAACTAGAAATCAAGAGATTAGTGTAAATATGAGTGATATATAATATAAAGTTATCTGTGGTCCTATTCACTGTTCAGATTTTCAATGTCTTCAGAGGAATGCAGGTAGCCTGTGTGTCAGGGTTCCAAATAGCATCCAAAATTAAGTCAGAGTCCAAGGCAAAGTATTCTTCAAAGTTCCAATTTATTAATAGAGGCATGTTGGCACATCTGGGTGAAACCTGAATCTGAAGTCCTCCGGGTTTCACCAACCTGTTGAAAGTTCAAGTCCTTGCCCCTACACCCATAAATCCATCACATTGTCTAATCTGCTATTGTCATGCTAGCAGAATCCACCCATCTCCTTCCGTGCAGGTGCAGAGACAAAGGATGACCTTGGCTTCCTAGAAAGAATTTGTTATGGCTACATACAAACAACCTCATACAATTCCCCCTCCCATTTTCCCACAGTAGAAAATGCATAGTAAAATAATATAAAGTGTGGCAGGCCTAAGATCCCAAATAAAATGGCTTCGGCCTGACACTGTTCAGATTTGCAGGTTTTGAATATTATGCAAATACTTTCCCATATGAACATTTTTAGCATAAAGATTTATGGCATTCCATATTAAACATTCCCCGTATTATATTAACATGGATAGTAGCAGAGTGCTAAGTGACTGAAGTTGTTTTGTTTCTCTTCTTGTTTGATGTGCTCAGATTAACTAAACACTTCCTTGAATTTTAACATAGGCTTAATATTTCAGGTATGCTGCTGAGCAGCAGCTTTAACTCTTGGGAATATTAATATCCCTTGAAGAACTTGTAAAGGCTATTTGAGGAATAAGTTCCTGATGTTTGAATGCCAAGGGTGAAGTATAATGAGATGTAGTTAAAATTAAATTATCAGTTTGGGCATATTGCATTACAGGCTTTCTGTCTTTCTAAGGAAAAAGTATAGGCTAAACATCTAAATATTGTGGATTAATATAATAGCTTTTTTCTTTATACTGTATACGAGAAGGATCATTTCTAAACTGTTTTTATAGAGAGAATCAAGAATTAACATGTAGACAAATTCCAAAGATTCCTAGGTGTGTGTGAGCACACAATTCCTAAATGGATTCTAAGCCATGATTTAGTTTCCTTGAACAAGTGTTATGTGCTTGCATGAAATGTTGAGCTCAAGGGCTCTGCTGTCTGTCTTGTTTTGAGCATTCCTCCCCCTCTTTTATTCTGCCAAAAGGAATTTATTTCAACAAACTAAAGCAGATTTAATTTCAGTTCTGCTTGTGATTTTGGGTAAACCAATATTGGAAAGTGAAACTATAAACTCTTTAGTTAGATAAATCATAAAAAAGATTTCCATGGATGATTTATTGAGCAAAGGATATTTTAAAATCGTAATTTCCAATCTGCATATAAGAAAGCAAACCAGGAATCTGCAAATAAACTACTCAGTTCTAGTTTGTCCATCTCCCAGTTGCATGGGAGGAGAGGAAAGGTGGGTGGAATAGAGTGCCAAGCATTATGTATGTGTTTCTTCCTGTTTAGGCATATAATGCTGTATTGTGTGTTAGCCTTATGTGAGGACCAGCCTACATAAGCCATGGAATGCCAAGTATCATACAATTATTTACCATTGTATGATACTTCAAAATCAATCTATCCTTTTCAGGAGCTTTTCTACAGGAAACAGTATCACTAAATATATTTTGATTTTATACTGCACTTGAGAACATTTAAAAACTTATTTGCTTAAAAGAGTGGTAGTCTTTTGCTATGTCTTGATAGCTTTTTGATTGATATTTTCTATACCAGCGGTTCTCAACCTGTGGCTCGAGACCCCTTTGGGCGTCGAACGACCCTTTCACAGGGGTCGCCTAAGACCATCGGAAAACACATATTTCCGATGGTCTTAGGAACCGAGACACCGCTCCTCTATTCGTCTCCAGGCGGGTCCACCCACATGCAAATAGACTACTGCAAAAAAAAATCTGTACCATGGGAACTTCTGAGCATGCGCAGAAGCCGAATTTCCGGCACTGCGCATGTGTCACCAAATTGTTTTCGGCTTTTTTTTGCATTTTTTTTAAAAAAATTCAGCACTGCGCATGCGTGTGTGTGCAAAGTGCATGCGTGGCCACAAAATGTGACCACGCAGCGCAGGAAGAAGCAAACCGGCAGCGAGGTATGTTAGAACCGACCCCTGAGTTTCCTAATAATTTTATTATTTTATGGTTGGGGGTCACCACAACATGAGGAACTGTATTAAAGGGTCGCGGCATTAGGAAGGTTGAGAACCACTGTTCTATATCTTATTAGTGATTCAATATGTAACCTAAAAGTACAAAGCTAAATATAATATCTTTCTCCAAATTTGAATGCATATTTGACATTTATGTATACTTGTTTACAGATTCAAAAGAATAAAACACACTGAATATGGCAGGTGCAGAAATTTGGATACCCTTCCGGTCAGTGCTTTGTAACACCTTATTTGGCAAAAATAACAGCTTCCAAATATTTCAGCTTGCCAACTAAGAGCTTATTTTTGGTTTTGGATTCTCCCCCTTTCCTTGCAAAGCACATCTAGTTCATATATAAAAATGGTGGCATTTTTAAAATGCTGGTTTATGTACTATGCTGTTCAGAATTATTTATAATGGAGTGGCATAGAAATATACTGTAAGTAATAAAGGAAAGAAATGAAAAATGTTCTTAGATCTCTACATGCACAGCGTATCTGGAATCTCCCTAAAGATTTTCAGTTATATTCAAGACTGGGAACTGTGTAGGCTATTCCTTTAGTTACTTCATGGTTGATCTTGAGCTATGTTTTGAATAATTGTCTTGCTGAAATATCTAATCTCTATTCAGCTTCAATTTCTTGACTGTGAGACGTAGCTTGAAGATCAAATCCCTATTGGAACAATTTCCTGACTGGTTAAATCTACAAAATAGAACCTACAGATCATTGCAAATAATTTAACACTTAAAACACTTGCTGAAAAATGTAACGCTTGAATAGTTATCCACAGGTTGTCAGTACAGTGTTGCTATTACAACAGTGGTCTCCGTGGGAGCCACTAGAGCCAAAATTATATTGAAAATTCTCATTACAATAGTAAAAGCACATACAAACTAAAGTTGACAAAAGAGAAATAAAGAGAAAGAATAAAAAGTGCAAAGAAAGATAAAGAAAAAGAAGCATATAAAAAGTGGCTTCTGATCTTCATCACAAGTATAAACAAATTTAATAATTCTTCACCCCCTCTTCTATCCATAACCCATTCTTATTTATGTGCAAATCCACAAATCAAGTTTTTAGTCCTCGTGTCAGTAAAAAAAAGTCCATAAAAATTTGCCTGAGCTTTTATAGGACCATGAGTTATTTTAACCTTGATCAAACCAACCAACTGTATATTCCTTTCTTTTGCTTCTAACTCTTGATTTTCCATTCAGATGTTTTCAGTTTTTCTGTTTCCTATCCCAAAAGTGTTAGTAAACCTCTTTTGTAAATCCAGACATTATCATCTAGATCAGTGATGGCGAACCTTTTTTTCCTCGGGTGCCAAAATAGTGCGCGCGCGCGCTATCACACACATGTGCGTGCCTACATGCATAATTTAAAGCCCCCCACTCACCCCACCCCCCTGCACATGCATGCATGATACCCCCCACTCCCCCATTTCCCAACTTCCAGTGGGCCCGGTAGGCCTGTTTTTTGCTCTCCCCAGGCTTCAGAGGCTTTCTTGGAGCTTGGAGTGGGCGAAAACGCTCTACCCTGCCACCCTGGAGGCCCTCCAGAGGCCAAAATCGTCCTCCCAGAGCCTCCGCATGAGTCAAAAATCAGCTGGCGGGCACACACATGCGCGCTGGAGCTGAGCTAGGGCAATGGCTCGCGTGCCGGCAGATATGGCTCCGCGTGCCACCTGTGGCACCCGTGCCATAGGTTCGCCATCACTGATCTAGATCATTCTCTTGATTTATCATATGAAATTCTTTTGATATTCAAAGATTTAACCAACTTCTTCTGTTTACGTAGTAAAATGTTCTCTTGTCTTATCATTTGTATTTCCACTTTGGCTGCCTTCTGTATCGTGTAATTCACACTTTTTTGTAATCCAGTATTTCTGGTTCCAGTCTTTTACATTCCAGTGCTAACGAAAAACCAACGGTAGTGTTACCTTTCCCCCCCCTTTCCTGCCTGGAATCATTAGTCCCCTCTAGTGTCCAATTTCTGACACCATAAGATTCCAGATCTCTCTTATAAGGTAGACAAAACAATTTGGTTCTTATGTAAAGATAGTTACTTTCTTTAATTATTCCCAAAATCTTAAAGTAAAGCTGTCCTGAGGTCTCCTTGTGAGGAGCACCCATTCAGAACCACATGGGTAATCTCCTGTCCTTATCCAGGCTATCTACCTGAAGGTTTTTCAGTCTTTGCCATGCATCTCCAATTGTTTGGAGACATGTTTAGTTTACCATGCTTTTCCTGGAAATCCTTCATGGGAAAACTATCGGAAAGAATCATTTTTTGTATGTAAATGGGAAGCTTGATAATCTTTTTTTAAAAAATAATCTTTATTTGGTTTTTTGCTTGCTGAGGCCCCGCCATGATACTCCCTATCCTGTGGCAGATCTGCCCCTGCACTTTGAATGTTGGTATAAAATTTCCCTTCTTCACCTCTCTGGCTCCAAAAGATGTCATTTAGAAGCATCCATTGTACTTCCGGACAGCAGAAAGTGCTTTGCCATTGGATACTGGTGGATGAGAACGCTGTGTAAAGGTTCAGGGGAGGGCTGAAGGGGAGGGACGTGGACTTTATCACCACTGCAGCACATCCCAGGACTCTCATCCTGCCACTTTAGAGCATGGCATCAGGCACAGGGTAACCGGGGTCCGAGATCAACAACCTTGTCCCTGGAATAAACAATCTAAGGTTCATATTTAAAACCAAATACTTATTAGTTCAAGGCATTAGATGTATACTTATTTACAGCCTGTCTACTGACTTGGGGATGAGTTTGAAGATATTTGTGTGCAGCTTCCCTTACTTGTGGTTTCCTAATCGCATCAGTAAATCTTTTCCTGTGTTTTTTGCCTCTTTTCCCTTTAACTGATGTTACAGTAGAAGGAACAGATTCGTCTGAACTGAGGAGGAAAATAAGGGAAAAAAATCAGCTTCTGCCTACCAGCATGCATCGATATTCATGTGGCTAGCGTTCTGCCAGTGTGTGAGAAAGTTGAGGGGTGTTTGGAAACTCAAACAGTATTTGCTGTGTGAGCAAGGAGACAGGAAGGAGCCTGGGCGTGGCTTAGCTCAGCTGTTCTGTAGTAAAGGTCATTGCTGCTGTGAAAGCAAAAACGAAACAAACTCCTCTACTTATGTTTTGCTTTTGGATCAGATTTCTTTTCAGGTGGGGAGGGGGAGTAGAACTCCTTAGCATCAGAGCGTGTTAATAATAATATAGGAAATAATAATGCTCCAATGGTCATTTTGAAAAATCCTTCTTAGTGAGCACCTAGAAGGCAAGAGGAACATACATGGCAAATTTCAAGTTTGTAGGCTTTACGGTTCTGGAGATTTCGTGATTAATGCGTGAGTGGTTTTCGCTTTTATATATATACTGTATTTTTCGGAGTATAATATGCACCTTTTTACCCAAAAAAAGAGGGTGAAAACTTGGGTGTGTCTTATACACCGAATGTAGACCCACCCACCCCCACCCTTTGGCCTCTGTCTTCCAGCAATTTACCTGTTTGCAGCAAAGAGGGAAGAGCCTGTAAAGCCAAGCAAGTCACTAGCAGCTTCCCGACCTACAGCTGATTTGCCACCTGCTAAACTGAAACTGAAACTGCAAGAGGCAAATAGCTGGGAGAGACACGCAGATTTTTATTTTTTGCTGAACTGGATGGAAGGGGGTAAGTGAATAACTATAAATGTCTGTAGAATGTTCAAATTATTAGACTTATTTTTTAAAGACTGCTTTATTATTGTTCTAGAGCCAGGGGTCTCCAACCTTGGCAATTTTAAGACTTGTGGACTTCAACTCCCAGAATTCCACAGCCAGCTTTGTTAGCTTTGCTGGCTGTGGAATTCTGGGAGTTGAAGTCCACAAGTCTTAAAGTTGCCAAGGTTGGAGATCCCTGTAAATCTAGACAACTTAACAAAATAAAGAAGCTTTTTAAAATAAATGCTTGCTCTGAAGAGGTACAGTGCTATTGTATCTTCTTTTAAAGAATAGAGAATAATGTATACTTCCAGAAATTTTAATTAATTTTAACAGCTCTGTACAAGTATAGTCTGAAATGTAACAGTGTCCTGTTTAGTATTAGAGTTTAGTTACCCTGGAGTAGATCTACTTAAATAATTGGGAGGAGTTAGTGTGACTACATTTAAGAAAACTTTCTGGCATAATGTACATTTCTCCAATTCTTTGCTATTTCTATGAGTCAGGAACACATGCACAGAAATACACAGCAAACAGTGTATATCATCTGTGCTGTTTGGCAAATTGCTTGGAGGCAGAGGCCTTTTTTCCTTGTTTTCCCCCCCAAAAACTAAGTTGTGTCTTATACTTCAGTGCGTCTTATACTCCGAAAAATACGGTATATATAGATTCTATGTCCTCAACTACCCTTTTTTTTTAGCTAAGAGGGTATTAAAAAGAATAACAGTGATTAATTCTACCTTACAATACAGACCTCAATTGATGACATGAGAAGTTAACAATCTTCCAAAATCTAATATTATAATTTGGAGAGTATTGAAATATTCCAAGGCTGTAATTGTAAAATAAGTGGAAGTGTCTATCTTAATAAATACCAGTGTATTAGCTTGTGATGATGTTTTGGACATACCCTGAACCTTTGTGAGAGACATAATTTTGGATTTCTTTTTGGATGAAAGTACCGTATTTTTCGGAGTATAAGACGCACCTTTTTACCCTCAAAAAGAGGGTGAAAATTTGGGTGCGTCTTATACACCGAATGTAGCCCCACCCAGCCACCCCCACCCTTTGGCCTCTGCCTGCCAACAATTTACCTCTTTGCAGCAAACAGGGCAAAGCCTTATTAGCACACTAAGAGATTACTTGCCTCCCGACCTACAGCTGACAGGCTTGCAAGCCACGTGGTAAAATGAAACTAACTACGGTGGCTGTAATGAGACAAAATGCTGGGAGATAAACTGCTGGCAATGTTACACTGCTGAAATTGCAAGGAGGTAAGCTACAGCTACTGTAGCCTAGAGGTAGAGCTCTTGCCTCACAGTCAGGAGGTTGTGAGTTCTATCCTAGGTAGAGGCAGATTCTGTTAATATGTTATTTTGTTAAATGTTTGTAGAGTGTTCAAATTATAAGACTTATTTTTAAAGACTGCTTTATTATTGTTCTAGACAACTTAACAAAATGAAGAAGCTTTTTAAAATAAATTCTTACTCTGAAGAGGCCCAGTGCTATTGTATCTTCTTTTAAATAGCAGAAAGCCTTCCAGAAAGCCACATCAATTTTAAATATCTGTAAAAGTATAATCTGAAATGTCCTGTTTTAGTATTAAGTATTAGTATTAAAATAAGGCAGCTGAATTAAACCCTGACTTAGTCATGTTTGGAGTAGATCTATTTAAATAATTGGGAGGAGTTAGTGTGATTACATTTAAGAAAACTTTCTGGGATTAATATACTGCCATAATGTAGCAAACAGTTTATATCATCTATGCTGTTTGCTGTTTAGCAAATTGCTGGGAGGCAGAGGCCTTTTTTCCTTGTTTTCCTCCCCCAAAACTAAGGTGCGTCTTATACTTCGGTGCGTCTTATACTCCGAAAAATACGGTATTTGGCCTTTTGTAAGCTGGATATGTATCATGGGAATGAGTTGATCATGAGGATAGAGAAAGTTATTTGGTTCTCATAATTTTCTCTTATCTCCTGAATTTCATTTTGTTATTCTCTTTTCCTATTAGCAGCTCAACGCCCCAACAGTAGCAAATAGTTTAAATTGAGTTAGTTAGAATGTTTCCTGTGGTTTTCTCAGTCCTGCTAATTTTGCTGTCTTGGTGGTTCTTAATTGTCTGTGCATCAGTAGTACAGCTGAAGAGTGTAGGGCTGGTACAGTGATGTTCTTATTAAGTAGTAATGATAAGTAAGAATATTGATTTACACATTTCATTCTTCTTAGAAATAATTAGGAAAATTTCTAAATTAGGTTATAGATGGTAAATATAAACGGATACGTAAACTAGCTTTTGCTCATGTCAACATAAAATCATTGCTGCAGCCTAAGGGGAATAGATAAAAAACATTTCAACGAACTTAATTGCCATACAACAATTTTTAGTATTCTGCCTATTTGCATGATCTTTTAAAAGAATAAGGTTATAATAGTTTACTGTATAAACCTCAATAAAAATATCATTTTCAAAAAAATTAGTTTTCATAATTTATATATTTATTTATATCCAGCCTTTCTTTGTTTTAAAGTTTTATTTTATATAAACAATCCTGTCAGACAATGTCAAAATAACAAGCTAAACTTTTTTGCACAGGGACTGACTGCATGCAGTCATATTGTAATTAACTTTTTTTTTGCATGTTAGCTTTGTGTCATTCTGTTAGTACACCAGAGATAGCTAGAATTGCATAATTTCTGCTGTGCTGGAGAGTGGGAATAGTGCTGCTTATTTGAAACCACCATCCTATGCTTGTATTCTGAATCCCTAATATTTACTATTGTCCATTTTCTGCACATTTTTTCTCTTTATCCTTCTGAGATCCATGATCACATTATGATTTTGTGATTCTTTACTGCAGGCTTCTTTATATAGGCAGTACCAGTGAAATACTTTCCATTGGGAACTACTCCAAGCTAAGCATGTACTTACAAGTGAGGGGAACCTGGTATAATTTGACATAGTTCCGTTGACATGTGGTTTATTCTGGAATGAAGCAGGTTCAATCAAGTGCTGACAGTTAGTAATTCAGAGCTTTTGTTTTAAAAGAACTTGAACTTTGTTATCTTCCATTGGTTATATTAATCACATATTGGAATTAGTTTTCCAGTTGTGCTGGTTGCCAGCTGATCTGTGTCGGATATTATTCTATGATTTATTGATTTAACTACGATTTAGTTATTGCTAAATTTATTGTGGCTGTTTTTATAGTTAGGAATCCCTTAGCTTCCTGAATAGAATGATTGGTTTTAAATGGGTTTACAGGCGATACTCAATTTATGACTTGTTATTTAACAACCATTCAGAGTTACACTGTACGCAGAAAGGGTGCTTTACAGCTCATATGGTACTTCCATTTGATCACATTTCTGGCATTTGGCAACTGACTCCCATTTCCAACTTGTTGCAGCACCCCATGGTCACATGACTGTGATTTGCAACTTTTTGACTGGTTTCTGGCAAAAAAGAGAATGCCTTCACAGTTACAATTGCATGATTTGCTTTGCACTGCTGTAAAAATGATCATAAAATTGGGTCTAATTATGTGGATGCCTCGATTTACAACTATCATGACTTATAACCAATATTCTGATCCCAATTTTGGTTGTAAGTAGAAGACTATTATAGTACAAATATTTCTTCTAGAGATCTGAAATAGTCCTTGCTAATTTGAAGTAGTTCCTTGTTTAGATACAAGGGAGGAGGGATGACTTTCAAGTTTAGTGTCTTATTTTACAAGTTCTTCCTCAAAAATAACCGTAACAGGTTTCCACTAATCAGTTCAAACTTCCTGATTTACTTGCAATCTATTAGTCTGGTGGAGTTTTCTCCTGTCAGCTCAAACCCGTGGGGGTGGGGGAGAATTTGCTTAGAGCCTAGAAGACACAAAACCTGTTTGTAAAATTGAGGAGAATACAAGGGATAATTTGACAATAATGAAGCCAAGAAAGGAAAGGTTTTCTGTGTGATAAATGAACTTTTAAAATGACAGAGCCAAGTGTCAAAGAATAAAAAAGCAGTTTGTTAGGGAAACAGGCTAAAGGAAGAAAAAACAATTAAAAACAATGCTCACATACAACTCCAAATTAAAAAACAATTAAAATGCATTTTATCTAATTAAATAGGACTTGGTTTTGAGGCACAGTGTTCCTTATTAAAAAGATGGTCTGGGCACATTTGGTTAGGTGTTGCCAGAAAATAACAAGTGACATCTGTATTTTTATGGAAACTTTAAACTTTAAAAGAGATGGATGGTTTTCCATTCAGTTATGTATCAAAGTCCATTTCTAAGGTCACCAAGCAGAAGAAAGTCAGCTACTACCATACTACTACCAGTACTAATAAGACTATGGATGATTTGTAGTAGGTAGCAATAGGTTTCGATTTTCTTGTAATAATAATAATAACAGGGTGGCTAATAGCAGCAAAAAACAATCAAACAATTGGATAGAATATATATGTGGAAAATTATAAAGTCAATTCTTCATTTTATGTTCTTCTACCTTGTACCAAACTATCATTCTGTACTTGGTGGACTTCTGGGTTCTGCAATTACCGTATTTTTCGGAGTATAAGACGCACCGGAGTATAAGACGCACCTAGATTTTAGAGGAGGAAAACAAGGAAAAAAGTATTCTGAACCAAATGGTGTAGTAATATATTATTTAATAAAATACCAGTGTAGCAGAATACTTGTTACAACCATGTATACTTTTTACAACTATGTACACTTTTTACAACCATGTACACTTTTTACAAACTTCAAACTTGACAGCTTTAAGACTTGTGGACTTCAACTCCCAGAATTCCTCCTCCAATCATGCTAGCTCAGGAATGGGAATTGAAGTCCACAAGTCTTAAACTTGCCAAGTTTGAAGACCCTTGCACCTCTAACCCCTAACCCAGGGGTCTTCAAACTTGACAGCTTTAAGACTAGTGGACTTCAACTCCCAGAATTCCTCCTCCAGTCATGCTAGATGAGGTAATTGGAAGGCAAAAACACCCCAGTTTTTGCGAAAAACGGCCCATTTTTCGGCTTTTTTTTTTTTTTTTTTTTTTTTGCAAAAACGGGGCATGCAGAGGGTTTGGGAAGCCTGCAGAGCACTCCTAGGGGGTGGGGGAAGGCAAAAACACCCCAGTTTTTGCAGAAAATGGCCCGTTTTTCGCAAAAATGGGATGCAGGGGCGGGGCTTCAGGAGGCCAAAAATGGCTGTATTTGGTGTATTAGACGCACCGACATTTCCACCATCTTTTTGGGGGCAAAAAGGTGCATCTTATACTCCGAAAAATACGGTAATTCATTTTAAAATAATTCAGTGAGCTTAAAGAAATATGCCTGACCCATTCTTCAGTCAATCAGCATGTTAGTTAAGAACTAAATCCAGTGCCTTAGTAATTCCAAATTTCTTTTTCCAAAGAACTGCAAAGTTCCAAATTCAATGCAGCATTTTGAGGGGAAAATAAGTGTTTTATGTATCCTGATAGCAATATAGAATCGGATTGGATTAACTGCAAGTTTAAGGGGAGAAAGTACATTTAAATTTACTGATTTAGCAGATATAGATTTACTCTAAAATGCTGGATAATTTTCAAAGAGAGTAGCAACAAAAAAGACCTTCTGTGACTAAAACTGTAGTGTGAAATGAATAAGGCTAGGAAGCACAGCCATTGGTTTTTAAATAGGAGAACTATGAGCTCTGTTCAGTTTTGATACATAAAATAATTTGGTACTTGCCAGTTCTTTATATATCTAAATAGAATAGAATTCTTTATTGGCCAAGTGTGATTGGACACACAAGGAATTTGTCTTTGGTGCATATGTTCTCAGTGTACATAAAAGAAAAGATACATTTGTCAAGAATGGTTGTCATAGGGTTCAAGTAAGCAATCAGGAAACAATAAATATTAATATAAATCGTAAGGATACAAGCAGCAAGTTACAGTCATACAGTCATAAGTGGGAGGAGATGGGTGATAGGAACGATGAGAAAAACTAATAGTAATAGTAATGCAGCCTGGTGAATAGTTTGACAGTGGTGAGGGGATTATTTGTTTAGCAGAGTGATGGCGTTCGGGAAAAAACTGTTCTTGTGTCTAGTTGTCTTGGTGTGCAGTGCTCTATAGCGACGTTTTGAGGGTAGGAGTTGAAGCAATTTATGTCCAGGATGCGAGGGGTCAGTAAATATTTTCACGGCCCTCTTTTTGACTTGTGCAGTATAGAGGTCCTCAATGGAAGGCAGGTTGGCAGCATTTGTTTTTTCTGCAGTTCTGATTATCCTCTGAAGTCTGTATCTGTCTTGTTGGGTTGCAGAACCAAACCAGACAGTTATAGAGGTGCAGATGAAAATTAGATAAAGAATTAGCATTTTAGAAAAAAAGGAAATGTAACTTATAGATGTAAATTTTGAGAAGATAACATTTTACCTGTTGATCGACACATTCCTTGGAGGATAATAAAGAATAGAACTCTGGTGAACTTTGACTCTATTCAGAAATTGAATTTGCCACATCTTTCAAATGGCTGTTATGCATAATATATATGTTTTTGAAAGTGGGCGCTTCAGGCATAATTTGATTCACTGTGAATAATATAACTTGGGTTTCAGTTATGAGCACCAAGAAATCTGTTTTTTTTTTCAGGCCCATGGACAGAATATGTGATTAGAAACAGGTCAGATGATTTGTAGTAAGTCTATGTGTGTATGAATGTGAAAAAGAGAGAACGTAATCTCAGATAAGCTTTTATTGAATGCTGAATTCAATTTTGCTGAAATTCAGCCTCAGTTCTTTATATGCATATATGCAAAGTATAATGTCCACTTGTTGCATTTAGTATTATTATATTGTCCATGAGGAGATTGTTTTGCCATGTAATTGTTTTAATATCCATGAAACACATTAGGATGTAATTGCCTCAAAAATAGCATTGATATGACATTGAAATGCTTTTCTTTTTAAAAAAACAGTAGACATATTTTTGGATTATAGGTATATCAGTAGTTATCTGTTCTGAATTCTTAAATGAAGTTCTTTTAATGAATCTAATTCTAGTTGTTTGGAGCAATAAATAATGAAAGATTATTGTTGCATTTGTGAGTTTCAGAAGGATATTTTGCTGGTCCCCATTTGAAGATAGGCATGCTGAACAAGATGTTGCCTTATAACACAGACTGACTCCAATAATACTGTTGTTGCCTCCATTTCCAGCAAGTGCACAAACTCGGCTACAGTCCTCTGAAATAGGAAAAGATAAATACAGATAAATGCAAGCATCAGCAATGCACTATTGCTCATTTCTCACTGGAGCTGTTTAGAAAAGATGAAAGAAGGATTTAAGAGGTTGGTGAAACTGAACTCCCATGTCCAAACATATTTTCAAGGACAATATAGTACCCTCAGGATAACTGGAATGCATGATCACAGGAGAGAATAGAGAATAGAATATGTTTCCAATTGTAAGGCAATGGCCATTGTCATTAGATGAAATGGAATGTTCCGGTGCTAGGGGCAAGCATGCCCACTTTTAGTTCAGTGCAAACAATGTACCCTGATTGCTTTTGTTACTCATTGTTCCAGAAAAATATCTTAAATATAAATATGTGCCCCAGAGGTGCCAGCGACTAGCCAACCTTGCCTGATTTCAGTTGATCAGCCCATGTTAGTATTTGAATAAGCGGGGGAGGGGAGGGGGTTTCTGGTAGGGATGAGAGCCGGAACATCTCGGTCATAATGGGAAGAGGCAGGTATGGCGGGAGCAGAGGGGAGGGCCGCTCTCGGGGAATAAGACCTCGCTGTGTACAAGCGATCCCTTGTTCCGGCCCCTCCGACGTGGTTCCATCTTGCTCATCCCGAGTACCTGGCAACCAGGGTGTTCAGGGCCCTGGGCTCAGGATGCTGCTGCTTAATGCCAGGTCAATTTCCAACAAAGCCCCCCTGATCCGAGATTTAATCACGGAAGAGGGGGCCGACCTGGTTTGTATAACTGAGACCTGGCTGGGCCAGGAGGGAGGAGTAGCTCTCTCCGAGATATGCCCGGACGGGTTCTCAGTGCAGCATCATTCCCGACCCCAGGGAAGGGGGGGAGGAGTGGCTATAATAGCACGTGGAAACCTGCATCCTCGTAGGATCCCTGCTCCGGAGATCGTTGGGTGTGAGACTCTCCTTCTGAAGTTGGACTTAGGGGTACAGGTGGGCCTTCTCTTAACGTACCTGCCTCCCAGCTGCGTAAGCAAGGCCCTGCCTGAGCTGCTCGAGGCAGTAGCCGGCTTGGCAGTTGAGTTCCCTAGGCTTATGGTGCTGGGGGACTTCAACTTGCCTTCTGCCGGTGAAACCTCTGGGTTAGCCCAGGAGTTCATGGATTCCATGACAACCATGGACCTGACCCAAGTAATCCAGGGTCCGACTCATGAGGGTGGTCACACGCTCGACCTAGTGTTTCTCTCGGGGCAGTGGAGAGATGATCTGAAGATAAGGGATATAGTCATCACCCCTCTGTCATGGTCAGATCATTTCCTACTGAGGTTGGATTCCGCAGTTCCATTCCTCCCCCGCAGGGAGGCGGGACCGACTAGGTGGTTCCGCCCCAGGCGCCTAATGGAACCAGAAGGATTCCAGAGGGAACTTGGGGAAATACCTGAAACCCTGGTACGCAGTTCGGCTGATTCCCTGGTGGCTGGTTGGAACACCGCAGCATCGGGCTTTAGACCGAATTGCGCCTTTGCGACCTCTCCGCGGCAGTGGATCCCGGAAAGCTCCCTGGTTTACCGAGGAGCTCCGGGAGATGAAACGCCAGAAGAGACGTCTGGAGCGCCGCTGGAGGTCCAGCAAAACCGACTCCGACCGAACACTATTAAGAATTTACATCAGATCTTATTTAGTGGCGATAAGGGCGGCGAAACGATCCTATTTCTCCGCTCTTATTGCGTCCGCAGATTCTCGCCCAGCCGCCTTGTTTAGGGTGACTCGCTCCCTCCTTGCAAAAGGGGGGAGCGAGGAGCACTTGCAAGGCAGAGCTGAGGAATTTTCTGAGTTTCTGACGGATAAAGTCGCTCGGATTCGGTCAAACCTGGACTCTGGCTGGGCAGAGTCCATGGAGTTGACAGGGGCAAGTCTTAGTCCACCGTTGTGGGAGGAGTTTGGGCCTGTTACTCCTGAGGATGTGGACAGAGCCATGGGGGCGATGGGGGCCTCCACCTGCTTATTGGACCCATGCCCTTCCTGGCTGGTTTTGGCCAGCAGGGAGGTGACACGCGGCTGGATCCGGGCGGTGGTCATCGCTTCTTTGGAGGAGGGATCCGTACCGCAGTCGTTAAAAACTGCGGTGGTGAGACCCCTCCTGAAGAAGCCTTCCCTGGATCCAGCTGACTTGAAGAACTATCGTCCGGTCTCCAACTTGCCTTTTTTAGGGAAAGTTGTGGAGAAGGTGGTGGCCACTCAGCTTCTGCGGCTTCTGGATGAAACAGATCATCTAGATTCCTATTAGTCGGGTTTCAGGCGCGGCTACAGTACAGAAACTGCCTTGGTCGCTCTGATGGATGATCTCTGGCGGGCCCGGGATGGGGGAAATTCCTCCATCCTGGTGCTACTTGACCTCTCAGCAGCTTTCGATACCATCGACCATGGTATCCTTCTGCATCGTCTCGGCGAGTTGGGAGTGGGAGGCACCGTTTTACGGTGGTTCTCCTCTTATCTCGCCGATAGGATGCAGTCGGTGTTGGCAGGAGGGCGGGGTGCCTCAGGGGTCGGTTCTCTTGCCCATCCTGTTTAACATTTACATGAAACCGCTGGGGGAGATCATCCGCAGACATGGGGTGTGTTTCCATCAGTACGCTGATGACACCCAGCTGTACATCACCACCCCGTCTGACTTCAGTGTGGCAGCCGATGTAATGTGCCGATGCCTGGATGACGTTAGGATCTGGATGGGGAGGAACAGACTCAGACTCAACCCCGACAAGACTGAGTGGCTTTGGATATTGCCTCCTAAGGATTGTGACAACTATCCCTCCTTGGTTCTCGAGGGGGAGAAACTGACTCCCTCGGATCAGGTCCGCAACTTGGGGGTCCTCCTAGACCCACAGCTAAAATTGGAACACCATCTTACTGCTGTGGCTAGGGGGGCCTTTGCACAGGTTCGCCTGGTGCACCAGTTGCGGCCATACTTGGAGAAGGAGGCTCTACTCACGGTCACTCATGCCCTTGTCACCTCCCGTTTGGACTACTGCAACGCGCTCTACATGGGGCTACCCTTGAAGAGTATCCGGAGACTCCAGTTGGTACAAAATGCGCTGCGCGTGCTGTGGTGGGTGTGCCAAGGTACACCCACGTGACACCTATACTCCGCCAGCTGCATTGGTTGCCCATTAGTCTCCGGGTCCAATTCAAGGTGTTGATCATCATCTTTAAAGCCCTACATGGCTTAGGACCAGGTTATCTTCGGGACCGCATTCTGCCTCATACTTCCCTCCGACCGGTTAGGGCCCACAGAGTTGGCCTCCTCCAGCTCCCGTCAGCCAAGCAATGCCGGCTGGCGGGTCCTAGGGGGAGAGCCTTCTCTGTGGCCGGCCCCGCGCTCTGGAACCAACTCCCTCCAGAGACCCGAACCATCCCCACCCTGCTGGCCTTCCGAAAAGCCGTTAAGACATGGCTCTTCCTGCAGGCAGGGGGTAGAGCCTAATTCCATCTGCACTCTCCCCCGGGTATGTCTGGCGGTTAAATGGTGTTTTTATATTGTAATTTTTAATTTTTGTATTTTGATTTTAAATTGAATTTATTGGTTTTCTTGTATTTTATTCCTGTGTTGTAAGCCGCCCTGAGTCCCTCGGGAGTGGGGCGGCATATAAGAAACCATAAATAAATAAATAAATAATGAATGAATGAATGAATGAAGGACTGCTTCAATTTTCCAGAGTTGTAAGCGAGACTGAGTATTTGTGGGGGGAGGGGATCCAGAAAATAACAACAAAGCATTTTCATATTGTTGTCAGCAAAATTGGATTGTCTTGAGAGTGTCTTTATAATTTGAAACAAAATAATCCAATTCTATACTTGTCTAAACAAGATTTACAGATACGTTTCTTTTAAAAATAATTAACCCTGTTAATGTAAGGGTTATTGTAATTATGGCCCTGAGTAGAAAGGTGGGTTTTAAATTGAATGGACAGCCTTTTGGAGACAAGGGCAGCAGTTAAATTTTTTGTGGGGCTGAATACACAGAACAATTATATCTGCTTCCCAAAAGGGAACTGCTATACATTTTTGCAATCACATTAGAGGGAGTCCCAGGGAACATATAAAAACATAAACCTCAGGCCTGCAAGTTTCTCCTCCCTGTGGCAGTAATACCTTTTTAATATTACTTTACAGAAATAATCTACCACACCTTTCAATGAATTTGCAAAGCTTTCTGCAGTTAAAAATAGCTGGAGGCAGCAAAATATTAATAAATGCTATGGCAGATAACATTCCTAAAGGATAGTCTTTGTGTCAAATAAGGAGAAGGTATAATTAAAAATCTCACTGGTAAAACCCTCCTTCCAAGGGTTCTCCAATAAATAGGCTGCCACCAACACTGAATCTCCTGCCATAAACTAGTCTAGTGTGTCCCCTTGGGGAATTTATAGCCTTTCCATTAAGGATTTGTCCCTTCAACCATGCTGCTTTTTTTTTTTTTTTTGGTGATTGCTTGAAGAAGTCCCTGTAGTTTTCTTGGCAAGATTTCAGAGGTGGTTTGCCATTGCAGCCTTCCTAGATTGAGAAAGCGTGACTGGCCCAAGGTCACCCAGCTGGCTTCATGCCTAAGGTGGGACTAGAACTCGTCATCTCCCAATTTCTAGCCTCTTACCTTAACCACTACACCAAACTGGCTCAATCAGCCACGCTTTAGGAATATAGAAAGCAAAGGTCTTTCAGTCTTCCTGCCCCAAGTCCCAAAGTATAGTTTTAACAAATGTGGTGACAAATATATATATGTTTGTGATTTTACCCAGATTTATTGCTGCTGTAGCACGTTTCTCTAGGCCAGTGATGGCGAACCTTTTTTTCCTCGGGTGCCAAAATAGTGCGCGCACGCGCTATCGCACACGTGTGCGTGCCCACACCCATAATTCAAAGCCCCCCACTTGCCTCACCCCCTGCGCATGCGTACGTGACCCCCCCCCACTCCCCCGTTTCCCGACTTCCAGTGGGCCCAGTAGGCCCATTTTTTGCCCTCCCCAGGCTCCAGAGGCTTTCTTAGAGCTTGGGGAGGGCGAAAACGCTCCCCCTGCCACCCCGGAGGCCCTCCAGAGGCCAAAATCGCGCTCCCAGAGCCTCCACGCGAGCCAAAAATCAGCTGGCGTGCACGCACATGTGCACTGGAGCTGAGCTAGGGCAATGGCTCGCGTGCCAGCAGATATGGCTCCGCGTGCCACCTGTGGCACCCGTGCCATAGGTTCGCCATCACTGCTCTAGGCCAAATTCTGTGCTAAAAATTCTTACAATATTTGTCAATAACGGAATTTCAATTTTTGATTTTTCATAAACCTTTAGGTCATCCATATAAATCAAATGTGAGGTTTTATTTGTACTTTTTGCTGTTTGATAGCCAACATTTGTTTTTTTCAAAATCACTGAAAGTGGGATCAGAGCAATGACACATAATAAGGGTTGATAATGAGTCACCCTGGAATATGCCTCTCCTAATGTCGGTATGTTTTTTCATTTCCAACCACCAAGTCTTGTCTTCTACTGCTTCATTATTTTTTCTATAAACATTTCAATGACAGTTGTTTCCAAACATTTGATTATTGTGGGAGAAGGACTAGCAGAGCCAGGGGGAGTAGTAAAAAGAGGGATCAGCTTAAGAGTCATTACATAGCCACAAGCGAATTAATTATTTTGCCCATCCAGTATTTATATTAGTTTTTAGTTGAGATTGCTACAGAGCTTTCCAAAACTATATTGTTTCCTATTTTGTTTTCCATTTTCAGGGTTTTTGAGAAGTTTTATCTGTGAGTCCTGGCTGTGTCTCACTCAGAAGATTCACAGAGGCAGTCCTTGCATAGCTTCAGAAATGCCACTGTATTGTGATCACTTTGGACAACCTTGTTGTGTTTTTCTGGATGCCGTACATTTGAGACACAGTAATTTGTTTCATTGAGTCTGACATTCTTATAATCTTTTGCTTCCCCAGATTCCTAGTTTGATATTTCTTACAGCAAAATGTGTTAGTGGAATTGAACCGTATAATTTTGTATTATGGGAAAGCAGGGAATGGCATTATTAAATATTCTTATATATTTTAAAAACAGAAGGGAAGTTTCATAGATGTAGAAAGTAGCACAGCAGGACAATTGTGCAGCAGAAAACAGAGATAAAAGTGGAGAAGAAATATGTAGCTTGTAATAGAGACAATAAAAACGTCTCAATTTGGGAAAAAGAAGAGTATGACAAATGCTCAAAATAACCCCCACCTTCGTTCCGTACGGTATAAGAATATTTCCCTTTCAAGACTGCAATGGAGTGTGCCTTGCAACGAGTTAAGGATAATGCTCTTCTGAATTTTGAAAGAGTGATCTTGTTTGGGTCACTGGCTGATTTGTAGTAAATAGGGTGTTAATACAGTAAACATACAATGGGGACAAGCTGCATAATCCAGTTGACCGTCTGTATTTAAATTTCTTTGTTTCAAAATTGAATTGACTTGTTCTAACTCCATTGGTAAAAAAAGGTATCCCAACAAAAGCTGTAGAAATATAATTTCCTGGAAATGGTTTTTTTTAACTAGATGGAGTCAAAAATATCTACTATAATTAAAGGGGCAAATCCAACTGGATCATGTAATCATTTCAGCCAGCAGTTGCAATTATAATCCAAAGGCCGGATTCTAGTGACTTCTGCTTTTTTCTAGAGCACCGTATTTGGGACACAGTGAGAGACCTGGAAAATCTGTCTCGAAAATTAGGATTAGACTTTCTCTTTTATTGCTATCTTGCTGTATGGACCCAATTGAACCCACTACAATAATTTGGTGCAAGCCTTAATTGTAAAGTATTTAACAACAGTTGGAATGAACTATTTATCTTGAGTAAAATAGAAAGCTTATGTAGCCGAGTCCAATTTCTGCTGTTTAGGATATGTAGAAAGAGCATTTTAGGCTCCTGAAGTTTAGAAAACCTAAGTATTTAAAAGTTCTGATTTGTTTGATGGTGTGCCCTCCTATTTGCCAATTCTGTACCTTGGGAAGTTTGAAAAATACAGATATTTTAGATTTGGAATACTTTATTACGAGGTTCTCATTATTAGAACAAAGCTACCACATCATTACCATAGAATAGTAATTTCATACACCATTAGCCCAGTGTAGGATGCTGAAAGTCTAGGCTGTTTAAACTAGCCACAAGTGAATTTATGTATACATTAAACTGTGCTGGAGGTACCACACAATCCTGTTTTACTCCAGTACTCATTGGTATTTCTTTGATTTTATGTCATTGGTCACTGCACCTGACTTTCATTCTTGCATCTTTATACATTCTAGATATTAGTAGAAGCAGACTTTTATCAATTGTGCTAGTTTTAAATTTGTGCCACGGTCTAATCTGAAAATCAAGTTGAATGCACCCTTAAAATCAGTGAAAGGCACAAATGCAGATGTTGCAGACTATGGTCCTTAATGTAAATCTGCCTTCCCCAAACTTTGCCTGTTTATCACTCAGAATAGATTAAGACTGAGGCCAGTTTGTGGAAGTTCATCTGCAGGTATATTTTACCAATCATTTTAGACCTGGCAGGAAGGGGATAGAGGTGAAATTAAGATACGAATACAGAAGCACCCTTTTACAAGTACTCCCCAGCACATTTTATAAATGTCTTTTTAGTTAGCAATTACTTTTATTTTGCTTTATTTTGTTTTATATTGCTTTCTGCTCTGCTTATCAGACTTGGAATTTTAATTGAATGTTGTTGGTTTTTTTGTCCGCTGGGTTCTGCCTGAACTCTCTGTATTCCCTCACACAAGGAAAGGCATTAGGATGGAAAGAGAGTGAATTCTGATGTATAAACATTGCATACATTATTCAAATAACAAAAATTAAAAGACCTCAGAGGAACTACAAAAAAGGTAAAAAGGAACATTCAAGTAAAATTTTAAAAAACCTCACCCTAGCAGTGGCCAAACACAGGCAAGGGAGAGGAAAAAAGTTTCATGATCTGTTGCTCAGGTATTATTTTGAATGGAACTTCTTGGGAATAAAGATACCAAAACAATATTTAATACATGGTTTTGGCTGTCATCTGTTTCTGTTTTTAGATAACAACTCTGATTAACCATAAGGATAAACCAAAGAAGTCGGATAAGACATTGAAAGCAGTCCAACAGGTGGGCCAAGCGGTTAACCTAGCTGTTGGAAAATTTGTCAGGGTGGGTGAAGCTATAGCCAATGAAAACCAAGAGCTGAAAGAAGAAATGAAGGCAGCCTGCACTGAAGCAAAGCAAGCAGGTAGGTGAAGGTTTGCAGGGCATCATTTGCTTTAAAAAATACCTGCTGCCTTCTATTCTGCTGGATTTAGTAAATCCTTCTCATCTTGAATTTACCTGCAACAGAGACTTGCATTTTAATCTCTTAAATGCTTGGAGAAATACCACAGGAGATTATTTTAGATCAGATATCTCCAGTCTTGTTGAAATTATATTAACTCCTACTGTTGATCTCTGGCATTCAGTCGGGAAGCATTAACACAAAGAAACGGTGGAATAGTCATGGTTCTCAAAAATATCTGCTGTGATTTAAAACAGTAACTGTAATTATGAATTTTTTGTTCTTTGGAGCATGAATTGCAGTTCCTGATTTCTCAGAATATTGAGTGACGTGAGATAGGCGGTATTCTAGATGCTTCATGCTTAAAATGGGACCAAATTCTTTTCCGTGAGGAGCATTTGGTGATTATAACAGCCTTCTTTCTCAAAATATGAAAGTTTACAGGAGAAGAACTAATTGATAGGGTGCTTAAAAAAGATACACCACCGTTCTCCATATTTTGTAAGCATAAGAATGAGTAACTAAGACATATAGGTAGTCTTTGACTTAACAACAATTCATTTAATGAACTTTGAAGTTACAATGGCACTGAAAAAAAGTGACTTATGATAGTTTTTCACACTTACGACCATTGCAACATCCTCTTGGGCACATGATCAAAATTCGGATGCTTGGCAACTGGCTCATATTTATGATGGTTGTAGTGTCCTGGGGTCACGTGGTCATCTTTTACAACCTTCTGATAAAGTCAGTGGGGAAGCCAGATTCACTTAACAACTAACTGTTACTAACTTAACAGTTGCAGTGATTCACTTAACAATTGTGACAAGACAGGACATAAAATGGGGCAAAACTCACTTTTAACAGCTGTGTGAGCAGCAGAAATTTTGGGCTCAATTGTGGTTATAAGTCAAGGACTACCTGTGTATATTAAACAGATCTATATCCCTATATGTTCTACTCAGTACATTTCTGTACTTCATGATGCTGTAATATTAATGAGTTGCCTTGGTCCCCAAATGATAGTCAGTGAAAAAGATTATGAAAACTAAAGCAGTGATATTACATAATATGTTTTAGATTATTAGTTATTATGCCAAAGAATAGCTAGGGGTCTAATCTCCATAAAATGTGGTTTCAGCCTCAAAGATGAACAAAGGGCTTTTAAGGGAAAGCAAGCACTATGACAATATAGAAGCTTTGTTTTTATTTACTAAACTTATTGTTATTAGCCATTCCGGACCAAAAGAAGGAAGCACAAGTTAAAAATGTTTTAAAGTAAAAATGAAGAAGCTTACTTCCTTCTAGAACATAAGCAATGTCCTACTATATCAGATAAGTAGCCCATTAAGTCCAGCAGTCTCTTTTCATAGTGGTCCCCCATTGTGCAAGGAAGGCCATTAGACTCCAGCAGGTGGCCTTTCAGAGGCAGTTACACTGCCATCAAAGCTAATCACTATTGATCCCCATGATTTCCCTTAATTGGCCCAACACTTTTTTGAAGCCAGTTAAGCTGGTAGCCAGCACCGCATCTTGTTGTAACCATCACCACCATCACATGGTAAAGATAATGCATAGAATTTAAAATTCTCTTGCTGTACCACTGATGTTGGCCTATATTCTCTTTTGTAAAATATGTTTTTTACCAGTCATTTTTGTATTCGGAGCAAGGATGAACTAACTCCTTTTTGCTTATAGGTGAGACCATTGCACACCTCACAGACATTGCAACCTTGGATCGTCCAGAATCTGATGGCCAGATAACAATTTTTACAGACAAAACAGGAGTGATAAAGGCTGCAAGGCTCTTGCTTTCCTCAGTTACAAAAGTATTGGTTCTGGCTGACATAATAGTTATTAAGCAAATTATAGCTTCTAGAAACAAGGTAATTATGAATTTGTGAACACTGATTGTACATTTTGCATACAGTTTTATATTGTATATTATGGAAGTGATAATTTAGTATTTTTAACTGGCATTGAGTTCAGTCCAAGGTCATTATGTGTGTGTTTTTCTGTGTGTACATACATATATTTTCTTATTAATAGGAAACCTAAGTGCTAAACTTTAGCCAGATAATACATTATAGATACGTATAGCCATTATGGGAGCAATAAATAAGCCTTTCATCCAGTAATACATAAAGTTAAACTGCATTGTGTATTGAAAGAGTACATAAATAATCTTGACTCTTATGGCCATGCAGAATTGGTTGCATCTTAAAATAGAAAACAAGAACTGATTTTGAGAAGTTCTAAATTTATCTTGTCAGTAATCTATCATTCATGGTTTCTTTTCAACATATTTGACAGGTCCTTATGACAATGGAACAGTTAGAGAAAGTGAGCAGTTTTCAGGAATTTGTGCAAATATTCAGTCAATTTGGAAATGAAATGGTGGAATTTGCCCATTTAACTGGAGAGCGACAAAATGTAAGTGTTAGATAAAAGTCTATCCGTTCAATGCTTTGTAGAAAATATTAGCAAAAATTACTTCATTCTCAATTCTGCCTTATTACAGAAAAAATAGTCACCTGGTTAAAAACTTACAACTGGTGTTTATAATGTGTGCATCCAACCTGCAAGTTATCAAGTATTGTAAGACATAAAAGTATCTCTGAACAGTGAGATCCCATCTGAACTGTCGCGGTTAATAACCATAAAAGGCAGAATACCACTACTTTAGTAATACTAGGGACTTTTAGTCTCAGCATCTGTCCTAATTGAGCCACAGCAGCAGTGTTTCCTCCCAACTGTGAAGTACTGGCAGTCTTGGATGACCCAATATTTGTTAAAGTACAACAGAAAAAAAATAAAGCAGAAATATGCTGGGAAACTGTCATCGTTAAATAAAAAACAAAACCCCCACAATAGCCTGAGTAGTATGGAATGCTGACTGACCATCAGTGGGAAAATGTTCATAAATAGATTGCTGGGTCAGCAGAAATTCTTCCTCAGCATGTAGACCATGGTGAGAAATCTGCAAGTAACTTCCCACTTGAACACCTAAGACTGCCTGTCAGAATTTGCCAGCAAACTACTATACTGAAGAAAAGCACCTTGGTTTTTGTGCAAAATGAGATGTTTCTGACAGGCATAAGACACTAATGTTACTTAAATAAAGAGAAAGCCCCACATCTAGTTCCAAAAAGGAACAAAAACTGGTGTTCCAGATCTTTTGGACATATCATATTGTTGCCTTGCCCTCTGCTACTATCTACCTTGAAGAAAGTGGTAGAAAAGTATAGTTACTTTTCCTGCTCCTGGTCTAGACTAGCAAACAATTCCTTTAATTGTTCTTCATTAGCAGACAGCTCCTTTAATTCTGTTGAAACCAAATCTATCTTACATCTAAATTGTTAAATCTTTTGGATTCCTTCTCTGTAACTTCCATATTGTAAAAGAAAATGCTTGTGTTATATCTGTGGAATGTTTTATTTTGTTAAATCAGAGATATGAGACATGTCTCCTTTACTGACTGAAGCTATTTCAGCTGTCATTCTCACTCTATTTGGAATTCTAAGAAGTAGGCAAAATTAACATCTTCATCAATGACTATAATAAACAGTGATACCCGTGTTTCCCCGAAAATAAGACGAGGTCTATTTTTTGTGGACCAAAAGACCCATTAGGTCTTATTTTCGGGAGATGTCTTCTTTTGCGGCTGGCCGCCCACTCCCTATCACCATCTGCTTGCCTGCGGCCGCAACGGTTTACAAGGCTTCCCCAGGCAGATGTATTTTTCACCCAGACGGAGAAATGATGGAGACTCGAAGCTTCTTCTGCTTGCAAATGGAATGCTTTGAAATGGAGCTGAGCTCGTTGGGATCGCCTGCCCCCCCCGCCCCCCGCCTCTGCCATGCACTTTTTGCCGCGAGGGAGATGAAGCTTTGTCTGCTTGCAAATGGGATCTCCGAGTCGCCATCATTTCTCCATCTGGGCGAAAAGTGTTTAGATGCCTATGGGGCGCTTGGGAACGGAGCATGAAACCACATGAATCTAATAGTTCAGAAGCAACAGAAAAGCTGCCCAAATTTCTCTCCATATCCCATTATCAGGTGTCTGTCCTTTTTTTAATAATTAAAAGATACGACATGCTTTGTTTTTCAGTAGATGTCCTGTATCTCCCTTTGCCAAGAATTATTGTTAACCATTAGGAGGTTTTGCTTTTCTTCCCTTAGGATCTGAAAGATGAAAAGAAGAAAGCTAAAATGGCAGCTGCTAGATCTGTTCTTGAGAAATGTACCATGATGCTTCTCACTGCTTCCAAGGTAACTAATTTTTTCTGTTTGTTATCAGCAAAGTAAAAGACTTGAGAGCCGCTCTCCGGAAAACATAGGGACAGCATTGATTAAAGCCACATCAGTCAACGTGTCTAGAGACTGGAAAGCTTTCTGAGGGACACCAGGATAAATGTTGACAAACGCAGTGGCTGATTCACTGATGGAACGGATAAGCAGCCTTGGCTGATTTGCCCAAGGCGGGGCGACACACACACATTAATGGGATTCACCTTGGTAAATAGTACAGAAAGATCCAAATAGTGTTGATGTATCTTTATTTACCTGCTTGCTTAACTGCTTTTTTTTTTTTTTGCTCAAATTATTGATTTTTTTTCCAGACTTGTTTAAGGCATCCCGATTGTGAGTCTGCCCGTGTTAACAAAGGAGCAGTGTTCCACAGAATGAGACTAGCTTTGGAACAGGTTATAGAGATTGTAGCAGACACTCGGCCCAATGGAGAAAATGAATCTGGCCCAGTGAGCATTTATACTGGCATCAAGGAATTCAAGGTATGAATCAGATGAGGCTTTTTTGGAAAACTATTTCTAGATGCAAGAGGAAACACATTTTATTGGTTTAGATTAGAACTTTCCAGTGATTTTTAAATACTTCAGTATGTTCAAGACCTTTCAGTGCACTTTGTTCATAATCTGTCCAGGATTTTATGAACTAAAAATTGCATGTATATGTATGGTTGAAATATGACAATTCCTAGATGAGAATGTGTCACTCAGAAGGTAGATAATGTTGGATACAACCAGGGGTGAAATCCAGCAGGTTCTGACAGGTTCTGGAGAACTGGTAGTGGAAATTTTGAGTAGTTCGGAGAATCGGTAGCGGAAATTTTGAGTAGTTTGGAGAACCGGTAGCGGAAATTTTGAGTAGTTCGGAGAACCGGCAAATACCATCTCTGGCTGGCCCCAGAGTGGGGTGGGAATGGAGATTTTGCAATATCCTTCCCCCAGGAGTGGGGAGGGAATGGAGATTTTGCAATATCCTTCCCCTGCCACGCCCACCAAGCCACGCCCACAGTAGTGTAGAACCGGTAGTAAAAAAAATTGGATTTCACCACTGGATACAACTCACACTACTAGACTAGAAAATTGACCCAATTTGCTGAAACAGAAATGTACTCATAACTCCAACCCAATATGCTTCTAATTTGTATTAAAAATGGCAAAACTATATATAGGTAGTCCTTGACACGTTCACAATTGAGCCTAAAACTTCTGTGGTTAGTTGAGATATTTGTTAAGTGAGTTTTGCACCATTTAATGACCTTTCTTATCACAGTTGTTAAGCGAATCCCTACAGTTGATAAGTTAGGAACACAGTTGTTCAGTGAATCTGGCTTCCCCATTGATTTTGCTTGTCAAAAGGTTGCAGAAGGGAATCACGTGACCTCGGGACATAGCAACGTTCATAAGTATGAGCCAATTGCCAAGCATCTGAATTTTGATTACCTGATCATGGGGCTGCTACAAAGGTTGTAAGTGTGAAAAGTGGCCATAAGTCACTGTTTTCAGTGCCGTTGTTACTTTGAATGGTCACTAAATGAACTGTTAATAAGTCGAGGACTACTTGTAATAAATATTACTATACAACTAACACATGCCATCTGGATGGCTTTTCTATAATATAATCTTAATCTTGTATCTCACGGGAGTAGTATGGATTATTTCTCTTGCAATTTTGCCTGTTTCAACCCAACTTTTGAGGGGAGGCAGGTATATGAAAACTTGACAAATCACCTGGAAAGCTGCTTTGCACAAATATCATGTGGTACAATTCCCTATTCATATCAGCCATTTTACATAGATGGTTGTGTAGGTTATTGCCATGTGGGAATTGAAATTATCTCACTGAAGCCCGTCATCCTTTCCATAAGAAGTGTGTGTTCTGAAAAGAATGCAGCAGGATGTGGGTGTTCTCTCACCGGTGTGTAGGATATGGGTGAGAGAACCCGATTCTTTACAGTCCTAACCAGCAGTTCGCCCAAACATTGGCAAGACACCAAATTAACTGTCTCTGATATATGAATCTCAATCATGAGAAGTGCATAGTCAGCATAAAGACACCAAGATGCCATCTTTAATTCAATTAAAAGATTTTTAACAATAGCTTATAGGATGGAATACATATTAACAACAATTAGATCTAAAAACACTAAAAGAACATTGAGTGAATTTACCATGTTACAGGTGGGAGGCTGAGAATGTGTGGTTTGTTTTAGGTCATGTGATGGAATGGAGCTTTGATTCTAAACCTTTCTCCTAACTGGCATGCTATAACTGCACTGATATTTCAGTCTTTTTTTGCATATTTTTTTTAGTATCTCATGCATCCCTTCCCCCTCTTTTCAGAATAAGGTGGAAGGTCTGCGAGAAAACCTTTATCTTCTGCCAAGGGAGAACCTTAGAGCATTGCTGCGTCTTGTCCTTGAACTCACAGAAGATTTTACTGATTCTGCTTATACAAGCCATGAAACACGAGGACGCATCTTGGAGCTCTCCAAGCAAGCAAAGATGGAATTGGAGCAGTTGGTGTCAGCCTGGATCAATGCTGTAAGAAAGACTTTTTTCCCAGCACAGCTGTTGGTTTGAGAACTAATACCGGTACTAAATCAGTTTATACACTCTATATGATAACTTGTCTCATCACAGTATTGAAAATTCCATGGAGTAATCTACCCTTGCCATTTAAAACTGGATTTTACAAATGTTTACCTAAATCAGAACAAAATCCCAATATAATTCCTTTTATAAATACAACTTTTCTCCTATTATTAGTAACTAGTCAGATTCAGAAAAAGATATATGTTGCACGTATTTGTCCTCTGCTATGCTACTATTGTTTACTTGTAATTTATCCTACATAGTGATCTCTATAGAGAATGGGACAATAGCACCCACTACTCTCAGCTAATATGGGCAACATGACAATGTTAAACCCAATACATGTGGAGAACTAAAGGTTTAAAGTTTCTCAAAATGTAGGGAAGAAATTGAAATCATGTAGAACTGAAACACAGGTGAGCCTCCGGATTAAAATTGGGAACAAAATTGTCATTGCTAAGCTAAATTATTATAAAGCGTTATACCATGTGATCATTTCACTTAGCCTCAACAGTTCTTGCAGTCCCAGTTGTCATTGTTAAGCAATGACCACATGGGTCAGTAAGCAAACTGATATCCTGTCAGCTTCTCCATCGACTTTCCTTGTGGGAAGCCAGCAGGGAACATTAGAAATAGTGATCATGTGACTGTGGCTCATTGTGATGTCGTAATTGTGAGGAGGGCACCAAACACCTAGATAACAAACATATGACCATGAAAACACTGCAATAACCGAAACTCTAAGGACCTGTTATAGGTACTACTTGTTCAGAGCCATCACTAGTTTGAATGGTCACTGAACAATAGATCGTAACCTACCTGTATATGCAATATTGCTTAACAAATCTATTTATTGGCTTTACAACATACTATATATTAGAGCAGTATATATTTCTGTATGCCAACCTGTAAAGCCATTGTTTACAAATTACAATGGTTGGGTTCACATGTTTCCCTAAGTTAAAGTATGCTTCATTTGGTTTTTGGTTAGTATGATGTTTGAACACAACTATTACAGTTTGGAAAACTATGTAAGAAACACTGGGTTAGTGTGATGTATTAATCCAGCTAAACTTGCAAGCAACAGGTTAGTCATATCAACAAAATACTGTATTTTTCGGAGTATAAGATGCACCGGAGTATAAGATGCACCTTAGTTTTGGGAGAGGAAAACAAGGAAAAAAGGCCTCTGCCTCCAAGCAATTTGCCAAACAGCAAACAGCACAGATGATATACACTGTTTGCTGTGTTCTGTGCATGTGTGTGCTTGACCCATAGAAATAGCAAAGAATTGGAGAAATGTACATTATGCCAGAAAGTTTTCTTAAATGTAGTCACACTAACTCCTCCCAATTATTTAAATAGATCTACTCCAAGGTAAGTCAGGATTTAACTCTAATACTAAACAGGACACTGTTACATTTCAGACTATACTTGTACAGAGCTGTTAAAATTAATTAAAACTTCTGGAAGTATACATTATTCTCTATTATTTAAAAGACGATACAATAGCACTGGGCCTCTTCAGAGCAAGCATTTATTTTAAAAAGCTTCTTTATTTTGTTAAGTTGTCTAGATTTACAGGGGTCTCGGCAAAAATTAAGACTTGTGGACTTCAACTCCCAGAATTCCACAGCCAGCAAAGCAAATAATAAAGAAGTCTTTAAAAAATAAGTCTAATAATTTGAACATTCTACAGACATTTATAGTTATTCACTTACCCCCCTTGCATCCAGTTCAGCAGAAAATAAAAATCTGCGTGTCTCTCCCAGCTATTTGCCTCTTTGCAGCAAGTTTCAGTTTCATTTTAGCATGTGGCAAATCAGCTGGGGGTCAGGAAGCTGCTAAGGACTTGCTTGTCTTAACAGGCTCTTCCCTGTTTGCTGCAAGCAGGTAAATTGCTGGAAGACAGAGGCCAAAGGGTGGGGGTGGGGCTGCATTCGGTGTATAAGACGCACCCACGTTTTCACCCTCTTTTGGGGGGTAAAAAGGTGTGTCTTACATTCCGAAAAATACGGTACTTCAGGACAAATTTTGCTAAATAGGAACAAAATTGATTATTGTCATTAATTATTCATATGGAAATTTATTGAGTTCTCATATTGCACTAAACCATAAACTGGTTTAATTTTAGCTTAGCACATTTTGTAAAACAGTCAGTTGTTTCTTATTCAACAAACTATGATTAAACCATGGTTCAGCATGATATATGAACTAATGTAGAATTCATGCATCTCTATCTTAGGCATATCTTCAAAGCCACATTTCAAGAGTCAGCGAGCCTTACTTCCAGATAAAATTATTATATTTTATTTTAAGATTTTATTTAAAAGAGCAAATGGCCTAAAGTCATTAATTTATGGAATTTGAAATTGTTTTTCTTTAGCAAAATCAGAAGAAAAGAGAAGTCACAGAGGACTTGGAAATATCAATTCTAAAAATGTGCCAGTGCATGAATGAGCTTCAAAGAGAGGTAAATTAGAACCCAGTATAATCTGGAATATATTTTAGCGTTATGTGTAACTTCCTCAAAATGAATTCTTATAATCTCAATAGAGATATAATGATATAACAGTGTTTACACCTGCCTGACTTTGCCATTTAACCAGCAGGTTGTTTTGAGTTGAAGCCTGCTGGCATAACTTTCATGCAGGAATACAAATTGTTTGGGATTGTTTCAGAATCTACCTGCTTTTTATTCATAACAAGTCACTTAATAATCCAGTTTATGAGCTGCATAGATGTGGGTAGCTTGTCAGCCTTTTCTGTGGCCCTCAGAGTCCCCTCCAACCTTGATTGCTACAAACTGATGACATAGTTTCCTGCCTAGACTGGGAGAAACAGAAATTTTTCAAAAATGGATATAACAATTTACAAGCAAAGAGCATTTCTCAAAATCATTTTCATGCACAGGTGTGAAATAGCCTTCAGCTACAATTCCTCCCCCCCCCCCAATAAGTCTTGGTCACCAAACAATGTTCATCCTTGACCCAGGAAGGAAGCTTGCCTAGAAGAGCACAGGCCTATGGAGAGAACTTGCCTGAAAGCCCTATGCAAGTCAATTTAATCAAAGAAGGCAATGAGTACATGGAAATTTATTTTATAGATCCATATTACCATTAATACTTTTTCATATTTTTTTTCTCTCCCCCCCCCACCCCCCAATTATTATCCAGTTAGGATTTCACCATCATCAATTCCTCCTCTTGCATACACACATTATACCAGGACAGACTCTTTGTTAGTCTAACCAGCATTTCAAGGGCCAAGGAAATTGTAGACCCCAAGTGTGACAGACTGTAGTTTTCAGTAGCCCCTACTGAAAATTTTTAGCAGGACCCATGCTTAAGCATGTTGAAACTTCTACTTGAGCTGCCTCTGAATGCCACAACAAGGTCTCCATTTCTCAGAGATTTGGGCACAGAGAGAACTTCCCCAACAAGAGACATTAGTGAGTGGGTGTGTCAAGTGATGAAAACAGGGTTACAATGGAAGCTCTGTCCCTTTTGTACATTTATCACATTTTGACAAAGGCATTGGATCTTGCAGATGCCTTTGTTCCCAGCAAGTGTTAATTTTTGCTGAAGACACTGGGATTTGAACATCATAATCTCTACATTCAAAGTATGTATTCTTCTACTGAGCAACAGTCTCTTCTCAAGCTGTACATGAGTGGGCATGTTTAAGAAAAGAACAAAAGCAGAGAAGCAGTTTAGCCTTACTGTCCTTAGAGTACAACAGTTGTGTTACCCACCACTGCTGTTTTTTAGAATTAGAATTCTACGGCGGATAGTTGCATACTTATGGAAATCCTCTGAATTTGTGATGTAGCCTCTTATCAGTCTAATTTTCTGCCCCGGGTGTTATGTGTTACCCTGTAGATTATTTAGCATACTTTTGATTTTATTCCAGATCACTTAGTTCCCTCCTGGAAGAAGAGCAAGGATAAAGTGGGGGTTATCCTTTCTTAATCCTCTTCTTTCTTCTGGCAGATTGGTTGTTTGTAGCAGCAAAGAATGTTGCAAGAATTATGAACAATACTATGAACAAACAATGCTGAAGAAGAACACTACAATTACGTGTCAAAATAATCAAAATTCTGCATTAGAAATATTTTAATTATGAGACCTATTTCAGTGAATTCTTATTCTGCCCACATTTTCCGTTTTTGCTGGAAGCCTGCAATACACAGAAAACCTACCCCTAACAGAAATGTTATAAATATTCTTACTCTTCTCAATGCAAGCCTTTTCAGATTTTATGGTGTCACCCACATTTTTTCATATATATCTTTGCGACCATGAGGGTTAGATACTTGTGATATTTTTTAAATTAATACTGTTGTTCTCAGGAAGCAGTTTTCAATTCTGTATCCAAGACCTCTGCCTGTCAGATAATATAATCAGTAGCTGATATGTAGGACTAACAGGTCTAATAGGATGCCAGCGTCCAGAAGGGAAATGATAAATGGTTTAGTAAATTCAAACTGGAAATACCTTGCTCCATAAGCTCTATATTAGTTCATATTTTTTCTACTTCGAACAACTACTACTTCAGACCAACCATATGTGTTTGAGATTTTTAATAGATAGTCCTAGATTTACAACAGTTCATTTAGTGACCATTCGAAGTTACACAGCACTGAAAAAAGTGATTTATGACCATTTTTCACACTTTGCAGCAACCCCATGGTCAGATAATCAAAATTCAGACAACTGACTCAGACGGTTCCAGTATCTCACGGTGATGTGATCCCCTTTTGTGACCTTTGACAAGCAAAGTCAGTGGGGAAACCGGATTCTTAACAACCATGTTACTAACTTAACAACTGCAGTGACTCACTTAACAACTGGAACAAGAAAGGTCGTAAAATGGGACAAAACTCACTTAACAAATGTCTCAGTTAGCAACATAAATTTTGGGCTCAGTTGTGGTCGTAACTGTATGCCTAGCCCTATTAAATTTTTTGATATTGTTTAATGCAGTGTGTGAACTAAGCCACAGTTAAGTCAGTTCTTGGTAAACATCGTTATCCTCTTTTCTATATAAATGCAGTTAATGAGTTTTGACTATTTATTCCTTATTGTTCATATTTTTTTTCAGATTCATTATATTGATGCAGTCTAGAATATTAGTTCAGAAAAATTAGTTGCCCACAAAAAAACTGTTGAACTGCTATGCCAAATTCCAAAATAAAAATATCAATGGCTTTTGTGCAGATGTTCTAAATTGCCTGGAAATAACTACTGCTTGTTCCAAGTTCCCATTGTTTTGTGCTAATTTTTCCAATATCAAAGCTCCAGAGTGCAGCAATATCTGTCGCAGCAGACCTGATAAAGTTTCATTCTGATCACCTTGTTTTGAAAGCGCTGAAAGCCTGCGGAGTAGAAGGAAATATAGAAGCTATTGCAGAGCATAGCTATAAGCTCTCTGAACAGAAAGACCAATTGATCGAAGTAAGTTTGGATTATGTTGAAAAAGACCTAAATTCTGCTTATTTGGGATACTTTATTGAAATTATCATTTTTTTTCTATAATAGCGGTATTAGTAATTGCTTGCTACCATAAAGATTACTGCAGTCAGCTGGGAGATTTGAGTGGCTAATCATGTCCCTTAGTCAGGAATACCCTGAGTGGTCATATATGTGCCTCCGGTCTTCTTTCCCTTCAAAAAAATATTGCTGAATTGCAATTTTAATGTGTCAGGAATTACTATTAACATAAGGTATAATCAGAAGAGCTGTATTTAATTTGCATTTAATTTTTATACTGGCCCAGCTCACTTCTTTGTCCTTACCCCACCATATCATTTAAAGACCAACTGCAGCCTCTCCTTTTCACCCAGGTAAGTAAAAGGGAATATCCCCAACTCTGGCAAGAGAACGTATTCACAAAAAGTCTTCGATTTTTGGAATTGAGGTGCTATATTAATGCTCCTACTTCATTCTTCAGAACACCCTTCTGGTGAAAGCTGCTTGGAGCCTTGAGGTATCTGTTCTTAAAACCAACAGCTAATTGATTTCTAAAATGCAAGTAGTTGTTGTACCAATCCTACCATATTTTTCATACCATTTATTCAAAAGGAGAAATAAGCATGCTCATGGAACAAAATAACCATAACAATAACAGCAACAATAATTTATTAATCTGGTATGCCAGCTGATTCTTAACAATCCTGGGTGGAAATAGAAATGGATTCCAGATGTCATCAAGTATCTTTTTAAAAAAGTAGCAAGAAGTAGAAGACGGCCACATGCGGTCCTCCCGAGCTCCGTTTTCACTGGCAGAGGGTTTCAGGAGGCCGTGGCAGCCAAAAACGGAGCTCGGGAGCCTATTTTTGCTGGCAGATCGCTCGGGCGATCACAGACGCCCCTAACAGGAGTGACGTCGAGCTGGCCACACCCACCCTGGCCATGCTCACCCCGCCCCCAAGGACAAACACAACCCTGAGGCGGCCCTCAGTGAAATCGAGTTTGACACCCCTGTTCTAGATGCATTCCTGTATATTCAAAGCTTTCATTTAGTATCCACCATATATGTTTCATAAGAATTCCACAATCTATACATAGGTTTTATGATTATGTTGTTTCTCTGTATAGATATGCCATCTATTGAGACATGTCTCTGGATCAGAGCCACTTGAAATTACTTGTCTCCATGCAGAAGATACTTTTCATGTGACTGGGCCTCAGGTATTTATAATTTTACATGGCTATTTGCTCCAATTGAATTCTGTTTCAAATCGTTTAGCTTCAGGTGCCGGAAATTGGAACTGAAAACGTTGTCCATAATATGTACTGTTCTCATCTGG
The DNA here is from genome assembly GCA_023053685.1 of Diadophis punctatus similis. Taxonomy (NCBI): domain Eukaryota; kingdom Metazoa; phylum Chordata; class Lepidosauria; order Squamata; family Dipsadidae; genus Diadophis; species Diadophis punctatus. Next base: position 116,420,093 of record JALIGW010000003.1, on the reverse strand, counting down.
AAATAGGTCAATATTCCATCAATATTTGAAAATAGATCAGAATTTCATAATGGAAAAAGTATATTGAGCGTGGAATAATAGTGTTAAAGTATCTTTTAACTGTTGATTTCAACATACATACAGACTTCCTAAATACTTAGGTAGCAAAACAAAAAAAATATTTTCAAAGAAGGTTCTGGATAGGGAATCATGTTTAATAAACAATAATCATGGCTGGCATGCTTTATGATGCTAGATTCACAGTAACTGTTCCTGACAGTATAATCAGTAAAATGCTTCTTTAGAGCCGTTTCACTCTGTTGGAAGACCACCTTCCCTACATCAGAAGAATAAGTTAATAATCCTTTTCAAAATCTTCTTGAAAGTAAGATTTCTTATAATAGTTATATTCTCTCAGCTTACTTAGTTTAAAACAGCCACTTGCTCAATACAATATATAGCACAATAGTATTCCCTTTGAAAGTCCCCTGGTTTTTTTTTTAAGCTTTGTTAGCAAATGCTTTTTTAGTACAAATGAGAGACAGCTTATCTTTTGTCCTGTGGAGGTGGATGCCGATACAGAATTGTATGTGTATGACAAAGCCTTGTTTTGTTTCCTTCAGATAATTTCCGCTGCTGAAACTCTGACATTGCATCCTTCCAGTAAAATTGCAAAAGAAAATCTGGATGTATTCTGTGAGGCTTGGGAATCTCAGCTGAATGACATGTCCCTCCTCTTAAGAGAAATCAGTGATGTGTTTGAAGGAAGACGAGGTGAGCAGGTTGTTCCTAAGTACCGACAACCTACTGTCCTTAAATACAAGCTTACAGCTTACAGCGCACGCATATTCTGAGCATTCTCGCTATGAGCTGTGATGATCGACATTCTTCCTAAAGCCAACAAACTACAACTTGATGCCAGTTAACACTTTTAGCTACTCTGGAGGTGTTTTGGGGTTGACTGCACTAAAATATATTACCTACGGAGGGAAAACATGCAAACTGCCAAAACCCATCAGTAACATGGCAGATCCTTGGAATGTGTCCACCCTGTGTTCACAGTTCATAGTTACCAATCTAGCAAATATTAGAGTACCTGCGATGTAGCTTAAAGTCAGAAGCACTTCTTAAGTATTTAGATAATAATTCAAACAATCTTGCCTCCTGTTTTTCAAGGAGATAATGAATATCATGCTGAGACTCAACCTTTTATGGTTTTAATTTCAGTGGAATCCTGTGAGACTAGAAAGCACAGTCTCGCCTAAATAAAAGCACATTTATTGCTTTTAGTTAAGTGGTTTTAAACCTTTGTTTCATTTTTTTCTTCTTTTATATGATAAGAAAACTCTCTGCTTATCAGACCTAAAATTCTTCCCCCATATCTAAGATCATGTGGGCGCACTTTTGATAGGTCTACATAAATGAGGTGTGTGCTACATGGCTGCGTTCAGTTGTCTCTTTCATTTATATATTACAGAAAAGGGTGCTAAGCAACATGTCTAAGCATCTCTCTTTAAGAACCACAGTACTGCAGTTGAAGGCCACCATTTTAAAGGAATAGAGTTCTTTTAAAAAGAATTTTAAAGGCATAGAACTTATTGTACAATGAGGTTATTGTGTAGATCAGCAGTACATTTTCAAGTATTCAAGGAAGTGATTCATAATTCAAAGCAGCTAAATTTTTTTGAGGGGGATGATGGAAACATAAAAAGTTCTTCTTTCAGTCTGACCTGAACTGTCTAGTGTTCTTGCAAAAGAAAGAAATCCTTATTATTATTATTTTGTGCTCTCTGCTAACTTCACAATGTAGTGAATTTAGCTATTTGATTTTTAAACTGCTATCGTTTCTGCTTGGATGGGATCTTTTCTGATGACTGCCCACAACTTTTGGCCTATATTCTGTGGTAAGTCACCTGGTATTTGTGTAGCATTTAGAAAACTATAAAGAGCAAATCTGTTTCTTAACATCCTTGCCAGAGGCACTGTAGTATTATTTGTTGAGAGATTTCTTATTCCTCTGCGTAATTTAATTTTCTTCAGAAGGATTTTCAGTTTTACAGAAAAGAACACTAAATTCTGCCATTATTTCTGTGATAGAAATGTTATGCTTGCTGAATTATTCTTTGGAGTATTTTCTTGAATATAATCACTCACGACAAAATCATGTACAGTACCAGGCTTGACATTAGAGAAAAATCAGGCAAGTAGCAGTAGCTTTTAACTTACAAAGCCATTGCAGAATGCCTAAGGAGACAGTTATACATATCTGATCATGCCTCTCACTTTCTAGCATACTGCTTTTAATGGGTCAAGACCTATTAGACTTTGCATGCTGATTTATCCTCATTTTTATCTTCATCTTGAAAGCAAAAATTAGAGACCTCTTGTAAAAATGAGGCCTGTATATTTGTTTTGTGGGACATAGGTATATAGTGCTAAGACCCAGATATTGTTTATAATGTAGTAAAGGTACTTAGGAAAATTATATACAGCAGGGGTCCACAACCCCTGGGCTGCGGACAGACACCGGTCCTCAGCCCAACAGGAACTGGGGCGCACAAGTGAGCAAAGTACCATCCAGGCAGCATGCGAAACCACACAAACCTGGTCCATGAAAAGTATACCCTCCATGGAACCAATCTCTGGCACCCAAAAGGTTTGGGAGCTGCTGTCATAAAGTATTAAATTCAGAGAAATGTTTCCACCTCAGAGAATAATTTGCTGTGTCACATTTTCTGTGATTTGCTAACTATCTAGTCTAGTGCCTAATCTTCTATCAACACTAACACTATCCTTCATTTAGTTTCGGAGAATGTTTTTATATTCTGACTGAGTTTAAATATCAGGCTTGTTATATTTTCATTTCCAATCTGCTACATCATTAGCCATTGGTTATAATCCACAATAAACCAGTGGATTCCTGTAATAAAATCAATCGAAATGCTTAGTGTGATAAGTGAACTCAGTGTCTAAATATGTGGGGAGGGTTCAGTATACAAGAGAATAAAACCATGCACCTGGCCTTTTCTTTTTCAGGCAGGAGATCTGTAGGGGACCTGTAGGAGATCTGTATTTGTGAATACTTGAACATGGGTATAATTATTACACAAGGACAGCTATCGATGAGATGCAGGCCTACTCTTCTCTCTATACTGATCTTTTCACACATTTAGACAACTGCCAGAATAAGACTAGAATGACTCAGAGCATATGAATGGCACTTCAAATGCATGGAGGCAGCCAAGAGCAGCAGCTGAACCAGAATTAAATGTATGTGGAATAGTGTAAATTGAATTTGAATTATAAATTCATCATGTAGATAATTTTAATTATTTATAATACAAAGTTTGTATAAATTAAATACTGTAAAAGTCGAAGTTAGCTTGGATGTTTTGCCATCCTGGATATGACCTCACATATAGACAGTCGTATTTAAGAAGACTTTCTCATAAGTGTATTAGGAGAATAGAATTAATGTGCTCTTAAGAACTATATAAAACTTCAACAAGTGCAGTTTCTCTGTGCTGTAAGTTGACATCAACCATAAGCCTTCCTTTTTTGCAGGAAGATACAGGAAACGGAAGTGGCTCCTAATGTAATTTCACTGATCAGAGGTTTTTGGTATACTGATTCATTATGTTGGAATCATTGGCTAGAATAGAGGAGGGAGTAAAGAGCTGGTCTAGCTTGGAGTTATTCTGTAGGAGGAAGCAGCAAAGGCCAGACTATTGAAGCTTTTATTTGCCTGTTCCCAAGAGAATGCACTGAATCTGGCAAGATTAATGTCAAGTGCAAGGAACCAGAATAACTCTGTGAATAGGCCAAAGTAGTTTCTTTATTGTTGGTTGTTTGTTTATGTTTATTCGTGTCAGAAGCTCCACAATCAAAATAAGGCATACTACATGATATACAATTTAAAATATAAAATACAAGATTAAAATATATACAAATTAAACAGATCTTGCCCAGAAACTAGCAACATTAATTGTGCTGTGTCACATTGCCGTGAGTTTCTCAGGTATACACTGATCAGGACACAGAGGGCAGATATACATATAGTATGTATTGTCTGCATGTCACCACAATCGCAAAGAGCAGAAGCCACTGGATAGCCACATTTGTCTCTGGGTCTTGTACCTGTGCGCAAGCTATTCAATTATTTCCATACTTCCCAGCTTTCGTTAGACCCGGGTTCCAGCTCCTCCGTTGCTTCCCTCCAGTGTTGGTTCTTCGTAGTTTTCCATAGGTCCACTCTATGATTTTCATGTCAAAAAACATGAAAGGAGCCTTCCCAAAGAATGTGTGCTGTTAACACATTCAGGCCAGTAGTGGGTTCTAAAACCCGTTGCTACCAGTTTGCGCGTGCGCAATGCTTCTGCGCATGTGCAGGTGGGTGGAGCCTCCCGCCACCACTGCTACCGGTTCGCCGAACCAGGAGCAACCCACCGCTGATTCAGGCATCCCCTGGATAACACCTTATAGCTGGCTAATTCTTTCACTCCAGAAGCATCCAAAGTGTAGTGAGGTGTTCATTCACCTGTTTCGTTATTGTTGAACATATATTTAGAACAATCTCACTGGACTCACTGCATACCCTTGAGAAAGGCTTTAATTATCTGGCTTCTGCCGCTTCCTCCCATGGAGCAACTTCAAACTAGAGTGCCTCTTTACTCCCCTGTCTACTCTAGCCGATGATTCCATCACATCAATCCAATTTAGGTAAAAGATAATTTTTAAAAAGAGAAAATTTACTTACAGAATGATGCATTTTAAGTCTTTGACATCTCAGGGGTGTTTAAGTTTCCTATTTAAATTAATGGGACAGCGTGTTTAATTAGCTGGTATCTTGGCAGGCAATTAGGTTATATTTTTATTACTAAAACACATTATTTTCCTAGATATCTTTTTCTATAGAAAAAATGGGACTGCTTTCTTGATAATGGGAGGTATATCTTTAGTATTTTGATTAAGAGATAGATGCAGTTAGCATATCAGGATGATAATTGAGGCTATGCCCAAGCTAACCCACTCCACTTAACTCCTTAGTTTACACATACTATATTTTTATGATAATGTCATTTTTAAATTGCCAATTTAAAATATTGAGCTTGGTATTGGCATGTGATGAATAACTATGTTTTAATGTCTGTGAGGCAATAGCCCTCTGCTTTTGATGATGGTTAAAGACTAAAGAGCAACCAAATGTGCTGGACACTTTCTAATAAACAAATTTCAGTTTTACAATGAATCATTTTGGCTCCATTTTGGTTTGTTTTCTCTACTTCACGGGAAATATAGAAATGTAATGGATTTAATTCTAAATTGCTTCTACACTTCACCATGGCCTTCTATAATGTTCTTCATCTTATGCAAGTCACCTTTCTTGCTTTCCTTTTGCCCATATATTAAATTGCTTCATTGCATCTGCAGGTGGTCTTAGACACTCATTGACTGGCAGAAACCAGGAATGAATTAAGATGGTATGAAATACGTAGCTGCAATTACTTTTACATTTTTCTACTGAATGACTTGGGGTTTAATATTAACTGAAAAAGGACACTGGCAAGTTCAAGGTGGCCAGGACTTTTTTTTTTTTTCTTTTTTTTTCCTGTCATGAAACATGAGATTTAAAAACTTGTTCTTCTGGTATTCTAAATATTTTATTTGTAGAGGAGTAGAAGACAGAATGGCTAGATCAGGCAGAAATCTATTTCTTGTTACATGGAAACTGTGTCGTGTCGTTTTGAGGTAATAATTAGAAAAAAGGAAGATGGCATACACTGCCTTATATTCCATCATGTGTGAAACATAATCCATTTCCCCGGCTTTTTAAAGAATGAATTTCTATAATAATAGTATGTGGCGAAGGGAAAGGGAAAAATGTCAACTTCGATCTTTGCAGATGGTGCACCATCTGGTAAATGTGTTTCAATAGAACAGTTGTAATAAAGATTTTTGGTAGCAAGGCTTTTTCTATCTAATGTGAACAGTTCATATAGCTAGCCTTCATATGCATTAATAAAAACCATTACTTAATTTGCTTGTGGAAATGCAAATTTTGAATTAACCTGGAACATTCGGTTGTCAGATGTATTTGGTGATGATACATAAGTCAGATGTAATTATATCAGCCTTGTAAATAAACCAACACCCTATTAGACTTCAAGAAAAGAAATTGAGAGTTTGCTAAGACTTTGGTCACCTATATTTCCCTGCTGCCCATGAATAGGGAGAGGCTTTCTACCTTCACTCTCAGATAGCATACAAATATAGTGCTAGTTTTCTATTAGAGGATGAGTAGATGGACTGGCGTGTGCATGGGTGTGAGAGTGTGTATAAACAAAAATTCCTTTCTCATCCATATGGGTATTGTAGGTCTTCCTCACTCTTGGGTGCCTTCTGCAGTTTGAGGGTTCTGCACATTATCTTAGCTGTCCTTAGCACTGCACTCTTCTGGACAGAGAGCTCTGATGATGTTCCTGAGATCTGTTGGAGTCACTTTGCTAGCTTAGAAGATACAGACTCAAGCGCCCCTACCACTAGTGGGACCAGTTCGGCTTTTACTTTTCACATCCTCTCTAGTTTCTCCTGAGGCTTCTCCAGCTTCTCACACTTGTTCCTGATGTTGCTGTCACTTGGCACCACTACATATGACATCTATCTCAACATGTATGTGTAGACTGTGGGGGGGGTGTTCAGGGAGGGGTAGCACCCTGCTGTAGGGGCATGTCATGTCCTTTTAGGGCACCTCATTTTAGGGCAGCTTTTAGGGCAACTTGTCCACCTTTGGTCCCCACCTGTTACTCAGCTCTCACTTGTGGCTCCTAGTAGCTGTAACATGCGCAGCGGCCACACCCCGCGCAACAACTTCGACAGGCTGGCCAGGTTCAGAGTAGCCGTTGGGTCATTGACCTCTGGTGAGATAGGGACTTGCCTATCCCGAGCATGTGAAGACAGATTCCAGCGGATTGAGCGGATGAAACCTACTAGAATAGGACAACAGTCATGAAGGCGGTCTCCGCAAGCGATGTGGTACGCTAAGAGCATAGCAGGACACGAAAGACGCCCTGGTCAACCACTGCGCCCAGCCCATCTCCAGCTGTCTCAACTTTTGTCCTGATATTGGAGCAAAATGGAATCTGGGAACAGAGAGTGAGGCTGACTATGCGCATCTCTCCCTCACTTTAATCCAATTCATGTGCAAGTCTTGACATCCCCCATACTATTCCAACTCACTTATATACATACAGTATGTATATATACACACATTATTTGTGTTTGTGTATATGTGTATAATATATACATATTGTGTGTGTATAATATATACATACTGTGTGTGTAAATGTTGAGGTAGATGTGTGCGTGTGTGTATGTATTTGAGATTGGAGTGTTGGTCTCTAAGTAATGCATTCATTAAGCCATCACATGACTGGACCCAATTCTATTACCATTTTACCACAGTTGTGAAATTATGCAAGACAATCTGGTTTCCCTAACTGACTTGGCTTGTCAGAAGCTATCTGGGAAAGTTGCAAATTGTAATACTCTCATGGCAAGACATTGCGATTGTAAATGCAAGCTGGTTGCCAGCCCCTCCCCCCCAATTGCAATCCCATGGCCATCTATCAAGTTGGCAAGAAGTGTCAGTCTTTGCATTTTTGTGATGACCAAAGAAAAATGGGATTTATTTCTTGACAAACAGAAACCAAGTGGGTGGGAAGGCTGATCTTAAATTTCTTTGTATTTCTAATCACCTATGATTATCGAATGGATATTTAAATATCAGACCAAGCTATTTCAAATTTAAATAGCAAGCTCAGACATCACATCTGGGTGCCATAATAATTCTCCAAATAATAGGACCTTAAGTATTGGTAATTAACAAGGACCACTACCAATTACTAGCAGTTATGGAAGTTTACCTATTTATCTATGGTTAAATGTAAGTTTTGAATAGCAATAGCACTTAGACTTATATATTGCTTCACAGTGCTTTGCAGCCCTCTCTAAGCAGTTTTACAGAGTCAGCATATTGCCCCCAACAATCGGTTCCCCAGAATGAATAAATGATCTTTTTGCAGGCAACTCCGAATCAATTGATGCTTTGATATTGATTTGAAAACTATTTTGCATAAATTATGATTTGGTATGATACCTGGTTCTGCCAACCTAGCAATTCGAAAGCATGTAAAAATCAAGTAGAAAAATAGGGACCACCTTTGATGGAAAGATAACAGCGTTCCGTGCGCCTTCGGCGTTTAGTCATGCCGGCCACATGACCACGGAGATGTCTTCGGACAGCGCTGGCTCTTCGGCTTTGAAACTGAGATGAGCACCGCCCCCTAGAGTCGGGAACGACTAGCACATATGTGCGAAGGGAACCTTTACCTTTACCTTATGATGTCTGAAATGAAAACCATATTTACAAATTGAATTCAGTACTAGAAAATGATGTACAAGAGAAATGAAAGTAGTGAAAGATGAAAAATAGAGTCAGATAAACATTGGTTGGCTTTTGAAACTGAAAGTTCAAATATTGTTTTAATATTAAATGCTGGTTGGAATAAACTATGCTTGTGTCTGAATTGACCTGAATTGCCTCATAGAAAATTTGAAAAGTGATTTGGAAAACTTGAAAGGTGATTTTGAAATTTTGACTGGTGTGCTGTCTGAATTAACCTGAATTGCATCACAGAGAATTGGAAAAGTAATTCTTATGAAAAAATATTGATACCATCTGATCAAAATTGAGCATTTTAAATTCCCATTAATTTCTATAAAACGTCGGAAATATTGGACTTACATTAAGTCTCCACTAGACTGAAATATTGTAGCTGATTTTAGTCCATCATTCAGTATTTTAAAATGAAGGGTAACTCATGCACTCTGACTTGAGCCACTTAGAGGAAGATAAATATAATAAAACAAAAACTTAAAAAAGCATTAAGTACTGTACATATTGGTGTTGATTTCAATGGAAGAAATGTCAGGGTCGTACCGAAAAGCAAATTTTCCTCATATCATTACAAAATCTGAACTTTACTCCAGGGATTACTTGATTCTCATCATGGCTACACTAGACCTTGTACATAGGCTTCCCCCACACCCAATTAGCTGTACCTCTTGGGCATTCAGAAAGATAAAGGGAATTTTTAGAAATGTTATCAACTAAATCAGGGGTCCCCAAACTTGGCAACTTTAAGACTTGTGGACTTCAACTCCCAGAATTCTCCAGCCAGCTATGCTGGCTAGAGAATTCTGGGAGTTGAAGTCCACAAGTCTTAAAGTTGCCAAGTTTGAAGACCTCTGAACTAAATGGAAAGGTTTCTGGTGAATCTGTCAATGCCTCCCATAAGCGCAAATATAGGCAGTATTAAAATTTCCCTTTTACAATGCAATGCATGGCAAAATACAGAGCCTGTCTGATCTATGAAGAGGAACCAATAAGGGTAGGTACATTTTTATATGATGATTTCTCCAAAACCTGGAGAGAAGATTTAAATAGTACAGTACATAATCAATTTTGGTGTGTTGTTTTTAGGGGAGAAGCGTGCATACTTGTCACTACCCAAACCAGGGGTAAGTTCATTTTTGTGGGGCTGGCGATTTCTTTATACTTTTCATCAATTAATTGTTCACTCCACATATTCACGTTTGTTTAACAAGCTACCCTGGCCTGGTTCTTATGTAGCACTGTAAGGAGTATCATACTAAGTTAAAGGTAAATCAATCATGTAACGACATAGCATTGTAGGTGATGTAAAGTTGTCAAAGACTAATCTTTCTAGAACACTAATGTTAAAGCTGAATTCTGCAAGCATCACTAAGTTTCTGAATGCTGCTGCAGTATTTTCTCTTTTCCATAATAAGAGTTGTATAAAAGTGCTAAGGGAAATGTCTGAATTCTGTATTTATGATAGAAACATAGAAATGGAAGGAGACAAGATGACCAATGTAGGAAGTTCACACTACAGTTGCCATCCAGTATTTTATTTCCAGTCTGTTTCATCCCTCAAAACCTCTTCCTTTATTCTTTATTGTAATATCAACTCTCTGCAACAATGGTAAATAATATATGATCTATTTCAAAGCTTTAAAGAGACATCCATCTTACTGCCTAATGGCTATTGTAATTATTATAAAATATCACATAGGTTTTTGAACAAAAAGATTAAAAAGAACCCTTTTCCAATTACTTTGTATAGTAGCTTTTGATACAAAAAATGTTTAGCTTTGTACATTTTTGTACTGAGATCTCAGCTCTCTTGTTAGAAAATGCCTGGATCATTTGAAATCTGTTTTTAATAAGTTAGGTTTTATTACTGTTATAAATAAGGCTATATAAACTCCAAAATGATTTGACAAAAGTGGACCTGCATGAGCACAGTGGTTTTCTGTTGAAATGACTTTGAACACGTCTAGATCAGTGTTGCCCAGTCCTGGGAACTTTAAGAAGTGTGAATTTCAATTCCCAGAATTCTCCAGCCAGCCATTTCCAAGGTTGGAAAATACTGATCTAGATCTTTTTTTTTCAGTCTTGTTTGCAGACTTGAAAAAGGCTAGAAACAATGCAGATAAAGTAATTGTTATTTTAAATTACGTGGCTTGATCTTCTATGTTCTGCAAACACCCTTTAATCAAAATCTACTCTTGTTTTCTCCTATACATATCAATGGCAGCATACCCATTTGTGTGGCATTCAGCCATTGCATGTGGAAAGTATCACTGTCCGTTTCCTAGGTACAACAGTGGTTGTACAGATTTGTGATCAGAATGTCCTTATGGTGGGAAAGTCTCCGGCCCATTTCCTAGGGCTGGAGACTTTCCCACCATAAGGACATTCTGACTACAAATCTGTGCAATCACTGTACCTAAATAGTAAAATCACTGTACCTAAATACCTAAATAGTATTGCAGTTCTGTTCCTAACACCTTTAAAAATTGTACTTGTTGTTAGTTGCGAAGTCGTGTCCAACCCATTACGACCCCATGGACAACGTTTCTCCAGGCCTTCCTGTCCTCTACCACCCCCCCGGAGTCCATTTAAGTTCACGCCAAAAATTGTACTATATTTTGTAATAGGATACATTTAAAATAACCTCTTCTGAGATTTTTTTTTTTTTTCTCAAAAAAGTTTTATTAGTACAAACTTACATAAGTGGTAACAAAATATTAAATCCAAAGTACAAACATTTTTATTTCCCCCCCCCCAGACCCACCCCCTTCCCTCCCCACCTCCCCCCCCCCGGACTTCCCAGAGATAATACAGGGCATAATAATAAGTTTAAATTGTTAATAAAAAGAAAAAGGAAAAAGGAAAAAAAGAACACTATTTTTTAAAAAAAAACTTCAACTCCAAACTATACAGTACTAATATATCGCATTTGTATACAATAGTAAAGATACAAAAAAGAGAGAGAAAAAAAAAGAAAGAGAATAAAAAAAAGAAAGAAAGAAAGAGAAAACTCTTTAACACTACAAACAAACAAACCTCCTACCTCCTCCCTTCAGTCCTCTATCTTATACAAGGTAAGTGTTACATAAGTAATAACTAAATATAAAATACACAAATCTTAAACTAATATTATTGACATTAAAAATAACCTCTAAGATAAAACTTAACTAAATGTTACATAAGTAATCATCAAATATTAAATTTCATCATGATATTCTAAGTTAATTCGCTAACTTTAATAAACAAAAGAAGAAAATAAAAGAAGAATAAACAATAAACAAATCTTCAACAAACTATATATATCTAATATTATCAACATTAAAAATAACCTCAAAATTATATAAAACTTAACTAAATATTGCATAAGTAATCATTAGATAGGGAAAAGATAAAATACAATCATATTAGTCTCTATCCATCCAATATATTTCAACATCACATTGTTTTGTATCTTGATAGTTCATCTTTTAATAGTTCAATAAATTCAAATTTGTCAAGTCGTCTCCCGTCTGCTCCCAAACCTCCATCTCCTCTTCCCCAGCTATCTGATTCAGGCACTCCTTTTGGATTTTTGAGTCTATTTCTTTTTGATCCATCGAAGGTGGCTTCCCCTCCTCCTCCTCTTTTATTTTCATACACCCTTCTTCTGGAATCTTAGATATATCAGCCTTTAGAACATTGACATAAAATTCAGTAGCTTTTTTTATCGTATTGAGCCGGTATCTTTTTCCAGAAAATTTCACTGTTACTCCAACTGGTGCTTCCCATTTATATTGTAAATTTAATCTCTTAAATTCATCAATCAAAAAAGTATAGCTTTTCCTGGCTTTAAGCATTTTAGAGGGGATTTCTTTCCAAATCTTTAGTTCCTGACCATTCACCATAAGATTATTGTTAAACGTTGCTTGTATAATTCTGTTCCGTAGAGCTCTTGTGGTAAAATATATGACAATATCCCTTGGTAGATGCTTTTGTTTGGCGTACCACGAGTTGATTCTGTATGTTTTGTCGATTTGTGTAGCCAATTCCGCTTTAGAAATTCCAGACACCTGATCCAATATGTCAACCATCCTGCCTTTTAAATTTTCATATAATCCTTCTTTCAAACCTCTAATCCTTATAGCAACTTCCATAGATCTGAACTGAGTCATTAAGACCTCTTTTTCAAAATTTGCAATGTCATTTTGGATTTTATCTATGTAATTCACCGAAGTTGCCAAAGCTTGTTTATTTGTTTCAATACGTTCTGCCAAAACTTCAATATTTGTTGCTAAGCCTTTGCAAACCTCTAACACATCAAATCTTAGTTGTTGATTCATATTCTTCAAAGCAGCCTGCATCTTATGGTCTATCTCACTTATTTTCTGGTTAAATTCCAAAGTAAGTTCATGTTTCATAATCTTTAAATTATTTAATAAATTTTCAGGTGTCAAAAGCTGTGGAGGTGTTAGCTCAGTGTTAAGTTGCATTTTAGAAATATATCCAGATGAATAGTCATTTCTTTTAGTCAAAACAGTCTTTCCAGATTTTGAAGCCATTATGGTGTTTCAAAAGAGTACAAAGAAAAAAGAGAAAGGAGAAAGAAAAAAAAGCCAGGTGTCTGATTAAAGTTCTTTCCAGTTTCAAAACCAGGTAGTCTTTTATTATTAAAAATCTTTCAATTATAACTTTAATCCAGGGTTAGGAGACAGAGAAAGAAAAAGCCATTTTTCCAAGTTAAAAGTTTCCATAAGAGAAAAAAAAAAAAAAGCCTCTGGGAAAACGAAAGTCACTTTCACTTCTCAATCGCCATATTGTTACTTTGTTTCCTTTGTTTCCTTGCCGAAGTGAAAGCTTACCCAGGAGTTGAAAAAAAAAGAAAAAAGAGGTTTCAATACTTGCCCATCTCACGCCTGTTTCTCTCTGTCTGCTTCTATAGTTCAAAAGTAATTGTAAATCCCATTCTGGAAGCAGCGGCTGGTCACGACATCTAGCTCCGCAAAAGCGGAGGTTTCCTGATCCTCGGAGCTGGAGACAGGCTGCATGGGGAGCTCTCCCTTCGCGCCCCTAGATGGCTTCTAGGGCGCTGGGGGGGCTCTACCCCACCTGTCAGGCTCTCATCTCTCCCCTTTGCCCGGGGAAGAGATTTCAAAGCCGCCAGACAGCTGTTCTGGCGGCTTTTTACGAGGATCGGAAAGGCGTCCGACAAAGGGACGTCCGCGATGGCGCTCCAAACCGGAAGACTCCTCTTCTGAGATTTTAAGGGAAAATAATGCTAATTACAGCACTGAACTATATCAGGATGTTGATGTTGTATAAGGCTGTTTCATATATTTTGAAGGTTTAACCCAGGCAACAGCTATGTCATATAATTACAATAGTAACATAACTCTCGACTACATAATTTTAAAATAGAAATAAGCTCATATAAGCAGAACAGTTGCTTTATTCTAATAATGTGCTCAGTTGTCTGGAATCTAGAACCAGAAGGTCGGGCTTATTTCAGAATCAACCCTCTTCTTAGAAATCTATTTTCTCTAGCATACTACTCTTGACTCCAGCTCCTAGTAAATATGTTTAATTTAGATAGATTTATTTAAAAAATTAAAATCAAATTCTGTTCTTTAAAAATATTTTTACAGAAGCATAATGCAAACTTAAAAGCCTTAAAGCCAGCCAGACTTGATAATGAGGTAAGATATTGTTTTATTCATTACACCAATTTATTCTAGTAATTAGTCTGAATTACATAATGAACAAAAATGATATATTTTCTCTTTTCATTTGCAGGAGCAAACAAAATTTGGAAAATTAGGTTTAGAACTTCATAAGCTAACAACTCAGGTTGATTCTGAAATGGAGAAATGGGAAGACCCAGAAAATGAGATTATAAAATATGGACAAGGTCTATCCAGTATGGCTTATTCCATGTATTTATTTACAAGGTAATAACAAGAGTAGCAGAAGGGGAAGCATTAAACATTAAAAATGAGAAGGCAGAATAGTTTGTAGAAATGACCTTGAACCTTTTCCTCCCCATATCAAACCTAGATGATATTGTTGAGGAGGCTAGAATTTTTCTGAATTACAGTAAAATCCAGATACTATTCAAACAAGTAGTGTAAATCCAAAAATGGAAACTCTCTCATTCTCATTCCCTCCCTCCCTCCCTCCCTCCCTCCCTCCCCCCCTCTCTCTCCCTCCCTCTCTCTCTCTCTCTCTCTCTCTCCCCCCCCCCACTCACTCCCCATATATATGTGCATGTGTCATTTGCCTACATACACATGCACAGAACAAGTGGATAATTTATATAACAACTTTATATTTCAGATGTGTTGGCTTTAGTTAATGGGGAGGGGATTTGGAAAATGTCAGGATGTTGCAAAATTTTGCTAATCCTACATAAGGTTATAAAAAAAACCCTTAAATTATACAAGACTATATATACAATTATATATGAGCACAGATTTATATATTTTACTTAACCGTTAGGATTTGAAATAAATAAACTATTTTGAATTCTTATTAGAGTACAAAGGTGCAAATAAATAATAATCTGCTTTATATCTTAAAATTCTGCTTCCCCATTTATAAATTTTGGAGCATTTCCTATCATATTAGTATTAGGTCTTAACTTATGCATTAGCATGGGTTCCTTAATTTCTCATTTTTTAACTTTCTTATCAAAAGCGGGGGGGGGATCCATATATGTACTATTGTGCAAGATACTAGCCTGGTATCAAGAATTTCTTGTTTCACTTCTGTAGAGATCCATACATTTATCAACATATATGTTTTATTAAGAATTTCAATAACAATAGTAAAAAACTAATACAAATTAAATTTCGAGAAAGAGAAGACAATGGAAAGAATAAAATGCAAGAAAGAAGAAAAAGAAAAGAGAATATAATAAAAAAATATATAAAGAAATGACATCTAGCTTTCATCACAAGTATAAACAAAGTTAGTAATTCTTTGTCCTTATAAAGTTAAATGGATTATCTATTCATCCCATTTCTCATCACTTATCTACTGTATAAGAAAATCCATAAAACATCAACATGGTGTCACAAAAAGTCCATCAAGGATTGCCAGAAAATTGCATCATCATCATCATCATCATCATCATCATCATCATCATAATCTTATTCATTGATCAAATAAACCAGGGGTGGCCAAACTGGCGCATGCGCCAAATGTGGCGCATTGGATGATTACAAGTGGCGCATTGCATCCTTGCGCCTACTTATTTTTTTTAAATAGGTGTCATAACTGAATCCATCTTAATATTTTCAACACCAAAGTGATCTCAGTTCAATTCGTACAGCCTTTGGTAATGTTCAACTTCTCGGTGTCTGAAACGTAGAATGGAACTTGTGAGATGTTACTTTAGGCGGGTTTACAAACGTACGAATATTTTTAGCAGTGTTGCCATTGCACGTTCCTGCTCAAATGATCGTAAACACCGCGCACTAGCAACACATGTTTGAAGTCACGTGCGAATGAGCGGTGAGCGTTCGATATGGTCAGTCAGTTCTGAGTGAGCCATCGTGGCATGGAGTTTGAAGCAGTGTTTTATTGAGTGTACTAGCGTGGTTTTTGTATTGAGAGTGATTGAAAGACAGATTCAAGATTAAATATATATTACGTTTGTCAAAGAAGAGCACCACTACTTTTTCTTGACACGAACATATAATTCAAATTCCACATAATTGATAGTTTTTTTAGTTTTATACTTTTCTATGCTTAAATTCCTGTTATCCATTACAGTGCAAAAGAAAATTGAATTGCGTGATTGAGTTATTCCTTTTCCTCCCTTAAGCAAAGCAGATCCTACCCCTATCCCTATTTTACAACCCCAAACGTGAAAGTAAGAAGGTAAAAAACGTGCTTGAGTTGTATGGCGCATCTGAACTCGCCTGTGAAAAAATTGGCGGATGGTATACTTAAGGTTGGCCACCACTGTAATAAACTATATCCCTTTCTATTACTTCTAACAGCCTTAATCTTTAATTCAATCAAATATTGTCATAGGATTTAATTTCTTTATCCACCCACACAGATTTCTTCAAGGCTTTAACAAGTATCTTACGTAGTTTCCATAAGTAAACATTTTCCAGGTCACTCCTGTTTATAATTCATATTCAGATGTGTCAAATTTTAAAACTTCAGACAGTTTCTTTTGTATATCCAATTAAATATCTTTTGTATATCCAGTTACATCTCAGTAGAATCATTTCATTTCTTTTCTGCTCCTCTATTTACTTAGTTTTCCAAAATCATAGTGACGTAGTTGTAACTTATTTGTATATTGTTGTGGAATTTTATTCTTCTTTTTCTGTCCCTTTTAGAGGGGAAGGACTGCTGAAAATTACCCAAGACTTATTCCACCAGGCAGAGGTAATAAAGCAACGAAAAGAGAATATATAAATCTATAACTTTGAAGTTGCTAATTATTATTATTATTTTGTGAATATTCTCTCTCATCAGTCAATTGAAATAAAAGAAATTCTAGTTATGTTGTGCATCCACCCGATTACCTTGTATAGTTACTTGGTTTTGTGAGGAAACTGTAGACACATTGCTATATTTTTTTCAGTTTTCTATCATTGATTTATTCTTGACTCTATTCTTGTTTGCAAACTAAGGTTATAAATGGGGGCTATATTTTGCATAAACTGTATGAGTGCAATAATTATAACCTTTATTTAAAAATGCTGTAGAGCTATAAAGTTCTTGAGACTGAATTATCTAACCCAACCTAAAAAGCAACACATATGTTTATATAAACTGTATGAATTAATCCAGTTCATCAACAGCCACTTTTTCTTTTTCTTGCTCGGAAATTGGGGGGGGGGGGGGGGAGGAGCTTTGTCAACTACATTTATTCTGAATTTGACTAATCGGATTACAAATTGGATGTACACACATTTGGAATAGAGAGTTTTTTTTTCCTTTAGTGATTTTGCATTTAACTTTCTATCCTTTTCCTCCTTAGGCCTTTGCTACAGAAGGATTAAAACTTACTTCAGCTCTCCACATATTTTCAAATCAGGTATGGTATAGCTTCTGAATCTTAAAGATAGTTACTTTTTAAAATGTGTAGACCTTATACAGGTAGTCTTTGACTTACAACAGTACATTTAGTGACAGTTCAAAGTTACAATGGCACTGAAAAAAGTGACTTATGACCACTTTTCACACTTATGACCGCTGCCCCATCCCCATGGTCATGTGATTTACATTCAGATGCTTGACATCTGGTTCATATTTACGACAGTTGCCGTGTCCCAGGGTCATGTGATCCCCTTTTTCGACCTTCTGGTAAACAAAGTCAATGGGGAAGCCAGATTCATTTAGCAACCGTATTACTAACATAACAACTGCAGTGATTCATTAAACAAATGTGGCAAGAAAAGTGGTAAAATGGGGCAAAATTCACTTAACAAATTTCTCACTTAGCAACATAAATTCTGGGCTCAACTGTGGTCGAGGACTACCTATTACAGCTTAATAACAATAGCAGCTATCTGTGCTATTCATTTTTTTCCATAACTTTTGTTATTATATTGTATGTATTTCATGGTTTACATTTCCTGTATTTGATTGATTGCTGTCACCAGGATGGCAGAGGTTTATTGTGTTTTGTATTTGTATTTATTTTTCTAAGCTGCCTGGAGTCAGTGTGAGTTGGCGGCCATATACATTTTAATGAATAAAATAAATTTAAAAATAAATCATGTTTAGCATGCCTACGTAACATCTGTTTCAGCTGGAAGATGACGACAAGCCACTGCTTCTGCAGGAGATTGAGAGGATGGTCTCTGTATGTCAGCAGCTTCAGGTCACAGCTAAAGGCCCTGCGCAGGGCAAAACTGCAACTTATCTAAAGGTAAGCTATTTATTTTTATTTTTTAAAAGAAAACTTTGTTTTCCTATCTTACTTTGTAGATAATGAAATATTTTAACTGTGTGTTAAATCTTGAACAGAATGCATGGATGATACATGATAATTATTAAATTAAGGAGACCTTGAGTTAGTTGGAATGGATGAGAGGCCAGTCTGCAGTTGTGTTTTGATGCTTGAAGCACAAATTAAAATAACATAACAGCTAACCAGGCAACTCATTAGAAACAAATTTAGTTTATCATAGTGTCCTATTTGGACTATAGGTACTTTTGGATTCACAGGCAATGAGCACACCAGTATGGGTTACCAAAGCTTTATTCCATAGCAAAACAGTAGAATTGGGGGGGGGGGGGATTACATCTAAGAGAAGCAATAGGAGTACTAGCATTACACATAATTTATAGGTTTAAGGATATGTCGTTGGACATAAATGTAATATCCCATTATCACTTCTTATGCCTTATAATAGATGGATCTATCTACCAATTTAGTAATTAGCATTTGACTTCTTCATTCTGATGAGAGACTTATATGTATGGTTCTTGTTACTGTAATCCTCTACCTCCAAGGCATATATGTTATGTCCCCCTATCTAAAAGACTGATTAGTAATTCAGATATCCTATGCCAAGCATATAATTCAAGTATTTCTGGTCCTACAGCATCTGGGCCTATAGGTCAGGTACATTAAGTTTTTGTTACTTGTCTTGCAGTTACCAAATTCAAACAGAATAAAACTACTCATTGCCATGATCACATACACTTTAGGTGTTAGATCTTATAATTAAATTCTCTTGAGTCTAGGAATGGCAGTTTGCAAAATATTACAGGATTCGAATAGCAGTACCTTCCATCAGCAAATGGCATATCTCCCATACATTTGGAAGAAGTCCTTCCATTTCACTTTCCCAGGCACATATACAAAACATCTTCTCAGTTCTGTTCTATTAAAAAAATATATCCCTCCACTACAATGATTTCAGGCTATATCACCAAACACTTTCTTCCCCACTAGATATCTGCATGTCCAGATACAAAGCTTGTTTCTTTTTCTCTTTTTTAAAAATATTTTTTTTATTAAATACACATCAAACACATACAAAAAAAACAAACCAGTAGAAGTACAGTTTCCCCATATTTACAATAAGCTTGCATCAGCTAATATCCACAATTATATTATTCCTTATGTACTGTATATATTTACACTTTATAGTTTACTTGTTCTTCCTTTATTTATTTCTTACTTATTCTATAACATTGTTATATAAAATAATCTTACTTCTTCTATAATAGTTTATCTTTATCTTTCTTATCAATCGTTCAATTATTGACATTTTCAGTTCATCCTTTACCTATTCTTTCTCTCTTCCAGCCATTCATATAATTTATTCCATACTAAGTAATATTTGGATTCTTCTTTTTCTTTTCTTTTCTTTGTTAATTTGTCCATTTCAGCACATTCCAATATTTTTCTAATTATGTCCTTATCTTTTGGTATTTCCTCATTTGTCCAGAATTGCACATAGGTTATTCTTGCCGCCATAATGATGTGTATAATGAGATACTGTAATTCCTTTTTATATTTTTTATCAATTATGCCCAATAAAAATAGTTCAGGTTTCCCATCTATATCTTCTTTTATTATCTCTCTTAACCATGATCTAATTTTGTTCCAATACTTTTCTGCCTTTAAACAAGTCCACCATAAATGATAGTAAGTTCCATTTTCCTTCTTGCATTTCCAGCACCTTGGTGATGAGTTTGGGAACATCCTAGCAATTCTTACAGGGGGTAGATGCCACCTGTAAAACATCTTATACTGGTTTTCCTTGTACGCCACCGACATTGTTAATTTCCAATTAATTGTCCAAATTTTTTCCCATTTCTCCAAATCTATAGAGTGTCCAAAAAATTTTGCCCATCTTATCATCGTGTCCTTAACCACCTCCTCTTCCATTTTATATCTTATTAGAAATTTATAAATTTTACCAATTAGTTTTTCATCAGTACCGAATAGTATCTTATCAAGGTCATTAGTTTTTTTTCTGAAATACGTAGATTTTGGTGTCACTATGATATTTGGCTTGGACTTGTGTCACCAGTCTAGGTTTATCCCATGTTCAGTTAAATCTTCCCTAGTTTTCAAATTTCCTTGTTCATCTAATCTTTGTATCATATGATTTTGTCAAATGTCTTTGAACTTGGGTGTTTTATGGCTTCTGTCAGTTCTGAGCTTTAATCCTGTTGCTCCTTCAAACTGATTTCCAATTTCACCTCTTTTTCGGGTAACTTTTTCCTTCGCCAATCAAGCTTAGGTCACACTCTTCTTCCTTCTATATGGCTGTCACTGCTAAGGCCAGCCAGAATGGCCGGTTTTTCCTTGTCAAAGTTGAGGGGTTTCTCCTATCCCTTTGAGGCAATTGCGAGTTACCTCGAGGTCTCCGGATCTTTCCCTCTCCTCCGGTCGATCCCTCTGAGACCGAATGTGCCATATCAGGCTCCCCGATGAGGAAATACAAGCTTCGGGAACACAGCCCTGTTCCCTCGCTTCTCTACATAATGATGTCACCACCGGAAGCCCCATTGTTTCTAAGTTTTCTGTTTGAATGCAAAGCATCTGTTGGCCTTGCCAGGTTAACCAGATAGGAATCACAACCAGATGAGCTAATTCTACTTTATTGTAAGGCTATATTAATAGAATCTTTCAAGTCTGGAAGTACAATTGTCATGTGTCTCCTTTACACCCCGAAAAATTAAGGAGTGTCTTTTCTGAGCCTCTTGCTCCTACCAACTGTTGAGCTGCAGGCTGTGCTGTCTATTTGTCCATTCCCTTGTCAGTGTCTCTTTGCCCAGTTTCCCGAGATCTTTCCCACCTGCCATTACATCATCAATTGAATTTGAAAGGTACAGTAAGCCTTCCAAAGCAGTCTTCCTGGCCAGATTGTTAAGGTTATATTGGATAATTCTGTGGCAGTTCAGTACAAACAAAATAAAACTGTCTTCCCCTGCTTTCTTTATGATTTGGCATTGGGTTATCTACCTTTTCTTCATTCTGGCAATTCATTAACCTTTTTATAAAAAGGGTATTAAATTACTGTTTTTGTAATTCACCTAAAATGCTATTTGGTGCAATACATCCATAGCACGGGCTATTTCAGTTATATCATTAAACTCCTTCCACAGGGGCCAGTATATTTCTTGCTTCACAGTTACAATTACATTTTAAAAAATGTTTTCTCAAGCTGAATTGTGAAATTATTTTTGCTTCAATGCACTGATTTTAGGTGGATACCTGTATTCAGAAAGCAAAGTATATTCTGGATATACTTTCCCAAGTTCTGCCACTTAGCTTCAGGTTACTTAGAAAGGTGAGTTGATAATATGTCCAAATATGGCAAAACAAAGCATTTCTGGGTAGAGTGCCACTTCTATTTTTATTAATTGCTGCTTGTTTTGCAGCACAAAGCAGGAAATGGGTATCTAATGGCCCACTGCTCTTGGAATGGCCAGCATGCAGCGTCAAGAGAAAACAGTGGTCTGGCTGGGAGGACTAACACTTTTGGAATCAAATCCTTGGAACAACATGTAGCAAGCCTCACTGTATTGGAGAACAAATGAATGGAAGATGGACACATTTTTATGTTGGATTTGTACTGTTAAGTCTCTCCTAATTGCTTTCTTTTGAGAAAGGTAAAACCGGGTTAGAAAAAGCTGATGTAATCTTTTCACATCTAATAGATGTCATGGTACTTAGCAATTAGCAAAAGGAACAGTCAGATTTAATGGCTGCATATTTTTGTATGGTGAATATCTTTTGGTTCACTATTAATACTGCTATTTTTGTAATCAAGTACATTATGAATGTCTTATTTTTCAAACCCCAAAGATGCTGCTTTGAATGTTCATGCAGATGATCTGGCTAATATCAGATATGCTACATGGAAAACTACTGGTGGTGGTTGCTGCTGCTGCTGTCCTTTATTTGTTTAACAGCCCTCACTAAAGTGAGTCTTGACCCTTGCCAATATCATTTGCTGGGGAAGTCCATTTTGAAAAAAGCTTAACTGGCTGAGTGGCTGCTCAGTCTTTGCCTCTTTGCCAAGAAATTCTGTTGCCATAGCTAACCACATTTGTCTCCTGGAAGACAAGGAAGGTGAGGAAGAGTACTAGGAGAGAGGCCATCAAAGAAATCCATGTTGCTGCTACCGGATACATAAGTTACAATAAAGCTTTAATGATGATACGTATATTTTCATTTAAAAAGTTTTAGCAATATTTAAAATTAAAACTAAAGATCAGGAACAGCATTAATAAAATCAGCTATATTTAAAAGCTCGCTTTTATCTTATTCCCTTTTATCTATATTTTTATATACAATCTTTATAGCACTATCTAAAGAATCTTTTCAGAAATAGTTCTAAAACTGGTAGGACCTTAATTCCCTAATAAATGTGATTATATTTACAGCCTTAAACATAAAAGCTTGAGCTTTCATTTTTAGCATGTTACAGGAAAGCTTAAGACTGATCATTCAAATAAGTTGCAGCTATTAAAAATACTTACTTCAAGGAGGGCATTATCTACTTCGCAAGTTCTTTTCCAAGCTTGTTTGAGATCTGTATATATTTTAATGGTCCTATGTTTCAGATTGTAATGTTATCATTGAATAACTCCTTGCCGGTCTTAAGTACTGTAAACTGAGTATGTTTGAAAATTATATAGCTAATAAATTACTCCCATGTACTTTGCATTTTGCTAAGAAGACAACTTGAAGGCACAAGCTAAGATATGATTCTCAATCATATTTGACTGTATCATGCAATGTAGGGATTGGGAGGCAGAAAAAAAAATAAGTAAGCACTTCTAATCTTCTTACCTCTTTTTTTCTTCTGTAACCCCAGTCCTACCTTCCACTTCTGTCTGTGGCATTTATATTAATGTTGCAATTGTTAAACATATTCTTTTTTAACATTTGGTCCTGTAAAACCTTGAACCTTCACTCCGCAAACCTTAAGGCAACACAGGCATTAATGACTGATGTATCAACTAGTTAATTTATAGGTTCAGTGTTGCTACTCAGCCATCTTAAGGCACCATGTGTAGGATTCATCACTAAAATCCTCAAAGAAACAAAATAATTTAAAAAGTATTGATTGTTGAATTGACATTTTCAGATTGGGTTTTGGTTGATAAAGTAGAAAGTGAGTATAATGTACAGATGAAATTAAGTAAACAAAGGCTTTTATTGACAAAAAAAAGAACTACAATATTTTGGCACTACATCCTTAAATCCAATAGTAAAGTTACAGATTAAATTTTGAAGGTCTTCAAAACTGACTTTGTTGTCTGAAAATGAACAATTAAGATTATAATCACCCAAAAGTAAAAATATGAAAATCCATAAAGTCACTTTAGTATGGGATATACTGGAAAATGTCTGATGTATTTCATACTTCTGCTGAGTTCTCTTTCTTTGTATTGCATAATGATGTGGAATTAAAACGTTTTGACAGAAATTCTTCGTATTCTTCCCTTGTCAGAAGCCCCTGAGTTACTTTTTTGCTTTCTTCAAATTTTGGTAACACAACTGCAATGTAACCCTCTGTGGAAGGCTAAGAAAACAAACACAAAAATATTTGTGAGAAAATTAAAGGAGGGGGCAGAAGGAAAAGAGAACAAATAAGTTTGAAATCCTGACCTTTTCTTGTAGAAGAGATGGATTCTCCAGAATGTTTTCATTCACCTCTATTAATTTTCCTCTTATACAGCTGCAAAGAATTTTCATTTTATTAAATGCTAGAACAGCATGAGCAACAGCAATAATATAAATAATATCCTACCACCTTACCTATAGATGGTGTACTCTTCTCCATCTGAGCAGAGAATTCGACATAAAGGAGCAAGTTCTGTTAGAAATTGAGCACCCTGAGGGAAAAGCATACAATTAATTAGGATGCAAAATGATAACACAATCAGGCTGAGCACGTGCAACACCGATACAATTTAACATTTGAAATTGAATGTTTACCATAGTTATACAATATGGGTCCTTTAATTTGGCAGAACTGATCAGGTACTGAAATCCCATATTAAAACCTCAGTCTTTTATGAAA
Source organism: Diadophis punctatus similis (assembly GCA_023053685.1). Taxonomy (NCBI): domain Eukaryota; kingdom Metazoa; phylum Chordata; class Lepidosauria; order Squamata; family Dipsadidae; genus Diadophis; species Diadophis punctatus. Next base: position 116,395,658 of record JALIGW010000003.1, on the reverse strand, counting down.
TCCAGAAGGCTTGTAAAGTGTGTTATTAATTTTCCACATTTATAAAGCTACCAAATTTCTTGATGATTCTGAGTAGCATACAAATTTAAAAATAAAGAAATAGAATAGCACCAGAGAATAAAAAGATGGTCATTCTGGTGGAACAGACAAATCCTGTCACACATCCCATCCTGGCCCAAATCTTGAGGAAACGGCAAGGTATTCAAGGCTTGTTAAAAGAAGAACAGATATGGTACATTTAAATTTCGGGGTGGGGAAGAGCTTTTGTATTACAGTATATAGACTGAAAACTCCAAACAATTTTAGAAGTTCTTGCAAAAACTAATCAAGGTTATTTGAGAGTTTACATTTCCATGTGCTATAAATGAAATTGCTGAAATCTCACATAATTCCAGCTGCTTATTAATCTTTGCCAAGGGAAGATTCCCAATATCTGGAATCTCAATCAACTACTGCCTTAGGCATCATATTGTTTCTCAGCAAAACTTGCTTCACAAGATAATACATATTATAATTAACCTGGTATTTCTGATCCAGCCTTCCAGCTACCTCAAACAACTAAAAGACCAATATCAGACATGTGACCAATTAATTCCACTGATTTCAATAACTTTTATGTGAGAAGATAACCAATGAGAATATGCTTGTCAGGCTATTTTCATTGAGTGCTAACTACACTAGGTATAGTATAGAGAACAGCACCAACTGAATATTGGAACAGCAAAAATCCAGACCATTAGATGGCATCTTTCTGTATTTCTTTGCTGTGTAGTGGTGGTGTCAATTTCTACAGCCCAAATTTATACTTACTTCCAAGCAGTCAACTGAACATGAATGTTGAGTGGACATGCCAAAAAATGGCCATCCTCTTATTGATCTGCTTTTCTTTGAGACTGACCCCCTCTTACTTTAAAATCAGTCTGCTGATAATTTTGCCAACAAGGGGCATACTGATAGGGTTAAGGAAAAAATGAGTCTTGGGATATATAACCAATCTTGATACTAGTGTTCTTTCACTTTGAGCTAGCCTAATAGATTTTTTAAAAAAAACAATCTAGACTCAAAACTGGGATCTATGTTATAATGAAAATTAAAAGAACCGTACCCGTTTAGACTTTCCAGAAACTTTATTTTGCAGCCTGCTGCAGTTTGCACTAATCTGGTAACTAATACTCTTAATTGGTTTTTCTTTTTGAAGAAGAGGATGGGCATCTGCTATAGTGATGACACAGATCCTACAAAACAAAAAGTTACGTTTATTCAAAGCATATTTTTCAAAACAAGACTTTTCCTAGAAGCACCTGCAGGATTTAACATTATAATTTAAAAATTAATTTTAAAATGAGAGAATTAATAAAATAGATCCATTATAACAATAAGACAATAATGCAAAGCATAAAATTGAAGCATAGAGGGCAGGAAGAGAATAGACATGTGAGTAATCAATATTCTAGAAAAGCTATTATAATTTATAATTTATTTTAAGAAAGCTAAGAGTTTTGCTTCAATGAAATGAAAAAAGCCATTGGTGAGGGTAACGTTGCTATAATATTTTGATTAACTGAGCTGTCATTTAGATGTGCATTTGATTTATGCATGCAGTTTTCAATCCAGCAAGGCTGCTTAGATGTGGAAATCAACTGCAAAAGTTCTTTTTAATTGCATTAGTATATAGAAGGAAACAGAAAAAGATTGACTAAACAAGGACAAAATACCAGTACCTTTACTTAGCATGTCTATAAATGATAAATCACAACATAACTACTTGGTGGCAAGCCAAAACAGAGGCTATAGCACAGGATAGGGATCAAAAATGGGGAAAGTAAATTGGTAACATATTCTGCCAGATCAAAACAGAAGATTAGCACTCTGGAGTGGTGAAAAGCTCTCAGACTTTAACCACTGCCTTTTGAAAGTGGTCCCTTTAAAACTAGGTTTGATACCTGGCTTGTAAAACATGCTAGGTTCTCTTGAATGATAATTGAATACAAGCATTTTTGTGTAAATAAGCATGTAACTTTAAGTCTTACCTGTTAGAATGTTGCAATATGCAATGATCTTCACACTGATTACCTTTTACATCTGGGAAAAGAAGGTTAGCAGTTAATTTTTGTGCAGGGTTCAGGCTGACTGAAAGTACACAAAACATTCCAAAAAAGTGTTGTAGCCTTTTAATAGCAAATAAGCTTAATTTTAGCATAGGTTTGTGTAAACCAGCAGCCACTTTAAGTAACCAAAATGCTGAATCAGCTGGCAAATAAATACATGTAACAGGAAAGGAGGAAAAGTTACCTATAAAGAGCAGAGCAGAATAAAATGCAAGAAATAAGATAAGAGCTGACATTAATATAAAATAAGGTACACGTAGTCATTGTTTAGTGACTATAATTGGGACCAGTAACTCAAATCATTAAAGTGGTTGACAAGTGAAACCATGACTGTTTGTGAGCTTATTTCAGCTTTGTTGCTTTATAGAACTGTGACGGTCTTAAAAGTCAGGATTGATCACCAGTTGTTAAGCGAGGACTACCTGTGTTGCCTTGAATCTCAGGCACTAAGTTTACATATATATGAAGACTTATCCCCTGAATTTGGGAAAGAAAAGCACTTTTATGTTTGCAAAGGTGGTTTTTTCACCCACCCAAAAATACAAATCAAATAATTTAGGCAAAGCAAAAAGTATTTACCGTATTTAAGGGGGAATGAGGTCAAGACTTTTTATAGAATGTAGGAAACAATTGTTACATTCCTTACATGTCAGAAAGCAAGTGATCAAACAATAAAAGACACTGATTACATTTGAGAATTGAACAACAAAAAACAGCTATTCTAGATAACATTCCACCAGTGGCAAATTTATGGGTTATATCACCCCCTTTCCCAATCAGGTTTGTACTGTATCTTTATTAATACTCACAAATATATTAAAGGACATACACTCCCTATTGTTTGGTTATTAAAAAGTTCTGGTTGTCAAAAATGGCATTGGTTAAAAAGAAAACATGGTTTCCTGCACTTCAAAAGGAGATATGGATGCCAGCTATATGTTAATATCTCCTTTATTAAAAGTAAGGAAACCTAAAATTCCAGGTAACACCTGTATACCAATAAGTCACAGATGACTAGAGATAAATAAGTTTTAATAGATAGCATGGTACCCCATATCTAAATTACCATCCTTGCTGTGCTGAATTCTTCAATACTTATTTCTATTTTTTTCACAGCCATATGTGCAAATCACAGGCTTAAATCTTTCCTAAGAACCTATAATGCACATTGTTAGAGTAAGAAAAGCATACCGAGCCATAATAGACTTCGCTGCCAGCAAATATATAGTCAGAGCTGGCAGGATGATGTCCTTAACGGTTCCAGCAATCACATCTGTCGACATTCTGGATCCTCTATTCCAGAGGTTCTCAACTTTGGCAACGTTTGACTTCAGCTCCCAGAATTCCCCAGTCAACTCTGCTCTGCTTCAGCCCCATCCCCAACAAAAACAACCCACGCGAGGGGAAAAGCTGGAAGGCGGTTAGGGAAGACTGGGGTAAATAGCTGGTGCTGCAAAAGCGTTTCTTATTTAAAGGTGCAGATCACGTTCCCAGCTCGCCTCCGATCAAAAGAGGGAGGCGGGCGACGATCGGGGATGAACTACCTGGTTTGTACCAGCGGGTGAAATACCGTTCCGTCACACCGGGTATCGTTGCCATGGAAGCCCGGTCCTCAGAAGCCCCCGACGCCATGATTCCAGTCATGGGCGTGGCGAAAGAGTCGCGCTTGCGCTTCAGCTTCCGCAACGCAGCAACCAGTCGGCCTTCGAAGGGGGCGGGACTAAACAAAGCTCGGGGCAAACCAAGTGCTCGCGGTAGAGCTGTACAATGAATAGAACTGAACGCTGATTTTATGGCAGGAATTTCCGAGCTCACTAGTTTAAATTTTCTTTGGGGGCATAGTAAGATTTGTCCATAGAAGTCAAGGAAGAAACTCGACTGATAAAGGAGAATATTTGTAGCTCAGGGCTGAAATGAGGGATCCTTGGTGCTTTCTGAGCTTGCTTGTTTTCTTGCAAACGTTTCATTACCCAAACTAGGTAACATCATCAGTGCAGTGACTAGCACTGATGATGTTACCTAGTTAGGGTAAGGTGACCAGATTTTAACATTGGTAAAGCGGGACACCATTGACGGGGGGGGTTGTTGTTCCTTGATTAAAAATTTGCATAAAATTTGCATAATATAATTTGCATCTATATGGAGCAACAAAAAATTTCATAGAATGAAGACAATCGGTTTAGCTTCTTGCGTTGAAATTATCACTCCGCCCCAGGTCTCTTGCAGTGAAGCCTAGTAGACGAAGCATGGGAAAATGGGTTTATGATTGTCAAGCTCTCATTTGCCAAAAGGACCAGTCGTTTAAAAAGCTTAAAACTTTTTAACGTTGTATTGACAAATACAGTTATACCTAATTTCTCTTTAAGCATCCAAACTACCATTGTATAAACAGATATATGAATGTTACTTTTCAAACATTCAGATCTTGTTTACTGGCTTGGCTTTGTCAAGCAAGCTGTCTCCCACGTCATCTGAAAGATACCGTAGGAGAGAGAGAGAGAGAGAGAGAGAGAGAGAGAGAGAACAGGTGGGTGTGGGCTTGAAAAAAAAATGAAATACAGAAAATACAGGTTTACAGAAAATACAGGTTTACAGAAAACCCATCCTAAAAAACACCTCATAACGTTATCACTTCCAAACACAGATACCATGGTCAGCTTGGTTAGTATTCAACTCAGTTAAGAGATTTGTGATTTAGCATATTAGATATAACCACTAAAACTGGCAACTAAGATTCAGTGTTTTGGACAAAACCCAAACTGTGGCTAATTAAGAAACCAGGTTACCAGTTGTGTGAAGACCGTCACTGAGCTACAAACTAATTACAGTCCCAGTTCACACAATATGTAATAAGCTAAAGCAGAGTTAACTAGTTTGCGATTCAGTCTTGCAAACCCAACCACTTATTTATGTTTCAATATAAGCTTAGAGATTCTCATTCAAACATGACAAAAAAAAACCCATCAGGGGAAAAACACATTGCTTTCTTTACTGTTAACAATCATGAAATGGTGGCAGGACATGGTACTTAATCCTGAGCTGGGATCTAAAATCCTAGCTGCAAATCTTCCAGAGACTTCAATGGACTCCACCTTTAACAAGAGTTTTTACCAGCTCGGAAATTTTATCCCACGTCTCCCACGAGTGTGTGTGTGTGTAGGCTTTCTCCTAGCAACCACTTTGCTTTTTCTCTTGGCTTTTTGCCCCGCCTTCCTCATAAGGAAATCTAAAGTTAACCCTTTATTTGCACAACTCTGAAGCCGCCCTCTCCTACTGCATCCCGGGGCACTCACTCTAAGGAGATTCCTCCGTCCTCCTGCAGCAGCGAAATAGGAAGCGAGACAAAAGAGGGTGAGAGCGAGGAGGTGACTGGCAGGGGGAGAGCAAGGCTGGAAGCTTAGCTTTTCTGCAGCATGGGCTTCACTGCTCCGTGGGGGGGGGGGGGGGAGTGAGGCCAGGTAAATGTGTTCTTCTCTCCCCGACATCCCACGCTCGATCCTCCAGTCTCAGCTTGCAGCTGTAAGAAGCCACTGATGGACGGGTGCACTCGCGGTCCTTCCAGCTAAAGGCGACCGGGGACAGCGCCGGGTGGTTAACTAAGGGGGTGGCGGAGGCGTGGCTTTGAGGCTCGGCACATGAAAACAGAAAGTGCTGTTTGGAGGAGGAGGAAGAAGAAAATCGGGACTTTTTTAAGACGCCGCGGGACGCGGGGACAAATTGTTCAAAAGCGTGACTGTCCCGCCAAAAGCGGGACGTCTGGTCACCTTAAGTTAGGGTAATGAAACGTCTGCAAGAAAACAAGCAAGCTCAGAAAGCACCAAGGACCCCTCAAACTCGACTATCCTTGCCCCAGTAAATAAGTACAATGCTATCAAGAGTCTATTCAGAAGGAAACTGGTCGAAGGTTTCCAAAAGACAGAAATGCATGCTTTTCTTTCGCTTGTGTTATTTCTAAAGATTTTTTTTGGGGGGGAGGGACTAGGACAGGTGTCAGGCCTGGAAACCATCTTGGACGTTGGATCTTCAGGCTTGCCACATTTAGGACTTTGGGAAACTGGGAGGGAGGATTGTATGTAGCTGGGGAGATGTGTAGTCATAATAATGTAGAGAGTCAAGGCCACGCTGCCCTGCACCTGGAGGGGTGTGACTAGGAGGCATTTCCAGTTGGGACGGTGCATTGATTGGACTATGTGATGGACATTTGGGTGCTGGGGCAGGGGCTTGGATTTTCTTTTGGGTGGAGAAAACCCGAAAGCTTTCAGATTCGGGTTTTCCCAGATGTGCCAATATGACATCTCTAATAAAGTGGAACTTTGAAGAGACTCAAGCCTCGGAGTTTTCTTTCATTGGGTGTGTTATTTGGAACCCTGACACTAGGACGGAGTAAAATGCATTAAGTGTGCAAGTGAGACAGTGGCTGACAACAGCCCTGCAAATTAAGCCCGGCTTTTTTTCTCTCTTTTTTTTTTAGTATTTAGCCTTTTAGAGTTGTTTTCATGAGAAGACGCCAATATTTTATGGAGGGTTAAAACAGTCAATTCTCTAAACTCGCTTGCTGTCCAAAGCAGAGCAAATGGCACAGCTGCAGCGCTGGCCCATTGTTGGATTTGATGTTTGACTCTTTAAATAGCAACTATCGAACAAGCCCTGGAAACAAATGGCAGTTTTTACTGCCCTCTTTTCGGGCCGGGTCAATTAATCACAAGCACGGTAAAATTCTAAGTGTCTCATTTACTTCCTTTGGATGCTCTCGGGATGGGGAAGAGCTTCCAATCCAAAAATAAAGTCTTGTGTCGGGCAACCCATTTCTTGGCTCTATGGACATAGTCTTCATCCCCAGCTGTGCTGTAGACCTCCCCATGCTTAAATTGTTTAATCCCTTTAGCTTGTAAATCAGAATAGAGCTGGAAGGGACCCTGGAGGTTTTTTAGTCCAATCCCTTGCTCAAGCAAGTGACCCTATACCAGTGTTGGCAAATCTTTTCAGCACTGAGTGCCGAAACGGGAGCGCGCGCGCACACCAGAAACCAGAAAAACAGATGAACTCCCGGCATTCCCGGGGCTCGGGTTGGGGGGCCAGCAAGCAGGAGAGCTTTGCCCAACTCTGGCTGGGATGATGTGCCCCCCCAGCCTGCAACCGAGAACAAGCCAGCACAGCCCCCGCCCTTCCCAGTCACTTCCCAGCCGGCGGGCTTCTTACCCCTTGGCGGTGTGTCCATGTGTGCTCTCTGGCCCTCCTGGGGCAGCTCGCCTCCCCGGCAACTGGCTCCTCCTCCTTTTCCTCCTGGCTGCTCCAGCATCCCAGCCGGGAGCGGCAGCATGAGAACCGCCACCGTCCCCTCGCAGTAGCAGAAGCAGTGGGCAGGGCAGCTGGCCGCCTAGCCAGCAAACCCTGCCCCGCTGCCATGTGCGCCCGAGCTGGCCAGGCGCTCCAGACCGCGGATGAGCGTCAGTGCCATGGGCTGGAGGGCCGGGACCGTGCAAGAAGCTCACTTCGGCGGGGAGGAAAGGAAGCCCCAGCCCACCCATCCTGGCTGGCAGTTCTGTTCCCATGCATGCGTGTGCCGGGAAGATGATTGTCTGGTTTCCAGTGCACGCATGAGTGCTGGCCACCTGCTCTTCACGTGCACGTGCGTGCCAGAAACCGGAAGACCAGGTGGCTGGCACTCATGCGTGTGCCAGAAACCGGAAGATCATCTTCCCGGCACGTGCATGCGCACCGGGCAGCTGCTCTTTTGGTTTCTGGAGCTCCCGCGCACGTGAGGACCAGGTGGCCGGCACAGCAGAATCTGGAAGAGCAACAGGCGACGGCTCCGCGTGCCTGGAGAGATGGCTCTGCGTGCCACTTCCGGCACGCGTGCCTTAGGTTCGTCATCATGGCCCTATACCATTTCAGACAAGTGGCTGTCCAGTCTCTTCTTAAAAACCTCCAGTGATGAAGCACCCACAACTTCTGAAGGCAAGCTGTTCCACTGGTTAATTGTCCTCACTGTTAGGAAGTTTTGCCTTAATTCCATGTTGCTTCTCTCCTTGATTAGTTTCCATCCATTGTTTCTTGTCTTCTGATGCTTTGGAAAATAAGTCGACCCCCTCTTCTTTGTGGCAGGCCCTCAAATACTAGAATACTGCTATTATGTCCCCCCTAGTCCTTCTTTTCTCTAGACTGGCCAAACCCAATTCCTCCAACCATTCTTCATATGTTTTTGCCTCCAGGCGTTTAATCATCTTAGTTGCTGTTCTTTGCACTTTTTCCAAAGTCTCAACATCTTTTTTTGTAATGTGGTGACCAAAACTGGATGCAGTATTCCAGATGTGGCCTTACTAAGGGTTTATGAAGTGACACTAATACTTCATGTGATATTGATTCTATATAAAATCAATAATTGTATTAGCTTTTTTGGCTACTGCACACTGCTTGTTCATGTCTAAGATTCCTCTCAGAACTAGCAGAAGAAGAAAAAAGGGGAGTGGTGGCATATATTAAAGAATGGCTTAATCCTAAAATGATTTATAGAGATGACGATGGTAGAATTTTATGTATAGAAATAAAGATTGGTAAGAAGGAAATATTATTGGTAATTATATATGCACCTAACACTAAACAGAAAATATTTTATTCGAATCTATACCTCTTAGAACTGCAATGGGGGAATATTTGTCTGATAGGGGATTTTAATGCAGTATCGGATGGAGAATTAGACCATAAAGGTATTAAAGGGAAAACAATAAGGAGAACACTGCCTGCCCCATTTCAGAATATGAAACAGGAATTTAAATTGATAGATGGCTGGCGTCACTTGAACCCGGACACCAGAAAGTATACCTTTTCCTCACATACACACCATACATGCTCGAGAATAGATATGGTGTGGTTAAACTTTGAACTCATTGACGATATTAGTGAAATAGATATACTCCCAAGTACCTGGGGAGATCATAATCTGCTATCGATAAAATGGAAAGGCCATATTAAAAGGAGGAAGGTGAGATGGACTTTAGATACTAGAGCTGTGAATGAGAAAGAATATAAATCAATGATGGAAAAAGAACTAGATGTCTTCTTCACATTTAACACTAAAGACCAGACTACAGTACAGAATTTATGGGATACAACTAAAGCGTACATTAGAGGGCTGACTATAGCATATATAGCTAATCGTAATAAAGTAAAAAGAGAACATCGAAGTCAGTTACATATAAAAATAGTTGATCTGGAAAATAAACAGCAAGAGGATCCTAAAGACAATAGTATAAAAGAAGAAATAATCCTTACTAAACACAAGATTAATCTGATCGAGCAGGAATCACTGGCCAGAAAAATTAAACTGTCAAAGCAAAATTTTTTTGAATCGGCAAATAAACCTGGCCGATGGTTAGCATATAAATTAAGAAAAGAGAGGGCTGAAAGGAGGATCGAACAGCTAAAAGATGAAACGGGGATGGTGTTTGCTAAGCAGGAGGAGAAAAAAGATATTGTTCACAAGTTCTACTCAAATTTGTACAAGAAAGAGGAGATCATCCCGGAGGACATTGAAGATTATTTAGGAAAAATAGACCTACCCGTCATATCGGAAGAGGATAGGATGTTACTTAATAGAGAAATAACTATTGAAGAAATTAGAAAGGCCATTAATAAACAAAAAAATAACAAAACACCTGGACCAGATGGGATTCCTTCTGAGTTCTATAAACAATTTTGTCATAAATTAGAACCATTACTATTAGATGTATATAATGAGGCAATGGCCATGGCCAAGATACCAAACTCATGGAAGGAGGCTTATATTTCTTTAATCCCGAAAGAAGATACGGATAAGTCTAAGATTCAAAATTATAGACCAATATCCCTCTTAAACTCCGATTATAAGATACTTGCTTCCATTGTGGCAGAAAGATTGAAAAACATCTTAAATAAAGTAATACTCGGACCAGAATGGGTTTCTACCTAATAGACAAATTAAAAACAATATTAGAACTATCTTGGACACTCTGGAATATTATGATATCCACATTGAGAAACAATTGGCGTTGGTATTCATTGATCTGCAAAAAGCCTTCGATAGCCTAGACTGGCAATTTTTAATAAAACAGTTAGTAAAAATGAAATTTGGAGAAAAATTCATGAACCTAGTAACAGCAATATATAAGGACCAACACGCAAAAATTTTAATAAACAACGATTTGACTGAAAAAATAATCATAGGGAAAGGAGTCCGACAGGGCTGCCCGTTAGCCCCACTGCTATTTATAACAACATTGGAAGTACTCTTGAGTCTGGTAAGAAACAGTAGTGAAATAAAAGGGCTTAAAATCAAGAAGGAAGAGTATAAGGTCCAAGCATTTGCGGACGATATGACGTATATTTTGGAAGACCCATTAAAATCAGGAACGGCCCTGCTGGAAGAACTAGAAAAATATGGAAAGGTGACAGGATTAAAATTAAATAAGGATAAAACTAAAATAATAACTAAAAACCTTACTGAAGAACAAAATAAAGCCCTAGAAATAAGATTGGGAATCAAGACAGTTAAAAAAATTAGATATTTAGGATTGTGGCTAACAGCGAAGTGTAGTTCTATAAAAGAGGACAATTATACAAAATTAACACAAAAAATTAGTAAGGATTTAGAAAGTTGGTCCAAACTGCAGTTATCCTTTTTAGGGAAGATAGCGGCTATCAAAATGATGGTCCTCCCAAAAGTGTTATTTCTCTTCCAAATAGCACCAATTAGATTAAGGAGAAACTACTTCTTGGAACTGAATAATATAATTAAGAGATTCATTTGGGCCAAAAAGAAAGCCAGGATTAAAACTAGTTCATTGTATGACAAGAGGCAGAGGGGCGGTTTTGGACTTCCGGACTGGGAGAGTTACTATACAGCAGCGGCACTCAGCTGGATAAAAGAGTGGGTAATATTAAGAAATAATAGGACCCTAACCTTAGAAGGTTTTGACCTACAGGCTGGGTGGCACGCATTTCTATGGGACGGAAAGCAGAAGGCACATGCCTACTTCCAGAGGCACTACATAAGAGGGTCCCTAATTGAAGTCTGGCTTAAAATAAAGAAAGCGCACTATCCTAAAATTCCTAAATGGCTCTCCACCACAGAAGATATTATCTATCCTAACCTACTAAACAATAAAAAAAATTTCACCTACAAACAAATTTTAGATGACTACGACAATATTTGATCAAGGCAGGAACTTAGAACACTTGGAATTGAACTAGATTGGTGGCATTACCTACAGATTAGTACGAGGTACACCAAGGACGCGATACAACCCGGTTTTCAAAATGAACATGCTCTAGATAAAATTCTACTAGGACCAGATGGGAAAATAATTTCTCGGCTTTATGACTTTATGTTAGAATATAAACTTTTTGAAGAAGTGGTGAAAGGCAACATGATAGCTTGGGCACAAAACTTTGGCTATTCAATAACACTCTCAGAATGGGATAAAGTTTGGGAACTAAACTACAAACTTACACTAGCGGCCACATACAAAGAAAACATATACAAAATGTTTTACCGCTGGCACCTCCCCCCGGCCCGACTGGCAAAAATGTTCCCAACAACCTCCCCAAAATGTTGGAAGTGTAAAAAAGAGAGAGGAACATACTATCACCAATGGTGGACGTGCCCTAAAGCCAGAACCTTCTGGAACAAAATCAGAGCTTGGCTGGAAGAAATATTACAGAGAGAAATCCCACTAAAACCTGAATTATTTTTATTAGGGATACTCCGTACAAAATACTCAAAAGAAGAAAGATATTTAATTCTACACATAGCCACAGCAGCTAGATTAACATATGCGCAAAATTGGAAATTAGAACATACTCCCACTGCCTCGATGGTCATCAGAAAAATACTGGAGTGCGCAGAAATGTGCAAATTAACAATGCAGATACAAGGGAAAGACGATACGGATTTCTACCAAATATGGAACAAGGTATATAATTGGATCAACCAAAACCCAAAATTAAAAATTTGGCAGATGAATTGAGATACATTTAAAATTACTCTCTTGTGTAAGTTGTAATTAAATGAATTAACCTATGGATGATTACCACCGATACCTACGGTATGGAACATAATTAAAATGTATATACAGATTTCGATACGAAACAAATACTTCAAGAACGCTGTAAAAAAGTACTGGATTTCTTTGTAATGTTGCGTGTAAATACGTGTATTCGTTTGTGTTACATGTGTTATGTCTGTGTGTTGTTGTGTGTTGTTCGTGTCCTTTTTTATTGTAAAAATTTCAATAAAGATTATTTTTTTAAAAAAAGATTCCTCTCAGAGTTATTGTTTTTGAGGCAGGTCTCGTCTACTCTGTATTTGTGCCTTTGGTTTTTCCTGCCTAGGTGTAAAACCTTGCTTTTCTCCACATTAAATTTGATGTTGTTGGATAGGGCCCATTATTCAAATCTGTCATCATCTTTTTGGATCGTTATCTTGTCTTCTGGGAAGTTGCCTATTCCTGCCAGCTTAGTGTCATCTGCAAATTTGATGAGTTCCCCTTCTTTTCCCTCATCTAAGTAATTTCTGAAGATATTGAAGAATATTGTCTGCCTAAGTTTGTTTCTGCGAAGCTTCATTTGAAAAATAATCATAGGACATACTGATTAAGATTAGAATAATAGTATGCCATTAGTTTAATTTTATAGATTGACAAAGAATAGTTTTATTGCATTTACGGATTTGCACCTTACTGGAGAAACTCATTCATTCTTCACCAGTCGTGTCTGACTCTTGGCAAGTGCTCTCCATGCTACCCTGTCAAGCACAGCTTCTTTCAATTGTTGGGTGTTCATCTTGTATCAGTTTTGATGGTATCAAGCCAGTGTGCTTTGCTTGCCTCTTCTTGCTCCACTAACCATTCCTAGCATCATTGACTTCTCCAGTGAATTCGCATGCATGATATGGCTGAAGTAAATAGAGGTAGGCTTGTGATTTTGTCTTCTAGTGATATTTCTGGATTTATATGATTTGTCATCTGTTGGTTGTTCTGGCTATCCATTATATATGCAATAATTTACGCCAGCACCAAGTTCAATGATGTAAATTCTTCTAAAATCAAGCTGTTCATAGTGTCCAACTCTTACACCCATTCATTATAGGGAAGACTATTGCTCTAATTAGCCTTTTTGTATTTATATCAATATCTCTGCTTTTCCAGATTTTATTCATGTTAACCATTGCAATGCAGCCTAAAGGTATCATGCATTGATTTCAGGAATACAACTGCCACCGTGAACAATTTTTGATCCAAGGAAGATACATTCTAAAACTAATTCAGTTTTATCCTTGTTGATTTTTAACATCTCATGTCCAACTGCAGCTTTTGTCATTATTTTTGTTTTCCTGAAAAATCAATCCTACTTTTTACTTTCATCCGTGATTTTTCAGATCATTTTTCCAGGTCTTCCTTATTTCCAGTCAGTAATGTATCACTTGTGTACCTCAAAATTATTTATGGTTCTTCCTCCAATTTTCACTCCCAACTCAGGCAATTCCAGGTCTAATCTCCACATGATCATTTCAGCATACAGATTGAACAAAAATGGTGATAAAATACATCCCTGTCTAACTCCCTTTTTGATCCTGAACCAATCTGTGTCGCCATAGAATATTATAGTGTTTACACTTGGATCTTGGTCTCTCTGGCCAAAGACCCCAGTAAATAGTAGACAAGTAGCACTGTGAGGTTGCTAGGAGTTAAAACATGCATCATGGGGAATTATATTTTTCCCACTGATTTGCAGCAAATCAAATCAATAATTTCCTTGTCTTCTGCAATCAATACTGTTTATGGGCTTGGTTTATCGATGTGGCTTTCAAACTGATATTGGGATTTGGTCAGCTAGTAATCTTTTCCCCTTTCTGATTAAATAGTAACAAAATATGGAATTATAAGAGCTGGTTTTGCCATTTCTCTCATAAATTGCTTTTCTGGAATGCTATAAATAGTTCCTGTAATTGTTCTGCAACAATTCTAAAACCACCCATCTCATATTTTAAAGCATTTTTAGCTACAATATGCAAATGAACTCACACTGATGCAGCACAACAGAATCTATTTCATTTCTCTGTAGCTAAGAACCAAAAAAGTGTTCTAAAAATAAAAAGTAAAAAACAAAACCTACATAATTGGAATGTGAATTCTCTATCAATTATACAAATGGCCTGAAGAATGAATGCTTTGCCATCATGAGTTGACTACTTTGGAAGTTTGATCTGCATATAATTTGTATTTAATTTCCTATTTTTCTTAATGTTAAGTAAATATATAACTGATATAACTTACTTTGGAAACACATGTAAACTGATTTTTTTAGTTTATGAAAATTTTAATTTTGTTGTTCCTCTCTTTTTATATATACAATATTAAAATATTCTGAATAATTACAAAAAAATGTTACTTTCAAGTTTGGAATAAGACATTCCTAGGATTCAATTCTGAACAACCATGGTTATTGAGGAACAGCCTGCTTAAAACATGGTATGTGTGTGAGGTAATAGTTAGCAATGTTGAACAAAAAATGACTCTGGCTAGTTATTTTTCTAATAGCAATAGCACTTAGACTTATATACTGCTTCACAGTGCTTTACAGCCCTCTCTAAGCAGTTTACAGAGTCAGCATATTGCCTCCAACAATCTGGGTCCTCATTTTAGTGACCTCGGAAGGATGGAAGGCTGAGTCAACCTTGAGCCAGTGAGAATTGAACAGCTGGCAGCTGGCAGTCAGCTGAAGTAGCCTACAGTACTGCATTCTAACCACTGCGCCACCACAGCTCATATGGTTATTGTGACAATAACAAAGTAGAGAAAGCACTCAGAGTATCACTCCTAAAATTCTTTGCAACTCCTTTACCTCCACTGGCCATAGGAGATATCTGAACTTTGTTCTGTGTATCGAAGTAACATGTTGCATCTGCATGTGTGCATTTTGTCCTTAAAAGACTGATCAAATTGCAAATCCTTAGAAAGTGAAGAATGTTCTGTCACTTCTTCTATTCTGAGCATATATGGTGTGAAAAAGTTGTTCTGATTCAAATATGCATCATCTATCAAATGGCTGCTGTAGATTCACATGTACCCAGAGAATTAGACAGAACCTCGATTACTGTAACTATACAAACTCATAGCAGAAATCCTCCATTATATATACCCGTGATGGCAAACCTGTGGCAGGCGTGCCACAGGTGGCACGCGGAGCCATATCTGCTGGCACGGAAGCCATTGTCGTAGATCAGCTCCAGCGCACATGTGCACGCTGGCCAGCTGATTTTCAGCTGGCCACGCCCCCTCCCCTCCCAGGAGTGTCCAGCGGCCCGTTTTGAGGTAAGTATAGGGCTCGTGTGGAGGCTCTGGGAGGGTGTTTCTGGCCTCCGGAGTGCCTCTGAGGGGATGGGGGAGGCCATTTTCGCCCTTTCCAGGCTCCTAGAAAGCCTCTGGAGCCTGGGGAGAGCGAAAAACAGGCCTTCCGGTCCCACCGGAAGTCGGGAAATGGGCCGTTTCCGGCCTCTGAAGAGCCTCCGGGAGGGGTGGGGAAGGCCGTTTTCTCCCTCCCCAGGCTCCTAGAAAGCCTCTGGAGCCTGGGGAGAGCGAAAAACATGCCAACCTGCCATCACATGCCAAAAGCAGGGGGAGCACGGGGGGTGGGGGTTTGCATGTGCATGAGTGGGGCGGGGCGCATTGAATTATGGGTGTGGGCACGCACACGTGATCCCCTGTGCTCCTCCCGTTTCTGGCACGCAACGGCAAAAAGGTTCGCCATCACTGATATATACTATTCCAGATGGTTATCTATTTAACTCATTAATGAAGGCTGGAATAGATTTCTACTGCATTGCACTGAATGGAACATATGTGGCTGTTTGTTGTTCAGGGACGGTTGCATAGGCATTCTTTTTACACACCAGCAATTTTTAACTTTTCCCACTTGAATGTGCCTTGCCTTCTCCCATCTCCCAGTAGGAAGTCAGAATCAATCAGCACACCGGGCACACAACTCCACACACAATACACAGTTGGGATTCAGGAAGTGTTTGTGGCCCTCTAAAACCTCCACTTACCCATCAACCCGTTCACAGTATAGGTAGGTATGCGAGAGCTACAGGCAATTGGGGGCATCCTGATAAATACATAAAAACATACTTTGGACATTCAGTCAGACCAAGGATCATGTAATTTTAATTGCAAATAAAATATTAGATCTCTTCATTGGAATACATGTTTGCAGTAACAAAACTGTTCTCCACCATCACTACCAAGAAAAAAAAGTTATAATTTTAGATTTTTCTACATCTTTAAAGCAACAATAGTCAACCTGTTTGTACCTCTTTAACATATACAAGACAAACTCTAGCAATGCATGCTCTAATCAGATTTTCAATATTATTATTTTTTTAGAAGAAAGTTCAAGTTACAAACTATAGTTTCATTTTTCACTATGTTTGAAAAAAGGTAATATCTAATAAGCCAATTTTCTCTCTTTGCCACTGGTAATCCCCTGCAATCTATGAAAGATTATATTATTAAAATCCCTATGACTAATTAATGGGAGGGAAAGTGCCTACAATTAAACTATACAGACAATATCAATAGTATGAAAAGTAAACAGAACATGCAGCTGAAGCAGTGTACCACTTCAATAAACAAAGAAACTTCAGTTCATGGAAGCGACTGTAATCCTTCAGTGGTTCACCCCTGGATAAAGGGTGTGTGTGTGTGTGTGTGATTTCACAATTTTCTTCCATCATCCCGTACCTTTACATCTCTCATCTTCTCTGAAGGATCAGGAAGAACAAGAAACTGGCAAAAATTCTTCCACCAGTGGAGCTCTGAGTATTAATACAATCCTATAAATTTATGCTGAACACAATTTTATGTTCAAACACCGAGATAAGTAACATGATACCAAAACCTAATAGAATTCCTGCGTTTTGTAACAGGAAATATCCCCAGCGGCTACATCCATGATCACTAGCATCATTGTGAAGCATTTCGGGTACCTATATTTAAAGAAACATACATAATTTTAAGTCATGCATATTATAATAAATAATGTTTCTACATATGTAGTGGTTAATGTTGGTAATATTGATCAATCCTCTGTTATTATACATATAAAATCTGCTAGAAAATATTGCAGTATATTCCCATCTGTAAAATATGCTCCTATTCTTATTTCTAGGCAGTTAAGAATATCTAGATTTTTAAAAAATGTCCCTGTAATCCCTTGCATCGGGTTGGAGTCAGGGTGACTGAATGGAACTCGAGTGTTTACTGGCCAGATGCCCTTCCTGATGCCTATGCAGAGTTCACAGCAGACAATTACTCATTGTGTCCAAGGAGAGAAATACCTGCCGCTATCTAGATCGAACTCACAGCCTCCTGATTGTGAGGCGAGAGCTCCACCTCGCCACTCATATCTAGGAAATTAAGGAACCAAATTCATTTTCTTTATATTTCTATTACTGTTTTTCAGTAAATGACTTAATTTTCCATGCTTCCTGGATCCACTGATCATTATGTTACTTAAACGACTATTGTGGCTGGTTGCCTGTGATCAAATAAGAGTTGAAAGTATTGTGCTTCAACAAATCTTGAAATTCTTCTTAGTATACTATTTCCACCAACCCCCCACCCCCAATGCATTAGTTAGAATGAATCCTACCTAGGAATATGTATGTCAAGGTTTCATTCTTAAAATAAATCCAGGATAGTCCTCAGAAAATCATAACAATTGGATGACTGAATACATCTGGCTATAATTGCCAGAATGGCCATGTTATTTGGGTAAAGTTTTTACTAAGCTAATATTATTTCCCCACCCTACTCCCATTCCTCTAATCACTACTTCTATTGGCTAGAGAATATTCTGAAGTCAATGCCAGGTTAGTATTCCCATAAGAATATCTCATTGGCATTCCAAAGTATTGGAATGTTATTAATATCTATTAATGTATATTAATAAGCATATACTTACCATATCAACAAGAGCAACATACATGAACAGCCCAGCAGTAAGGGCAAAGATCCACATGGAAACATTGTCAGCGTAATGGCCAATAAGTATCCCAGTAGCCATTCCAAGGTATGCCAGCATAGCTGAGAGAGCGTTATAAAGAACAGCTTGTTTGACAGTCATACCAGCTTTGAGAAGTACAGCAAAGTCTCCTTCAAAAGAGAGATAGAAACATGTTTATATCAATCATTTATATTAAAATGTCAACATTCCACCCCACATGGAAGCCGTGTCAAACATTAGTTTTTTTCTTTAAAAAAAATCATTGGCTTTCATATAATCAGGTGCTTCAAAACTTTAGAATAATGTAGACAAGCGTAAGCATAATTGCTTTTGTCATATTTTATCATTTTTATGTGCTTGCCTATAGGCAAATATATAAAACTAGAATTGCATACAGATAGGATTGTAAAAACCAGTGTCTTTTCCCAGGATTTCATGATTATTCCCCTCAGCTGGAGTACACCACCCCAAAAAAGAAAGACAGGAGTTGCTTTAAAGAGCAACTCATAAATGCAGTATAATCACACACTTCACAAATCTGAGTTTTTCCATTATTCTAACACAGTGGTTCTCAACCTTCCTAATGACGCGCCCCGCGCCCTGCCCCCGCAGCGATCCACCCCACTGCTGCGCCTACCGGCGCAACCCACACCCCGCCGCCGCCATTTGGGTTCTTTTACCCTCTGCACATGCGCAAAGCGTTCTGCACATGCACAGAGGGTAAAAGAACCCAAATGGTGGCGCCTGGGCAAAGTCTCCCGACCCCTGTGAAAGGGTCGTTTGACACCCAAAGGGTTGCGACCCCCAGGTTGAGAACCGCTGTTCTAACACATACTTCTATAATTTATATTAATGTGGAATAAAACACTTTGAAATAATTTGCCATTACAGGTAGTCCTCAAGACTACCAGAATTTCAATTGTGAGTAATTGCAGTCATAAATAAAGGCACCGTGTGATCGGACTTGATTTTATAACTGGTTTTTATGGCTGTTGTAAAGTGAGTCACCGTGGTCATTAACACGCTTAAGAGAATCTAGCACATCTAATGGGCATTTTTCGCCATTTTCTGTTGGAAAAGAGCAAAAAACATAGCAAATAAGATCACATGACCATGGGATGCTGCAACTAATCATAAATGCGAGCAGGTTGCCAACCACCCAAAATGTAATCATGTGACTGCGGAGTGTGTGTGTGTGTGTGCGCGCGTGCGTGTGTGTGTGTGTGCGCGCGTGTGTGTGTGCGTGCAGCAGGCATACCTTTCAGGACAGGTTCAAGTACCTTTATTTGAAGTCCATTTTAACTTCAAACAGTTAATAAGCAACCAGCTGTAAATCAAGGACTACTATAAAATCCTTTAAATTAGAAGAATGCAATTGAATTGGGTCAAATCTTCACAAAGTGAACCAAATTAGATTAGGTTTGTTTGAGTTTGGAATATGTTTCTGAACATTATGAACTCTCCTACGTCTGATAGATGTAGTAGATAGGCAATTAAATTATATTAGCTTGTTGACGGATGTATTTGTTTGTCTTTTATTAAATGTTTATTTCTGCTTTATTGAAAAGTTTTACTGTATTGTTTAAAACTGAATCACCAGATGATGTTTGAAACTATGAGTGGTATTCAATAAATCCTAAATTCACATCTGCGCCAATAGAGGTTAGCCATACAGGTAGTTAAGAAGCAGGGCGCATATCAGGGAAAATGGGTGGGGATTTGTGAGGGTGTGTAGCATACATGAGGAGTGTGCACAGGGTGTGGCATAGGTCAGAGAAGGTGCATGAGAGGTCTGCAGGTAAGGAAACATAAGGAGACATAAGAGTTATTGCATGGATCAAGAAGCATGCATGGTGGATTTGATTTAAATCAAGTCGATTTAAATCATGATTTAAATCTTGATTTAAATCACTAGTAAAAAGGCTTGATTTAAATCAACTCGATTTAAATCATAATTTTTAAAGAGCAACTGTTATCTCTGCTGTGAAATTGTGTGAATGCACCAAAGCAGTGCATGCTAACTCAGCTTGCAGAGCTTGGATCCACTGAATGAGTTTACCAAACATGTAAATATTGCAGAATATACAGCCTCATGCTACATAACTAAGCTCCATTTCATGCTGAATGAACTAAATTATTAATGTATCTTAAATAGAAAACTATCTTTAGATAGATTTTTATTCCAAAAGCATTTTATTAAAATAAATTTGATAAAAATAAAAAAAATCCGATTTAAATTTTTAAAAATCTGATTTTTTAATTTTTTAAAAAAAATCATCAATTTTTATCCACCCTGTGCACGGGGTTGTGTTAGTGGCCAGTGTGTGTGAGCACAGAAGGGCTGGGAAAGGGTGCACATGTGGGGGAGACTTTCCCTGGAAACTTGCAATCTTCCTTTGTCAGCTTCTGCATTGACTGGGGAAGTCGGCGAAGAAAGTTGCACATGGCGATCACATGATTGTGTGATACATGGCAACGCTGAAAAAGCAAATGGGTTGCCAAGCACTCAGATCACAATCATGTGACTGTGGGTGTCCTGGGACAGCTGGAACTCTGAGAATTATTCATAAATAAGAATTATTCTTATTTAGCACCATTGTAACTTGGAATGGTCACTGACTAAATGGTCGTAGATTAAGGACTATCTATATATGCAGAAGGGATCTTGAGTTGGAAGTTGACAGCTTAATAAAAACAACAATTCAATATCCGAAAAGCAAAAAGTTCATTTCTCAACAGAGATCATTAGAAAATGGAAAGAAACCTAATTTCCAGTATTGTAATGGATTTATACAAATTTAGGAATTTGGAATATATTTAGAATACCGTACATAGTTTTTTGTGCTCTACGACATTAAAAAAAAGTGATACCAAAGTACAGAAAATCCATCCAGAATAATCAGAGAATTAAAGCAACTCTCCCATCAGCAAAGTAACAAGTGTCAGGATTAGTTTAGAAAAAGGGGGAAATGGGGAATGTGGAAAATGTGGAGGAAGGGATGAAGAAAGCAAGTACAGAAATGTATTTCTCAATCTCTCACAATACCAGAAACCCATAGCATGTAATTGAACTAAATGTAATGATGGCCATAAACCTAGCTTTAGAAGGTGTACAGAAAAGAAACACAGAAAAATTTATGAAGAACAAGCTTATCAATGACTAGTATAGATACAAGGGCTTTATAATATACTTATATATTTTTACAATATACAGTTGCAAAATAAAAAAAAGCAGAGAAGGTTGTTGTTCTGATATACTTTGTGACTCCACTGTGTATGCTTGACAGGTTGCTGAGAGAAACAATTGTTTATTTATTTATTATTTATTTTATTTATTTTGGTATTCTTATATGCCGCCCAACTCCCGAAGGACTCAGGGCGGCGGTTTTCTCTGATCCGAGAAGGCAATGTGATAAACCTTAACAAAATGGTAGATTACTATTCAGCATTTAAACAAAAAACAAAAATAAATACTAATGAGTCAGCAATAGGGATTTGGGGCTTTATTAGTATTATATCACTCTGCAGTCGATATACCAGTTAAAGCATGGAAATGATATTTTACTGCTCTCTAATACGTATGTCTTACCCAATTCATGTGGCAACTCATGACAAAAGACTGCAACAGATGTACTTAAGCCACTGGATAAGCCTTCAGTGAAAGCAGCCCCTAGGAAAAATAAATGAACATTATTAAAAAGCAATCACACTGGAAAATGCAGGCAAACCCCAAAATAAATTTAAATTAAGAAAGATGTTTTCTAATCAGCATTGTGTATTGTATAGGTGCTGTATTGCAAGAACCATGGATTAAATCACACAAAGGAAGAACAAGAAATAAATGACTAGTTATAAGAAATATGCTCTTTATAAAGAAAAGTTTAAAAATTCATCCATTTTCTGAACAAAAGCTATATACTTTCAGCTAGCCCTGAGGGCCGTTCTTATTCCTATTTCAGTTCTAGTGAAGAGAATCAATTTCCTATCTGTGTACTTGTTTAGAATTTCAATTTAAATGAAGAGCAGTTTACAGTTACATGAAAATCACAGAACTACAGCTTTTAATAAGATACAATCGGATAAAGAGCTAAGGCAATAGCAACAAGACTACAGATAGTCTTCACTTAACAATAGTAATTGGGAACAGAATTTCTGTTGCTAAGTAATACAGTCATAAAACACGGCATCGCATGACCATTCTATTTACCAACAGTCATTCTAGCATCTTCAGTTTCTGTCATTAAGTGAATAACAGCAGCTTAATTGAGGATGTCACATGGATGCCATTTGTGGCTCCCTGCTGGCTTTCCCACCGACTTGGCTTGTAGAAATCCATCAAAGGTCACAAATGGCAATCATGTGAGCACGGAGAACTGTTATAACTGATGTAAGTATGAAGACTGGTCATAACTACCATTCATTCAACACCATTGTAAGTTTGAATGGTCTTTGAATGAGTGGTTGTTAAGAGAGGATCACATGCAATTTTTATGTACTTTAAAACTAAGACATCTTGATTCTTGGTTATAACAGGAAAAAGTAACCATTAACAGAGCCTATAAACAGGAAGACAGACTGCAAATCATTGACATGTTGGAAGTGTAGAAATTTTATGTTAGTATTCTGTGACAAATGAGAATGGAATTGGAATTGATGTAATCTTCACAGATGAAAGAAATTTTGTGTTTGAACAGTGAAATTTGTACATATTGACATAGCAATAGGGAACTATTTGTTGTAAGGTAAAACCTTACGGAAATGTTTAAACCGGAAAAGTCACACCATGTCCAATGTTTTTAATTATATTATTAATAAAAAACTTTTAAAAAAAATTTACGTCTACCTAAGCGCTAGTTATGTTTAACAAATGAAACATGCATTTTAATGAATTTGGAATTTCTGAGAAATTTATAAATTGGCTGGGAAAATACTGAGAATCGTGACAGGCTTAATTTTAACAAAAATCTTTTTATTATTCCTCTTGTGCATTTACAAAAAATGTTGCAATGTTGCTCTCCCATTTACATGTATGAACTAGCAGCCACAGGAAAGCCAATACATAAGCACTCACCAATTGCGAGGCCGTCACTGAAGTTATGCAGGCCATCTCCCATTATTACCATCCAAGCTAAGGTAGCTATACCAGCATCTTTCAATTCCTCACGTGAATACCGCTGGCTATGGCTATGTGGGTGATGATTTTGATGGTGATGGTGATGCAAAATATGATGGTAGTCATGGTGATGATGACTGAGATGATCTGACTGCCCTAGAGTGTCATGCAAGTGTGAATGGCATTTGTTTCTACATCCTCTGGATTCATATTCATGATCAGCTGCCTCTTTGTGGATGGGGGCGATCATGACCTCTTCTTCTTCTTGTACCATGGGTTTCTGAGATAGGAAATTTGATGGCTCTTGAGAAAGTACCCCCAAATAATTTTCAGGCCCTTGGAAAGGAAAAAAGAAAAAAGAAAACAACTCAAATAATTATTCAATTGAAGAAGAAAAAATTAGAATAATTGCTATATAGCTAAAACACTTTAGTTGTTTTATTTTCACATGTTTTTATTGGAAGTATACCATGCAAAGTAAGTAAAGAATGTTCTGATCTACTTTATGTTTTAGGACAGTGATGGCGAACCTATGGCACACATGCCACAGGTGATACGTGGAGCCACATCTGAGAGCATGTGAGGTGTTGCCCTATGTCAGCTCCAGTGCACATGTGCGCGCTGGCCAGCTGATTTTTGGCCTTCTTTTTGGCCGTTTTCGCTCTCCCCAGGCTTCAGGAAAGCCTCCTGAACCCTGGGGATGGAAAAAAATGGCCCAACGGGCCTACTGGAAGTCAGGAGGCTTCAGTGAGGCCTGTGCGCATACGCGGGGGGGCAGCGCAGGGGGGGGTTGTGTGCATGTGTGGAGGGCAGCGCGGGGGTTGTCCGCATGCGTGGGGTGTGTGGGCACACACGCACACGCTATTGTGTGTGCACACATCCTTTTGGCACCTGAGCCAAAAAAGGTTTGCCATCACTGTTTTAGGACAAACCGATAAAAGGCAGGCACACTTTAACCATACATTATGCCACATGTTTAGAAATATGTTTAAAAACTGGCCTATGCATAAATGCATCTAAAGTTCAGGTTCTAACATGTGCCCATAATAATCAAGATAAATACTCATCGGGTTTCCTGTCTCACCTCATTTTGTACAAAAACAGATTGTACTCATAAAAAAGTGACATTAATGAGAAAATAAAAATAATGATTATAACCTATGTGTTTCATTTGCCTGGGGTTAAAAAAAGTGAAGATAATAGGGAGTGTCCTGGAACATTCTCATGACATGATTTTGTCAGGGCAAATCTTTAAAAAAAAAAAGCAGGATTTTTTTTCTATTACAATGGGAACTATTTAGTAACAACTCCCGTTGCATGGTTTCAAAATTCCCGATGTGTCCACTAGCACAAATTGTTCTAAGCCCTTATCTTGCAGCATGTAAAAATCACTTAGAGAAGAAGCAGTGCAAACTGAAGTGTCATTTTCAAAACTTACTCCTAAAGGCGAAATCAACTTCTGATGGATCAACATAGCACAGGGATGCCTCACTATATATTTTTTTATTTAGCTAATAATTTATAGTATTTATAATAATGACTAGCAGAATCTAGAGACGTGAGGACCGTAAACATCAATCATCTCTCTGCAAAATCTCCGGGTGAGAAAAAAAGGGATGGTAAGAGCCAGTTGGTATAGTGGTTAAGGTACAATTTTAGAAACTGGGAGATTACAAATTTTAGTCCTGCCTCAGGCACAAAGCCAGCTGTAGACCTCAGGCCAATCACTCTTTCTCAGTGTTAGGAAGCAGGTAATGATACAATATTTCCAAAAAATGCTGCCAAGAAAATTGCAAGGCATTGTCCGGGCAGTTGTCAGGAATCAAACACTGACTCCAAGGCACGAAAAAGGGGGGATGGGAAATACACAAACAGATGACAATGAAGAGAAGCTCTTATGGAGGAAAAAAGCAGGAATGAAGAAGAGGTTGCAATAAAGAGAAACTAAGATCATGTTTGCCAAAATAGCTCTAGTAGCCTCTAGTGGAGAAATGCAGGAAACTGCCAATAAAGTCTAAATCATTATAGTAATAATGCATGATGATGAACAATTATGAAATTATTTAGGGATATTCCAAACAATTCCTGCACCACTTACACACCCTACTACAATTATTAGACTTTTTGTAAGGTTTTTCTTTATAACTGTGGCGGCCATCTTTCAAAACCTGGGACTGAGAACGGAGCTTCTAGATTGTCAAGAACTGAGATGCATATTGGCCGCCCTACTTCAAGTTTATCTTTCCTATGTTAATATTTGGAACAGAATAAGGGGCTGAAAAAAATGAAACTGTGGATAAACGCTAAGACAGCACTGTTTTATTACATCAGCAAAATGTTTCTTAACAGAATGTATCTCATTCATTACTCTCTGTAATGAAATGGTTTTTATTAAAGGGAGAGGGCAATTCTCATTCACTTTTTAATATATTTGTCAGAGATGGGGAGACAACAGAGATGGGAAGAAAACAATTAGAAGAAGAAAAGCAATTTCTCCTTTTTTATATCCAATACTGTATTAGAAAGTGAAATCTATAATGCATTTAAGATTGAAAATAATATCATGTATTTTATTTTGGTTCATTCTCTCTAGTGCTCTTAGTACCCACAGGAAAATTGTAGGCTTTTTCAAACTGCAGATAAACACATGCAAAATAGAAAAAACATGTTTTGTATACAGGGATTTATATGTTTTATGCTACTTAAAAATGAAAACTTCCCAAGCTAGTATACTAGATCTCAGATCCTCTTATATTGCCATAAATACATTTCACAAAGATTTTAGAAGATATTTATACAAAGTTTATTGAAACTTACTATCATCTGCATCTATTTTGTCATCATTTGCTGAAACTTGAGAGTCATATTTAGACAGCTGTTTCTTGATTTCTGATTCATCATCATCATTTTTTTTCTAGTTCCAAAAAAAATACACTGAAGTTGTTAACATTTTGGCTATACGTCCTGAATGACACATATATCAACAGAATATAGAAATAGAATATAGAAAAATATAGACAGTGGAATAGAAAGTATGGACAGTGGAATAGAAAAATGTTGAAATGCATGTAAAATTTCTATAAGTAGTCGACTGGTTAGAAAAAAACCCACAGATTTTTACTATTGTAATATTGCATTCAGTTTTAAAACCTTACATCAGCTAGGACTTAAAATTCAATCTCAAATCACTTAAGGATATATCAGGTTTTTTTCCTTTGAAAAACTTCCGCTGTAATGGTGAAATCTAAGTAAGTGACACTATTACAGAAAAGCAATATCCAGTGAAAACATTATTCTATAAATTGGTTATAAGCATTACTTTCAAATAGTCTCATAGAAGAAAATTTAAGCAAAACAAAATTCTGATGAAAACCAGTAGTTTCTTACCTTTTTTTTCTTATCCTTAAACTGTTTAATTAATGTGATCAAGTGCTCAACAAGAAACATAAAATATAATCCTCCAAGGGCTGTAAGGCCTTTCCATGTAGAATCCAAATAAGCGTTTTCTTCTGAACTTTGGAAAACTAGATGCTTTAAAGGGAGATCGTTACTGTGTGCCATCAAAGGTTTTTCATGATGATGGTGGTGCTTTCCATGAGACTGAATGTGGAAATTTAAAAAGAAAAATAGTTTAGACAAGACTCCATACAGAAGATGAGATAGGATGACTAGAGAAATAGTGATGTTTGTCAGCCTAAGAACGGTATATAAGCAGGGGTCCCCAATCCCCAGTCCATGGACCGGCATCGGACCACAGTATGCAAAACTGGGCCACACAAACAAGCGAAGCTCCATCTGCAGGATGCAGGCAGCACGCAAAACCACACCCCTCTCCTGTCTAAGGAAAAACCTTTCTCCACGGAACCGGTCCCTGGTGCCCAAAAGGTTGGGGGCCACTGGCATATAGACAACAAAGTAGAAAAGGTGAAACTTGCATTTTATTGCAATCAGTGACCATCCACAAGTAAAACTGACAGACTAAGGCCTGAGACGACTCTAAAACAATAAACTCTATATTTCAGACAATACATAAGAATATGGAAATAAGATGAGATTAAAGAGTCAAAAGTCCTTGTACTTCTTGCAAAAACTCCAAGAAAAATGGGGGTGTGTGGTGGAGGTGGGAGGAACTGTTGCATTAATTTGACCTACAGGATATTTGTTCAATGTCATTTTTAAAAGAGTGGTACCTCATCTGTAACATAAAAATTAGTGAAACATTGACTATAACATCTCATACTATTCCATCTGAAATATATTCAGATGACTGTCCAACTCACATTTAGCATAATAGTTACATTTAGAAACTCAGAAGCTTCTTTATGCCAGCTATGGAATATTTCCAAATTATACCAAATGTTTACTTATTTTTAGCCAAAATGTCACACAGGTTCATCTGATCCCTAGAAGATTTATTTGCTTTGAATACAGGAGTCAACTATGATACTAAACCTTTCAATCCCCTGAAACTGAATGACATAGAATAGCTCTTGTATTATTTGGCAAATCTAAGCTGACCCAAAAACCATAATTGGCAACATTAATTATAAGTTATTTCCAATATTATTTGCGAACCAGTAACTATAGTATGTAACCAAACTCAGCTTGAATCAGTTGATGCAACAAGCTTATACAAGGAATATCTATGTAGAAAAATATGTAACTACATGCCAATGATCCTGGATACCAAACGTAAAGGCAAAAATATGAAAAATCTCAAAAGTTTGGATTTTATAAATGTTCATATTCAATTATCTATTGACTGTCTCTCTTCGAATTCTGTGCCACAAATATTGAGCCATATAAACTCTGTTACTAAATCCAATTGCTACTGAATGGCCTTGTCACATGTGCAAACTGCAATGCTATAAACATCCCATGATGCTCTTCTCCCCCAAAAAATTTTCTTTTCAACCAAAGCAGGAGGGGGTGATTTTTCTCCCACTATAAGCGATGAGAGCTACAAGAAGAAAAGAAGAAAGGAAGGAGAAATGTCTCCCTCGCATACATACACAAAGTTTCACAAAGCAAACTTTTCCTGAGAAACACTACAGTTTACAAAGAATTCTACCTGACATTACCATAAATGCATATAGGTTGAATAAATAGTGAGCAGAAACAGAGACACAAAACGGAATTGAGGAGGCCAGGCATAAGGGGACCTTCTGAGTTTTAATGGCATAAGATTGAATACACAAAGGGAGGAGAAGAAATTAAATTGAAGCAAGTATGTGTTTCTCTTATATTTCACACCTATAGTCAAATCCAAAGGGCTGATGAAATAATGTGACTTTTAAAATGCAAATAATAAGGATATTTCCTTATTCCTTATTTCCACTGGGAGTGAATAATAGTTTTTCAGCAGGATGAGCTGGCTAAACTCCCTCATAGTCCTGCAGTTGCTTCATCCCGTTCCTAACAGCTGGCATAAAACTGTGTGAGTACACTATATTCACATCATTAGTAGAACATTTACTTTAGCTCTAACATTGTTAAGAAAAATGCATCTAATGCAGAGGAGATTTAAAAGATGATGGACAACACAAGGTCATCAGATTAGATCCTTTTGTTTCATTATGTGTCCTTTTTCTACTTCCACTGACCAAAGAGCACTGCTGTGCTTCAAAGGAACATATACCCTATTAATAGAAAAAACAATGTACTTACATGTGGAAGGAGATGTAAAAGAGCATCTCCGCTTAGAGTTCCAACTGCTAATGCTACCAGGAAACTTAAGAGGAACTTGAAAAACACACGATTCATAAGTGGCACCAGTATAACACCCAGTAATGAAAGAAAACTGATAATGGAAATGGATATAAAGCCACCAATCCAAGCTGAAAAGAAAAGAGCTTTTTTATCAAATGATTCAAACATACATTCTTTATTAAAGAACAGCTTTCTTCCATTTTGGCGACCAGCTAAAAGAATTTTCTAACCTGAAAGATCAGTAGGATTTTTATATGGCTTGTTGCCATTTATAAAAAGACCTATTCCTTGAGATAAAAAAAATACAAATGTTTTGATTCAGATAATTCAGCCAAAATAAAGCCACTCCTGGAATAAGAATGTATTACACCATCAAAAACAAGAGAAAGTAGAAATATTAAATGAAAAATCTGCCATCAAACTCACCAACTTGCAGGGAATATGTTTTTGGGGCTGTTTCGGCTTTTTCACTTGATGCATGAATTATACAGTTTCTACCATCAATCTGGTTAATTATAGCTGGACAAAGATAGCTAAATTCTATGGCTGTCAAAGACGCTTGAGTACTTATTCCATGGAAAAGCATCATTTCTGATGTATTAAAGCACTATGGAAAAAAGTGTTAGGAAATTACACACATTAAGAGACATACTTTCAAAACATAGCAGCTTTTTTTCAACAGACAAACTTCATGATAAGACAAAAGTGATTTTTTTTAAAGTAAAAAATGCATCTAAGCTATTACATTGGATTACTTTATAGCATCATAGAGACAATGCATGTTTGTATGTCACAAATAATTTAATGTGTTTAAAAATCAAAAATATTACAACTATCTTTGAAAACATGGCTTGTGCTATAGAAAAACAATATGATAACTAAATGCATTTTTTTAAAAAAAATCTGCCAAACTAATTTTATAAATATTAAAATGAAATCCATGAAGACAACGGTGTTGTCACCGGCAAATCTTGTCAATCCAAAAGCACCCCTAGGTTACAGACTTTATAAATTTATAAACAAGCATCAGGTAAGTTTTTGCAACATTGATGGATATAGAGCTTTTTCTTCCATTATGGACCAATATGTCAGAATTACTAATGTAAGTATATAATCTTCAAAATATAGAAGATTGATAACTGAATCTGGTGCTCTACCTCTAGGCCACACACGCAGCTGCTGTGGCCTAGAGGTAGAGCTCTTGCCTCACAATCAGGAGGTTGTGAGTTTAATCCTAGGTAGAGGCAGATGTAGGGTCTCCTGCTTGGGCAGGGGGTTGGACTAGATGACCTGCAAGGTCCCTTCCGACTCTGTTAATCTGTTAATCTTTCAGAAGTCCAGGGTGGGACTGGCAAAGCTACTCAATACAATGATCTTTTTTT
Organism: Diadophis punctatus similis; assembly: GCA_023053685.1. Classification (NCBI taxonomy): domain Eukaryota; kingdom Metazoa; phylum Chordata; class Lepidosauria; order Squamata; family Dipsadidae; genus Diadophis; species Diadophis punctatus. Next base: position 116,365,305 of record JALIGW010000003.1, on the reverse strand, counting down.
CTATTTAAGTAATCCATGTAATCAAAAAGTTCCCATACTCTTTAACGGTAGGGATAATGATGAACATTCTTATTCAAGCTATACTTGAAGTTTCTAAGATTTCCATTTTAAAGTTTCACACATGAATTATAAGCAAAGCAGACCACATGGAAACTGCTTTTCTCCATGAGCTAGTAAATCAGTTATGTAATTTAGGATTTTTTTCTATATATACCTTTGAACCTGTGGATATCTAAACATTTCAGTACACTCAGAAATATCACAAATTGCAGGCATGTAAGAATTAATACATTTAATTTAAATGTGAGCATGACAAGGTTGTAGAAAGCTATTCATTAAGTTAGGATCAGATCAAATCTTAATGACAGCACAATCTCAAATTTGCCAAACTGGATTGTTCAATTTAAAATGCTTCAGAAATTTATTACAAGGAAAATAAATCCAGTAGTCAAGAACCTCGTTTGTTTTTCAAAGAGCAAGATTAAAATACTGATGAACAAGGGGAACTTCAGCATGCAACTCTTTGCATGATTATCATATGTGAAAGCATCTGAACCAACTCTTAGATGGCATTTTATTTGGAAATGGAATAAACAGTGTAGAACGCCCAGTAAAGAGGTAAATAAATTATTAAGGTTTTAAAAGAATAGAATCTTATATCAAATGTCTTCTTAAAAAAAGCCTTTTTCCAATTATATTTTGTGTAATTTGTTTGCTAATTTTAGAACACAGGGGACCGCCTGTTTCAGACCTCCTCACAAAAACAAGTGATTCCTTTGCTTTTCTATTTAAAAACTTACACTGCTGCTGCTGCTTCCTAGAACAGTGCTGGGATTGGGGCTGACAAAGCCTACACGTGCTGACAATTCTGCAGTTTCTGAGTGTTGTAGCAAAGGGTTGCCCTCTGTAGTTGTGGTGTAGGTAGCTGTTGTTACAGCAACGGTTGTACTCTTGTTATCCATGGATTCCTCCTGGTGGTCCTCCATATTCTCTGTTCTAGGCACATCTTTTGCTGGGTTATTCAAAAAAACTTTGCTGCCATCACCTGATTCATCATTAGGACAATAGGTTTTGTCAGAGTTTGTCCCGAGTGTAGCATGATTGTGATGGTGGTGGTAATGATTGTGATCTATTCTTTTCACTTTCTCAATGCCTATGCTGTGTAGCAATTTTTTAAACCCTTCAATATTCAATGTATTGTTCTCTCCATAACGAGAGAAGAGATCCTGAAGATGATGTCTCTGTCTACATAAAGCCAAACTAATATTAATACCAGCTGCCTTCTCAGGAGTGAGTTTCTCTGTAGTTTGTGAAATTGTGGCTGGTTCCAAGCTAGGGTAGGAAGCATCACAAAACAAAAATGTGGAGAGTAAGTGAAGAAAACTTATGTAAAGTTTGTTGGCCATAGTAGGGTCCTATGAAAAGAAAATGACATAAAATTAATTTTTAAAACTGGCCATGCATATTATTCAATTCATGCAATAGAAAATAAAATGAGCATTTAAAAGAAACCTCTGCAAATTTAAAATGGTAAATTGCACACATTTTACTATATGAAATTCTGCTTTTTTTATTTCAAGCAGTACCAGGTAACATAAATCCAAGATAATATAAAGGAAAAGGATATAGAAAAAACAAAAACAATCTATAATTTGAAGAGATGGCAATATACATGTGAAAATTTACCATCTATAAAAAATATATCTAATTATAATTATTATTAACTCCAACCAAATTTGATAAAATTGTAGGCCCTGCTTCTGAAGTATTACTACTTTATCTGTAATGTTTTCTAATGTGGCAATTGAAGAGAATTTCTTAATACACTACTCAAATGTTATGTTAGCTAACATTTTCCAATGTTGCACAATTATTGATTTGGCTAATAAAATTAAATAATCAGTTCTTTGTTTTTAAGCTTACGGTTTGATCCCATAAATAAATGCAATAAGCCTCATTCTGGACAGCATTCAAGTTTAGTGATATTTATCTCTCCAAAAAATTTTCACTGAGGAGATTTAACTTTATTTTATAACCACCACAAATGAAGAAAATGACCCCTTTTTTTAACAACCTCCCCAGCATTTGGAAGGATAATTTTGATACATATGTGCCAATTAAATAGGAATCCAATGTCAACAATGTATGACCTTCCACTGAAATTCTTGCATAGAAGCTGTAGTGACTCTGCCAGCTTCCATAACTGCTGTCAACCAGATCAGAAACCCAAGCTTCTTTTAATCCCTTTGGTACATATTGTATTTCTCATTCATTGCAGGAATAACCTATATATTTTTTTAACTTTTCTTTTGGTTGTTATAAATAATAAGGTATTAAATTCTCAAAATTGGTATGTGCATATTGCTGAAGCTCTAATATTTCTATTGCCCAAAAAAGATTTGAATTGATACCAAAAAATCATGGTGGCTTTATCACCTATTCATTGCCCTGATCTTATTGAAAGTTACATAATTACAAGAAAACTTGCTATTAAAAAAAAGTTGCATACTGTAGTATCCCTCCTTTGGAATTCATAGTCTATTCCATTCTTCTCCCATCATCAATTTTCTATTTCCCAATTTCTGAATTGTCAAGGAACATTTTGGCATTCTGTGTCCACTAAACATGCATAAACTTCACGATTTTGTTTCCTAGCTACATACCTAACAGTTCTATTTTTTAGTTTCAGAAGCCATGGGGTTCATAGATATCTTGCGGATTGATACTGCTGCTTTAAAGACCAAGAAAAAAAACCATCATTATTATTGGTAAAGTAAATGGTAAGACACTGGTGAAAACTATCATTCATCCCAACTCAGTTACATACAGGTATTCCTCCATTTACAACCATTCATTTAGTGACTGTTGGAAGTTACAATGGCATTGATAAAAGTGACTTAGGACCAATTTTCACACTTATGACTACTGCAGCATCCCCATCATCATGTGATCAAAATTTGGACATTTGGCGATTAGTATGTACAGTATTTGGTGCGGTTGCAGTGTCCCAGGACTTTTGCAAGCTTCTGATCAGCAAAGGCAATGAGGAAGCCAGATTCACTTAACAACCATTTTACTAACTTAACAACGGTGGCAAGAAAGGTTGTAAAATAGGGCAAAACTCACTTAACAACTATCTTGCTTAGCAATGGAAATTTTAGGCTCAATTGTGGTCATAAGTCACAGACTACCACTGCAGAGCTATAGATATTCAAGATTTACAAAGGAAACACACCAAATAGCCTGAATAAAAACCATTTTCAATTTTCATTGAATACTTTCCAATATTTATTTAATCTCTATCTTCTTACTTTAAATAACAAGATTTCAGTTTTATGGTACTCAAAACACTTTGCTGCATTCTTATCAATCCAATGTCTTGGGAAGATAAAGCATAAATGTATACACAACTGTAATAATTTGGAAGAAGGGTCACAGACAGGAGACAGGACAATCAAAAGTAAATGTAAGTATTTAAGTCCAAGAATATAGTTAACTACCACTCATCATAAAGTGGGATATAATTCTAAAATAAGACTTTCAATCTTTTAATTGAATTGAAATTTACAATAGATACCAAGTAGTAACTGACTGCTACTAGAAATATATTGGGAGTTTTGCGAGCATTTCCTGTTTGGTGATGCTGTAGAACTCAGATAAGAGTATATTTCATGCTGTGCCAGTAACCAGATGACCTATTTGCAGCCACATGAATATTATCTATGTATCTACTCTACACCTACAATCAATGAACCTTCATTAAAAAGACTGTGTAGTTTATCATTTATGGGATAATTTTTTCCTTCCTGATTTCTCATCTTATATTTTTGCATTGACAAATGTCCTAGGTGCATTTTCCACACCTAAAAATCAGGGGAAATGTTGATGGACAATTTAGAGATCATAGATCTTAGAAATTAGGTTTCTACGTTTACCATTCCACTTATATTTTTATCATGGATTTGCAAGAAACTTTACTTTCTTTATAACAGTTTATATCCTCCCTTTCTTTCAAAACATCCAAGTTAACATACATGGTCCTCCCCATCCCTCTCATTTTATTCTGACATCCACCCACTGAACTAACCAGATCTGAACAAAGAAGAACTCGTAACCCACCTCCCAATAAATTATATGGCAGGGGAAGACTGGATTTGGGACAGACAGGCAAGTACTGGCCAATCAACCAGACATTGTGGTAATAGACAAAGACCAGAAGACAGTGGTGGTGATCAATGTAGCAGTACCAAGTGACAGCACCATCAGGAGCAAGGAGTATGAGAAGCTGGAGAATTATCAGGGCCTGAAGGAGGAAGTAGAGAGAATGTGGAAAATACAAGTAGTCCTTGACTTACAATAGTTCATTTAGTGACCATTCAAGTTATAATGGCACTGAAAATAGTGACTTATGCCCAGTTTCCACACTTCTGACCGTTGTAGCATCCTCATGGTCATGTGATCAAAATTCAGGTGCTTGGCAACTGACTCATATTTAGGACGGTTGTAGTGTCCTGGGATCACGTGATCCCCTTTTGCAAACTTCTGATGTGCAAAGTCAATGGCGAAGCCAGATTCATTTAACAACAGTTTGACTCATCTAACAACCACAGTGATTCACTTAACTGCTGCAAGAACGGTCGTAAAATGGGGCAAACTCACTTAACAAATGTTTCACTTAGCAAGAGAAATGCTGCACTCAGTGGCGGTCGTAAGGCGAGGACTCCCTGGTAAAGGCCAAAGCGGTCCCAGTCGTGGTTGGAGCCTTCAGGGCTGTGACTTCAAAGCTGGGAGAGCAGCTCCAACAGATCCTAGGAATGACAATCAGAACTCTCTGCCCAAAACAGTGCTGTGCTAGGATATTTTGGCAAGTTGCAGCATGCCATGAGCGGAAAATCCTGCACCTGGCGAAACTTCTCACCTACACGTTCCTCCTTCTCAGCTATTAGAAAGGCATCCTGCCCTCTATTGTGCAAGAATCTCCTCTCTGATTAAAACCAAAGCAGATCCTGTTTATTCAGACTGATAGCCCCAAGGAAGGGCCACAGACAACAATAGCCCTCTCCTTTCCTGCTTCGCTGGCATGTAATACCCAGAGATAGACTGCCATGGGACATGGACGCTTTGGAAGCTTGATCTACTACTAACCAACTAAAGCCACTTTCTCCCCCGTTCAACTGGGAGAGGCTGATGAAAAAAGAGAAGTTCGCCGATCGCTGCTGATCCTTTAGGACCCTCCAACCATCAAAAGAGCCGGGCTCAGGGCTCGCCCCCCGCTCCTCGCCTCCCCCCCCAACCCAGACCAACAACCACGAAGCCGTGTTTTCTCACCAACTGCTACGGTCCATTCCGCGCCCGGAACCGTCTTCACCCACTGCCCGGAGAAGGAGAGCAGCAAGCCGGCCTACGGACTAAAGAGGGATGACGTCACTCAAGATAGCCAATCAGAACACGCTTTCTGATCAGCTGGGCGAATAAGAACCAATAAGCATTTCGTAATTCCACCGCGTTTCGTCCTCGGAAAGGAGGGCCTTCGTCGAAAGAGAAAAAAACGAAGACAAAAGAGTACTGTATACAAGGCGGCCCACGTGGGGAGGCGTGGACTAGCAGGCGCGTTAACGTGTAGGGAACGAAGTGATTTCTCTGTGGAAATTTAGTAGGCAAATTGGTCGGTTTAGGTTTGCGGTTCGCCAGACTCTTCTTTGCACCAGCCCTCGCTCTTAGATATGTATAAAACGGGTTTTTCTATCCAGCTGGTAGCGTAACGTTCAACAGCAATTAAACTTTTCTTTTCTTCCACCAAGCGGAGTACAGTTTTAGTTAGTGTTTGAACTAACCCTATAGAATAAGGTCAAGCCAGAGCCAAGCGATTATTTATATTGGATCTATCTGAAAGCCTCCCTATAAGCCATGGCATCCGTCCACCTAGAATGATCGTGGATCTGACACTTTTGGGGCAACACCTTGATATTAAACAGGAATCCAGGGCATAAATCTTTGTTTGTTTTATTTATTTGTCAAGCATATATGATTAAAGCAAAGTATAAAGAGTAAAATTATGATTGTATATACATGTAATAGTACAAGCATGAATAAGAGTATAAGAGGTATGAATATATGGGTACATTAGGACAGGAACGGTAGGCACGAATGTGCGCTTATGCACGCCCCTTACCGACCTTAGGAATGGGGTGAGGTCGATGGTAGATAATCTAAGGTTAAAGTTTTTGGGGTTTGGGGAAGAAACTACTGAGTCAGGTAAAGTGTTCCAGGCATTGACCACTCTGTTGTTGAAGTCGAATTTTTTGCAATCAAGTTTGGAGCGGTTTACATTAAGCTTGTATCTATTGTGAGCTCGTGTATTATTGCAGTTGAAGCTGAAGTAGTCGTTAACAGGTAGGATGTCGTGGATAATTTTGTGAGCTACACTTAGGTCGGATCGAAGGCGGCGTAGTTCTAATTTTTCTAGTCCTAAAATTTCAAGTCTAGTTTCATACGGTATTCTGTTGTGAACAGAGGAATGTTATACTCTTCTTGTGAAATATCTCTGGACATTCTCAATTGTGTTAATGTCTGATATGTAGTGTGGGTTCCAGACAGATGAGCTGTATTCAAGAATCAGTCTAGCAAATGTTTTGTATGCTCTGGTTAAGAGTACAATGTTACCAGAGAAGAAGCTACGCAAGATTAGGTTAACCACTCTTAATGCCTTCTTGGCTATGTTGTTGCAGTGGGCTCTGGCACTTAGATCGTTAGAGATGAGTTAGAGTGAGGATCATCATCAAGGTCATGATCTTCAAGTTTGTATTTTGTGTTTTGATTATTTTTGCCAATGTGTAAAACTGAGCATTTGTTGATTGAAATTGGTAGTTGCCACTTGTTTGACCATTCAGATACATAGTCAAGGTCTTTTTGAAGGGTTGTAGTATTGTCCGTGGTGTTGAAGAGGATGCAGTTGCTTTGTATATTATCACAAATGTCATTTATGTAAAGAATGAAGAGAGTAGCTTTGTGGACTTTGACGTTAAACCTGAAAAATCAGACAAATCACAACCAACCATGAAGCCGTAACTGTTGGGGATCTGACAGTTGTTGGTTGGTCCCGAATGTGATCCAAAACACGGGTTCTCTTGTCTCTTGAGCTTCAATGAGTGCTGTCTTATTCTAGGCTGAGCTGGCCACTGATCAACAGCAGTTGCCTTAAAATCCAGGGTGGAGTGTTTTAGGAATGAAAAACTGACTTACTTTACTGCAATCATGGATCATAAGATAGTAAAATAAAGCCCCTCCCCAATTACAATCATTGACTTACTATCCATCTGTGGGCAAACAAGGTCAAAGAATTTTGTAAAATTTAAGGAAATAAGATCTTCATTGACTAGTATACAGTGCTAATAATACATATCAGAAGGCCTGGAGATCAGCTGATGTCAACTATCTCTGTAAAACTGGCAATAATGAGGGCAATTGAACATTGAAGCGCATCCGGAAGCTCCAGTTGGTGCAAAATGCAGCAGCCCGCAAGATTTTGTGCAGACCTCGGTGTGCACATGTATCACCTCTCCTGTGGGAGCTGCTGATTTGCTTCCAGGTGTAATTCAAGGTGCTTGGGTTCACCTTTAAAGCCCTTCGTGGCTTGAGACCAAGTTATCTGAGGGACCGTCTCTTGCCAGTCACATCTACCCAACCCATTAGAGCAGGGAGGCAAGGAATGTTGCGGGTCCCATCCCCTAGGGCAGTGATGGTGAACCTTTTTTTGCTTGGGTGCCAAAAGGGGGCGCATGCGTGCGATACTGCACGTGTGCGTGCCCACACCCATAATGCAATGCCCTTTCCCCGCGCATGTGCGCACAACCCCCTGCGCTGCCCCCTTCCCTGCACATGCGCACAGGGCTCACTGAAGCCTCTGGAGCCTGTGGATGGCGAAAAACGGATTCCAGCTGATTTTCAGCCTTCCAGAGGGTGGGGGGAGGTCATTTTTGCCTTCCCCATGCTTCAGGAAAGCCTCCGGAGCCTGTGGATGGCGAAAAACAGACCCAACAGCCCAACCAGAAGTTCATTTCCGAACTTCCGGTTGGGCTGTTGGGTCCGTTTTTCACCCTTCCCAGGTTTCAGGAGGCTTTCCTGAAAAATATTATTTCCATGCCCACTCATCTCTCTCTCCCTTTCTCTCTGTCCCTCCCTCCCTCTGTCACACACACAAACACAAACGCAGGAAGCCACGTATGAGTACAAATAGATCTCTTATGCCATCTTCTGATGAAATGAAAGGATGGAATTGTGGTGGAACACTTCGTTACTGATCATCTTTTTCTTTTTCCTTCCATTTTTCTCAGCATTATAGATTTCTCTGGAGAGCTAGGTCTTTGCATAGTTATCCAAAATATTGATAATTTGGTTATTTGCCTTGAATGAAAACACTGGATTTATTTGTTCTGTTATCTATTAATTTTCCTCACTATTGATGGTATTTTCAGGAATGTTCTCTAACACCAAACTTCAAAAAACATAAACGTTCTTTTTATTCTGATTCTTCAAAGTTCAACTGTCACTTCCATAAAGTGTCATGAGGAAAACTGTTCTCTGCACAACTCTGATCTTTATATACACATGTTATGATATCTGAAATCTTTTCCACGTTATTGATTCCTCCTCTAGTACCTCTACCATATGCTAGTCTATGGCATGTCTGTTGACTGCTGGTTCCTTCACTGTTCATAATCCATCTGAACAGTCAGAAGCTATCCAGCACGTCAATATATTTATTGTCACTTCTCAGACTCATTTCTGAACCTGTTATAATTAGCTTGCATTCTTTCATTTACTTGTAGTCCTATTTTTTCACTGTGTTCCTTGCTCCTTGACTTTCATTACTAGAGCTTACAGATCATTTGCGTTTTCAACTATCAGTGTCATAACATCCTACAACATCTTGAATCTCCAAAGACCTATGCAAGGGTCCTCTTTGTAGACTGTTAAACTACTGAAGTTTGCAGATGATACAACAGTGATTGGTCTCATTCGAGACAACGATGAAACCGCATACAGACGGGAGGTTGAACAACTAGCCTCGTGGTGCGACCGGAACAATCTGGAACTGAATACCGTAGAAATGGTGGTAGACTTTAGGAGAAACCCTCCCATTCTACCACCTCTTACAATACTAGACAACACAGTATCAACAGTAGAGACCTTCAAATTTCTAGGTTCTATCATATCTCAAGACCTAAAATGGTCACCTAACATCAAAAACGTCATCAAAAAAGCATCCTGGACATAAATTGTTCCAACTCCTACCCTCAAAACAATGCTATAGAGCACTGCACACCAAGACAACTAGACACAAGAACAGTTTTTTCCCCGAACGCCATCACTCTGCTAAACAAATAATTCCCTCACCACTGTCAAACTATTCACTAAGGCTGCATTACTATTACTATTAATCTTCTCATCATTCCTATCACCCATCTCCTCCCACTTATGACGGTATGACTGTAACTTGTTGCTTGTATCCTTACGATTTATATTAATATTTATTGTTTCCTGATTGCTTATTTGTACCCTATGACAATCATTAAGTGTTGTACCTCATGATTCTTGACAAATGTATCTTTTCTTTTATGTACACTGAGGGCATATGCATCAAAGACAAATTCCTTGTGTGTCCAATCACACTTGGCCAATAAAGAATTCTATTCTATTCTATTCTATTCTATTCTATTCTATTCTATTCTATTCTATTCTATTCTATTCTATTCTATTCTATTCTATTCTATTCTATTCTATTCTATTCTAAGCATAGCACTAATAATTGATGTTTCTTCCTCCAGGAGAAATATTGAGTAGGTGAAATTCTTTACAGATTTGGGCATTTATTTTTAATCCTCTACCTTTTGGGAAAATCAAGAAAAAGCATTACAGTATCTACAAAAGCCCTGAAAGCATTTCTAGCTGCTATTAAATTTGCAAAGTGACATGGGAATAGTTTGACTCAGCTGCAATTAAATTATTCAAGGCCAAAGGTCTAGTTGTTTTGCTTTATGGAATTCAGTTGTGTATCTATAAGAAGATACATAATCTAAAATTCTTAAACTAATATAGTACCAAGCATCCCTCATTCAACCTTTAGTGCTCTAATGCAGTTAGAGTGGATCATGTTCCAGAATTTTGTTACAAGGTACCGTATGTGTAAATGAAAAATCAGTAGATATGCACATGATTTACACCAGCGGTTCCCAACCTGTCCACCTTGGCGGTCCGGCATGGGGAGGAGGGCATGTGAGTGGCATGCACACATGCATGCACACAGCTCCATTAGTGCAAGTGGTGTGTGCATGTGCCCTCCACTTGCATGAATGGAGCTTTGCGCATGAGCAGAGGTTGTTTGCACTTGTGCGTGAAGCTCAAGTCATGCGTGCAGGGAGCACACAAACGGGGCGCTTCTGCTTGCACATGAAGCTCCACATGTGCAACTTCACACGCAAGCACAAACGCCTTGCTCGCATGAGTGGAATTTTGCATCTGTGCGCGCTTGCCCATCGCTTGCACAGCCCAGTTTGAAACAGGCCATGGCCCAGTAGTGGGCCACAGCCCGGTGGTTGGGGACCCTTGACTTACACAATACTTAGCAGGACAGTGGCTTTGTTACCTTTTAAACCCTAATTATCTCAGTTCCTGCACTGATATTGGTTCATTCTATATTTCTGTTCCTTAGAAATGGAAGGAAAGCTACAATAATATGTGATAATTTAATTTCATTTAATTTAATTAAAAGTTCTTATAGGCCGCCCAATCCCGTAGGACTCAGGGCGGCGTACAACAGGGATAAGAACAATACAATAATACATGACAATTTAAAACATGACATTATTTTAAAAACCATTCATTCATGGGGGAATCCGATCTTCTTCTTCTTCACCCCGCCTGCCAGAAGAGCCATGTTTTTACGGCTTTGCGAAAGGCCAGTAGAGTGGGGATGGTCTGGATCTCTGGTGGGAGTTGGTTCCAGAGAGATGGGGCTCCCACAGAGAAGGCTCTCCCCCATGGACCCGCCAACCGACATTGTTTGGCTGATGGGACCTGGAGGAGGCCCATTCTGTGTGATCTAACTGGTCGTAGGGAGGTATGTGGTAGGATGCGGTCCCGGAGGTAACCTGGTCCTGAGCCATGTAGGGCTTTAAAGGTCAAAACCAACACCTTAAATTGCGACCGGAGACTAATAGGCAGCCAATGCAGCTGGCGGAGGATAGGTGTTATGTGGGTGTATCTTGGCACACCCACCACAGCTTGTGCAGCTGCATTCTGTACCAATTGCAGTCTCCGGATGCTCTTTGAGGGTAGCCACATGTAGAGCGCGTTACAGTAGTCCAGCCGTGAGGTGACAAGGGCATGAGTGACTGTGAGCAGAGCCTCCCTCTCCAAGAAGGGTCGCAATTGGTGCACAAGACGGACCTGTGCAAAGGTCCCCCTAGCCACAGCTGAAAGATGTTGCTCCAATTTTAGCTGTGGGTCTAGGAGAACACCCAAATTGCGAACCCGTTCTGAGTGAGTCAATTTTTCTCCCCCAAGAACCAAGGAGGGGAAGTCGACATAATCCCTGGGGGGCAATATCCACAGCCATTCAGTCTTGTCACGATTGAGTTTGAGCCTATTCATTCCCATCCAGACCCTAACATCGTCCAGGCAGCGGCACATTACATCAACTGCTTCCCTGAACTGACATGGGGTGGAGATGTACAACTGGGTATCATCAGCATACTGCTGATACCTCACCCCGTGTCGTCGGATGATCTCACCCAGCGGTTTCATGTAAATGTTAAACAGGATGGGGGAGAGGACCGAGCCCTGAGGCACCCCTTACTTCCTAGGATGATTGTACTGCACATAGATCCACATAATAATGCTTAAGCATTTGATGAACTACTGTTAGATTAAAAGTTTTAAAGCCATCTGAACCCTGCAGGCCAGAACTACATTTTTATTTTTATTTTCAATATGAAAGTTAAAAGTCTAGAACATTCATTATCAGACTCAGTACTGCTTAATCTAGCAAAGATTTATTATACTAGAATTCATTTCCATGGATCTGAAATTTTCCTTTTAGTTTTAATTTAAGGATTTTATAATAGCTTGCCCTTTTTGGATATTTATTTATTTACTTAGTTATTTATCACATTCAGAGACTGCCCATCTCACTCAGGGAGCAACTCTTCTTTGAAAATGTTGATCTGGTCTTTTATTTTAGCTGTTTGAACTGGATTGCTTCTAGATTTTAAAGGAGCCAATTCTTTCATCCCTTATGGCAACCTTCAATGTCTCACAGACTTTCTTTAATGTCATTTCCAAGGGCAATCCCAAATGCTCTTGCATCACTTATTTCCACTGCAGGTTACAAGAGGCCCTGGATAACAGTCCTGAATCAGTTATGACTGGATAATGATGAGTAATCTTGATCTTTCTAGTTACTGGTTGAAAGACCAATTGTCATTAAAAGCATGGTCATTAATTTATAGTCAGTTCTATTTACAGAGTTGCCTTGTTAAAACAAAAAACAAACCTCCTTGCCATCTCAAAGTTTCACTTCTACCAAGCTCTCTAGATGACTTTTAAAGTGCTAAAAGAACATGGACCAGCCAGCTTTTCGGGTGGCTGATTAAAACTTTTAAAGCCTCATCTAGAGGCTTCATTAGTTTTACTGTCTTTAAGCCTTGTGTGCATATTAGTTGAAAAGGGCTAAATTTCCTTTGGATTAAAGCAAATATTTTACTATTTTAGCAAGATTAACAGTCTAGTAAAATGCTTCATTGGCACAGAATATTTAGCATTCAAATAACATGCTTTTCATATAGAGAAAGGGATCTTCAGCAGAAATTTATCTCATTTCAGAAACAAATTACCCAAATTTCATCTTGCATGATTCCTTTACTTCATTACTATGTCCTTATGAAATAAATAGGTAGTTTCTCTTGGATATTTGTCTTTTTAATTAATACTACATCCTAATTATAAACAGCATTCCAAGCAAAGTTGGAATCACATCATCATAATCTAATGATACTTGTTGCAAAAATTATTACTAGCTCTCCTAGCACATTCTTAATCACCACACTCTCAGACTTGATTATCGGTTATAATTAGGGCAACTTTTATACTGTGTATTCATTCCACTGCAGCATCTGCAACCTTAGTTAAATGTTGTATCAAGGAGCAATGCTTTGTTTATAAGAGTAGCTTAACATGATATGTTTTGCCCATCATGCTTTTCTCATCACTGGTTGTGAATATTTTAAGTGCTCGCTGTTTTTTTCTACTCAGTTTCACTAACCACTATGCTGTGAACCAATTGTCAAGTCCAAAGGGTGGGCTGCTAGTTATAATAAGCACATTAAGCTAATTATTATTTTCATTGACATCAAGAGGCAATTGGCATTCAAATACATTAATTATCAATCTGTATCGTTGTTTTAGCCTCTGTGTACGCATGTGTATACAGGTAGTGCTCAACGTACGACCACAATTGAGCCCAAAATTTATGTTGTTAAATGAGAAATTTGTTAAGTGAGTTTTGCCCCAGTTTACGACTTTTCTTGTCACATTTGTTAAGTGAGTCACTGCAGTTGTTAAATTAGTAACACAGTTGTTAAGTGAATCTGGTTTCCCCATTAACTTGGCTTGCCAAAGACGATTACATGACCCTGGGACACTGCAACTATCATAAATGTGAGTCAGTTATCAAGCATCTGAATGTAAATCACGTGACCATGGGGATGCTGTAACGGTCATAAGTGTGAAAAATGGTCATAAGTCCCTTTTTTCAGTGCTGTTGTAACTTTGAACAGTCCCTAAACAAACTGTTGTAAGTCGTGGACTACCTATATGCATGAACACACACTTTTATCTGTCAGTTGTAGCTATAATAATGCCTTTTATACTCAGTTGTAATTAACAGCACAGCCAAGGCACATGCCATAATTCTGCAGACCATTCTAGTACAGGTACAGCTCACAATTTACAGCCATATTTGGGAGCAGATTTCCAGTTGTAAGTTGTAAGTCGAAGCAGCCATGTGACCAGACCCGTTTTTACAACTTTTTTTTTTGCAGTGATTGTAAAGTGTGAACCTATTTTTTCCTGAATGGGCTTTTTATGTTGGAAACTAGCAAACTAAACCACAAATTGCAGTCCTATGATCTTGGGACTCTGCAACTGGTTTGTAAAGGTGAGCCAGTTGCCAAGTGCCTGAGAGGCAGTCTCATAACCGCAGGGAGTGGCACAACATTTTTCAATAGCCAAAAGTGCCTTAACAGGCCATAAAACCCTCGTTCCAGCCCCACCATAATATTAAGTGACTGATTGTAAGTCAAGGACTACCTGAATTGCAAAATCTTGCATTGTCCATTCCTGCCCTCCAGCTTTTTTCAAACCCTGAAATATCAGAGTTAGAGTTGGGCTTGTCAGATATTGCATGACCATAATAAACGCTGCCGTGAAACTATAAATCAGCAGCTTCCTATTCCCTGGTTGGAAAAAAGTAATTGTTGCAACCATTAAACCTGAAATTTGTCAGCTCTCAGCTCCAATTTCTGGAGAGTTTACTAAGCCTGTGCTGGAGAAAGAAATGAAACATTGCTCCAGATGGCGGTGGGAAATATTCAAGTGTATGGTGGCTTACTTCTATAAAATGAATCCTGCTGTACTTGAGTTTTGTCAGTAACATGCCAAATGCATTCTTCATGAATGTGTGTATGTTTGCATGTGCACAAATGCACACGTGGGTGTAGTCTTTGTGATTTAGAAACAATATTGCTTTTCAAGATTACTGTTTTAAGTCCAGAGTTCACCTTTTCTTGCCCAACATTTTAATGATGAGTCATTATGGAAGAGGAGCTTTTTAGCATGTCTGACCACTCAAGAAATGTTGATTTGAAAATAAGATTTCTGAGTACCACATTCACAACAGAACATGTTACTGTTGTGAAAGTTATTAATTCTGATAGCCGCATTGAATATCTAATAACAGTGCTCAATTTCCCCTTTAAATTGCATTTAAATAAATTAAATTTCATTTCCCATTTAAGCATTGGAGAGTATATGTTGGCTTGTTAAATTCCATTCCCATCAACCATCAATGTCTACTAGTACGAGGTTGTGATGGAAAAGGTAGCAGCAAGGGGCAGATCTAACCTGGACTTCAAGGCTAAGCTGGTTTATGGTTGATAAGTGGATGGGAGACCATCAAGAGAGTCAAGGGTTATTGGCTAGACTGGGAAGTCAGGAAAAAAAACCAAACATGTCAAAAGAAAACAACTGCAAATTGTTTACAGTTGTATTATTGAGAAGAAATCTACATGAATGTTCCCATGAAGTCACCAGAGCTATGCTCACTTTTGCCATTTTAGTCAAACTACATTTGAATCATTATATATTACCCATGAATATATGCCTTTGAATCACTCTTGACTCCAGGCATCTTCCTGGACAAGTCCCTGCATTTTCTTGGCAAGATTTTCAGAAATGATTCACCATGCTTACTTCCTAGGGCTGAGAGAGAGTCACTGGTCCAAGGTCACCCAGCTAGTTTTGTGTCTGAAATAGGGCTGGAACTCAAGGTCTTCTGGTTTCTAACCTGGTACTTTAACCACTACACCAAACTGGTTCTCATGCATTGCCTATCCTGTTTAAATAACTGGGACATTCTCATAAAGTTTATCAAGTTAATCAAACCAGAATTGACAGAGATTTCTTTCTTTCCCTGTCTGCAAGATTCAGCACTGAACTGAACTGAACATTCCCTTCAGCTATATACGGCATATACAAGATCTGTCTGTTCAAGTATAATCACAATGAAGTCCATTCATTATCAAACAGTAGCATCATTTCTATATTTTCCAAATATGTATGTTGAACATTAATAAAAGTCTTTGTTACTATTCTCCATTTTTTTAAATTCTGCTGCTGCTGCTATTTCTTTCACCCAGGTCAAATATGGATACTGTGTTTACAACCTACACACACACACATGCAAGACCACCACTTTTAAAATTTTCAAAGAACCCCCGTTTAGAAAGAACATTTTTTCTAGTAGGCTTCTTTCTTGAATTCCTGCTACCATGACTAATTTTGCAGATTAAACAACCATGGCATGTGTTTCACATGGGTAAAGTCAGATAGGAGACTTTGGTTGTGTATTTCAAGGTTATTTGGAATTAATTTTGGTTTGGGGACCCCAAGAAAATAGGTAAGGTGATTTGTGGGATTGACCCATGCCCCACCTGGGAAGCTTGAGTAGGTATGAGGGGCTAGATCTGGAAGCTGACAAATTATTTCTTAGAATGAAAGTTATGACTGTTGTCTTGAAGTGGTCCATCTGCATTCAGGAAATGTTGACAACTATTTCTTGGTGTCTAACCTTCCTGTTTTAGGGGAGGTTGTGGAGAATGATAGGGCTCCAACTACAGATCTCCTTAGAGGAAGTGTATTAACTTTGCCTATTTCAATCCAAATTCAGACCTAGGCATGGCATAATAACTGACTTTGTGATTCTAATGGATAGCCTCCATCAGGTTATGGATTGGGGGAAATGCATTTCTTCTTTACCATATTTGGAAGATATATAAAACTCTCGGTGGCCTTAGATACCATTAATCACGGTATCTTTCTAGAATATCTGTGAGAGTTGAAAGGTGGGGAAAATATTTTGCAGTAGTCTGGTCTTTCTTGAACGGGCATTACTAGTCAATAATGGAGAAGGACTTATGAGGTGTTGCAAGGAGACTGACACTCATTCTCTCTCCCTCAGAAAATCATTAGGAGAGATTAGATTCAGGGTTCAATACATCCGTAAGTAGATGATACTAAATGTACCTCATTACCCCACACTGAACTGTGAAGGCAATGGAAGTAGCCCAATAGAAGGCAGTGGAAGTGGTCCAATGTCTGGAGGCTGTTTAGAATCTGGATGGATAGAAACAGACTGAATCCCTGCAAGACAGATGTGCTGTTTGTTAAGCAACCCTTTGGTACTTTGCTTTTTAATTCTGGATGGGAAGGCAGTTCGTCTGAAGGAGAAAGATTATGACTTGAGAATCCCCCAAATTCATGGCTAAATAGGAAAATAGGAGCTCTGGCTGGGAGACCTTTGTTCAGTTTTGGCCGGAGTGTCAGTTGTGACTCTGGAGTATGATCCTCTGGCAATGTTACCTCTGTTTCCACACTTTAGTTGCACTAACTACTGCAATGTCATTACAGGTAGTTCTCGACTTACAACAGTTCATTTAGTGACTGTTCAAAGTTACAACAGCACTGAATAAAGTCACTTATGACCGTTTTTCACACTTACAATCTTTGTAGCATCTCCATGCTCATGTGATCAAAATTCAGATGCTTGGCAACTGGTTCAATACCGTCCCAGTCATGTGATCACCTTTTGCAATCTTCTGACAAACAGAATCAATGGGGAAGCCAGATTCACTTAACAACCGTGTTACTAACTTATCAACTACAACTTAACAACTGTGGCAAGGAAGGTCGTAAAATGGGGCAAAACTCACTTAACAAATGTCTCACTTAACAACAGAAATTTTGGGCTCAATTGTGGATGCAAGTCGAGGACTACCTGCCTATGGGATTGCCTTTGAAAATTACCAGTTATCAATTGTAAATATTCCAGTTGCAATTGGTAGGTTCTGGAAGCCAACTTAACAGGCAAGTGAGCGCCATCAATATCATATACCAATGATGCTGTGGGCACTACACTGTCTGCCAATAGGTTTCAAAGTATAATTTGAAATGTTGGCTTTGACTGATAGATTTTCAGTTCTGGCATCCAGGCCTCTGGGTATAGAGGGCATACTGGGAGTCTCCTCCTCCCATGGCAACAAAGAGATTGAGAGCACATTGCTTTCTGAGTTATGACCCTCTCCTATGGAGCAACTTACCAGCAGAGATCCAGATAATGCTCTCCTAATTGTGCTCAGGGGGAAGGGCAGCCAAGATAGAGATCTTTTGATGTTTGAAGAATATTGGAATCACTTAGACAGTAGTACTTGTGTAGTTTGAGGGGGGGGTATGTTTGTATGGATTTTGTCTGGTTATATACCATCAGGAATCTGTTTGAGGG
Source organism: Diadophis punctatus similis (assembly GCA_023053685.1). Lineage (NCBI taxonomy): Eukaryota > Metazoa > Chordata > Lepidosauria > Squamata > Dipsadidae > Diadophis > Diadophis punctatus. The sequence continues at coordinate 116,347,190 of JALIGW010000003.1, read as the reverse complement.
CAGCCTGTAAAACTGAAATTTTCTGGAAGCAAAACTCTGGAAAAAGGGGGGAAAGGCTGGGTAAGGAATTGTCACGGTGTGATTTATTGCCTGTTACATGTATATGCAGGGAGAAGCATCCCTATCTAATATAATGGTTCATTCCTGAGCACGTGATTGATATGTTCTTGTACGCATGTGTGCATTCCAATCTCCGTTCTATCCTTCTTCTTCTGACTTCCAATGAGAGAAGTCGCATTTTATATCAGACATGTAATTAATTAGAATTTATTGTTTTTGTACCAAAATAAATATTTTAATTAGAACTTTAAACTGTGGTTTCATTTCTAATGTCTGAATTCCGGGGAAAAGATCTATATCGCCTCTGTGAGATTTATTCTCACTCTGTCAGGAATGGAGCTTTTTCTTCTTTATTTGTTGATATTCTATTTAGGATGCAATTATTATATTATTCACAGACATTAGTGTGTTGAGAAAGATTGAGCAAACTCATTTATTATCCAGAGCACACGGTCTTCTACATTCCAAAAACTCAATAAATCTATTATTTGTGATTTTTTTGTATGGTCCATTGGAATAAACTCATTATTAACTTAATGGGGAAGTGCATGATTTGCACAAAAATGATCACTTTCTGCATTTGTATGAAGAAAACAGATAATGACAAAATATGATGGGATATCATTTGCAATACTTAATTTCTCATTAATCATAATTTAGTTGATGCTAAACAGTTACAATATGCAATTTGCCATTATTGGATGGCAGATCTCTCTCTCTCTCTCTCTCTCTCTCTCTCTCTCTCTCTCTCTCTCTCTCTCTCTCTCTCTCTCTCTCTCTCTCTCTCTCTCTCTCCATCCTCCTAGACAAAGATAGTTTTATTTATTAGATCTGCAGTTGTTTCTGTAGATCTAATTACTATGCAGTTGTCTTTGCATAGTAAAATCATTAATAGTAATTGTTGAAGCCAAGGACTTAGCAATGAATCCATGACAGGGTACATAACTCTCCTAAACTAAGAGATTCATCAATCTTTGACTGCCCACTGAAGGCCACACTGCAAAAGTGGGTGGAGAAAAGCTAATTTATCAGTTTAAACATGAGACCCTCAATTCATTAATTACTACTCCCATAACCTTTTTCTATATAAGGCAGTTTTATAAAACATTATTAACCTTGAACAATAGGAGGAGTACCCGGAAAACTGCTGATTGATCCCAGCCCTCAGCCCCAGAGTTCTCAAGGTCCACTTCAGAATTGCAATAATAGAATGGATGGGACATCTAAATGAGAATTCAGTTCCTACTTAGCAGCTGCTTCTCTGATGTCTACTTGGGTGGAGAAAGCCAGAACAACTACATCTTCTGAAGGATGATATACCCAGGGATGCATTAGGAAGGATTAGACAGCAAGAGGAGCTGCCCGATATAAAGCTACGCAACTGATGACTGTCATTGCAGATACAGCTCCTCAGCTCAGTTTCCTGTATCTAAAATCGGACAGCTCCCTTCCTCTTCAGGAAATTCTCCTCCCAGACCTGTTGGACAGCTCCTCAGCAGTAAGAGAACTAAAGTCCCACAGAAAGATACAATCACTCAATCAAGGCCTAGAAAACACACACACACACACACACACACACACACACACACACACACACACACACACACACACACACACACACACAGAGTTTTTAAATAATTGGATAATTTTTAAAATGAGAAACAGTATTAGAGCTGCGGAGGCACAGTAGTTAGAATGCAGTACTGCAGGCTACTTCTGCTGATTGCCGGCTGCCTGCAATTTGACAGTTCGAATCTCACCAGGCCCAAGGTTGACTCAGCCTTCCATCCTTCTGAGGGTGGTAAAATGAAGACTTAGAGTGTTGAGGGCAATGCTGACTCTAAAAACCGTTTAGAGAGGGCTGTAAAGCACTGTGAAGCAGTTTATAAGTCTAAATGCTATGCTATTACAAAATTCACTATCTGATATATTTCAGGTGTAAAGTAAATATTTTATTTATTTATTTATGTGAAGTTAAGTGTGAAAACTGGTCATGTCACTTTTTAAAAATGCCATTGTAATTTGGAATGGTCACGAATGATTGTAAGAACTACCTGTATTTGATTTTTACTATTATTTCTAATATCTGTGACTCTCATTCTACAGTGAAGTGAGCTAAATCAAATAAACAGATAAATACTAATCCCTGCAGAAGCTTAGATGTGTGTGTGTGTGTGTGTGTGTGTGTGTGTGTGTGTGTGTGTGTGAAGTTTTGAAGGATCAAATAAAGTTATGGAAAATAAGTTTACAAAAAGAGATTAGCTAGGCCAGACAAAACCTCAATGTGTATATGGCATCATAGTAGTTAGATTCTGAGGAAAAGAATATATGGCTGTTATTACGGTACTTCTGGCTCTGCTAGTGACTTGGAAGCCAAAGTCATTTGACTGCTTATGCTGGAAACAGATCCAACCTAGGTGCTGATCCAGCAAGTCATTTCTTGTGATCTTATGTTCCTAATGCTATTTGTAAACCTCCTACTGACAGGATTGGAAAAAATTACTTGTAGCAGTTGAACTGTTAGCATCAGAATATTACTATATGCACTCAGGATAATTGCAATCAATATAGAGTAGATCAGCTGCAGTATAGACTTTAGAGTGCATAAGGGAACAGTTTACAGCCATGTTAGCTATGCCCACACAATTACTGAATAGAATGGAATCCATCCCAAAACCCTCCAGTGTGAAAATGAGCAGTGTGAATTATATCTCCAAACACTTAAAAGTGCTAAAAGTGAAGATATCTCTATAAATTGATATATAATGTTTCTAAATATATATATTCAGACATAGTAAAAGTTGTTTAGGGCTTTGATTGTTACTCTTTTCCATTGTCTAACTTGAAGATTTTTATGTAGCTGGTGGATAGCTTGCCAGAGTATGCATTTACGGCCATGAATTCTTCAGAAACTGCAACAAGAGGAAATGGCATGCTATTGCTACCCTAGAAGAAGGTTTGACATTGTTTCAAAGACTTTATTTAGGTATTATATCCAATTGGCTCAAAATAGAAATGCTTATCAAGGCAGGTACTAACTGCTTTCAAACCCATAGTTTTCAAACCTGGTTGTCTAGCATTTCTACAGTTTAATAGAACAGGAAGTTCTTGTCTTAGCAAATAAATACTCCCTCCAGCCCTCCCCAAAACTAGCCACCTCTGCTTTCCATTCAAAGTACACTAAAAATATCCCCATCTATTCTCATTTCCATTTATTTATAGCTCTCATTTTGCTTGTTGTGCTAAAACAACAGATATGTCTATGTATCTATTTTATATGTGTACTGTATTATAAGAGTTATATTAGAATTAATGATTGATTTAGTTTTCCATTCTGTTGTCATGATGGGCAACTCACTGTAATAGTTTGTTCCTGTCCAGGTTCTCAAAAATTTGATACTGAGAGGTACTATTTCTCCATATTGGAATTAATATATAGCCACCTCAATATCCTTCGTTTCTAATTCCATTTTAAAATGACTTAGCAGCCATTATGACATCTTGTAATGCTGATGCATAGGACCTTCTGTACTATGGAAAGCAAATTTGGTCAGAATCTCTATTTAGTTTTACTGCATGACTCCAATTACAAATGTCAAAAGAAAAATGTCAACACCATGCAATATTGTATATATTTCCTCTATCAGGTTCTTCTTATTCTTTAAAATCTAAATAGGTATGTGCAATAGATTTGTATAAAAATATTAGGATATTCACATTTTTATACCTTTCTACTAATCATCAATATGAAATTTATGAAATATTGCCATTTTTTCCAGTGGCTGCACCAGCATTCCCTGAACAATCCATCCTTACAGGGAAAACAATTTAGTGAGTGACTCCTTTCTTGCTTATTCACAATCAGCTCAAACACCAACAAGATATGTGTGAGTTTAGAATTTTTACTCCAGTGACCCTCATTAAACAATTCATTGCTTTGAACTGTATTTTCTACCCTATTCCCTGGTTTGGAGACTTTCTTTAGGAGCTGGAGTTTGCTTGTTTGGGGGTTTTGGTAGCATTTCAATGTTGGTGTCATTAGAAAATCTCAAGTTTTTACAGTTTTGATTCTTCTAATGTGAGAATAGCCTCTTTGTCTTATTTGTTCCTTTTTATGCTTAATACCAGAAGAGGAGCTTTCTTTTTATCCCATGATTGCAACATTTGTTTAGAAGTTTGTGGTTGCAGTTTTTATTGAATGCTTTTTTATAAAGCTGATTTTGCTAAATCAGTGGTTCTCAACCTGTGGTCCTTGAATGACTAGGGGGTTGCAATATCATCACAGGAGGTTCAATGAAGGCTTGAATAAATTGAGTTAAGTCTTGGTGGTCTACAAAAGGTATTTAAAGGGGGTCATGGTGAAGAAAAAATTGAGAACCACTGTGCTAAATCAGATAGATTTCCTCTATCCCCAGCCTCAATATCTTAACAAGGCAGTGCTTAAATACGTCATTTTATGACCCTCTTTCTTTTCCCTTTAAAATACATAAAATTACTTACATGGTACTGTCAGTAATTTCCCATTTCAAGAACCAAGAACACACCCATTTCAGTTCACAGGACAGTTATGGATTGAGTACAGAAATGAGATAAAAATGGGATAACATCTCCAAAGCACTAGCTTCAAACTATTTTCATGCCACATTCTATTTGTAGCTATCTAGGGAATACCATATGTCCAATAAGTCTTATCTGTTTCCAGTTCCTTGTGGGACTCTCATATAACACCGGTAATAAGGGAGAGAAAGAAGACTTGCCAGAAACTTAAAATATATTTCTTTTGTATGCTAATGTGCAGGGTAGCTATTATTGTAATTACATTAGTGCATCTCCCTCCGGATTCAAAGGAGCATGATGGAGTTGGTGCCAGCATTTAAAGTCTGCAAAGTCAGCTAGCCAGTCAGCCTGGCTATGCTGCAAAATCCATTTGCATTTAATACTTGCTCAATATGGGGAATGCTGGGCAAATGAACATCTTATTTGTTTGGGAGATAAGGAAGAAAGAGAAAAAAGAGGAAGAGGGATCTCCACAGGAGGAAAGAAATAAAAAGTATGTGATTTAATACAAGAGATGTTTAAAGAAAAGGAAGGAGAGCAAAGAGAAAGGAGTGGGGAAAAGATGCATCTGTAGGGAGGTCTACAGAGATTCTCAGTCATCCAGATCATGGTTGCCCACAGATGCTATTTCAAAAAGCAATTGTACTTTCTTTGTTTTCCTTAAAGACATTTCGCTTTTCATCCAAGAAGCTGAGAATTTTGAAAGGAGCTTATTGGATGAGAAAGGAAACCTCTTCAAGGAAAAACAAATAAAATCCACTTGCCTTTTTTAAAAAGCACCTTTGGGACATCTGTAGGGATGCAAAATTAAAAGATAGTTTGTGCTGGGGGGGGTGTTTGAGAAAAAGGCAGTAGGTTAACAAGGTTTAAAAAAAACATTGACTTAAAACACATTACCATAATCCATTTCTGCATGGAAGATGGAGATTATAATGTTCTCAAATTAATGCAATGGAAAAAGAAGCCCTCAGAGTAATAAAGGTTGTATGGGTCCTGAGGTAGAGCATCACTGCCAAGGGAGCTCCTTTAAATAAGAAAGTAGACGCTAGCAGTGAGAGGTTGTGTGGGTGATAATTCCAAAAGCTATTTTATTAGGTCCAAAACCTAGTTGAACTTGGCTCAACTTGTTTAATTTGTAGTAGAGATTTAGTAAAGAAGGCAAGATATATGAAGTAGTTACAGTTGCTTGGAAATACATTTGCTTTTTTTGGTTGTTTTTTGACTGCTTCCTCTATATTCTTTCTCTTACATTAAGGCCAATTGTAAACATGCTTCTCTTTCAGCAAAAACACATCTCAGCTAAACAGTCAGTCAAACAGTGCTCAAAGATCATGCAGACAAAACATATTTTCCCAAAGAATTAGTGATTTGAAAGAGGTAGTGATATGGAGTTTATTCTTGCTTCCGCAAAATACATTTTGTCAACTTGACTATTGTTTTTAAAAGCTGCTTAATATTAAAAAAAGTCTGTGTACATCATAAAAAAATGAAGCCTTTCTTTCTTTGCTTCCTTTCCCAATGTATAAACAATTACTGGATTCAGGCATTGTGAATAAACCTCAGCTAGCTATGTCTGCCCAATATGCTAAACCAAAATGAAATCAACCACCTGATGACTTAGCATGTTAATTGACTCTATACAGTATTTTTTAAAAATTAAAAGAGATACCAAATTATCAAGCATTTACAATTAAAACAGTTGCTTAAATAAAGAAGACACAATTTCAGTATTACTAAATGGAACTATTAGGATATTTCTAAGACCAGTCCAAAATGTAGCTGCCCAACAACAGAAATCATCTTTAAAGTCCTTCTATATTACCTCCAATGAATAAATGTAGTTGGTTGGCTGTAAGAAAGAGCCTTCCCAGTTCTGTAGCCTCACATATGGAAGGTTCTTTTCAAAGAGATTTAGTTAACACCCAATATCTTATAGGACTGTATGAAAGCATTTCATTCTATTTCTTACAAGAATTTTAATGTTAGCAATTTAGCTTTGAAGTATTATGTATATATGCTAGGCATTTCTGTATTTAGATTTCTAGCCTCTCGTAGGATCGTCTTTTACTTCTGTATTTAGGTAGGCATTGACTTAGATTCGTTTAGTGACTCTTTGAAATTACAATGGCACTAAAAAAATGACACATGGCTGCTTATTGCACTTATGACCATCACAGCACACACACCCCACGATCACGAAATCAAAATATGGGTGCTCGGCAATTGGCATGTATTTATGTCAGTTGCAGCATCCCACAGTGATATGATCACCATTTGTGACTTTCCCAGTTGGCTTCTGACAAGCAAAGTTAATAGGGAACTTGGATTTGCTTAACAACTGCACTTAACAACTGCACTTAACAAGTTGGATTTGCTTAACCATGGCAAAAAAAGATAATAAAATTGGATGCGACTCACTTAACAATTGCCTTTCTTAGCAACAGAAATTCTGGTCAAAATTGTGGTTGTAAGTCAAGGACTATCTGTAGATGATTAATACAGACATTATATCACTACATCAGCATCTGGCAGAGGCTATAAATGGGTACTGAGCAAATGGTTTAAGTTCAGATGGTAGCTTTTAAATATATTTATATCCTGTATTTTATTTTAGCTTTGTTTCTAAGCTATGCAACATGGCACGTATTTTCTCTACTTTCAGTTTTTTTCAAGCATCAAATAAAAAGCAAGGAAGAGCCAAAGCAAGGTAGCACTGACTCTCTTAAACATGACAGGATACAAAATCACTCCTTCCATTTACTATCTTGTGATCCTCCTTTTTTCCTTATTAGTTTTAAAGGGTCCAATGTGGGGCATTTTCTCTAAGACTTAGAATAATTGGCTTGAAGCTAACCCTTGTTGATTAATCATATATTTTAAATAGGTTTTGGAGGATATTTCCATTTCAAAGAATATGTAGCTAAAGTGTCTCAAGGAATTTCAGCTTTCTGAAAACTCTAGGCACATGTTTTCTATGTCCTTTGGGATACACAGATGCCCTTTAAATATTACAGGTATGAGATAAAGGGGGATGCTGCAGTTGTTTTCTGCTCTAATATAACTTCATAGATTTTAGATTCAGAGACAAATATAAATTGTTGCTTTTTTTGATAAAGATGCACACAGCATGCAATGTGATAGACTGGAAAAAAGTCAATAATCTAATCTACATGGGAGCCTGCTAGTAATTACAAATCAGAAAAACATGTAAATACAATTAAAGAAAATAGACTTTGAGAATAGCAACAAACATGGCTAGTGAGCAAGAAAGGAAGATTAAAGCACATGTGACAACTAAGGATGATAATGGCAATGATGGTAGTGATGAGTTTGTTAATTTTATGGAGCTTCTGAATCACAGATGCCTTGGAGTGTTGGACACATCTGGAATGTTGAGATTATGTTCAGGCACTCTTGCAAATGAGGAGGCCTTTTCATTCACAAAAAAAAATCAGTCATAGGATAAAAGCTAATTATAAATAACTAAATTGCTATCTGAACCCTCTTCAGCTTTCTCTTCCTGCAAGAAGCTTTGATCAGCTATAGCCAGTATTGCTAATGGTGTGGAAAGGTTGGAACTGCAAAGTCTGGATCAAAACATGAGAACAAAGCAGACCTAATCTTGGAATAGAAAACACATCCTTGACTAGGGTGCATAGCAGTTCATCAGCCCTGGTGACAAGAAAAGGACATAGCTCCATTAATTGGTTGCTGTTATGAGAAAGGTAATCATGATCAATCCAATAGGTTACCACCTTCATAATGGTGATAGTCTTTCTCAGCAACCAATCTATGCAGCTATGTTCTCCTTTCTTCCATAACTGGTGAGGAAACCCTTCATTAATGCTATTTTGAAATATCTCCCTTAATTATTTTCAACAATTAAAAGTTGGGAAATATCTTTTATTCTTTTTAGATTGCATTATTAATGTTCTCATTAAAGTATATCACTTTCCTTCTATAATATTTCTAAATTCTACTAACTATAATTCTTATTCAGAGCTTCATTCTAACCCATGTTCTGTTAATTTTCCTATTCCCTGAAATCTATCATCTGTGTTATTATTTCTATTGGCTTCAAACATTTTTTGTATTAAATTTAAAGTTACAGTTTTTATCTTTCTAGTGGCTGGTTAAGGCTGCAGGTGGAAAATGCAGTATTTCAAGAAGACCACAAGGTGCTACAAATGAGTGTTTTTAACTAGGTCTCAGAAAAGAGAATGCAACACTTCCAAATCATATTACAAGCGATAAGAATAGTCTAAAGACAATATTATATCTTAATGCCCAGTTGAAAGAATGAAAAAAATGAAAGTGCACAAAGTTTTGTAACTTATATGGGGGGGGGAAGTAAATTAGACTGAGCACCAAATCAAATATAGCACAATATTCTTGACTAAACATTTTACCTATTTCTATAGAGACAGAAAACTTCCTGATGCAAAATTGTTCTTTGCTTCAGTGTTCTTGGAGTGTTCCAGGTTTTTGGAAATCCCAAATCTTTCACAGAGGAATCCAGAAAGAATGGTACTTGTATTTCTTACCCAGTCCCTTTCTCTGGCTTCTCTACCATTGTCACCCTTCTCTGTATCCAGCAGAGAGAAAGGCACTGGGGCTATCTGCCCTTGTATACTTGATAGAGAATATCATGAACATGTATATTCTGTTTCTAGTAAGCAGCCTGCAGTTTTGTGAATGCCTAACAAGTAGGCCCAATTGCAACAGTCTTCAGGCTATTTTTGTTTCATTTTGCTGATCTAAAAACAAATAGTCAATACAAATGTCAACCATTTGAATTGGCCACGTCAGAAAACAGGTGGTGTACCATTCTGGAGGTAGCTATCAGATTAAGAAATCCCCTACCTTTTCCCGTGTACTTTGTGTTTCTCTCCTCCCCATATTTTAACTGTGACTATTATTATTGTTATTTTTTTAAAAAAAAATTTAATGTCTTCTGGCTTTAATGCTTGTAAGCTGCTGAGAGTAGTCTCTAGGCAAGATGAGCAGCATATAAATCTAATAAATAAATAAATAAACAAACAGACACTTATAAGGAATACTAGAATTCTATTTTATTGATACAGTAACAAAATCTTGAAAACCTGGTGTTTTACCTTCCATCTTTTTTATACTAAAAAGAGTTAATCTTGACTTTCTTTTTCAAGTCCTGTGTTTTCCTGGCAAAGCATATGATTTAGTAACAGTTGCCACATGGTTTCTTCAAGTCCATCTCTGTATCCTTCTGTAATAAGGAATTAAAACTGTCGTGGCAATCTGGATGAAGACCAAGGTGGATACCAGGCATACTTTCCAAGGAATAGCATTTCTAAGTTGGGATGCCAGGCATCAACAAATCTCATTGTTACCTTCCAACATTTAGATCTGGGGCTACTTGGAGAAGGACCACCATAGATGATCTTATTTATTTATATATAAAACATTTAGATCACTTTTCACTAAAAGTCATTACAAAGGAGTACAAATCTACATTTGCTCGAGTTGAAATCTTACTTATTTCAATGCCATCTTCCAGGAAACCAAATATAATAAGAGTTGGAGGCATATCTGTTACTGCATTGCTTACATGTTAGTTGTTGATTTAACAATAGTTTAATAAAAAGATTAAACAGACAGTTTAGTGGTTAAGGCATCAGGCTAATAACTGGGAGGCCAGGAGTTCTAGTCCTACCGTAGACACAAAGTCAACTTGGTGACTTTGGGCCAGTCATTTTCTCTCGGTTCTAGGAAGGAAGCAATAGCAAACCACTTTTGAAAATCCTTGCCAAGAAAACTGCAGGGACTTATCCGGACAGTCTCCAAGAAGTGAAAACAATTGAATGGAAGTAAAATAAAAAATAAAAAGTTTATTTCTTCTCCAGATGAAGAACAAAGGCTATATGGCCATTAATCTGTACACTCTTTTCATCTACACAGCTTTGCTACTGAAAAGCAGAAGGCTCTTGAATTGCTTCAAGAAACTGAAAGCTGAGACTTCTACAAAATAGGATTTGCCATATTTTTCTTCCATAACATCCTTTTCTACATGACAAATGGAAGATACTCAGTCACTTATGGTCCACTGATTGGGATAATGGGAAAAGAAAGGTCGCGCGTTTTATCACTTGGCTGCATCAAAACAAATTGGTATCTATTTTGTGTCTTCCCCAATAACCACTCACCATTTTGGGAAGAGAACAGAATTGAAGCTTGGGTCAGGGAAGGCCTTTGATCAAATCTCAGCTCAACCACAAATGACACGCAGCGACCTGCTATAACTTACTGCAGAAGTCTGTGCCTATTGTGCCTGAAAAGAGTACTTCCATATTCCATCAACCTCAATCTTATTCTACTGTAGAGGAAAATCAATTTTACAGGCCACAAAACAGTATAGATTTAAGCAGGCTTAAATCTTCAGTAACTCTTACCATGTTTGCAACTCTGTTGAATTGCGACCAGCACCTTAAGTATTTGGTTTTAGCACTAATGATGATTCTGCAAGTAATCTTCCTTTATTCCCTACTTGTTCCAAATAAAACCAACATGCAGTGACAGCTGTTGGCAAAACGCCCTAAATAATACCTTCTTTGATTGTAATAATAGATTTGATTTGAAATCTTGTTTCTAAAAAGTCTGGTGTTTACAGATCTTTCCCACTTGGACTTAACCATCACACAAACATGCCATGGCAACTTCTTTTTATTCTGCAATGTCATCTCATCATAACCCAACTGATGAGGGAAACAACTTTCAATCATCCTTACCTGTATCAACATGATAGCAATAGCAACAGTAATGTTTTCCCCTTTATTACAACCCCGTCCATGGGCAGCCACAATCGGTTACACTTCTACACTTATTGCCTTGAGTGACTGGCAGTGATTGAGAATAGAATCAAAAGAGGCAGGAAAGAAATCAGCAATGGGAAGAGCAGCACATTTCATGTCACTATTGTGTTCTGGCAACTTCAGGCTTGGTGGATAGGACTACCTCAGCAATGAGGAAAGGTTGTAGAATATCAACATTTCTCAACCTTGGCAGTTTGAAGATGTGTGGACTTCAACTCCCAGAATTCCCCAGCCAGCGTTGCTGGCTGTGGAATTCTGGGAGTTGAAGTCCACACATCTTCAAACTGCCAAGTGTAGATCAACTCCCCCCCTCCCCCCCAAAAAAGAAATGAGGTACTGCCTAATCCTGAATATGCTTTTGGGGGAACCAACCCAACGATGGAGCTCACTGGAATTTCTGATTCGCCAACATGCAGTTCAATTCTCGCCAGTTTAATTCTCAGCTAGTTCCAAGGAGGTGATTAAACGCCCCACTCCTGAGGCAAAACTCCGACCGGCCAATGCGGCCACCCCATGGCAGGCTTCGCGTGCGAGGAGGAGCGGCCCAAGCGTGCCTCCTCTTTCTTTGCCGAACAATCCCAAGAGCGGCGTGCGACCGAGCAAGGTGCCCCGGGCGCTACTGAACGCGCCGCCCCCGCCGCGCACGGGCAAGTGGGGGCGGTCGGGCAAGTGGGGGCGTGGCGACCTGGAGTCGGAGCCCCCTTCTGTCCCGGTCCCGGGGGAGGAGGAGGCTGGCGGCATCGGCATCACGTGGACCCCCCTCCCATCTTCTCCCCCTCCCCCTGCCTCCATCTCCCCCTCCCTTCCCTTTGTTGTAGCCCGAGCGGTAGCGGCGACGCCGGCAGCAGCAGCGGCGGCGGCATCGACGACGACAGCAGGAGCAGCTCACAAAGGGGCGCGGGGAGGCAAGGTTACCCCTGACGGCTCCCAGAAGCCGGAGTAGGGGGAACCCCCCCCCAAAAACCAAACAACCGCCAGGAGCGAATTGGGAAAAGAACGAGGCGGCCCGGGATGCGGAGCGCTGGCTGGCGGCAAGGCCGGTGGGTTTGCGCTCCTTCCGGCGGCGCCCATTGAGAGCCAGAAGGGCCTCCTGTCCCCCTTTGCAAGCCCTCGCCATGGCGGCCACCGCCCGGCCCCGGCCCTCGCCCGGCTGCAACGACGCCGTGTTCCTGATGCTGGCGGTGGCTCTTTGCACTCTCGGTCCCGTCCGGACGTCCAACCCTCTCTCTCCCGCCGCCGTGGCCGCCGCCGATTGCGCCGGCAAGGGGAAGGCGGGCAGCAACTGCTCAGGTAAGCTGCAGGACCGGCGGGCTGGGCGCTTGGGCGGGGAGTGAGGTGGAGGGTTGGATGGCCCACAAGCGCTCCTGCTGCCCACGCCGAGCATCCTTCCTTCCTGGCTTGTCGTCCCCGTCTTTCGCGCCCTTAACCGCTCGGGGTTTTTCCGCCTCAAGACTCCCATCTCGGCCCGCCACGCCACATGGGCTCCTTCCTTCCTCGTTCTCGTCCATGGACCCCTCCTTCCCTTCCACGCTTAATAGCTCCGTCAGTAACCAGCCCCATCTTTGTCTTGCTTGTCAGTCACACTTTTGAAAACCATCACGCCACTTTCCTGCCTGCCTTCTCTCTCCCCCCCCCAATTCCCCGCGCCACGTTCCGGTTCCGAAGAGCGAGAGCCGCTTGCAATTCGGAGGCACTTTGCTCCGCGTCGACATGCAGGGGATTTCAAGCGCCGGGGACGATTTCTGCCTTTTAATATGCCGCGAAACAGGTTCCGCGCAGGCTCTGCCTCCTTCCTGCTAGTTTCATCTGATAGATCTGGTTCCGTCTCTCTCTGCTACACGGTCTGCAAAATAAAGAAGATGGGCCGATTGCAGCGCAATCCCAACTCGCCAGGAATCCGCTTGCCCAGAGCCATCGTCAGGTTGCGCAGATGGACATGGATGGAAGCAGTCAAGAGCTTAATTTCAGCCAGTCTGCCTTTGGACCCAAGGTTCAGCCCTGGGCTATAGAACATGATTTTCGTACACGGGGATTGCACCTGATTGTTCTTAGGTAAGTAATAGAATTGCCACCTGAAAATGACCGTCTCTTCAGGTGCAATTCTATAACTTATCTAAGAGCAAGATGTTCAGTAGGTCTTCCTTTCTGAATAGACAGGTGGAGATTGCGGGTTAATCTTCAAAGTGTTATTCACTACTTCATAGCCCAACACTCTATGTGTGTATTCCAAAGTAAGCAAAATTTACCTGGGCTTACTTTCAGGTATTGTGTGCAGGCGGTTTCACTAGCAACACCTTCTTTTTAAATTTGCTTACTTGGAAGTAAATCCCACTGAGTTCAAGAAGATTTTCTTTTTTTACTTCAGATGTGTACCCTTTTATTGTGGAAGCTAAACATTGCCTGGGTCCAAAATCACACTGGCCTATAAAATCTCACACATTATCATCTGCATTTCTTTTGTATACAAAGAGGTCTCAACAGAAGCTCCATCTTCTTTCCCTCTTTTCCTTTCACATGCATGCATCCCAGAGCCCCATGTTCCCTCTGACATGAACATGGGAAAATAAATGTGGGAATGTGAACATTGACCTTGTGTGGGCAGTGAAGGGGTCAACATTCATTCATCTGGAACAACTGGCCAGGTGATATGAGTTCATTTCCTATTGCTGGAAGAAAAACAGTGCAGTTCCGATTTAAAAATTGTACTTTTTTAGTTGTGGCGCAAGAAGAGAAAATAATTTATGTTCAAAAGGCAACAAAAGCAAAAAAGCAAACAGGAGGTAGCATCTCTTTTGTTTCTCCTGGATGTGTATCAATGTCTTATCACTACAGTTACTGCATCCATACTCAACACTTTCCCACTCTTTTTTCACCTCTGTTTCTTTAAAAGATTGCCTGAGAAACTCCAAATGCAGAGATGTTGCTTCTGAAACCTGTTTAGATAATTGTCCTGCTTCTTGTCAGGTTTGTAGCATTAATAAATATAATACAAGTCCCTAGATCAATTCTAGCCTCTGTTATCAAGAAAGACTTATTGTAAAATACTTTTGTGATCAGAACAAATGTCATTTTTTAAAATGCCTTGTCTCAACACCTTGCAGAAATCAATGCTGTTTTTTTAACCTCACATTTATTTTTAAAAAGTTATCTTTCCAAATTAGTAGTATTTAAACTGATCCAGAAAAAGACAATAAATTAAACATAATTGGGATTGGGTTTCTAAAAATGATATTTTTCTTAAGCATATTTCTAGTTCATTGTTCCTTTTGACTAGTGCTTTGCCTTCCTCAAAGCATTGTAGCTGTCATTTTTGTATGTTTCTCCCCCTCCTCATTTGAAGAGCATGGATGATTGCTCTGAAAGGATTGCTAGTAGAAATTACCTGCAACTGCTAGTGCCAAATTCATGAGAGATTCATAAGAGATTCTTCTTTCCAATCTCATTGTCTTCTCTGAGAGATGAAGACGGCTGCCACTTTTTAAACAGCTTTGAGCACTTTATATAGTGCTCTGTTTTGGTACCCTGTTATTGACAGCATATTTCCCTGGCCTTTTCGGGAATTAATTCCAATGTAGTGTTTTTTTTAAGCAAGTTTGTGTAGGATTCCAATTTTAAGATTGCAGCCTTTTTGAGACTTGCTAAGGAGTAAATTCTATAGGAAATATCAGAAGTAACCTTAAACATATACTGTATAGCAGTGGTGGTTAACCTTTTTGCGTCCCCGCATGCCGTCTGCGTGCTGGAAATGGCAGGCCAAACCATCCCACCTGGACCGCGCGACCTTGCTGGCCTTCGCGCACGCGGGTCCGGCAAAACCCGGAAGTGCAGCAGTCTGGTGCGCATTCGGGTGCTGGTGTGCGCATGTGCATCAGAACGCTGCTCTTCCGTGTTTCGCCAGCCCCGCGTGTGCGAAGGCCAGCTGCCGGCACTTGTGTGTGCACAGGAACGCAGCAGAGGAGCCAGTGAGGCCGCGCATCCTGTGCGGGATGGCTCAGCGTGCCGCTTCCGGCACGCGTTCCATAGGTTCACCACCACGACTGTATAGGTTTGTGTTGAATTGACTATCAAAGGAGCAGGCAACTAAGCACCTAAACAGGTGTAACAATGGAATGATCTATGTTTTAGAATATTGAAGCATAATGAGGAAGCAAAAGTAAAAAGGAGGAAGAGAATGTGGAACTCTTTCTTTCCTGCAGATTCCTCCAAATTTCTAAGCATAAGATGCTTAGAATTTTTCTAAACATTCTGAAACTGGCTCCCCCTGCCCCCTCCCCCAGGCTTAAATTACAACCAGAAGAAATTAGTGAGTAGGGAGGAGCAGTTGCAAAGATTACAAGTCCTGTAGCATTCAGCATATATCTAAGGTCTAGTAAGTGACTTATTTCCATGTAGACAGACATAGGCTAATATCTGGAAGTGTTATTATCTTGGATTTTTAACTTTAAAAATATTTATATTGCACTATGCCTTCTTTGTCATCTTTGTTATAGACAACTCTGACAATGGTGGTTGGTGTGGTTAGCAATTTCTCACAGAAGCAAAAGTCATCCCACAATGTAAATTTCACCTTTGTTTGTTCCCTTGATCCTTGCTTGTGGAGTTTCTCATGCTGTGATTATAGACATGTTGATGGTGTATTTGAGCAAAGTGTTGCTCTTGCATGCTTTACTTGGTTTCCTTTTGCATCCACATAATGACTTACCGTATCATGTTTTGTGCAAAGAAAGATTAGTAGGTTAATTTGCTACTGTCAAATGCCAGTTCGTCTAACCAGCATATACTGTATAGCTTGCATGCTGCATGGGAAAGTCAGTGCGATTCATTTTAAAAAGCTGGCAGACAAAGCAGATTTTTGAACCTGATATTTCTCTATAATGCCTATAAATATGGTAGTGCTGTTTTAAACGAAGAGAAATCACATGCATTCAATATAAAGAACAAGAAAACAAAATTGAACAGTATAACATAAAAGCAAGACTGCAAAGGTTTTGGTTTACTTATGTAATTGGAGAACATATTCTGCAAATTATAATACTTAGTATGGAAATATCTCCCAAGAGTCTTCTTTATATTCAGAGCTGCTTAATTTGGATACAACACAGACTTTCAAATCTAATTAATTTATCTGGTGTACACTAGGACGCTGTAGCTGATGTTCTTTTCAAAGTATAGTTCCTGCCTTTTTCACTGTGCAGTTTCTATGTCCAGTAATGATAAATTACCTTTTAGGGAACCATGTTTCCCACTTTCTTTATATTTTCTTATGCAGATATTTGATAATAAGTCATACAGATGCCCTACCACTGTAACTAGAATTCTTTCTCTTTTCTTTCTGGTCATCCAAATAATCCATTATTCCTTATGTACACTCTCCCCCTTCCTTCTGACTTAATCTCTCATTGTACTGGTGATATTTGACAGAATTACAAGGCAGTGCCAGGATTATATTTGCATAATCCATGCTAACATTCTTCTTCCATCAGAATCTCTTGTCCTGGCATGAGCAATTCTAGTGGATTCCTCCCTGGATCATGTTGTTCTATTATTTACACATCTTTGTATGGCAATTAAGATATAATGAGTAAGATCTTAATGGGAAAATAATTCTTTCAAATAAGCATGGCAGTTTCAAACTCTTTCCCTAAGTAGTTTGGTTGAATTAGATAATAAAATATCTTATGCAACTTCAAGAGGCAAAATTCCTCCTATTCCTTAATTCCCAGCCATCTTCTGCCTCACAACCAACATTGCTGGAGGAAGCAAGAAGGAGATGGGTTATTTTTCTTCTGTAAATCTTATTAACCTACTTTAGGATTGAATAATTTTAGATTATTGCTTAGTCTCATTCCATTCACATCAGTGAATGGAATCTATCTTCCTTGCTTAATAATTTAGCTGTTCAGTAAATCTAATTTCAAAGTTAACTCCATCCACCGCTTCAGATACTTGGCTATTGCTACATCATTTATACAGATTTTTCCTTCTACTGAAAATAAAACGTATGTAGAGTTGGCAGGTTTTCATTAGTGTTTATTGAAATACAGAATGTCACTTTCCCCCTTTACTCATGTTAAAAATTTAGGGATAGGACAGTAAACAAAAATAGTGACAATCTCATGATGACAAATTCCACATTTTTCTTGCTCAGAACAAAGTGTTTTGTTTTCTAAAAGCAAGAGGATAACTCAGTTAAATAATTGGTCAATAGATCTGATGTAGTTTCAAAGACAGTGGAGAGCAATGATACATTGAGATTGCATTTATATTAATTTAAAGAAATAATGTCCTTCTGATAAAACTGCTAGCAGCAGCAAGAGCGGGCAATTTCCCTTGGCAGTTGCAGGCTTTGAGAAAACAGTAGTTCTGTTCACAGACTGAACTTCTGAACTGTAGTTATAGGGCAAGAGAAATGGAGCAGATCCTCTAGCTCCGTGATGGCAAACCTATGGCATGTGTGCCACTTGTGGCACGCGGAGCCATATCGGTGGGCATGTGAGCTCAGATCCGGCGCTTATGCGCACGCTAGCCAGCTGATTTTCGGGCTTTCTGGGCCCACTGGGAGTCGGGAAACAGCCTGTTTTCAGCCTCCGGAGGGGGTGGGGAAGGCCCATTTTTTGCTCTCCTCAAGTTCCAGAGCCTTTCTAGTAGCCTGGGGAGGGCAAAAATGGCCTTCACCACACACCCCGGAGGCCTTCCGGAGGCCAGAAATGGCCTGTTTCAAGTTGGGAAATGGGCCATTTCTGGTCTCCGGAGGGCCTCCGGGGGGGGGGAAGCCGTTTTCGCCCTCCCCAGGCTCCTAGAAAGTCTCTGAAGCCTGGGGAGAGCGAAAAACGGGCGTGCCATTGCGTGCCGGGAGGGGGGGTCACACACACATGCGGGGGGTCCCCCGCATGGAATTATGGCTGTGGGCACCCACGCGCCCCCCACCCCCCTTTTGGCATGCAAACCAAAAAAGGTTCGCCATCACTGCTCTAGCTCTTTCTGCTGTAGGGCCTGGTTGAGGCCAGGCTAAATTTCCTTTAGCTGCTATAGTGTTCTTCTCAAGAGGGAGGAAGCATGGAGTGGGGAAAGGAGGAGCAGTGTGACCTCCTTGATTCAGAACAGTTATTCTGGTTTTCAAAAAAAAAGTTTCAAAAAGAAGTCGGATGGTGGTGGTGGTGGTGGTGGTGATGATGATGATGATGATGATGATAATGATGATAATGTATCTCCATGACCCTGCATCTTTCAGCAGTGCTGGAATTGAAATGAGGGCATTTGGTGTTTGCTTAGAGCATCCAGCGAGAGCTACCATCAATGCTGCATGTGGAAGGAAGAAAGTGAATTGTGATACCCCAGTGAATCTTCTATGTCAGATCGGTTCAGGAATAACACCAAGTGATTTATTTGTTTTTGATTTAACCTGGTGGGTGACTTCATCCTTTTAGGCTTATCTGGATGAGCTACAGTGCAATACTGTACATGCATTCAGCACTGCTGATTTCACTGGGTATTGCCCTCCAGAAGTGATTACCACGTTTGCAGGCTCAGTGGTTTTTTTTCCAGTGTTCAGGGGGAAGGTGATTCAGTGAGCTCTATAAATTCTTATTCCTTCCTATGTCTAATAGAAACAAATAAAAGTAATCATGATCTCCTTAAAGTGTATGTTCTTTTTTTTTTGAAGATTGCTAAATTTAGTTTGTATTGTCTGGTAATGAATGGGTTTACTTGGGAAATTTTTTAGAAAATATTATTAATTAGTATATTATTTTATTTATTTATTTATTTATTTGGTTTTCTTATATGCCGCCCAACTCCCGAAGGACTCAGGGCGGCGTACAACAGAAAAAATACAAGAATAACCAATTTATAAATATTACTTAAAAACAATATAAAAGTTAAAAAAGACACAATATTAAAATCACCCAACAACCATTCAACAACCATACATACTTGGGGGTGAGCTCGAGTGGATTAAGCTCTACCCCCAGCCTGCAGGAAAAGCCATGTCTTAACGGCTTTTCGGAAGGCCAGCAGAGTGGGGATAGTTCGGGTCTCTGGGGGAAGTTGGTTCCAGAGCACAGGGCCGGCCACAGAGGGCCCGCCAGCCGGCATTGCTTGGCTGACGGGACCTGGAGGAGGCCAACTCTGTGGGCCCTTATAGAAACCATATAGTTGTTGTTGATGATAGTTGCATGTTAGAACAAAAACATAAGAAAGGCTTGCTGGACCAGATTAAAATCAGTAAGAGCAGTGCTTTTGGGAAGGAGACGGTGGGAGTTGTTGATACCCGACCTTCTATTTGCTTAATCCTCTTTAAAGTTGTCCTAGTTGGTAGCTGCTACTATATCTTGCCATAGCAAATGTTATAGCTTGACAATATTAGATATAAGGAAGCATTTCCTTTTATCTCCATGTTTGGAAACAGATTATGGTACTATTAAAACCAGAATGGTCTTCTGCTGTTATCCTAGTAACCACATAAATTGGCATACTTTTCAACATGCAAAGTCTGTACCCATTAAATAGGATCTTTCTAATATTTTTCTGGAAAGCCTTTTACTGCCTTTCCCCACCACCCCTGGGTCTTCTGCTAGTTTTCCATTCAAAGGGCTGATAATCTCTCCTTCTGTTTATCTTTAATCTCAGTGCAACATCAGATGCTTTTAAACTATTTATTAATTTGTACTGTTCCATATGGACTGTTCATTATGGGAATAGTTCTCTGGCTAATTTGATGAACAATTTTAAACAGCTTGCCTACATGTAGAACAATAAAGTACATTTTCTATCTGAAAAACATTTGTCTTGGAGTTGATAAATATTCCAGTATGAAATAATCAAAAAATCTATTTCAGCGCTTCAAATACTACTTTTCCCTCAAAGTCTATTTAAGAGAAACTCAAAAAGCATCATTCTATAACAATGTATTAATAATGACATATGGGAAATAGAACTAATGAAGTAGGTCACAGAATAATTAAGTGTTACAGAAGATGAGAAATAAGGGAATCATGAACTTTTCTGACAGATGACGCCAATAATTGAAAGATATCATCAATTATTTCAATGGACAAGTAGCCACAAGTAACCACTGTATTACGTGCTTCTTGGCTGCCTCCAGCCTTTCAATGGTTTTAGTATTTATAGAAGTTCAGATGAAATTGCAAACTCTTTCAAGGTTTATATTTTCACTTTGGATTTAAAGATATGAATGAGATGTTCAGGTCCAGGCAGATGTTGTAGAATCATGGAGTCTGTCCTGTAGTTCTTACTGTAAGTAACAAGAGAAGGAGAACTTTTGGAGAGGGACCATTTATAGAGGGATAAATGAGAATGCTTTCTTGTTCCCTGATGATTGCTTTTTTCATCAATGTCTCTATCCAGTACTTTGCCTGGAGATACAGCAAGTACTTGCTTGAGGAACCCAAGTAAGGAGTGAAAACTAGGGTGGATTTGATTTAAATCAAGTCCATTTAAATCACATTTTAAATCACTAATAAAAAGGCTTGATTTAAATCAACTTGATTTAAATCATAATTTTTAAAGAGCAACTGTCATCTCTGTCCCACAGAGGCTCCTCCTCTGACCCACTGTTGACTCACCGGCAGTCCCAATATTCCAGAATATATAGCCTCATGCTACACAACTAAGCTCCATTTCATGCTGAATAAACTAAATTATTAATATATCTTAAATAGAAATCTATCTTTAGATAGATTTTTACTCCAAAAGCATTTTATTAAAATAAATTTGATTTAAAAAAAATCCGATTTAAATAAAAAAATCCGATTTAAATAAAAAAATCCATTTTTTATTTTTTTAAAAAAAACCATCGATTTTTATGGTGAAAATTAAAGGGGAAGGTGTAAAGTAGGAAAAATGGGGTCATGCTTTTTTAGCTACTTCTCTTGTCAATTGTCCCATTCATTGACATTTTCTTATTGCTTAACAGCCGATGGAATTTCCAGGTCCCTGAAAAGAGAACCATTAACTAACTGCAGTTTATTCTAAAAGGAAATTTTTAAAAAACCATGGAAAAAATCTCTAAATTAGAAAGCTGATTTCAAATAATATCAAAGACATTTCAAATAAAATATATTTCACTGATACTGGTAATTCAGTGTATAGTCAGCACTGCTTCTTGTCTTTCTTTAAATAAGATACTTGTTTTTCCTGAAACTCCTCCGTTATAGTCAATAGAGATATTCAATATGTATTGAAAGTGTGTTACATTGTGCAGTCTAAAGTGGTAGACAGAGCATTGATGACATTTTGGGAATTTATAGAACTTCTGCCATGTTTGCTCAGTAGGGATTTGGGGACTAGCCGGGGCCAGCTGAATGTGCACAAAATGCTGAGTTGGAGATTAAGGCTCGGGGAGGGGGGTCGAGCCCAGCTGGCTTCGCGCAGGAGAGGAGGCGCTGTGAGGGAGCCCATTTGCCTGGTGCCTGCAAGGTTGCCTGGTGTCGTGGGCAGGGCTAGGGCTGGCAAGAGTGTGTCAGAAACACCTTCAGGTGCCCAGAGAGACAGAATTCCTGGCCCTTGCTGGATCAGCTGATCCTTGGGCCATAGTTAAGGGGTCGAGCAGCCATGAGATGACCGGGGAAGGGAAGGGTTGCCTCATGTGCTGGCCATGCCAACCCGCTTCACTCGGGCTTATTTTGGGGGTAGGGCGTATATTAGGCTTGCCCCCCAAAAATCGGGCTAGGCCTTACTTTTTCAATAGGTCGTATTTTGGGGAAACACAATATTTGGGAACCCAGTCAGTTTCTCTAGCCCTGTGATGGCGAACCTGTGGAACGCGTGCCACAAGTGGCATGCGAAGCCATATCGGTGGGCATGCGAGCTCAGGTCCTGCATGCATGCGCGCACCGGCCAGCTGATTTTTGGGTCTTCTGGGCCCACTGGGAGTCGGGAAACAGCCTGTTTTCAGCCTCCGGGAGGGTGGGGAATTTATTTATTTATTTATTATGGTGTTCTTATATGCCGCCCAACTCCCGAAGGACTCAGGGCGGCGTACAACAGAAAAAAAATACAGGACACCAATTTATAAATAACACATTAAAACGAGATATATAAAAATTAAAAAACACAATATTTAAAATCATCCAATACCCATTCAATAACCATACATACTTGGGGTGAGCTTGAGTGGTTTAGGCTCTACCCCCAGCCTGCAGGAAAAGCCATGTCTTGACAGCTTTTCGGAAGGCCAGCAGAGTGGGGATAGTTCGGGTCTCTGGGGGAAGTTGGTTCCAGAGCGCGGGGCCTGCACAGAGAAGGCTCTCCCCCTAGGGCCCGCCAGGCGGCATTGCTTGGCCGACGGGACCTGGAGGAGGCCAACTCTGTGGGCCCTAACCGGTCGAAGGGAAGTATGAGGCAGAATGCGGTCCCGGAGATAACCTGGTCCTAAGCCATGAAGAGCTTTAAAGATGGTGATCAACACCTTGAATTGGACCCGGAGACCGATGGGCAACCAATGCAGCTGGTGGAGTATAGGTGTCACGTGGGTGTACCTTGGCACACCCACCACAGCACGCGCAGGCTGTTTTCGCCCTCCCCAGGCTCCTAGAAAGGCTCTGAAGCCTGGGGAGAGCGAAAAACGGGTGTATCATCGCGTGCCGGGAGGGGGGGTCACGCGCGCATGCGCAGGGGGCCGCATGGAATTATGGGTGTGGGCACGTACGTGCGTGACCCCCCCGCACCCCTCCTTTTGGCACGCGAACCAAAAAAGGTTCGCCATCACTGGTCTAGCCCATCATTATCTTCTGCTATTTCTAAGCAGATATTGAATACTCCTTGGATTATTTAAAACTGCAGGAGAAGCTTTTCAACTCCTAGCAGTTCATTTTCAACAAATATGGAACAAGACTGTAGTCTAGAGATAAAAAAACCACATATAAATATATTAAAAAGGGAGATACAAATAAGTTCTCAATGGCACCAATGCCTCGTGTAAGCTAAATTCTACTTAAGATTGTTAAGAAAATGAACAGAGCCATATTTGAAAGTAGGAATATCCGGTGACTAGTCAGTTTTCAGGAAAGTTAGAGGGACATAACATCAGGTAGCTACAGTAACACAAGACAGATAATGAAAAATAGCAAGAGAATACAAAAAGATAGGCTTGCCTTTGTTTTGTTGATTACAGCAACATTTTTGACTGGGTAGATTTTGTCAACACTCAGAACTTATTAAGGCCTAATGGGAGTACTAGAACACGTGATTACTCTTTGAAGGGATTTCTCATTCTCCAGCTTGTGTTAATTATATGATGTCATGTCCCTCTAACTTTTCTGACTGTTAGAAAGCTAGAGAACATCGTCATTCCTAAGGTTACAATCCTTTCTAGCCTTTAGAACAGGGGCATTTGCTGGAAAGAGGGCTAGAAAGCTATTGAACGCCAATCTTTCGAGCCTTCAGAACAATGGGCGTTTACGAGTTTTCCGGCATTCCTCTGGTGTGCAGAAGAAAATGCCTCTGCTGGGCTGCAGAAATGGAATCTTTGGGACCCAAGCCCAGTTTCTGCAGTCATGGTGGAGGGGCTGAGCTCCATTCAGAAGGCAGCCCCCAGAGAGGATGTCCTCTCAGCAAGTGGCAGCAGCTTGCAACCTTCCTTGCTGGTCTTCCCATTGACTTTCTGGGGAAGCTGGCAGAGAAGCTGGCAAATGCCGACTGCATGATCCCAAGGTACTTGGCAACTGGTCATAAGCGCAAACAGGTTGTCAAGCATCTATCCCCTCAGCAATAAAAGTCTATAGGGCAAAGGTGATAGCTGCTGTCATCTATGGTGCCCCCCTCTGGGTCCAATCCAACATCTCCTCTCTTGAGTGTGTCAATAGTAAGTTCCTACGCCGTTTGATGGGAGTTCCTCCCTGTGTAAGTAATGCTGCAATTCGTTTGGAACTGGGCATGTCCTCACTTGCTACAATCATGTGGAACGTGCAGTTGTCTATTGGTTGTCCCTCTGGACTAGACTCCCAGGCTATTACCTGGGACCCTTTTCATAGTCCCTGGGCCCATAATATCCATACTAAACTTTTGAAGATCGGGATTTCCCCCGTGAAGTTTTTATCTTAGGCCCTGATGCTGCCAAATCGTTGATTTTTCAACGGCTGGACGACATTGATACTCAATCTGGCAAACGGATCAGGAACTTGCTCACCGTTTTCCCTTGGTATTGTTCCCTTGCTTCACCCCCCGCCTTACCTTTCTGCGTTACACTCTATCAAACATAGGCTTGCATTTATGAAGGCACGATTTAATGTGATCCCCTCGAATGTCCTCGACAGTAGGCTCTTGGGGGGGAGTAAAATCCACCTATTGTACATGTGATGGCCGATCCCCGGAATCTCTGCTCCATATTACATTCGTATGTCCCCACTATCGAGACATAAGATCAAGATTCATCTCCCCTATTTCCCAGAGATTCCCTGGTTCACTGGATCTGTTCAGCCTTTATTTCCTACTCCAGGATATAGACCCTAATAAAACCTCAAAGGTGGCAAAAAGTTTTGCTGCAGTCGTGGCTGGAAAAAAACGGAGGAAAAGACGGGTAACCCCTACGGCAGAGGATCACTAGTATTGACGGTATAAATTGTAGTAGATGGTGTACTGTCACATGACCTATCTATATTTGTAAAATTTACCCCCCTTTTTAGGTGTATTTTAAATTGGTCTCCGACCGCAATAAAAGCTATCATATCATATCATATCCCAAATGCTAGGTGATCACATGGGGGGGTCGGTGCAATGTTTTAGGATGGCGATGTATATCTTTCTTACATTCATTTAACTTACAAAATTAATATATTTTAAGACTGGGAAGATTTGAAGGGATGACAACTGATGTAAACATTAGTTACATGAAATACGCAGACAACACTTGTTATCTGAAAGTAAAGAAAACTTAGAAGTTACGATGATGATGAAAATAAAACTATAAATTGAAAATATGGTTTAATGATATCAAGGACGCAATGACAACTTCAACCGCACACTTTTTGAAGTTGCAGTTAATTGTGAAAGCGTGAAGGTGTTACATCAAGCTTTTCTTGAGCACAAGATTAGATAAGATTGTGTTGGAGAAATGAAGAGGGAGGAAGCAATGACAAACAACACAATGAAGGATTGCTATCTTTCAATGAAAACCCTTAAAATAGTGATTATCTACAGCTGTGACTTGATTTAGAGTAAGAAAGGTAGATGCTTTCCATTTCTGTTTTTGAAGAGTACCATGAACGACAAGAAGAATCAATGAATCAGTCCTAGACTACAAAAAGTCTGACTATGGCTTTGAGATGCTGATCACTAAGAAAAACTCACATAATTTGGAGAAATTATGTTAATAAGCAGTGGGCTAGAGAAAATAACTAAGTTTGGCAAGGTAAAGGAAGTAGAAGAAAAAGACAATAGATAATCTGGATGGATGGGATGAAAGACATTACAGTAATGTGGAAGAACTATGAGTTATTATTAAAGAAGTTCAGGATGGCAAGCACTTCTCATAATGTCACAAAGAATTAAATGTGACTTAATGATATTTAGCTAACAGAGAGAGCTGGGTAGATAGAGGAGTTGATTCCAAAAGAGATTTAAATAAATGTTAACACTATTGTTAAAATCAGCAGGATTTAAATTCTTAGTTTTGGCTTGATAATCCTATTCTTTACAATTTAGTGAATGGGCTATTCTTCTATTTCATGTTAATTTTCTTTGTTCAACCACCTGAAAATAGGTTATTCAACTTTTATTTCGGTGTAGATTAATGTAAATCATGCAGTTGGAAGGAGGGAATTAGATTAAGAGGGAGGAAGAAAGGGAGATATATGAGATAATTTTCCAAGGCTGAGGAGAAGTTTGAATTTGGTTATTTCCATATGTTTTAACCATGTTCACCAATCTCAATAGTACTTCAATAATTGTTGTTCTTATGTAAGTCAGTTTGGATTCAAACAATATTTATTTTGTAAATAGTAATCTACAGTATTAGTATTATTAGTTTGATTAGTATCAGTTGTCTTTTTATAATCAATCCAGAACATATCTAAATTGGTTTTTCACCTTTTGCAATTCTCCAAAACCATTTTATTTATCAGACGATTATCTTTTGTACCTCCACTATTCTGATTATCTCTTTTCTGTTTACTGAAAAGATGTTCCTTTCTTCTAAATAATTTTGGATGTTGTTCATTTTATGTCAGTGAGTAATTTAAACATTTTTAGGCAAGTATGTTATCAGCTTGTAGTTTCCTGGTATTGTCTCTTATGCTTGATCTTTTTGAATCAGGTAACATCAGTTGCTGATGTTTTCTTTATGCAATACTTCATTAAGCTGTTGAGCTGAAATTGAATGTAAGCTACTCAGATATTTGAGCCAAAAGCCATGCAATTGATCATTTCCAGGAGATAGTTTTTAATTTTTTTCACTCTATTTTTAACCATTTTGCTGTTACTATTGGTTCTTCTCCATGTTCTGATCGACGGGAGAGTCCAGGATGGGTCACTCTAGTCCCCTAGCTCTATGACTGGGTTGAATTTCTGAAGACACACCTCCCTGGTAATGGTCTCCAGTTAATCAACTCAATCTCAGCTCTTGGACGTGATTTTTCTAGCTCCACAGTTTGAGCTAGTATTGTGTTTTCTTCCCTGGAAAGAGAACTCCTAGGACTTTGCCTCACTCTCCCTCGATCAGAGATTTAATCTGTTGCCAGGAAGGAACGAAAAAATGCAGTTTGCACAGAGGACTACCACAGCACCCTCGGCTGGCCGTTTCACCAGCTGGTGAACAGTCAGGCACCTTCGGCTGCCGAAATTGAGTTCGGCAGCCTTATTTAGAACTGCGGCTGCGATTTCAAGGCAAGGCAGATTTACGGAGGGGGAAGCCTTTCCTTCCCCTCCGACTAGCCAATGGCTGCTGAGATTGATGAGGCAAGGAGTGAGTGTGAAGTGCTTACACAGCTCCCTGCAGCTGCAGGGAGAGCTGGAGGCAGCGGCACGTGGGGATTTCCCATGGAAGACTCTCCGCGGAAGCGGATGGGAGCCAGAAGTGGGCTACGCAGCTGGAGCAGGCTCTCTGCCTAGGCGGATTGTAGCCTCGCTCGCTGGGTAGCTTCGCCACAAAGCAGTGGCCATCTTGTCGGAGGATGCCATTTTGTATACAGGCCAGTATTTCACCGGGCCCTGAGCAGGTTGGGGGTTCAGGTACCCTGGCCCCCTGGATCTGGGAATAGAGGGACCTGCAGGCAGCAGCATCCCTGCTTAAGTCTGCCCTGTATTTATGTGCAGTTTTGTCCTTTCCCTCTCCCTGCAGCTCCTGACCAGGCCTTGTCGGAGAGAGAGTAACTGGTAGCCTATTCGCCAGCCTCAATTTTCCGGTCGCTGTGGCAGCTGCGAGCTGCGTAAGTCTGCCCCCAACCCCCTTTTTGCGGCAAAGTCAGAGAGTATCCTCAAGCCAGCCTCACCCCTGTTTGAGTTGATTGCTGATAAGGGTTTTTACCCACCTAGAGTCTAGACCTGCCAGCTTTTCTACCTGGCTTGTTCCTTTCATATCAGGCTCTTAGCTTCCTGGCTGACACTCCATGGGGCAGGGCAGAACTGGCAATGGACGGTCACAAACGGGATCTTGATCTCCCCCAGCATCTGAAGGTTCTAACAGACCTTCAGCCAGGCCCAGGGTGGCTGGGCTAGCCGCTGCTGCCAAAATCAGGACTAAATCATCTACGCATCGGCCTTCATCCAGGAAGGAGGAGAAGGCGGCCCATCAGAGACAAAAGGCCTTGGAGAGGGAATTTGCCAGAGTTGAGGACTATTCTGCCAAGGACAGCTGTTTGGCCAACAGTGCGATGGATGCTCCTTTGGCACGCTGCTCTCCTGAGCAGGGGTCACAGGCCCGGCCGGCTGCTGACCCTGGCTGGTCCGCTG